>BSBM01000055.1:7295714-8506785 GCA_027924585.1 Larix kaempferi | reverse complement strand
TTCATCAGACAATCCTTCTGTGTGATTGGCTAGTTTCTCAAATTCCGTCTGATACTCTCTTACTGTGCCAGTTTGGTGAAGTTTAGTGAGTACTCCTGTGAAGTTGTCAAAAGCACTAGGACCAAATCGTGGCAAAATGAGTTGGCAAAAATCTGTCCAATTCGGCTCGGGATGAGCTTTACTGTACCAACGGTACCATTGAAGGGCTTCCTGTTCCAAATGAAAGGATGCAAGTGGAACTTTCTGAACATCAAAAGTATTATACAGATTGAAATATTGTTCTGCTCGGTATATCCATCCAGTCGGATCAGTACCATTGAAGCGAGGAAAATCAAGCTTCTGCCCACGAAAACTGCTAGAAGAAGAGAACCCGGTGGCTGCAAAAGATTCTGGCTGTCTGGTATTGTTCATGGCTGAATTCTGAAGATGGAGGCTGAGAAATTTTTCATCCAGATCTTGGAGTTTTGTTTGGATGGCTGCAAGTGCTTCCTCCATGGTGTGTGCTCCTGCACGGGTGACAACCATAACTAGGTTTTTTTTTTTTTTTAAGACTAGAGCGGCTACGGCGCAGAAGGAATCTGGAACAACGCCGAACGGCTGGATCTGGAACGGCTTGCAAAATGGATCTGAAACGGTGCAGCAGTGATCGACAATAGTTCAGCTGAAAGTAGATATGGACCCCAGGTATGTGCGGCTTCCTAACATTTCAGGGTTTTCACTCGGCCACCAATGCTGTCTGACGGCTTGCGTATTGGGGCAGTACCCCTCGCTCCACGGCTCAGGTAAAACTGATAATCGCTTTGCCACAAACGACAGCTCTTGGTTTACCTCACGGGTGGGAACTAGTCAATCAGGTAGGGGTCGTTGCCCTTTTCGCTTGGCAGGTCCTCTCAATGGCCAGCTACTTCGGGGTTCCTGTGGTACTCCTCACAATGAGTTTTAGGGCTTATTCCCAAGTACTTCCCACAGTTAAGCGGATAGGGATTATTCCCAAATCCGAACCTGCAACAGAAAAAAATTTGGGCAGAAATTCCACCCAATGTTCAAAAACTGGATCTATATTGCTCAGAATCGCTATTATAGCATGTTTCCGGAACTGGAACAACCACTCTGCTTCTACGTATGAAAGCGGAATAGAAATCTGGGAACCCGGTCAAAAGATTTTCTCGCCGCAATTTCCGCGGCCGTCACCGAAATTCTGAAAAATTGCTGATTTTAAATCCGCGATATCTCCACTTTTAGAACTCCAAATGAGATGATTTTTTTTTTGAAACTGCGTATTTTTGAAAGAGGAATTTAGATATGCAATCGGTTTCTTCTGATTTTGTGCAGAAAGTTTCAGAAATTGATCTGAAAGTCGCCGCCCAAAGAAAAAAAAAAAAATTTCTCACTTGTGCCAAGGAAAGTGCTCTGATACCAGATGTGGTGTACCTGCAATAATTAAGTAATGCAAATACATAAGATATGAGAAATAATATAACAGAATCGCTTTTATATTGATCATGGGCCACTTCGAGGGGGCAACCTCCTTTGAGCAAGCTCAATACAATTAACTTCACGGTGCCTTCAATGACCTCAACACACACTTATATACTAAATCTATGCCCAATACTATGAGTCAAAACCATGGGACATATAATACTACGGGACGACTTACAAAGCATATGCGTCCAATACTATGGGTCAATACTATGGGCTAATATAAACTATGGATCAACAAATACTACGGGACGACTTACAAAGCATATGCGTCCAACAACAATATACTAACATAGTAAAGAGAAGGGTTGACATAGGTTCCTAACATTTTGACAAACTAGATAGTTAGAGATCATCCGGAAAGAGGGAAACACACAGGACAAAAGTATGGGTGAGAGATCTAAACAAGTGAAAACCCAAATTCTCATGTTTACATAGTATACTCACCAAAATACCTTTGTGTTTTATTCAAAATGGGGTTCCCGTGGTTCAGCTAAGCATGGGATCTGTTGTGGCCACAACAATGTTATAACTTAGCCAATCTCCATTCTAGGATGAATTGTGCATTAATTTGGAAGAAAGAATATTGACAAGATTTAAATGTGTGGGTCAAAGTATATTAAATGAATTCTAACTCAGATATTACAGTCAACTATGAGGCAAATCAATAAGATGATATAACACGAAATACATTCACCAAAGAGAAATTAAAAGACTGAAGAAAGTAACAACATATGAATCTCTGTTTCAGATATACTTGTACTTTTTTTATTCATTAAAGTCTTCAAAAAATATTACATCACTATTATTTTTGCTCTCAGATCCAACCCTTATTTCTTTGTAAAATCAAAATTATACAAAACATTTTTTGAATTCTTTACTAAAAAAAGAAATTTCAAATAAATATACCAATGGGACATCCAAATCTATTCTCAAATATTCATTCCTAACATAACCTATGTTTTGGTTTCCCAAATATTTCAACAATTTTCCATTGCTCTTGAGTTGGGATTTCATAATCCATCATTTCTTTCACCATCACCTCCAATTCTATGCATTCTATGTAACATACATCTGGTAGACCCTTCTTAATCATTACAAATTGTTCAAGTATTTCAAAATCATCGGTCAATTTATCAATTATTGTCTTTCTAGTTAATCCTTTGACCATGACATAGGATCATAATTTATCCTTTCAGCCTCTTGGAAATCCATAATCTTCAGTAAGTTTTCTACTACAGAGAGGGTTTCCTTATTCTTAATGATGAATGGACCAACTTTAAGAGGGAATTTCACATCCGATGCTTTTTTGAAAGCACAAAAATGTTCTTCTTCGGAATGCAACCTTTGTCTAATAAATTCCAAGCCAAAAACCCTCGTTGTTAAAAAGGATGGCAACAGATATGGTGCCGAGTAAAACCATACACCCTAATTATAGTATGTTCTCTATACAAGAACTAATCACCTGTTTGGCCTTATGGTGTAGGCTATAAATTTTCTTTCATTTCTTCTAACACTTGGGGCATTTCAGCGTTAAAAATAATTCTATAAATTTCTGCCATGATTTTATGGGTGAACTCAAACATATTGACCTATGTAGGAAGGTCATGAGAAAAGATGGTACCAAGAAACTTGGATTCCGAAATGTTTGAACACATGAACAACTTCAGGAGATATGATTGATATCTGAAATGCTTGAACTGGTTGAATTTCACCAACTGGACATGAATTGCTTCAACCAGGAATTCATCAAAATTAAAACAACACACTGCACTTGACTATGACTCTAGTGAAATTACATGGAGAAGGAAACCTAACATAACTTCTGTGATTGACTTATCACTATCTAGACCTAAAATTTGACTCAACAAGGACATAACTAACAGGGTATCTCACTGAAAGACATCAATACTCAAAGAGAATGAGAGGTTTTCATGTGACTGACCATCTTTCAAGACTTGTAATAAAAACTTGTCTTTTTCTGCAAGACTATAGTTTCTATAAAACTTTGCCAAATTTTCTTCGTTAAACGACTCAGGGCTTTTGGGAAATGTTTCAGGTAAACGTATAACCTCACAAACAATCTGCGCATTTACTTAGCATAGAATTTTGGTCATTTTTTTCACTAATGATTACCCTTTCGCCCTACGAATAATTTGCCGCACACCAACAAACAAATTCGGGGAAGTATAGGGTTTGTTTGACACAACAATAGTACAGAAAAGAACCAAAAACATTAAATACATCATTTCCCTATGACTTAAACTATGAAATACTACACACAGACAAAACAAGATCGAAAATATCCCTTTCCCTATCAAATACAAGCTTCTCGTTTTCATCTGAACTTTCATTGAAGGGAAGAAGGTCTTGGGTTTTCTCCATTTGGGACACAAAATCTAAACACTGAGGGTTTCGAGCTACCTATGAAGTGAGCTTCTTGCGTGTTGTTCCAGTTGACGAAGACAACAACTTGTTTCACGCGGGTTCTTTTCCTCCAGGCAATAAGTGACAAAAACGTTTTTAAAAATTTCGAACAAACCTTTTATAGAACATATGCTAAATGGTTTCGGAACTTGCGATGAGTGGTTTAAATTTAACCGCTTTTCATAGCAGACTTCACCAACACTTTCCACGTGGTAAGCGGTTTTATTTCTGCTCCACCTTCTCCAAGTTTAACCACCATTCACTTTCTAGCGCGGGAACCCATTTCCATCGTCGATTTTTCTTCTGGGTGGGTCTGCATCATTGCCACGTTGCTACACATTTGCAACTTTTGGTGTGAGTCGTCCAATTTTTTAGCGCCTTTTCCACCTCCACCCTTGGAGTGAGATACCTTATGTAGAGACCTTAGAATAGTGACAATATTTTCATTGTTCCTCTCTATAAACATTAATAAGCAATTTTATATTAATGTTAAATAACCCAAGAATCCATATAGAATAAATTTAAGAAACATAAAGACAAAAATGCTAACAATATGAAGAAATCACTTGTTTGGTCAATTATACCAATTCTAGACATTGTTTGTAGATGGATTTGTAGAATATCTAGTGTAACATGGGAAGAAGTCGATGAAGAAGAGGGAGAGATGACCATAAGAGATAAGAGAAGTCTAAACAACAAGATCAATCTTCCAAGATGGCATTGAGATGAAACATTAAATTAGGAAAAGAAGGAGAGATCACATGTCGTAGCAATAACATCTAAGGTTGGTGTTGTTTTTTTACACAACCCATTTCATATTAGCTGCATAATTCTATTGTTCATGTAGTGTCCCTTTTTAATAAATTTGTTAAAATTGGAAAATTGCAATTTTTTGGCCAATTCGACCCTTAGACTATTACTGGCTCAAATGCTTCCAAATGGCTCCAAATGCTTCTGATTTGGGTCTAAAGGTGTTTGAAAGGTATTCGGACATAAAAAGTGACAAAGTTTGCATTGTTCCTCTATAGATATTTTAATAAGAAATGTCTAGTAACCGAGATGAACCAAGAACCCATATTATAGAGGAAATTGTTGAAAGTTAACATAAACAATACCTAACAATTTGAAAAAAACATTTGAAAAATATTCATAACTGTTGAGGTGTAATATGACACATTTATGCAGCTATTATAGGCTTGGAAACTTCCAAAAGACTTCAGCCACTTGCATTTACAATTAGAGAATGAAAGGCAGAATTACTATGAAATTCTATGTTGAGGCTCCCAAAGGTAGATGGCTCCAAAAGACTCTTTTAAAAGATTTCGAATTGGGTCTGAAGGTATATGAAGGGTATTAAGACATAAAAAGTAACCTCATTGGTGATTGTATACTAATATCAGAATACTTCTGCAACATGCATTTAACTTCAGGAGAGGTTGCGGAATTTTACTAGTCAAATCGAGGTTCAAAACTCCCAAGGGTAGGGGACAAAGATGGCTTCCCAAATGTTTTAACACCATCCCAAATTTTAGAACAAAGATGTGGTGCTGATAAAGGACTTCAATGATATCCCCAATGCATCATCAATTAGTTTCTATATGCTTCGTAAACTACCATAAATCAGATGTTTGTATACATGTCTTCACATACAGTCTAGGGGGAAATGCTAGTAAGCTTCACCACTGGATATGAAATTCGAGATTTAGGTTCCAGCGATTGTGCAATGTTAATGAACCAAACTTCTTCATAACATTAATGACACTCCATACATAAAAAAAATCACAAATATTGACTTATACAATTCGAAATAATGTGTCTTCAAGCTCTGGCAACAAGATATAGGGAAAATGGCACCATTTATGCATTGTTTGGTATTTTTACATAGTTTCACTTGGTATTTCGACCTAAGATTATTTCGAGCATTAAATACAAATTATATCTATCAGAATACAAATAAATGGATTTTCTTGGACCATCACAAAATCTACTCTCCTTCTTTGTTCTTGCGACTTTTATAAACTTCTCAAGTCCTCCATGGGAACATCTCGGGACTGATTACACTGTCTCTGGAAAACCTGTCGTGGTATCAACCAAATATGATGAAGCATCATTCAATAGCTTTAGGTTCGATGCCATAGTTCATCAAACCTGAAGCTAGTCAATATGGATCAATTCATGTAAAGGGGAGTATAACACCTAGGTTTTCGAGGTGAGATTAGGATACCATCAACTAGCACCATTGGAAAAACTGACATAAATTGAGGGAGAAGGATCCATCTGGTATCAATCACAAAGACAAACCATAAGTCTCGAGCATAAATAATGTTCTTACATCCTTTAGAATCTTCTAGGATGTATTCCCCCTTTCTGAAGTAGGTTTTAATGACGTATGGGCCTTTCCACATAGATTTGAACTTCCCATTTCCATGTTTGTCATGGTCTTGGTCATAAATGAGAAAAAGGTCACCTTCTTTGAAAGTACGGGGATGAACTCGCATGTTGTAATGGGTTTAGACTGATGCTTGGAAACCTAAATAATATATTTGGTGGCCCAATTGTATCCATATACTTTCTCTAATGTGAGAAAGAATTTCTCGAGTGGAGAGGTATCTTGTATAAGTTTGATGGGGATGTGTAAGGCTAGAATCTGACACTCATTGGGGAGAACAGATTCTGTCTTGGACCAGGTGGAACAGGGTAAAACATATCACGGTTTTGCTAGAGGTATGCTAGGACCATAAGGTTGGAGATAGCATGTGATTCCAGTTGGACTTATGTTTATCCACCAGGTGTTGGAGCATGGTTTTGAGGATCTTGTTGATAGCCTCAACTTGGTTGTTTCCCTGCAAGTAGTACCAAGAGGCATATTGATGTTCAAATTTCAGGATAGTAGACAACTCATTCCAAATGACGTCCTCAAAGTGTTTTTCGTGGTTAGATACAAGCTGGAGAGGGACCCCGAAATGGGTAATTACATGGTTAAAGAAGAACCGTGTTTGGAAACGATGGTGTTTTTGAGAAGCACAAGGTTTGGCAATAGGCTTTTCAATCAACTAAGGGTTTAGTATTTCAAAGACAAAATGATACCAGGTTTTCCCTCTCTCCTCCAACTGGTGAATGATCAATATTTTAATGAGACAGTGATGGTACAAGCTACCAGAGGGATTAACAGTATTCTTCCTAACCTGGATTGACATTTTCTCTAAAATTTTCAGGAAATATAATGGGAAATTGAGGGTTTGATTGTTAACAAAATGTGCTAGCAATCTAAAATGGAACACTTTAAAAACAATAAACTTACCCTCACAAGTGATTAGATGGATGATTACAGTCAAGAGATCTAGGTACTTTAGCTTGACCCACTCCTGGTGGAATCCTTTTGTTCTAGTAACATGTTGATATTCATCCTTCAAAGCAAATTCATGAGCCTTCCGTGGAAGGAAGAGATGTTTGTGCCAATAGGCACCCTCCCTAGGAAGCTTTGTGGCTAATGCGATAGATTCTTCCGTCACAGAAAAACTGAGATGGCCAACTTTGGTCGTCTTTGTTGAATATTGTAACTTCTAAGAATATTATATTTGTACATTATTATTCAGGATATGTTTCATCCCTCCAAGGTAACCCTATTATGTATCTGGAGATGATTATTCTTCCGATGGGTTATGGTAACTAGGGTTATTAGACCCACCATGTGGGGGTCGGCCCTAATCTTATATTTTAGGGTTTATTAGACTTCTCCAGGAGAGGTTGGCCCCATTAGGGTTTTTAGTCAGTCGGGAACTAATATAAATAGAGGAGGTGAGCTCCTCATTAGACACACTTGTACAACTCAGAAAAGTAGCACACTTGTCTGGGAGGTCTACTAAGGAGGAAGAAAAGGAGGGACCACATCTTGTATTTTGGTTGATCATCTTATTGAGGAAAGCTTTGCTGGGTTTTCTACCCCATGAGGGTTTCCCAGGGTAAATTCTGTGTCTATCTTGTGATTATGTTTCTTTCAGTGATCTTGCTAGTCTATTTGGTTTAAACTTAACATGGTATCAGAGCTAGCCTGAATAGGACATATTTCACAAGGTAAGAATATCTCTCTCTCTCTCTCCGGTGAAAATTAGAGTTTCAGCAAAAATTTTGTATTGTTAAATTCTGATTACATGGCTGGATAGCCCTTCTCAAAACCAATCTTTTGAGCCCTAGATCAAACTTTTTGGTTGGGTAGAACTTCGGGAAATTCAAACCCTAGTTTTACCAAAAGTGCGATAAACCAGAAATTGGTTTCAGCAAGAAGTTGGCATTGTTAAATTCTGATTACATGGCTGGATAACCCTTCTCAAAACCAATCTTTTGAGCCCTAGATCGAACTTTTTGGTTGGGTAGAACTCTGGGAAAGTCAAACCGTAGTTTTACCAAAAGTGCAATAAACCAGAAATTCTGTCCCAGGATCCGGAAAAGTAGAAAGGTAATATTTTCGGGTAAGCACTACTCTGTCTCTTATCTCTTGGACTCCCCCAAGAGAAGATGGCTCCAAACACTAAGCTTGAAGACAAGATAGAAGGTATAGAGAATTTCCGAGCATGGAAATACAAAATTGGTCTCATTCTTGAAGAGAATGATCTTGCTCATTATGTCAAGGATGAAGTTGCAGAACCGGAAGGAGATGAAGCCAAAGAGAAGCATAGGAAGGATTTGATTAGGGCAAAGAGAATCATAGCTTATTCTATTAAAGACCACTTGACTCCCCAAGTGGCCTTCAAGAAGACTCCAAAGGAAATGTATGATGCCCTAGGAAGAATGTATGAAGGAAAGAACATCAATAGGAAGATGAACCTAAGGACTTAGTTGAAAAGTACCAAGATGCACAAAGGAGAATCCATTCAAGACTACTTCTCAAGGGTCTCCCAAATCAAGGAGCAACTAGATGCCATTGGTGATACTCTTGATGAAGATGAACTTGTGATGACTGCCCTAAATGGTCTCACTAGACCTTGGGAATCATTCATACAAACTATGTGTGCCAGAAAATAAAGCATGAAGTTTGATGTAGTATGGGAGGATTGTGTTCAAGAAGAGGCTAGGGTAGCCAATAGAGAAGCTCTTCTCAAAGAGGATGACCAAGCTTTGGCCACTCACACTAAAAGAGGAAAGACAGGCCACTTCAAGAAAGTGAACTATAAAAGGTCTCAACCCTCTCATAAATTCAAAAGGAACGGAGGTTCAAACTCAGAAAGAGACCTCTCCACAATCCAATGTTATAATTGTCTTAAACTAGGACACTATGCTAAAGACTGTTCTTCTCCAAAGAAGAAGAAGAAGTTTGTTCACAAAAAACATCATGCACATATGGAAGAAGATGATAGTGAAGAAGAAGTAGGGGAAGAAGAAGAAGAAGAAGAAGAGGAAAGGCCTCAAAGGAAAAGATCTAAAGTAAAGAGAGAAGATCCAGAAGAATATGTCCTATTTTCTGCACTCTCTGGATCTGTGTCTCTTGGTGAAGATACATGGCTCATTGATAGTGGTGCTTCAAAGAACATGATAGGTCAAAAGAAATCTCTCTCAAGACTTGAATAAAAGTCTTCACCTCAAAAGGAATCTTTAGGAGATGATTATCAATATCCCATCAAGGGAATTGGTGAAGCAAGCTACAAGCTTGATTCTGGAACACCCTTGAAAATGAAAAAAGTTTTATATGTTCCAGGTTTAAAGAAGAACCTACTCTCTATCTCATCACTAGACAAGAAAGGTTTTAGAGTGGCTTTCATAGATGGACAAGTACTCATGTGGTCCAAAGGAAAATCAATTAAAGATGCAGTTATCATTGGTGAAGAAGAAGGAGGTCTCTATAAGCTCAAGGGTCATCCAGAAGTTCCCCTTGCTCATGAAACCTCTAGCCCCAGTGAGCTATGGCAAAGAAGGCTAGCTCACATTAATGACAAAGCCTTACCCTATGTAAGCAAGGTGGTCATAGGATTACCAAATCTGAAGGGTGATCATAATGGCTCATGTAAAGGTTGTAAGAAAGGGAAGAATGTCAAGAACCCTTTTCCAAAGAGTGAAACAAAGACTAAGAACATTCTGGAGCTACTACACTCAGATGTATGTGGACCAATGCCCACTACATCCCTAAGTGGATTTGAGTATTATCTCTCATTCATTGATGACTATTCAAGGAAGACTTGGATATACTTTCTAAAAGGTAAGAATGAAGTCTTTGGAAAATTCAAAGAATTCAAGGCCCTAATATAAAATCTCTCAGAAAAGAAAATCAAGATTCTCAGAACAGATAATGGCAGAGAATATACTTCAAAGGACTTTGACGACTTTTGTAAAGAAGCTGGAATTAAGAGGGAACTAACCACTCCCTACAATCCCCAACAAAATGGGGTTTCTAAGAGGAAAAATAGAACCATCATGGAAGCTGTAAAGATCATGATACATGATCAAGATCTACCCATGTATCTATGGGCTGAAGCAGCTAGGACAACAGTCTATGTGCAAAATAGACTATCCCATAGTGCTCTTGAATTCAAAACTCCAGAAGAAGTGTTTACAGGAAAGAAGCTTGAGGTAAGTCATCTCAAAATATTTGGGTGTCCTGTGTACTCCACATTCCAAAAGAAAAGAGAACCAAGTTGGATCCTTCTGCTAAGAAGGGAATATTTGTCAGATATTGTGAATCATCCAAAGCCTTCAGAATCTACATTCCAGGTTTTCATCATATAGAAATAAGTAGAGACGTAACATTTGATGAAGAAGCAGCTCTCAAGAATTCCACGAAGTGTCAACTTGAACAAATCTATGAAGAAGATACACCTCCTAGAATCACAGAGGCTGTGCACATTCCTGAAGATGATTCACCAGAAGATCATGACATGTTGGAACCACAAGAACCTTCTATCACAGATTCATCTAAGAAAAGAAGGCCAACATGGGCTAGAGATATTATTCAAGGAGCTGAAAGATATGGAGCTCCTGAAGGCTCCACTAGAGAAAGAAAGAAACCTAAGATAGTGTCCAACTATATGGCCTTGATGTGTGATCTTGTAGATCAACAACCTACTAGCTATGAAGAAGCATCCCAGAAGAAAGAATGGGTAGAAGCATTGACAGAAGAATATCAGTCATTAATAAAAAATGATGTTTGGGATGTAGTTCCCAAACCAAAATATAAAAGTGTGGTTTCTTCCAAATGGATTTTCAAGATAAAACATGCTGCAGATGGTAGCATTAAAAAATACAAGTCAAGATTTGTAGCCAGAGGATTCTCTCAGAAGGAGGGAATTGACTATGAAGAAACATTTGCACCAGTTGCTAGGTATACTTCAATTAGAACTATCATGGCACTTGCATCTATGATGAAGTGGAAATTACACCAAATGGATGTTAAGACATCTTTTCTGAATGGTGTAATTGAAGAAGAAGTATACATAGAGCAACCGCAAGGGTTTGAGGTTAAAGACGGGAGGACTCATGTATGCAAACTGAAAAAGGCATTATATGGTTTGAAGCAAGCTCCTAGGGCTTGGTACAGAAGGATTGACAATTTCTTAACAAACATGGGCTTTACCAAGAGTAAAGATGATCCCAATCTTTATCTTAAAGTGAGGGATGATGAACCAGTTATACTGTTGTTATATGTAGATGATCTATTTCTAACCGAAAATCAGAAACTGATTATTGAAAGCAAGAAGAAGCTTTCTTCAGAATTCGAGATGAAAGATCTCGGATTAATGCACTACTTCTTGGGTCTAGAAGTATGGCAAGAACCAAAATGAATCTTTCTAAATCAAGGTAAGTATGCTGTGGAGATTCTAAAAAGATTTGATATGTTGGAGTGTAAAGCCATGGCCACTCCCATGGACTCCAACTTGAATTTATTAGTTAATGACTCATCGGAATTAGTAGACCTAACTCTATATAGTAAAATCATTGGGTCATTGATGTATTTAACAAATACTAATCCAGATATATGCTTTGCTGTAAATACCCTGAGTCAGTATTTAGTAGAGCCTAGAAAGGTTCACTTAATAGCTGCAAAGCATGTGATGAGGTACCTAAAAGGTACATTAGATTTTGGTCTATATTATCTTGGAGGTCATGGACTCCGATTACATGGTTACTCAGATTCTGATTGGGCAAGTAGTGCCTCAGATAGAAAGAGTACTTCAGGTGGATCATATTGTCTTGGATCTGCCATGATCTCATGGTTCAACAAGAAACATTCTAGTGTGGCCCTAAGTACTACTGAAGCATAATATATAGCTACCAGCTGTGAAGCAGTGTGGCTTCAGAAGTTATTATCTGGAGTGTTTGGCTTAGAAATGGATCCCACTATGATTATGTGTGACAATCAAAGTTGCATTAAGATGACAGAAAATCCTGTATTCCACGATAAGTCAAAACACATAGAAATTCGATACTTTTATATACGAGATATAGTGCAAAGAGGATCTATCAAGCTTGAGTATGTGAACACTGAGGATAAAATTGCTGATATCTTGACCAAACCTCTGTCTCGAGTGAAGTTTGAATACTTCCGAGATAAGCTTGGTGTAGTTCAAAAGGACCCTCCTCGAAAGGGGGAGTAGTATAGTCACTGATGATGAGATTGTCTCATCGAACAATAAGGTCGATGATAAGGTTACTTGTTCACTACACCTAGATACTTAGAAATATTTAGATTTAGGACTCTTATGCTTAGAATAGTTGGTTTTTACTTATACATGCTTTTGACGTTAGATGTATTAGTGAGAATACATGTTTTGATGTTAGATGTATTAGTAGAATACATGCTTTTGATATTAGACGTATTAGTGAGAATACATGCTTTTGATGTTAGATGTATTAGTAAGAATACATGCTTTTGATATCAAATGTATTAGTGAGAATACATGCTTTTGATATGAGATGTATTAGTGACAATACATCCTTTTGATGTTAGATGTATTAGTGAGAATACATGATTCTGATGTTAGATGTATTAGTGAGAAGACATGCTTTTGATGTTAGATGTATTAGTGAGAATACATGCTTTTGATATCAGATGTATTAGTGAGAATACATGCTTTTGATGTCAAATGTATTAGTGAGAATACATGCTTTTGATGTCAGATGTATTAGTGAGAATACATGCTTTTGATGTTAGATGTATTAGTAGGAATACATGCTTTTGATGATAAACGTATTGGTGAGAATACATGCTTTTGATGATAGATGTATTGATGAGAATACATGTGAGGATTGCATCATCCTTGAACTCAAGTTCTAAAGAGATCCGTAGACATGATGTCTCCAAGAATGAAGTCCTTGGTGGACATGAAAGGATTGCATCATCCTTGAACTCAAGTTCTAAAGTGAGCCATAGATAGGTGTCTCCGAGAAAGAAAAAGGATTGGATCATCCCTGGACTTCAGTCCTAAAGAGAGCCGTAGACATGATGTCTCCGAGAATTGAAGATAGGACTACATCGTCCCTGAACTAGGTTCAAAATGTACGTGATGGGATTGCATCATCCCTAGACATGAGACTTGTCTTAAAGTGATAAGGACTGATCATCCTGGAACTTGATCGGGATTGCATCATCCCTAGACATGAGACTTGTATTAAAGGTACGTGTGAGGACTGCATCATCCATGAACTGGGTTCAAAATGTACATGATGGGATTGCATCGTCCCTAGACATGAGTCTTGTCTTAAAGTGATAAGGACTGATCATCCTGGAACTTGATCGGGATTGCATCATCCCTAGACATGAGACTTGTCTTAAAGGTACGTGTGAGGACTGCATCGTCCATGAACTAGGTTCAAAATGTACGTGATGGGATTGCATCGTCCCTAGACATGAGACTTGTCTTAAAGTGATAAGGACTGATCATCCTGGAACTTGATCGGGATTTCAAAATCCCTAGACATGAGACTTGTCTTAAAGGTACGTGTGAGGACTGCATCGTCCATGAACTGGGTTCAAAATGTACATGATGGGATTGCATCATTCCTAGACATGAGACTTGTCTTAAAGTGATAAGGAATGATCATCCTGGAACTTGATCTGGATTGTATCATCCATGGACCTATGTCCTAAAGAGAGCAGGATTGATCACCCTATAAAATGATCATGTGATGACGATGTTGATGATTGTGTGATGACGATGCTGATGATCGTGTGATGACGATGCTGATGATTATGTGATGACGATGCCGATGATCGTGTGACGATGATGATGATGATCAGGTGATAACGATGCTAATGATCATGTGATGACAATGCTGATGATCGTGTGATGACGATACTGATGATCGTGTGATGACAATGCTGATGATCTTGTGATGATGATACTAATGATCGTATGATGACGATGCTGATGACATTGATGTTCCAGTAACTAGTTAAGTTACTGATGATGATGAATTGAAGAAAGCTTCCGATGATTTATAGATGTATCATGTATGATGTAGTTTATGACTCCTTGCTCCTGCAGACATTGTTATAATATCCTTCTCATTAAGGGGGAGTGTTGAATATTGTAACTTCTAAGAATATTATATTTGTACATTATTATTCAGGAGATGTTTAATCCCTCTGAGGTAACCCTATTATGTATCCGGAGATGATTATTCTTCCAATGGGTTGTGGTAACTAGGGTTATTAGACCCACCATGTGGGGCTTGGCCCTGATCTTATATTTTAGGGGTTATTAGACTTCTCCAAGAGAGGTCGACCCCATTAGGGTTTTTAGTCAGTCGGGAACTAATATAAATAGAGGATGTGAGCTCCTCATCAGACACAGTTGTACAACTCAAAAAAGTAGCGCACTTGTCTGGGAGGTCTGCTAAGGAGGAAGAAAAGGAGGGAGCACATCTTGTATTTTGGTTGATCATCTTATTGAGGAAAGCTTTGCTGGGTTTTCTACCCCATGAGGGTTTCCCAGGGTAAATTGTGTGTCTATCTTGTGATTATGTTTCTTTCAGTGATCTTGCTAGTCTATTTGGTTTAAACTTAACAGTCTTACCATTGAATCCCTTAGCGAAAAGCAGTGATATTTCGTGGTCATGGCCTTGGAGAAGGAGGAGAAACGGACCCCATCCAGCTCGAAGGAATACCTCATGGCACTCTTTGAACTCGGGGATGCGAAGTAAATCCTGGTAACTTCCAGTTTCATGATGGATCGACATAATTGGACAGAGGTCGTGGGATGCAGATAGGTATAGGGGATGAAAGAGATGTAAGCGGCGTGGATTAACATAAAACATGGAAAGCAAATAGAATGGAGTGAAATTCACGCAGTCATTAGTTTAAATTGAAGTACGTTTGAATGGTTGAATGGTCATAGGCGAGGACTTAGCATGCTTGAGAGATCACGCTTATCATTCCAAGATCTTGAATCAAGTGCCAACATAGAAATGTTTGAGTTAGTGAATACATGTGGTTATAATATATTCAACCGTGTCCAAAGTCGAACTTTGGACAGGTTGAATGTAATTCTTGAAATGAAATTATAGACATGGATTACATGTGAGAGATCATGATGACTCGATTAATATGATGGTAGATCCTATGATAGGATAATGAAGACCATATGGTGGTCATGTAATGATTTCTGAAGATCAAAATGATGCATAATCCATTCGTTTAATGGAGGCGAGATGGATAAGGGAATGAGACCATGTGCGAAATTGACATTTGATTGATTCCTGACATACTTAGCCAATTATATTTATCAATAGTATTCAAATTTGGATACCTTAGCATACTTAATAAAGCCATTATAATCTATGGTTTCATTCGGCACTCCATTCGGATCGTTATTCGTTTTCCTTGTTTGGATCAGCATTCAACCCCTCATTCAACCCTTCATACAAACTTCTGTCTGTACAAGATCTGCTTGTTGATGCTAACTGAAGCGGACTTTGCAGGGAATTTCTGAGGCTGTTAGTGCACAAAAGATGCTGTAAACTTTGCTTTTATGTATCTTTCAGTTGTGTTCTTCATTATTTGTCATTGATTAGGACAATCCTCCTTTTGCTATTTCGCATTATCCTGAAAACACCTATCATTTTATCAGAGATAAATAAACTTTTTTTTAATAAATATTCAAAAAGTAAAAAAAGTTATGATCCTCCCCCAAACCAAAAATATGGCATGTCCTCAAGCCATCAAAGAAAAATTGATTAATATTCAAATATTTTCAATTAATGGTTTAGGCAGTAACTTCTAAAATGCTATGATAATTTTTGTAAGAAAATGAAATATTAACTAATAAATGTAGATGATTCAGATATGTACATGCATCGAAAAGAATACAACAGTGCTTAAGAAGACCATATGAAGAATGATAGTATAATTGATGTGAAAAATTCCATAGGAAAACTATTCATCCATGACTCATTGTAGAGATCTCTTGTCATCCAAAGAATATAGATAAGGTTCACCATAGAGTTTGTGAGATTTCTATAGTTATGGGTCCCATTTCTAGGATAGTCATACCCTAGGTATTGTTTGAATTAGATGATAGGGTCCAAGTCCAACTTACAGCAATTTTCTAATGATAGTATAAATAATTGGCCTAAACATGTATTTGTATACTCAGGTTTTTATGAGCCATGTGCATAGCAATGCATTAACCAAACCTCTTTTACCTGATATTGCCCCACTGGAAGCAGGCCTATTCAGTATCCTGGCGGGTTTATCTTGGTACCATGCAAGCATAGCCCTACTTCCAGCGATCCTGTGTAGTACCCCAACGGGTTTACTTGCATTTACCGAGCTTCCTTGTTTAAGATTTTACTTAGCATGGACTCACTGCCAGCAAGCCTGTTCAGTACCCCAGTGGGTTTGATTTGTATAATGATATTTTTAGTAAGGAATCCAGTTGGCACTAGAGTGTGCTAAGCTTGTTAAACACATAATTCAAATTTTTAGAGTGAACCTTATGAGTAACTTTATTTTTAATGGCCTAGATCATAAATCATGTCAAAAGATAATGACCTAAAGATATTCTTTGACTTATCAGTACATCTTCTTCATATAAGATCAGTAATGTTCCCCACAAAATAGAAAATATTACTCACTTTTGGGCTACCTTTTAAAAATGCGTAAGAGACAAGTTGTGATGATGAGTCTAGGATGAGCTAGTAGTCCATAGGTGTAAGATAGAACTTTTTGAAGATCATAGTAATTAAAGTAGGTCTTAAGCAATTGTTCTAATGATAAATCAAAAATGTACATGTCTGAATCAAATACCATATACAGAATCATAAAAGAAAGTGGTTAAAAATGATATAAAAAACGCTTTAACCTTTCACTATAAATTTTCAATTTTTAACAATAATCAAAAGAGAAGGAGAACTATAAGTATTTATTTATAGAGCACTTCCCTTTTCAGATAATATTGCATGAGTTGATTATAAGGTTTTTGTAATCAAACTGCAAAACCACTTGTTAGATGATTCAAATTTATTCAAAACAAAAACATATGTTCAAGAAAGTTATGTAAAATTTTCAAAATTAAGGAAAGGAAAAGAGTCTTCCTATTTTAATTGACAAAATTTTTTAAGCCGATCATAAAAATGAATTTCCTGTAAAGATGCAATCAATGGTTAGAAATGACTCTTTATTTTTTTTTAAAACAAAAATATATTTACATATATACAAAGGAAGATAACCCCAAAATAATTCAAGAACGAGGGGAACGAGGAATTACTTCCTCTTCTACCAGTTCCATTTCCTCCTGTTGTAAGGCATTCTGTACAAAATCTTGTTGAGATATTGGTTGATGATAAAGTCTAAGTCTATGTCCATTTACAACAAATGAAATTTGAGAATCATCAACTCTCTTAATTTTAACAGATCCATTATCAAAAGCTGTAACAATTTCATATGGACCCATCCATCAAGTAGTTAATTTACCTTTAAAGTTTTTGTATCTTGAATCAAAAAGTAATGCCTAGTCTGCAGTTTTGAATTGTTTTCGTTTAATGTATCTATCATGCCACTTTTTACGTTGGTTTTGAATTAAAATTGTGCATTGAATAACATCTTGCCTAATCTCGTCTAATTCATTTATTTGCAGAATTCATTGTCTCTGTGCTTCTTCTAGATTCATCCCTAATTGTGAAACCATACGAAAGGTTTTAACTTGAAATTCAATAGGTAGAAGAACTTGATTACCATAAATAGGTTCATAAGGTGTGTGGCCAGTGGTGTTCCTCCAAGTTATTCTATAAGCCCACAAGGCTTCTAGAAGCCTATCTGCCCCATCTTTGTGGTGTAACTGGATAGTTTTAGTCAGGATGGCTTCTAATACTTTCTTAGTGGACTCTACCTTACCATTAGCTTGTGGGTGATATGGTGAATATTTACAATGTCTAATACCATATTTGTCGGTAATCTCTTTCATCAATTTGGAGGTAAATTGAGATCCTTGATTGGTTACAATTTCCCTAGGTACACTGAATTTGGTGAATATTTCTTCATATATAAACTCCACCATAGATTTTTGTGTGGCTCAGAATAAGGCTTTGGCTTCTACCCACTTGGTGACATAATCTGTATAGAATAGAATGTACTTCTTCTTACAAGACATAGGGGGAATTGGCCCAACGAAATCTAGGGCCCATTTCTCAAAAGGCTCAATCATAACTTGGGGTCATAAAGTCATCTCATCGGATGGCATAGATCTACCCATTCTTTGGAAACTGTCACACCCCTTGACATACTTGGAAACATCTTTAAAAATGCTTGGCCAATAATACCTAGAGTGCAACACATTGTATGCTGTTCTTTTGTCAGAAACATGCCTACCACAAGATCCACTATGACATGCATGCAGGATGTCTTCCATCTTATCCTCTCGTACATATTGTCTAATAATAAGATCAGGGCCGGTACAAAAAAGATCATTATCCACCCAAGAATAATTAGAACTTTGAACTATGATCCTATGTCCTAGGTGGAGAGAGATGGTTTGGTAGCTTTCCAATTGCTAAATAATTTGCTATGTCTGCAAACCATGGAGTTCAAATAGACACAGCAAACAAATGTTCATCTGGGAAGCTATCATTGACGGGACTAACATTATCGTCAGTTTGAATTCGAGATATAAAATTTGCTACCACATTCTCTCGACCGGGACGATCAACAACAATAATGTTAAATTCTTGTAACAAAAGAAGCCACCAAGTCACCCTACCATTGGTGATTGGTTTATTCATTACAAATCTGATGGCAGAGTGATCAGTATGTATGAGAAATTCATATCTTGTGATATAATGAGGAAACTTGTTGATGGCATAGACTACTGCTAGAAACTCTTTTTCAGTAACAGTGTATTTCGATTGCGCAGGAGTCAAATTTTTACTAGCAAAGTAGATTGCATGCGATGTTTGTCCCTCTTTTTTACCTAAGACTACCCCTATAGATATGTCAGAAGCATCAGTGGATATATGGAAGGGAAGGGACCAATTGGGGCCCCTAAGTATTGGTGCCCCTGATAGCTTTTCCTTCAAAGTTTCAAAGGCATGTTGACAAGGTTCAGTCCATTGGAATTCTGTGTCTTTCATGAGTAGCTTGAACATAGGTGCGGCTATCTTAGTGAAATTTTCAATAAAACGTCTATAATAGCCTACATGGCCAAGAAAAATTCTTACTTCCTTCAGATTTTTTGGAGGAGGAAGATTAACAATTATTTCTATCTTGGCAGGATCCACCTTGATACCTTGAAGAGAGACATGATGTCCCAGAACTATGCCCTTAGTTAGTAACATCTTACAGTTTTCATGACTAATAGCTAAGTTCGTTTCTTGGCACTGAATAAGATCTGTTTTGAGGTTATCAAGGGCTTCTTGGAAGGTATTACCATAAATTGTAAAATCATCCATATAAAATTATACACAATCATGTATAAGGTCAGCAAAGATTCCTAGAACTACACGCTAGAAGGTAGATGGTGCATTACATAGGCCAAATGGTAACACTTGATAGGCATATGTCCCCCAAGAACAAGTAAAGGTTGTCTTTTCTTGATCCTCAGGTGCTATTAGTATTTGATTGTATCCAATATACCCATCAAGGAAAGAAAAGTATTGTTTCCCTGATAAGGAATCTAACACCTGATCGACGAAAGGCAAAGGGAAGTAGTCCTTAAGAGTGGCATTGTTTAGTTCTCGAAACTAACAAAGATACACCATTTCCCTGTGACTTTCTTTGGAACTACCACCACAGGAGACAAATATTTACTATTAGAAATTGGGTAGATGAAACCAGCATTAAGGAGTTTCTGTAATTCATGTTTTACTATATCTTTTAGGGCTAGATTCATTCTTTTCTAGGGATTCCTAACAGGAGGTATGTTTGATTCTATGTAAATGTGGTGAATATAGGTATCTGGGTGTATACCATTCATATCGGTTTATTCCCATGCGAATGCTCTAGTTTGACTCTTGAGGACTTTTAGTAATTGTTTTTGTTGACTCTCATCTAAACCTGCATTTATATGTAGAAATTTGTCGGAACTAACCTCACAAGGTATGGTATAGGATCCTAGATGTTCTTCGATTGTGAAGACACAGGGTGTACTCGTAAATGTTGACAGGCTCATGTTTTCTTGAAATTAGTCTCCAAAGATCTGGTCAAGTTGGTAAAAGGACTAGGGAAACTCTATACATGTAGAGGAAGAGATAAATTGATTCAACACATTCTCGGTATTTTGTTCTTTAAGTGCCCAAGAGAAATTACTAACAAGGGAAATTTCTTCCAACTTTTCATCCCCGAAAGGACAATCTAACCAAAACAGGTTTTCAGTTACCGGTTGTGCTGGTGGGTATAAAGCTAGTTTTCTTGTAGATAACCCATAAGAGATAATCATCTCTCGATCCCTACATCCTATAAATGCATTGGCAGTAGCCAAGAAAGGTCTTTCTTGAATAATGGGGTGACCTTTAGAAGGGTATTTTGATTCAATGACCATGAAGTCCATGGGATATTCCCATGAAGCTACTGATACAATGATGTCATCTAAGATTCCAGCAGGCTGCACCATCATGCGATTTTCTAATTCTGTCATTGTTGGGATAGGGGGGAGGAATTGTCCTAAATTGAGAGTTTCTAAAACTATGGCACTCATCAAGTTAATAGCAGCTCCTAGAATAATAAGTGTGTTTCCTATGGCGGCGTTCTTGATGATAAAAGTCACCACAGGTTTTCCTGGGTTTGAATACTTTGGGATTCTAGGTTGGTTTGCTATGCAATCTGATATTTCGCCTATTACATGAATCATCGGAGGGTATTTTTGTTTTATCCCTGGTCTTTTAATGCAGAGTTCCTTTATTACTTTACTATAGATTGGGATATCCTTAATGGCGTGTAACAAAAGGGATCTTAATACAAATATTTTTCAATTCGTTAATGATATCATACTCTGGATAAGTTACAAGTTTTTCTATTACTAGACGCTTCGGATATGGGGGTGATTTTTCTCCTGTAATTACTTCTTTATAAGGATGGTTTTGTGTTGAATATTTAGGAATAACCACATATTCAACAATGGCATCATTCCAAACTTCATTTGGTATGTCTTCTTCTTCATTATCTTCTCAGATGATAAATGATGACTTGGGATGATCTTGCAAAACTCTTCCAGACCATAGTTGAATCTCATGTATTGGTGCAGTGAAAATGGCATATGATGCAAGAGGTAACAACCCAATGCTGTTAAGATCTTGGGTTGGGTTGTTGTTAGGATTTGGTATCGGTTGTGCGGGTAGTATTGTGGTTCTTGGAGGATTCATATTTTGGAAATGATGAGGTTGATTTGGGATAGGGGGTAGTGAAGGAGGTACAAATCCAGGAAAATGTTGTTGAATATTAGGTGGGTAAGCATAGTTAGGCATAGGAGGAGGTGGTTGAGCATAATCTTGTCCTCTCCATCCATGTGGGCATTGTTGTTGTTAAGGATTTTGAGGAGGGTACTACTATGGCAAATTTTTCCAACCTGAAGTGTTCCATTGTTGAGAAGGTTGATAAGGATAGTAATAGGGTGGAATTTGTGATGGATATTGATATGATGATTGATCCCTAGGTTGCAAAGGCCTCCTAGATGGTTCAAAAAAGTTTCCACTCTTATATAGAGCTTGCAACCCAGACAACAATGGACAATTATCAGTTGGATGTTCTTCTGTACAAAGGTGACAAACTGAAACATTATTCAACGGACATTCTCGTTGGGGATGTTTAGTTCTACACCTAGGATGGGAAACACTCATTGTTTTATGCTCTTCACCCTGTCTCTTTTTAGCTTGTAGTGTATCTAGTTGGGAACCCATGGCTCCTAAGATATCTGTTTTGAAATTCTCTAATAGGTTTCCCAAATCTACCCTAGTAACTTCACCAGGATCGGATGTGTTTCCTTTTAGGTTCCTAGCATAAGATTATTGAAAGTGTCTTCCACTTTTCCCTCTGCTCCTAGAGTAATTCCTACATAGCTCACAAATTCGTGCAAAAGACTTATGAGAGATGTCTCCTGCTGCCATGAGATTAAGGTTTTATAAGAATTCTTTTGAGATTCCCTTGAGGAAGAGGGTTCTTACTGCATCCTCCTAAAGATCACTATATTTAGATTTATGTAACACATAGTTAAATCTTTCGAGATTGTCTTCTAGGCTCTCATCTTCAAGCTGTTGTACTTTAAAAATATCATTGCGAGAGTCCTTAGGTTTGCAATAATCCCAATATTTACATAGAAATGCATTCTTCATGTCATCCCAAGTTTTAATACTAGATTCTCCTAAACCCATGAACCATCGGAGAGAAGATTCTTTTAATGTTTCAGGAAAGAGTTTTAGCTTTTGGCCATCTTGTAGGTAATTATAATTCCTACACAAAATGTCAAATTCGAATAAGAATGTATCCGGATCCTCACTACTCTTCCCATAAAAGGTTGGTAGTGAGGAAGGACGGATGTTTTTCATAGTTACATCTTGTATAGTGTATAGGATAGGGAATCCAAAAGTACCTTCAGTTCTAACTTCTCCTTATTCTTCATCTTGTTGGACACGATCTTCATTTTCATCCTCCATGAAGATTCGATTGTCAAAGAGAGAATACTTAGGTGGATCCTTTCTTGGTGAATATGGGATATCCCAATGTTCTGTTTCAGGGAAAATATTTTTCCTTTTAGGAGGAGAATTATCATCCAAGTGGGAGTCCAATTATGTAGGTCCTATAGTTGTTGTCTCAATATATGAAATAACTATGTTCATAGAATTTTCAAAAAGAGCGTCTACTTGTGCAGGATCAACAAAATCTACTAAGTTTGGACCACCTACTACTGAGAAAGTAGTGTATTTCTGTTTTTGGACTAATGGAGAGTTGGGAGGTTCTAAAGTGTTATCCTTTTGATTTTCTTCTTGTCTAAGTTCAGTCTCAATATGAGATTGAGGTTCCTCTAGTGGAATTTCTTTATGGACAGACTGTTCTGATGTTCCTATGGTTTACCCTAATTGATTTCCAGAAAAGATTTCCTTTGCTTTCCAAGTGGGGCTATCCCCTTTAGGTGTCTTCCGTTACCTTTCTGTTGAGTTAGTAGTTGGGGTGGCATGTCCCCTGTCTAATTTAGTAGGGATTCGAGTAGGAGGGCTAGTTTTAATAAATCTACCTAGTGAGTCTCTAGACCTATTAATGAGAACAAACTATAACTGAAGTAAACTCTAACTGCATTATTACTAATGCTGGGTTTTGGGGATGCCTGTTATAATAGATGCGCAGGTTCTTACCTCTCGTCTTACCGCTCACCCACCACTAGCCTATTTCTAAGTTCCAAAGGGAAGAATTCAAATCTATAACTAAGTTTTGAAAGAGAGTTCATCCTCTCTATAGCTGAGTTCTACCTATCTACAACTCCTCGACAACGACACCAAAATGTTGAGGTGTAATTACTGTCTTAAAGAAATAACAAAATATTTAATTATCAACCATGGTTGGTAATATCAGAGTTCTGGCACAGTATATGGTTAGGTAGAATGGGGCTTAAAGTTTCGGCTCAGTAGACCTTAGAAATGTTTAGTAAAGAAAAGATCGAAATATCTTTCAAAATGGAAAACCGGGTCAAACCTCAGAAAAAACAACGAAGGAACTAACTAAACCTAACTAAACCTAACTAAACCAACAGATCATAATAGTATCAAGCTATACTACTCTACTCTATGATTAAATAAGGGGAAAAGAACAAATATTGATAAAAAATAAAACTACTTATTATGAAAATGGAAACTACTTGACTTAAAACAAAACTACAAACTACTTAGTGAATTCAACAACTAGTCATGCATTCAACTAATCCTTCAAACCTACACCAAAGTGTCTAATTCCATTCTCCTTGATGTTGTATGTCAAATGTGATAGGAATCGGGGTGAATGTATTGTAATGACTTTCGAATGTAACAACAAAATGAAATGGAAGTAAATCTAACCTAATTTCTACAAGGACACCAATACAATTAACTTTAAACATTATGATCTATCTTTTATTATGAGAAAATGAATTGGGAACTAATGAAATCTAGAAGCAAGTAGAAAACTTAATAAAGATATTTACTTGAACTGAACTTGATTTGGAAGCAAGTAGAAAACTTGATAAAGTTATTTTATATAGAAGCAAGTAGAAAACTTGATAAATATATTTACTTCTGAACCAAACTCTATTTCATGAAATCTTTATTAACTGTATGAATGGGAAACTGATCCTATGCTTAACAAAGAAACTATCAAAACTGAGATATCTTGGAGAATGAAATTATTAACTCTAATTTGAAATAAACAAAACTAAGAATGAAACTGATAAATTCTAGAATGGTAACCTATTGGCAATTCAAACATAAAAGACATAACTTGAAAAACAGTTAAAGCAATGTTAAGAAAGATGAAAATTAAAACTAAGAAAAATGACAAAACTTGATTAAACTCTATATAATGTAAAACAAGATCTTAATTACAGTTAAGAATGCTAACTAAAGGCAATAAATATTATAGTTCAAAAATCATAAGAAACTGGATTCTAAATAAGCATGAAAACAATGTAGAAAGTATTAAGGTCCGAATGACGATCCGGATGACTGTCAGAATGACAATCTGAATGACAGTCCGGATGGAAGAAAAGGATTTAAACTAAGGAAAGAAGCAGTTTGGATGATCTTAACTACCAGCTAGCTGATGCATATGATACTATAGTGCAAAGAAGTCAGTGAGAAGATTGTTGAGAAGCTAAGATAGCAAGAAGTAACCTATTCTAATCATTGTTTAAAGAAATAAACTATTTCTATGGCCTAATCAAACAAAACTGAGATATGAACAAGACTAACCTACAGCTACAGGAAGAAACTAACAGAACTAATTCTAATTATAAACTAAACCTGAAACAGAAACTAACTAAACTCTATCTAATTGGAAAATACTGAAAGCAAACTATAAACACTATGCTTGGTCGGCCATTATCAATTCTGGAAAGGTAAATTAAGCTGGCAACAAGATATAGATTACAGAAAAATAAGGAAATGACATATACATAAAAAAAGAATTAATTACATACACTAGAAACTAAACTATTTACTCAAAAAAAGGAAAATACAAAAAAAACTATACATAAAAACCTTTGGTTGATGAGGGGCCCTTCCCAACAATCAGAGATTGAAAATAAATCAACTTAGTCGCCAACAACAGAATATCAATAGTAAAATTTAGGAGCTTGCACTGACTGAGAAAATTACACAGCGTTTCTACAAATTAATGATAGCGTAAATGCCTATATCTACTATGCTATATGTCGTCTATATTTTTCATCTACGTTTCTCCAAAGGAGGCATCTATATATAAGTTTACAACGGGAGAGAAGGTAAACATAGTCGACCTTTCTAAAAATAGAAGTCTTAATGATTTACAAACGACTACTTGGTGGTTGACGATAGCGCAGAGGCGTCTTCCTAAGTCCACGACGTTGATTCCCTTTGACACAAACAACTGTGAGTTGGTTTCCTGCCATCGTGGGTAGATACTGCATTGGTAGGCTATGTGGGAAACCAAGGATCTTCTGGAACGTCAACATGAGAAGGAGTGCGTGCTATCAAGCTGGGCGAATAGGAAAGACAGAGCTTCTGGAGCGTTGACATGAGCAGGAGGTGTGTTGTCAAGCTAGGCAAGCAGAGAGGCAAATCTTCTAGAACAAGGACTCCCAACCATAACAACCACATTGTTAACATAACCCATATTTCTGTTTTTTACTTTAATTGGAAATAATATGCCAATCGACAATTTCATGCGCTGAACGAAGGGCTGAACATCGAGCTAGATGCGGCTGAACCTTTACAACGTGAACACAAGTCTAAATGGAGGTCCGTTTGAATCCCATAACCTGTAATCCAAATTCTATTTTCCAAGCGAATCAAAAAACATGAAATTAATATCAATAAACCATGAAAATAATGATATTTAGCCAAGATTCACGTGATATTTAAATAGGATATTTACCTGGTTCTGATTGATGGTCTACATGGCAAGAAGAGTGATTTATTATATTATAATAGAGTAAATAACGCCACTTAGAGTATATTTGATGATAAAAAATGGTGACAAAATGGACACCAACACTCATCCTCATCATGTATAAGGCATCGATGCAAAATAGTGTTGACACAACATTGGTAAAGGACATCTCAGATAAGAAGGTAGTGAGAATATCAATGGAAGATCCGAAGCTAGTCATCATGACTGAGGTGAGATCCAAATTTTTGGGTGCATAGATAGACCATGATGTCTCCGTAACATGAGTTATCTGAGGAAATGGTAAATAGATGTTCATCAGGAAGAGTGATCGTGATCATAGGTGATGTAGACAAAGATGGTAAGTCTGTCATAAGTTGCACCAAGGCCAACGCCTTGGTGCTCTTTGGTGTAACGAATTCAAGGTCATATTCTTGAAGGATAACGATCCATTTGGCCACACAAACTTGGATGAGGAAACAAATCAAGAGATAGACCATTGGATTTGATTTGGCCTTTATTGTAGTTCAACTCATAAGAATGTAATGGCATAGTATCTCCACCAAAAAGAAGATGGCTAAGGCCATTTATCTTTGTGGGGATAATGCAGAGGCATGCTATATAAGGTCTAACTCACGTAATGAATGACATGATCTTGACTAGAAACACCTTCTTAGACTAGAACTCCTGTAATAGCATGTTTGGATGTTGATACATAAAGGATAAAATCATTTGTGAAATATGGTGGTGATATCAAAAGAGTGAAATTCAAGGCTTGTTTTGATGCATCCAAAACATCTTATTCTTGCTCATCTGAAACAAAAGGAATGTTGTTCCGAAGTAGGAGAAAGAAACCATTGAATTTTATGGCATAATCCAGGATGAATCATCGAATAAAATTTGCCTTGCCTTCAAGGGTTTGCAGTTGGTGCAAGGTGTAGGGCGATGGAAGGTCGAGGATGTCTTGAACCTTGTATGGATTCAAGGTGATACCTTTATAGGAGATGATGAATCCTGGAAATTGGCCAACAGAGACACAAAACAAACCCTTTAGGGGGTTAAGGTGAATGTTGTATTTTCAACACCACAGGAAGACTTTCCAAAGGCCTTCTAGGTGCTGAAATATTTTCTTGGATCGATCTATGAGGTCATCCAAGTAGACTAAGATGATATGTACCAAGTCATGAAAACAAATTATCATGATGCTCTGGAAGGTGGCACCAGTGTTTTTAAGTCCAAATACCATAACATGCATGATAGGAAAAAGTGCCCCAAGTGGTGGTAAATGTAGTGTTATAATGATCCTCGTTGCGGATCTAAATATGATTGTAACTAGAGAAATATCCATGAAGGATAGGACTTCATGGCATGCGCATGCATCAATGAGTAGATCTGGTGCAAGCAGTGTCAAGAACCCATGTCAACCCTTCTATTTACTTTGTTAGTATATTGTTGTTGGATCCATATGCTTTGTAAGTCATCCCGTAGTATTTGTTGATCCGTAGTTTGTATTATTGTTGTTAGACGGATATGCTTTGTACGTCGCCCCATAGTAATTGTTGATCCATATTTTGTATTGGCCCATGGTTTGTATTGACACATGGTATTGACCCATGGAATTGGCGCCTAGACTTAGTATATAAGTTTGTGTTGAGACCAATGAAGGTACCGTGAAGTTATTTGTATTGAGCTTGCTTAGAGGAGGTTGCCCCCTCGAAGTGGCCTGCGATCCATGTAAAAGTGATTCTCAGCTATGTTATTTCTGCTATTTCGTTTGTTTAAGTTAATTAATTATTGCTGGTTCTTCACATCTGGTATCAAAGCACTTTCTTGGGCTCGTTGGGTGGAATTTCTGCGAAATTTTTTTTTTCGCATCTGTTGCAAATTCGGATCTGGGAATAATCCCTATCCGCTTAACTGTGGGAAGTACTTGGGCATAAGCCCTAAAAATCACTGTGAGGAGTACCAAAGGAACCCCAAAGTAGTTGTCCCATTGAGAGGACCTTCCAGTGAAAAGGGAAATGACCCCTACCTGATTGACTAGTTCCCACCCGTGAGGTAAACCAAGAGCTGTCATTTGTGGCAAAGCGGTTATCAGTTTTACCTGAGCCATGGAGTGAGGGGTACTGCCCCAATACGCAAGCCGTTAGACAACATTGGTGGCCGAGTGAAACCCCTAAACTGTTAGGAAGCCGCACATACCTAGGGTCCATATCTATTTTCAACTGAACTATTGCCAATCACTTCCGCATTGTTTCATATCCATTCCAAGTTGTTTCAAATCCAGCCATTTCAGATCCATTCCGAGCCATTTCAGATCCATTCTGACAGTCATTCCAGATCCAGTCGTTTCAGATCTATTCTAAACGTCGTTTCATATCCAGTCATTTTTATCCATTCGACTTCATTTCAGATCCATCTGTTTTCGATCCCTTCAATGTCGTTGCAAATCTATTTGTTTCTAATCCCTTCTGCGCCGTTGCAGATCCAGTCCTAAAAAAAAAAAATTCATTTTTTCACCATATCTCCCTTGTTTTAACTCCGTTTCCCTTGAAACTTCCTGGACACCCCTACAATCCCATTCTACAAATTTCATTCCTAAGTACCCTATACCAAAATTCTACTTCCCAAAGCTAGAAATCTCACATTTGTCTATTTTTAGGGTTTTCCATAACTTCTTCAATTTTCACCCACTCGCCTCCAAATTGTGCCACTGTGTTCATTCCCTATTTCTGCTTCTTTGTCCCTCTTTGACAATTTTTCTCATTCTTTCACCTCGCCTCTGAAATCCCCATTTTTTGCTTCCCTGTCCATCAGAAAGTGTCCAAAACCTATTCAAACCCCAATTACCCATCCCAGTTTTTTCCAAATCCAAATTTCATTTTACTAAATCAGCTTTTGTTTGTGTTTCTCTATCCATTCCCCCCCCTAAAAAAAAAAAAAACTCCTGGTTATGGTTGTCACCCGCGTAGGAGCAAAAACCATGGAGGAAGCACTTGCAGCCATCCAAACCAAACTCCAAGATCTAAATGAAAAATTTCTTAGCCTCCATCTTCAACATTCAGCCATGAACAATAACCGACAGCAAGAATCTTCTACCACTAATGGGTTCTCTTCTTCCAGCACTTTCCATGGTCCGAAGCTTGAATTTCCTCGCTTCAATGGTACTGATCCGAGTGGATGGATCTATCGTGCAGAATAGTATTTCAATCTACATAATACTTTTGATTTCAGAAAAGTTCCACTTGCATCCTTTCATTTGGAACAGGAAGCCATTTAATGGTACCGATGGTACATCAAGGCTCATGACTAGCCAAAATGGATAGATTTTTTCCAACTCCTTTTGCAATGATTTGGTCCTAGTTCTTTTGATGACTTCACCAGAGCACTCACTAAACTTCATCAAATTGGCACTGTGAGAGAGTATCAGACAAAATTTGAGAAACTAGCCAACCACACAGAAGGATTGTCTGATGACTTCTACAAGAGTTGTTTTATCAGTGGTCTTAAGGATGAAATCCACCTAGAGGTCAAAATGTTCTGTCCCAACTCAATGATGGAATCCCTGGGGTTGGCTAGGTTGGCAAAAGACAATATTGCCTCCCAATAGCACTCCAAACCCACTTTTGTTCCCTTCCTAAATATGGGTTCTCAACAATCTCCCATTCCACCAGCTCCTCGACTAACTCCTATCAAGCATTTGTCTGAAACAGAGATGTAGGCACGCAGAGAAAAAGGGATTTGTTATAATTGTGATGAAAAATTCACTCGGGGACATATATGTGTTCAACAAAAGCTCTATATCTTGGATGTGGATTCTCCGCCCGCCTCTAAAGTTGGTGAAGAGGCTCCAGATACACTGGATGATCAGGTCGACATTCTAGAGCCTCCTATTGACCTTCCATGTTAGGAAGACCACCCAGAGATATCTCTCCATGCTTTATCTGGAATCACCACCTGCCAAACAATGCGAGTCATGGGTTACTTCAAGAAGCTTCCTCTTACAATACTCATTGATTCTGGTAGCACTCATAACTTCCTTGACCCTTGGATCGCCAAACAAGCTGATTGTTTTGTCCATCCTTGCTCCAACTTTGAAGTCATGGTTTCCAATGGGGGCACCTTACCTTGCAAGGGAAAGTGTCACAATGTGCGTATCTCTCTGGAAGATTATAAACTGCGCTCTTACATGTTTGCCTTGTCCTTAGGTGGATGTGATGTGGTTTTGGGCGTTCAATGGTTATGCACACTTGGCCCCATCTTATGGGATTTTGCTGAACTTTGGATGTAGTTTTCAGTCAATGGGAAACAACAAAAATTTAAGGGCTTACAACAAGGGTCTCTTCACATCATCAGTTCACATCGCCTGGAAAATATTCTTAAGAAGAATTCACATGGTGTTATTGCTCAACTCCATTCCATTCAGATGCACCCATCAATGGTCTCCCCTACTTCCTTTTATAGATATGCAGGTGTCCTTGCTGAACCAGTGGGCTTGTCGCCTTCAAGGGACCTTTCTGGTAAGAATATAGCGGCATCTACATCTCCATAGGAAATTATGGCTATTTTGCATGCAGTACAGAAGTGGCAACCATACCTATTACGGAATTATTTCTGCATCAAGACTAATCTCCAAAGTCTGGAAAATTTCCTGGAACAATGGGTCTCCTCCCCAGCACACCTAAAATGGGTTATCCAACTCATGTGTTATGCCTACACGATCACTTACAAGAAGGGTAAGGACAATATGGTGGCAGATGCTCCTTCTCGCACAATTGATGACCCAGTCTCTCTTCTAGCTATTTCTCTACTCATTCCAAATTGGTTGCAATTTGTTCAACAAGACTATGTATTCTATGCACTCCATGCTTCTTCATCAGCAGGGCACTCTAGGTTCCTCAAAATGTATGACTAGGAACAATGTAACTTCTTTTGGTAGGGACTAAAACTGACAATTCAACAGATGGTGGCTGACTATGCTACTTTCTAGGACAACAAGGGTGAAACAACACTCCTTTCGGGACTGCTCGAACCCTTGCCCATCCCTACACAGATTTGGACAACTATTTCTATGGATTTCCTAGAAGCACTCCAGTGGTACACTACCACATCTAAAAGGACATCATATGAAGGATTTGATGGACAGGCACCACCAATTCTTCTTCCATACACCCTCAGCAACTCCCTAGTTCAGGCAATTGACTCGGATCTTCGAAACCACGATTAGATTCTTCTGATTCTGCAGGACAATCTTCACATGGCAAGAATTCAACTGAAACAACAATCCGATCAGCACAGTTCTGAGCATACTTTTCATGCAACTGATATGGTTCTTCTTCATCTATAGCCTTCCAAGCAACCCTCCTTGAAACTCACAAGGCGTCAGTGGCCCGGAATGCAACCCGAGGATGCTAAAGGGGAACCACTCCTTCAAATTATGCATCAATTTTCACATCTAAAGCTTTGAGGACAAATCTTTTCCTAAGGGAGAGGGGATGTTAAGAACCCATGTCAACCCTTCTATTTACTTTGTTAATATATTGTTGTTGGATGCATATGCTTTGTAAGTCATCCAGTAGTATTTGTTGATCCATAGTTTGTATTATTGTTGTTGGACGCATATGCTTTGTAAGTCGTCCCGTAGTAATTGTTGATCCATATTTTGTATTGGCCCATGGTTTGTATTGGCACATGGTATTGACCCATAATATTAGCACCTAGACTTAGCATATAAGTTTGTGTTGAGACCAATGAAGGTACCATGAAGTTATTTGTATTGAGCTTGCTCAAAGGAGGCTTCCCCCTCAAAGTGGCCTGCGATCAATATAAAAGTGATTCTCAGTTCTGTTATTTCTGCTATCTCGTGTGTTTAATTTAATTAATTATTGCAGGTTCTTCACAGGCAGGAATGACCAAAATCCAATCCAACCCGTTCCCCTGGAAATACTATGATTCTCTGAAATCGAACCACTAGACTTGGCTAAAAACCAGTCAAGTTCTCCTCAATTTCGGTCTTTACCTTCAAACTGGGATTTCATCAATGTTCTAACGGTCAGAATTGACTTTCCACAACAGTCTTGCGGAAAAACATCCTTTCCGCAACTCCGATACTCTTCTACAATGATCTCCCCGCAATCACCTTCCCGCAATAGTCCTTCCACAATACTCCTTTCCACAGCTCGCAGATTGTGGATTACGGGTGCACCTTTCATGCTTTCTTGAAAGGGCTTCTGCAAAGACCCTTCTACAACGTGGTTTCCACAACTCTTGCCGTTAACTTCCAAGCTCTTTCCTTCTATGGAATGCCGTAGAAACCATCGATCTCTTGTGGATGTGATCTCGTCTGTTGATTTACACTTCAACATCGAATACTTCACATTGGCTTGCGGAGACACTAAATACGGCACAATTCACTTGGTGGGTTCTTCTTCGACCGTCGATTTTCCTTTTGGCCTTGATCTGAGCCATACAACCTCTATTAATTGAATTGGTTGCAAAACTACAAAGTTATTCATTTATTGATCAAAGAATTGATCAATCTAGCTCGACCTTCGTCCAGATCTAATAAAAAACTAAACACAACAAGAAATTATCTCTACTACTTGATGATGATCAGTTTGCAAAGGGTCTGGGTGATCTTGTTTGTTCGTACAAACATGAAAGTGAAGATGCATTCACACAAATATTAGGTTAACACTTTCACACAACTCCACCTAAAAGAATCTGACCTTATCTCCTATTCAAATGCACAGTAACCCATTAACACACAGAACTTGTTAATTTCATTAAGTGATAGAAAAAACATATATACAGTCGTACTTTCCTCTGGTGTTTAGGAAAATATTCCACCGATTCTTTCTTATGCAGAACTCTCTCTTGCTTTGATCGCCGCCACTTGCTCCTAATATCCTCCTATTTCAGCCATTCAAAGATCCCCAAACCGAATGGCTGAATCGTAACAACAAAATCACTAACTAACTCCCCCCAACACTGAAGGAGTCACTATCATTCAACAATAGACTGGCTATCTGGATTGACCTCCACGCAGGGAGTTTCAACTCGCCACTATGTCCTCCTTTCTCAAAAACTAACAACACACTAGTCAGTTACATACTTTCCATTATTTAAAATACTGAATAAACGAATCTCCTTCCCACTTCAGGGCAACTTGTACTCTTGCTCGCCACAACATGTGGACATGCAATATCATTGCTGACTTAGCATTGATGCTCCTGCATCAAACTCACAATGTTAAAACTTTTGAACCCCTGTTCAATAAATCAACTACTGAGAAACCCTTTTTCTCCAATTCTTCAACATTCATCCATGTAGAATCTTCTATAGGATGTCCTTTCCATTTGATCAAGAATTCGAAGTAATCCCTTTGTCTAGTGCTCTTTATCACTCTAGTATCCAAGATAGACTCAGCTTCTGATGGCTGGGCTATAGGCATCTGCTTCAGCCACTGTAGATCTTCCATAGGATTACTGTCTGTTGTCATTTGTTAGGTATCATCAACCACATAATTATACAGTTGTGCAACATTAAAAATAGGTGAGATGTCAATCCCTGTTGGCATTTCCAGTTAAGAAGCATTTGCTGAAACATTTATGAGTATTCTGCAAGGTCCAATCTTTTTCATTTTCATCTTTTTATACTCTCCTTTTGGAAATATATCTTTCCACAGATGTGCTAAAACCAAATCTCCCACCTCGTAGTTTTTCTCTCTTCCCTTGGAATCTGCTCTTGTTTTGTAACTATTGTAACTCTGCTACAACCTTGCTTTAACTTTCTCTTGTAGTTCACTAATCCTTGCTGCAAAATCCTCTCCATATACACTTCTCTTCTCCATTTGACCCAAATCACAAAGTTCACACACCCCTCTTAGATGCATACCATACAAAATTTGGACTGGACTCATTCCTGTACTTCGGTTTTGTGAGTCATTATATGCAAACTTTGCTTGAGCTAGCACTTTGTCCCATTTCTTTGGATTTTCTCCAATCAAACTTCTCAACGAGTCAACATGTTACCTAGAATTCTATTTACCACCTCAGTCTGGACATCAGACTATGGATGATATGTTGAACTCAAGTTCAACTTGGTCCCCAACTTCTTCCACAAGGTCCTCTAGAAATGACCTGTGAACTTTGCATCTCTGTCAGATACAATGCTCTTAGGTAAACCATGTAGCTTCACTACTTCAATGAAAAACAAGTTAGCAATGCATGTGGCATCACTAATCTTATAACATGGAACGAAATGTGTCATCTTAGTAAATCTATCCCCCACTACAAAAATAGAATCATTTCCCTTCTGATTTTTTGCTAAACCCAAAATGAAATCCATACTCACAGAATCCCAATGCCTAATTGGAATAGGAAATGGTGTGTATAAGCCTATGCTCTAGACTCTTCCCTTGGCATGCTGTCATAACCTACATCTGCTCACAAAATTTTCAACCTCAGACCTTATCCTTGGCCAAAAATAGAAATGGCTGAACTTTCCAAAGGTTTTATCACTTCCAAAGTGACCTACCATCCCTCCATTATGCTTCTCCTATATCATGTTCTCTCGCATGGAATATTTGGGAATAAAAAGTCTACTGTTTTTAAAGAGTAAACCGCCTTGCAACATATACTCCATCCATTGATCTCTATCTACCTCCACAAGATTCTTACAAACTCTTTATGCATTCCAAAAATCAATGCCAGTCTCATACAAACCTCTTAAGTACTCAAATCCTAAGACTTGGATATGATTTTCTTGCACAATCAATTGTCTCCTACTCAAGGCATCAACTACTCGATTTGATTTCCCACTGATGTGCTTCAAAACAAAGTCAAATATTTGCAAGAACTCAACCAATTTGACATGCTTCTGATTCAATTTAGGTTGTTGCATGATGTATTGTAATGCATGATTATCAGAAAACAAAACAAACTCTCTATGCATCAGATAATGTCTCCAATGCTTTAGTGCCTAGACAATAGCATAAAATTCCTTTTTATAAGAGGGTTATTTTTGTTTTGATTCATCCAACTTCTCACTGAAATATTCTATAGGTATGTCTTCCTGACTGAGCACAGCTCCAATTGCTACTCCAGTGGCATCACACTTCACTTGGAAAGGGTGTCTGAAATCTGTTAACTTCAATATTGGTTGCTCAGTAATCTTTTTCTTCATGAACTGAAAGTTACTTTCAGCCTCTGTTGTCCATTTAAATGGTTGCTTGTCCTTTCTAATTGTTTCAATGATAGATGAACAAATACCACTGAAATTCTTTATAAACTTCCTATAAAAACCTGCCAATCCATGGAAACTTCTTACCCCAAAAATGCTCCGAGGTGAAGGCCAAACAATGATTGCTTGCACTTTTTCTAGATCCATATTCAATCCATCTCTTGAGATAACAAAACCCAAATACACTAGTTCTAATTTCAGAAGGGTACACTTCTTCACATTCACCAACAAATTTTCCTTTTTTAACTTCCCCAAGACACATCTTAGATGCTCTAAGTGTTCTTTTTCTATTTTATTGAAAATTAGAATATCATCAAGGTAAACTATTGCAAATTTACCTATGAAATATCTCAAGACTTCATTCATTAATCTCATGAAAGTGCTTGGAACATTAGATAGTCCAAATGGCATAACCAACCACTCATACAATCCATCATTGGTCTTGAAGGTTGTCTTCCACTCATCTCCTTCTCGAATTCTGATCTGATGGTATCCACTCTTCAAATCTAATTTTGAAAAGAATGTTGTCCCACTCAAGCAATCCATCACGTCATCCATCCTGGATAATGGAAACCTGTATCTGATGGTAGTCTTATTGATGGCCCTGGAATCAGTGCATATCCTACATTCACCATCCTTCTTTGGGGTGAGAACTGCTAGTACTACAGATGGACTCATACTTTTATGAACCAACCCCTTGTATAACAATCGTTGTACTTGCTTTCTAACTTCTTCATTCTCTTGAGATATCAACCTGTATGTTGCCTTGTTTGGTAAGCTTTCTCTAGGAATAAAATCAATATGGTAACTTATATCCCTCTTCGGTTGTAACTCATTGGGAAAAGCATCTACCACAATGTCACTAAACTCCCCTAACATCTCTTGAATATCCCTAGGTAGGTCTGTAATATTGGTCTTCATTGTTACCACTCTAGGTTTACATACTACAGCATAGTTTAGCTCTTTCTCATCAATTTGTTGTAAATACTCTTTCCCTGTCAACATTAGAACTTTAGATGCTTGTTGCTCTGTCGTGCTTTCTCCTTGCAAAGGAAGAAGAACATGTCTTATCACATCTTTCACAAAACTATGACAATTTCTCCTACCATCATGTATTACTCTTTTGTCAAATTGCCATGGCCTCCCTAGAAGAATATGGAAAACATCCATAGGCATAACATCACATATAATTTTATCTTTATATGTGCCTATTTGAAAATAAACTTCACATTGTTCACTTACCAGTATTTGATGTCCTTTATGCATCCAAAAAACCTTGTATGGAACAGGGTGTTTGGTCTTCTTCAATAACCATCTTGCAGCATTTCCCTTTGACTTTACACATGGTTCTAAATAAATCCTTCCTTTGAGTGGGTTCCACCTTCTCCTTATCAGGATTCAATAAGGCTTTCTTCATCATCAAAGTCTCCCTTATCTCTGGCAGATTCTCAGTCACTATCATCTGCTCTTGTTGTTGCTCATTCTGAACTACATAGGCTCCTCTATGTTCCATGTCTTCCTTCTCAGGTGTTGGCAGGCGGTTCAATGAGGAAATATCGCAGTACGGCTAATGCTGCAACACATCGGATGAGGGTGCAGAAGGAGTATTTTGTGTTAAAGTATACTGTAGTTGGTGGGTTTTGGGTCACTTGGACCATATGTTATGTAAGGTTGAGTCAATTGTACCGCGGTATGAGGGTTTTTGGGTCATTTGGACCGAGCCAGTTAAATATTGGGTCATTTGTCCATAGTGTCGGTTAGGAAGTCGTTAGTAAGTGGACAAACATTGTAATGGAAGAGGCCTATAAATAGATGAGAGTTGTAAGTGTTAGAGAGACAAAAGAGAGTTGGCGAGAGATAAGGAGATGCATGTGTATGGAGATCTATGTTTTGCTTCTGGTATACGACTGTGACAGTAATCTAATGATGATGTTTTGGTACGATCTTTGTGAAATGTTGTGATATATGAATGTTGTTATATCTTCTTGATGTAATGTCTGCTTACTGTTGCTGGGATGATAAATGCTACGATTAAGTAATATGTTATAACTCCATGTCGAATGTTTAAATTTTATGTTTAAGTACTGCAATAGAGCTAGTCTGTGCAGCCACAACTCTCTTCCTCCCTCAGCGGAAACATGGTTTCGTCTGCTCTTCCTAGATGCCTCGGGTGAGACCTCATCCGCTCTATGGGTGTTGCTAGGTGGGCTCAAACCTGCCTGGGCCGGTGCCTAGGGAGACTGCGGTATGTGTCGACAGTGAGATGAACCCTTGTCGACCGAGGTGGCATTGGTCAACAAACGGTTCCATTCCCGGGACCGTGTGTAGAGTGAAAGGAGGTCATGTTGTGGCACCTGACGAAGCTAGAGATACAGAGCTGGTTTGATCAGAAGTTGGGGGAGTTTGCTGAAGAAGAAAGCTGGAACACGCGACTGACAATAGATCACTGGCTGGGAAGGTATATTCATGAAGGTCTACATGAATGGTTTTTCTGTGAATTCCCGGTCATTCTGTACGAATGGTTGTCAAAGCTGACCTTCCATAAGAGGAATTTCCAAGGTGGTAAGCCAATGTCTTGGACCCCGGAATTGATTCAGGAGTTGCAGGAAGTCGGATAACAAGGCATCGCGAGCTGTCGAAATTTGGCTCGATAGCATCTTGGATGGATACATAACTAAATTTGCAGTCGACATGCATAAATCCTATAGTGAAGCTGAAAGATACTTCTTCCGTGGACCAAGGGGAAGGTTTCTGTTGTCACTCCAACTGTCGATCAAAATGCTAATCTACGAAAAGGGTATATTGAAAATGCATCTTGATCAGTAAATAGCCCAGTGGGCGGAGGCCATGGGTACCGTGACTGTTGGGGAACGATACATGGAATGGTAAGGGGTAGATGGGTGCAGACCATGAGGAGACTGTGAGTGAAGTTGAGGAAGAAAGTGGTCTTACAAGAGGAGGAGCGAGGTTTCAACAAGAGAAGAGGCAAAGGACAAGAGAAGGTCCTGCTGCGATCGGAACACAAAACCGCAAAGGAATACCATACTGGATGAAGCGACCTCAGGGACAACCAGTCTATGCCCAGGATAGAGGCAGGACCAACCCCCGGCACCAACGTACCCACACCTCCACTCACTGACTCACAAACAATAAGAAATACCACTTCAACACCACCAAGTTCATCAAATCCATAGAATTTAATTGATAGTAGCATAGCAAAAGGAGGAAGGAAGTCTAGAATGGCGAGCGATGATGTTAAGTTACCAATGTTCCACAGAAGTGCGACAGACAACCTAGAAAAGTATTGGTTTTTATGTGAAGTGGTCTGGACCATGAAACATATCACTGATGCCGATGCTAAGAAAGGACAGTTAGCCACGACTTTGTGAGGTCGTGCATTAGATTGGTTCATGAATTTTATTCTAGTCCCTATAGGAGCCCCAGAGAAGTCATTGGATGATATTTGAGATAGTCTCATTGCTGAATTTAGAAGGCCTAATTCTGAGGCTCAATATATTACTGAATTGAAGGAAATTAAGCAGTATCCCAATGAGACGGTATGGGATTTCGATCGGCAATTTACGACGTTGATGGAAAAGGTTAGTTTTGATATGAGCACCGTCCAACATAAAGAATGGTTCATTGCGGCACTGCTACCCCACATTCGGCTACCGCTGATGCAGCAAAACATATCGACGCCTAGCGAAGCTCTAGAGATTGCAATGCGATCGGAAGCAGCACCGATTCGAGATAATGCAGCAGGGATGTCGCAAATACAGACACAACTCGCTAACCTGACTATACAGTTGCAATATTTGAAGAAGAATAAGGAACAACATGATGAAGTATGGTGTACGCGATGTCGAGGAGAAGGGAATACGAAGGACAATTGCCTGGATTTCCGTAATTATTTGGTGTCAAGTGCACCAAACCCGTTGAATGGCAGTAGTATGCTATGGTGTTAACACCCAAAAAGTGCTCACTACCTCGTCTACCCCATTACATGACTCATTTGTCCATATTTCCTACCATATTTGCCTCTAGAACCGCAAAAAACCATTAAAAAGCCTCCAAAAGGCCCAAAAAACATTAAAAAAGCCTCCAGAAGGTCCAAAACCCCCCTTTTCCCCGAAAATAAGTTAAATTCCTCCAAAAATAGCAAAAACCCTCTAAAAAGGGAATAAAAAATACAAAAAAGAGAAAAAAGAGGGAAAAAAGGAAGCGAAAACCCTATACAACTGACCTAAACCATATGGTGCCCAAAACCATGGGCCAGCACTCCACCACTAAAAAACCTATAAATAGGTGGTGGAGGCTCCCCATTTCACATCCACAGTCATCCCTATCCTTACTCTGCCAAAATCACTCCTGAAACCCTAGCTCACCCTTTTGAGCTATTTTAACATTTGAGTGCCCCTTTGGCACATATCCAAAACACTTTGGAGAAGGAGAAGGAATCTATTGGAGCTTGGAAACAGCCCTCCTAGATGACTACAAGAGCTTCACCAACCTCACATTGGAGGTATAATCAATACAAAAACCATTTTTAATATCTTTTATTGTCTCATGCACATGCTAGTTTAAATTTACTGTTTTCATTTACTGTCTTGCTGTTATTGTTTTTACTGAACTGCTACTAAGGAGTTCCTTCTCCTTAGTAGGTGCTCATTTGAACAAGCTAAGGTGAAAACGCTAGCTACACGTGGTGTCGTGTTTTCTAGGTGTTTGGGCACAGTCATGATAATTGCCCGTATATGCAGAAAATGGTCACAACCCCGCGAAATCTTTATTGCACATTCTGCAAGTCGGTGGGTCACAATGACAAGGATTGTCGTGCATATGGGTTGCTACAGGAGAGAATGTGTGATGCATTCTACATCAAGGATGATCAGCGAGCCATGCAACAACCACAACTGCAACCGCAGGTAGCTTAGCTACTACTGCAACTGCAGATGCAGTTTGCACCACAGCAACCACAGCAGTTCATGCCGCAATATACTCCGATGTAGATGACTCCCCCACAGCCATAGTATGTACATCAACCGCAGAATGCACCACAAGGGAAAGGGATACCACCAGCAATGATGCAGCAATAGTTTAACCAACCTTAGTACCAACAGTAGGGCGACTACCGAGGAGGATACAGGGGTAGACACAGTGGCGGATTTGATCATGGAGGAGGACGCCAAGGTGGTTGTGGACCTACTCAATGTTACCATTGTGCGGTATGGGGGCATTATCAGCGTGACTACCCACTACTACAGAATCAGTGTATGTTTTGTTTTGGTAATGATCATACAGTTGAGAACTGTCCACAGTTGATCACACAAAGGCAAGCTAGGAACGCTCCACAGCTACAGCATCAGGCCCATCCACAACAACTAGTACAAAATTAGGTACAATAACTAGTACAGAACCAGCCCCCGTGACCACCACCGAATGCCAATCAAAATGTCAACCAACCGGGGAATCTGTAGCAAAACCAGACGCAGGGTGCAAATATTGTGACCATTTCTGCAGAACCGTGACCACAAGATGCTTCGGTGGCTGTTGTCACTCGTGGAGGAAAGACGACAGGGGAAGATGGTTCACGACCACTGATTCAGTTGGCTGGTCAAAAGATAATAGCTTTCGACATTGATACGGAGCAGGAGACATTCCTGGAGCCACATTGCACCTTGGAGAAAGACCATGGTAAGGTTATTGTTTGCGATATGCCACCTGTCTTTGATATTACATTAGACGCTGATCGACCTCCATTGCCAGGGACATTGCAAAAGTTTCTTGAAAGCTGTCTATTATTGGCCCGAGACCCGGATGCCCTGGTTGAGATTGCAGAATGGTTGCAGCGATTTACTTAAGGATGGTAGGAGTCGGCAGTAAACTCCCTACAGCGACAGAAGACTGGCAAGGAGATGCGAATGAATATTCCGATTAGTGAATCTGATGTTGACTTTGTTATTCTTGACCTTGGCTCAGATGTTAACATCTTAACCAAGAAGGTGTGGCAGAAGATGGGGAGTCTCCCATTGAACTAGTCTCCTATGCAACTCTGGTTGGATAACCATGCGAAGGTAACACCCATTGGGCGAGTTCCGTGGCTCACGATCGATAGTGAGGGCATGAATACTTATACTGACTTCGATGTCATTGAAGTGGTTGACGGAGGAAGCTCTTATCCGACACTCTTGGTGATTAGATGGGCTAATGATAGTGGAGCTATAATCAACTTCAAGAAGCGCATGATAACCTTTGAGAATTGCAATTTCATAGTCATATCCCCGTTGGATATGGATGAAGGATGCCAATACGTTGAGCCTGTAAAAGATGATGATCCTGCTGGAAGCGACCATGCATTCAATATTTCTAAAGAGTATATTCATCCTACTTCCCACTATGAGTTGGAGTGGCATAGCTAGAGCTCTGTGTCTTTCGACTCTGACGATGCCTTAGAACATTGGTAGAATAGATTGCATGAGGTACCATTCTGAAAATGTGGCTTAGTTACGCAACCCTTATGTCGTGTTGCAACAGAAACGATCACATTGCCTATCTATGAGGGGTTTCTTGGCCTAACCACCTTTTTGATAGAATTTGAATACCGTGTCTCAGAACCATAGCGATTGCTGGCATTGGAGGAAGCACTGAAGGATGCTCCAGCACATTGGTGGGCGACACATAAGAAATCCATTAATGATTGGTCACATTGTCGAAGGTTGATGATGGTTCGGTGTGGCGATACTGAGGTTTATCACACTGGCAAGTATGATGGCCGGAATAATCTCAGTGATCACGTGATGGAATGCCAACGATTATGCGTAGCGCCACCCAGAGATGAGTGGGTCCATGCTTTTATACATACTATTGATGAGATGCCACACTCATGGTACACTGCAGCCGAGTTGCGGCGAGAAATTACAACATGGGGGGAGTTAACGGTCTGTTTCACTCATACGTTCACTTTTGCAGATGCCAACCCTGATGTCCATAACGCCTTACAGCTCATCCGTGACGTGGTACTTCAGGCTGTTCCGGCGACCTACCCTGTCAACCTCCACACATATTGTCAGATGCAGTCTCTCATGGAGTGCTTCAACATCAGTGGTGGGCCAGAGGATGAGGATGATCCCCGGAATGTCAACATTCTCAAATTTGAAGGAAGTCGCGATGTGGTCCCACCTGTTGCACCAAGTAATCCGTTCAGTCAACCATTGAAGCTTCATAAGCTCAATATTGGCACAAAGGCCACTCCCAAGTTTGCTAATGTTGGGAATTATTGGGATGATGAGATGATGAGTAAGGTTACTGAGTTACTTCATGAGTTTGAAGACGTGTTTCCCATGAATTTTTTTGAAATGAAGGGCATCCTGGGTGATTTAGGAGAGATAAAGATTCCATTAAAACCATATGCTAAGCCAGCTAGACAATGACCTTATAGGCTGAATCTGCGACATAAGCAAAAGGTCAAGGCCTAAGTTGATCGCATATTGGATGTTGGTATTATTGAACATGTGGAAGAGTCCGAATGGATCAGTCCTATGGTGGTGCAGGACAAGAAAACAGGTGAAGTGCGCATTTGCGTCGACTTGCGGAAGTTGAATGATGCCTGCTTGCATGACCCTTTTCCAACCCCGTTTACTGATGAAGTACTTGAAGGAGTGAGAGGCCAGGAGATGTACTCATTCACTAATGGATTCTATAGCTACCATCAGATTCACATTGCCAAGGAAGATCGCCATAAGACAACTTTCGTTATTGAATGGGGTTGCTTTCAGTACATAGTAATGCCGTTTGGTTTGAAGAATGCACCTGCAATATTCTCCCGGGTCATTGTTGCTGCATTCAAATATTTTATTCAGAAGTTTTTGCAGGTATATATGGATGATTGGACCATTTATGGGTTGATTCGCAATCATCTGGCCAATCTGCAGTTAATGCTTGAGCGATGCCGACAACACTAGATATCGTTGAACTTGAAGAACTGTATTTTTTGTGCACCGTTTGGGATATTGCTTGGTCATATCCTGTGTAAATAGGGATTGCTGGTTGATCCAGCCAAAATTGTGCTCATTTTGGGGTTTCAACCGCCAACCACCGTTAAGCAGTTCTGAGCGACTTTGGGTCATACAGGATATTATCACAAGTTTATCAGGGGTTAAGTTGCGATTACTACTCCTATGGAAAAGTTGTTAAAGAAGGACGCGGCATTCCAGGGGAGCCCAAAATGTTATGATAGCTTTGAAACGCTCAAGGCAAAGATGGCATCGACACCGATGTTGGTCTTTCCAAACTGGAGTAAGGAATTCCATGTCCATGTTGATGCTTCATCGATTGCATTGGGTGTTGTGTTGGCTCAACCTGGAGAAGGCGACCTTGATCATCCTATTGCATTTTCTAGTCGAAAGCTATCCTCTGCAGAACTAAATTACCCTACCATGAAACGAGAAGGTCTGGCCATGGTTTATGTGGTGCAGAAATTCATGCTTTATTTATTGGGTGGACACTTTAAAATGTTCACTGATCATTCTGCATTGAAATACTTGGTCAATAAGTCTGTGTTGGGGGGGAAGATATGCCGTTGGCTACTTTTGTTTCAAGAGTTTGATTTTGAAGTCATTGTGAAACCGGGGTGGTTGAATGCTGGACCAGATCATTTATCATGGATTGACACAGGGGAGGAACTGACTAATATCGAAGACAGGTTGCCAGATTCCCATGTTGCCACCGCTGATCAATATTTTGATGACATCCTTCAGTTTTTGGTGACCGACACCGCACCCGATGACATTACCACTACTTAGAAGAAGCAGTTGGTTTTCAAGGGTGTTGACTTTCATCTAATCACAGGAGACTTGTATAAATTGGGTGCTAATGAGATATTGCACAGATGTGTCTTACCGCATGAGCAAGCATAGATATTGGCTGAGGCACATGGTGGAGTAGCAGGAGGACACTCTGGCGGTTGAGCAACTGCCTGGAAGGTACTGCGTACAGGGATTTGGTGGCCCACATTACATAATGATGTGACAGACTATGCGCAGTCTTGCAATGTTTTTCAGGGAACTGGCAAGCCATCCAGATGCGATGAGATGCCGCTACTACCTCAAGTGACATTGCAACCTGTTAGATTTTCAGAATTTACTTCAATCTGATCTAGGATCTTAACTGAGAGAACAACATGTACAGCATATCTACAGCATATCAATCATGGAGACAATAATGCAAGCACACAAGAGACACAAAGATTTACTTGGGGAAAACCATAAAGGTGAAAAACCCCAATAACTTCCTCAGAGATAGATAGAGCAATGATACAACCAACCAAGAGAGATAGCCATAACCTAGCAGTAGATCCTCCTCCTCCATAAGTGCGCCACTCCTCCTTGAGTGCATGTGTGAGAAGTGAGTGAGTAAATAGAGTGCCTCCCGCACTCTATTTATACTTGACTTGACTTGCCTTTTTACCTAACTCATGTCGGCTCGAACTTAACCACATAACATAATGCTGAGTGGGCCGACCCCCAATAGGGTGGTCTAATAACCCTTTGAACCACATGGTCGACCCCCAATAGGGTGGTCTAATAACCCTTTGACCCACATGACTTATACAGGGCCGACCCCAAACAAGGTGGTCTAATAACCCATCAAGTATAAGTTACGACACTTACAATATAAATGACGACACTTCCTTATAGAGGAATAATACCATCTCTATAGGAATACAATATACATATATGTGAAATACATTCTGAAGTTACATATACATCAACACTCCCTCTTAACTAGGAAGGTATTTCTCAGCACAGTTCTTCTAGCACAAGTCATCTTCTCTGGATCATCGTCACTGGATAATCGTCATCGAGTCATCATCATCGTCACTGCTGCTGCTATCTTAATCAATCTCTGAATCTACTCGTCATAGGAAGTTCTACAGAGCCAGTCCTTTTTCATACTGGATGTAGGCCCACCACCTGTAGGTCTTCGTCATCACTGGCCATACTGTGGAATCCTCAGGACTTATTACGTGCGTCACAAAACCTCGAAAGAGCATCCCAGGATATTACGGGTACACAACTCCAACCTGTAGGATCTCCCAGGGCGCTATTACATGTGACCCCACCACAAAACCTCGAAAGAGCATCTTAGGATGTTACGGGTACACAACTCCGACCTAAGATCTCCCAGGGCACAAATTACATGTGGTCCACCACAAAACCTAGCAAGAGCATCTCAGGATGTTACGGGTACACAACTCCGACCTGAGATCTCCTATGGCACAAATTACATGTGGTCATGGCAAAACCTCGCAAGAGCATCTCAGGATGTTACGGGTACACAACTCCGACCTGAAATCTCCCAGGGCCCAAATTACATGCCATAGGACAAAACCTCGCAAGAGCATCTCAGGATGTTACGGGTACACAACTCCGACCTGAGATCTCCCAGGGCACAAATTACATGTCCTCCCAGAGCAATGTCTCGAAAGAGCATCCCAGGCTGTTACGGGTACACAACTCCGACCTATAGGATCTCCCAGACATGCTCATCTGCACAACCTGATCCACAGCCACAGAGTATCAACCTGATACTCACCATACATCATCCTGATGTACTCATGATCGTCCTGATCATAATCACTGCAACGTCCTGCTGCAAGTCATCTGGAGCAACATCCTGAAGCTCGTCATCCATGATCGTCCTGATCATCAATGCAACATCCTGCTGCATGTCATCTGGAGCAACATCCTGAAGCTTGTCATCTATGATCATCCTGATCATCACTGCAACATCCTGCTGCATGTCGTCTGGAGCAACATCCTGAAGCTCATCATCTATGATCATCCTGATCATCACTGCAACATCCTGCTGCATGATCTACCTGATCATCAATGCATCTTCCTGATGCATACCAAGTATCATACATGATCCTCCTGATCATCAATGTATCCACCTGATACAAATATATGATACATATCATCATACATGATCCTCCTGATCATCAATGCATCTACCTGATGCATACCAAGTATCTACCTGATACATATCATCATACATGATCCTCCTGATCATCAATGTATCCACCTGATACAAATACAAATACATGATACATATCACCATACATGATCCACCTGATCATACAATGTATCCACCTGATACATATACAGATACATGGTCCAAGCATCCAACATGATGCATAAACAATACATACACATGATCCAACTGATCATATCCTGCATCCAACATGATGCGTACATACATACATAAAATGATCCAACTGATCATATCCAGCATCCAACATGATGCGTATATACATAAAATGATCCAACTGATCATATCCTGCATCCAACATGATGCGTACATACATACATAAAATGATCCAACTGATCATATCCAGCATCCAACATGATGCGTACATACATACATAAAATGATCCAACTGATCATATCCTGCAGAAACTAGAACATCATCCTGATGCTCATCATCCAGCGCTTACATCCACAGCCATGTGAAGGATCCTCCTTCCAACATGCTTGGAATGGCTTCAGCAAATGTGTCCGTCACTTCTTCCTCGAAGTGTCCTTGATCTGAATAACGCCAAGCCTCTCTCTGAAGTACTCGAACTTCACCCTGGCTAGTGGCTTCGTCAGCACATCTGCAATCTGCTCGTCCGTCGCAACATACAGGAGCTTCACAGCTCCTCTCTGCACCATATCCCTGATATAGTGATATTTGATCTCTATGTGTTTCGACCTGTCATGAAACACTGGGTTCTCGGACAGCTTCACACAACTCTGGTTATCACAGAAGATACCAGTAGCCTCCAACGGGAGATCAAATAACTCAGACAGTAGCTTCCGTAGCCATACTGCCTCACAACTAGCTGAACAGGCTGCAACATACTCTGCCTCAGCTGTACTCATTGCTACGCAGGACTGCTTCCTGCTAAACCAAGAGATCACACCTGATCCCATACTGAAGTAACACTCAGATGTGCTCTTCCTGTCTGCAGCACTGCCAGCCCAGTCTGAATCAACATAACCCTGCAGGTTAAACTTTTGATTCGCCTCATACCTGAGCCCATAATCCACTGTACCCTTCAGGTACCTCAGAACATGCTTTACAGCAACCAGGTGAACACTCCTCGGATCCGTCAGGAACTGGCTCAATGTGTTCACAGCAAAGCAAATGTCTGGTCGTCAGGTACATCAAGGACCCAATCATCTGATGATACAGAGAGACATCAACCGGCTCAGATGAAGCATCACATAGAAGCTTCAGATTCGATGCCATTGGTGTGGCCATTGCCTTGCAATCTATCATTCCGAACCTCTTCAAGATTTCTACTGCATACTTCCCTTGTCCAAGGAAGATTCCATCTGCACTCTGCCACACCTCCATGCCAAAAACAAATAGTGCATCATCCCCAAGTTCTTCATCTCGAACTCGGTAGTAAGATTCCGCTGCATGTCGGCAATCAATCTATCTTCACCTGTAACAAACAGGTTATCCGCATACACTGGATTGCCTTCCTCAACCTTGTAGTAAAGGTTGGAATCCGCTTTACTCTTGGTAAAGCCCAAACTGGATAGAAAGCTGTCTATCCTACCATACCAAGTTCTGCACATATATGTGACTACACCATGCTGTCTTGAAATCCATCTGGTGCATCTTCTATTTCATCACTTTTATATTTCTCAATGTTGCCATCTGCAACATGCTTGATCTGATAATTCCATTTGGAAGTCATAGCAAACTTCCCTTCATGTCTTGGGATTACATCCCAAACATCATTCTTCATGATCGACGGATCATGGCATTTCATTTCTTCATCCCAGATCCTGGGAACTTCAATATCTTCAATATCTTCAATATATATCTTTGTTGCTGGAACAAATGTTGTAGTTCTTCTTTTGTAGGAGATGGCATACGATCTTTCCTACACAACAAGTTAAATTGCATGATTAGAAAACATCTCATAGTTTTCAGAACAAATTCTTACACATAAAGAAATATGCCATACAGTCATGCAATTATCTTAGCCAATGCTTCAATACAACATTTATCCATATTCCGTAACTTTCTAGATGCCTTCCAATCTCTACCAGAACATTGTTAAGAGTGTGCACAACTCCCAACATGTCAGCAAAGAGGTTTCATTCTAGATAAGTAGCAATGGAATGTTGTACAGTGCCATAGGCCACTTACCCATGCATATTAAGAGTATACTGTTAATCAATGCAATTATTCTAATATGCATAATACACAATCTAATTCTAGGAACATCAGTATATACATTTATTGAACAGTATTATTTAAGAAATGACAATTCAAATACTTATCTTTGTTTGTTCGTTGGGTGGACTCCCTATGAGTCTTCGCTTTCTTGCAGGAGCTGCTGGAGTCCTAATCTGAAGTAGCTTCTTCTACACCTTTCTGTTGTGGGATGTAGAGAGATGATCAACTCCCTCTGAATATCTGCATCCTTGCAGAAACTACTGAAGTGTGCTCCTTTGCTTTCTTGCAGGAACAACTAGAGTGTGCTCCCTCTTGATCTTTGCTTCCTGAATTACCTGTTCTTGAACTCATATTCATCCTTGGTCCCTATGCATGCTTATTAGTATCATGAATGTGTTGTCCTTGTGATCTCATATAAAATCATACATTCATTAGTATACTATTAAAACACAATAATCTCAAGCATGTATAGTCATGATCATTTCAAACAGAAATAATAAGCATTAGCATTCAAGGATTCTTATGGTTAGTCAAATCATAAGAAACATAACATGTCTAAACCTGTAATTACTCAAGCCTATGACTCTTCAGGTTAGTTGAATCATCAAACAAGATAAGAGATATAAAATGCATAAAACCTGTGATTATTCAAACCTATACCATCATGATTCTTCTGGTTAGTCATATCATCAATTATGGTAAGAAACATAATATGCATATGCCCATGATTATTCAAACTTATGACTTCATGAATAATCATTATCAACAACGCGATAGTATAAGATCCTAACCCAAGGTAGGAATCTAGCTTGATATAGAAAAAAAAACATACCTGGATTATCATGTTAGCTAGTTATGTCTAACATACCCGTATAATGTCTTTTGGTTCTCTTCAGTGACTTGTGCTAGTAACCTGCATGTCTCATAAGTTAACCATTATAAAACCAAGTTATACATACCTCGTGAATGGATCTTGTATGAGATCCATGACAATGGATGAATCTTTGTCCTCATGTTATCATGATCATATGTTCTTGGATCAGAACATGATCTGTCTTTCTTGGTGTACCTTTCATGTTAGTAGACAACACAAACCTCATACAACACCATAATGCATTAGTACAATCATAAGTGTCAACACCCTAACCAAGGAATATCTTCTATCATGCATTCATAATTTTGTTAAGGTGATACAACAAATATAAAATCAAAATTGTACTAACCGTAATAACATGAAGACAAACATACCATAAACTTAATCATGGACAAATATCGAAACATACCTCGATGAGTCATACCTGTCGAGATCGCTTGTAATCTTCTTATGTAAGGCCTTATCCTCATCTCCCTCTGAGACAGGAACTTCTTTCACTTATGCAGGTGATCAATCCATCTTCTTCTAGGATTAACCCAATCCACTTGATTTGCAAGAACTGGACCTTGAGCTGGATATGGGTTTGTCAAAGAAACCCCAAAAATTCAAACTTTGAATTTCAACCTTCCGATAGGATAGGAATATGCGCCTTGATGAACTGATCAAACTGGTATATTCAGAATTTGAAAACTGCAAAGTTTCACTCCTCAATTTTTCCTTTGAAACTTCCGGATTCACTGGACGTGACCCTGAACTGGGGTTTGATGAAGCTCACTCTTTTGCCCCATCAAAATGTTTGATCCAAAGCTCTAAGCTTCTATTTTTCTGAGGAGCTTCCAGCCGTGGTCACAGATTTCAAAAATTCCCATTTTTACAGAAGCCCTAATTTTCCACTTTTCTGATCAAAGTCCCGAACTAGGGTCTAATCAAGCCCGGCCTTCTGCCCAACCAAAAATTCTGATCTTGGTCTCTAAATTTCTATTTTGATGAGTAGCATCCAGCCGTGGTCTCCGATTACAAAAATTCCAACTTTCTCCAAAGCCCTAAATTCCGGAAGCCATGAATGAAGGTACCAAAAAATAATTCTGTTTTGACAGAAATATGTACCTGATTGTTTCTGGTGTAACTCCGAAATTTTTGATCCAAAGGGTCTGAAAAAGTTTCCTGAGATAGTCTGACCTGTTATCTTTCCATCCTAACAGGTCTGACCTCAATTGGATTCTCTGAGAGAGAGTTATGCCAAATGTCGCAACGTGACCTGTTTTGGGATAAAACAGGAGAGCGAACTTGTACGGAGTGCCACGTGTCACTGTTTTAACTTCGGCCTCTGAAAAAAGGTTTTCTGAGATAGCTTTGCCTGTTACCTTTCCATCCTGACAGGTCTGACCTCAATTGGACTCTCTGAGAGAGAGTTATGCCAAATGTCGCAACGTGACCTGTTTTGGGATAAAACAGGAGAGCGAACTTGTACGGAGTGCCACGTGTCACTGTTTTAACTTCGGCCTCTGAAAACGTTTTCTGAGATAGCTCGGCCTGTTACCTTTCCATCCTGATAGGTCTGACCTCAATTGGACTCTCTGAGAGAGAGTTATGCCAAATGTCGCAACATGACCTGTTTATGGGATAATACAGGAGAGCGAACTTGTACGGCGTGCCACGTGTCACTGGTTCAACTTCGGCCTCTGAAAACGTTTTCTGAGATATTACAGATTGTGTACTACCTGTCACTTTTTACGAAATTTCATTTGGAGCTTCCTAGCCCAAGATATGACCTTTTTCCCAAGGTCACCTGATTTTGACTCAGATCTGGAAGAGGCAGAAACCCTATATTGTACAGATCATAAATCACAAAGTACAACGAATTAGAGGTTGTCCTTTGGACACAAGATACCTGGAGATCTTAGCTTCGGCCTGTAACAATTTCAGATCCGAAAACTTCGCCAAAACGGATTTATCGCGAAAGTTCTATGATGACTGGTTTTTGCTATATCAAGCCCTAGCATCGTAAGTGCAACAAGTGTCATACATGCCATATCATGCCTTCTTTCAGGCTAGCTCTGATACCATGTTAGATTTTCAGAATTTACTTCAATCTGATCTAGGATCTTAACTGAGAGAACAACATGTACAGCATATCTACAGCATATCAATCATGGAGACAATAATGCAAGCACACAAGAGACACAAAGATTTACTTGGGGAAAACCATAAAGGTGAAAAACCCCAATAACTTCCTCAGAGATAGATAGAGCAATGATACAACCAACCAAGAGAGATAGCCATAACCTAGTAGTAGATCCTCCTCCTCCATAAGTGCGCCACTCCTCCTTGAGTGCATGTGTGAGAAGTGAGTGAGTAAATAGAGTGCCTCCCGCACTCTATTTATACTTGACTTGACTTGCCTTTTTACCTAACTCATGTCGGCTCGAACTTAACCACATAACATAATGCTGAGTGGGCCGACCCCCAATAGGGTGGTCTAATAACCCTTTGACCCACATGGCCGACCCCCAATAGGGTGGTCTAATAACCCTTTGACCCACATGACTTATACAGGGCCGACCCCAAACAAGGTGGTCTAATAACCCATCAAGTATAAGTTACGACACTTACAATATAAATGACGACACTTCCTTATAGAGGAATAATACCATCTCTATAGGAATACAATATACATATATGTGAAATACATTCCGAAGTTACATATACATCAACACAACCGTTCGAAAAATGGGCTGTGGATTTTGTCAGGCCGATCACTCCACCAGGGAAACGTACGGGCGCGCAGAACATCATCACGGTGATAGAGTATTTGACCCGATGGGTCGAGGCGACACCCGTAGTTGATTGTTCTGCAATGACGGCTGCTTGATTTTTGTTTGATCACATTATCACTCATTTTGGTTGCCCTAAGATTTTGTTGAGTGATCAAGGAAGCCACTTTCTTAATCGCACCATCAACGCATTGATGGAGGAGTGGCAGATACAACATAAGAAGAGTACACCCTATCACACACAGGAGAATGGGACGGTGGAGGTGTTTAACAAGGTATTGGAGCATGTGTTGACCAAGGTGTGCAATGTGAACCAGGATGACTGGGATCTGAAAATCCTAGCAGTGTTGTGGGCATATCGCACCACATGTGAAAGGTTGACTAGTCAGATACCTTTTAAGATAGTATATGGGAAGGGAGTAATTATGCCAATGGAGTACATTGTTCTGAGTCTACGAATTGTGGTTGTTATGAGCATGGATGATGAGTCTACGAATTGGTGTAGCTGGAAGAGGATCAATTTATCGTTGGCTTTCACCAAGGGGTGGAGAAGGATCACCAGAAGGCATGGCGTGATCGCCACATCAAAAGTAAATAGTTTCAGCAAGGCGACTTGGTGTTATTGTATGACAGCAAGTTTATGAAACATCTAGGAAAATTGCAAATGCATTGGCTGGGTCCATATCGCATCAATAGTATTACTTCAGGAGGAGCAGTTCAGTTGCAGCAGTTGGATGGGGCGATACTCCCCAAGCTGGTAAATGGTAATAGGTTGAAGCCCTATCGGTCAGGATTGGAATAATGCGATGCCTGAGTCACATCAGGAAAACAAAAAAAAAAAGAGAAAAGAGAGTGTGTGTTGCAGGTTGCTTGATGGAAGATGGTGCACCAACGGAAGAAGCAATGTGCAAGCAGGGCGGCTTGTGCCACAAGTTTGGAGCAGTCAGAGACTCATGGTAGTGTTGCAACCCAGATCGACGGTGGAATTTTTTGAGTTAATGAAGGATTTTGTGATGATTACGGAGGATTTGGCGGTTGCAGGGGAATGTTGTGACTACTATCGCGCTAACATCTTGCGACCACTGCCCATCATCCCTATACATGATTGCACCTAACAGATTTGGCTTGGTTACCACATGACGATGGCATGTTTTGCACATGGCACGCTGGGCCAGTACGATCAACAAGATGTGACGAGATTGCTCACATGTTAGCACGTGGGATCTTCGGTGGCAGCATGGTCACCACCAGTTGTGTCAGTCGGTGGGTTCACACATGCAGATGCAAGGTAATGGGGCATCATTCCCACCGTCGTGACTCGGGAATGGTCTAGCTATAAGTAGCCGAGGCAGCTGGTAGTTCGCTACAAAGAAGTCAGTCTGAAATAGAGTGGGAATGCTGTTTGATCAGTTTGCGAGTTCAGTTGTGAGGAATGCCAAGGAGGATGTGGAAATGCTTCATTTCATTTCCTGTGGCAGCACCCTAGGGGCCCTGTGAGCTCGAACGACGAGTGTCCCTAAGCACTTTGATACGACGGGTGCACTTATACTATGTTATGCCCTAGCCGAGGTCCAGTCGAGCATGGTTAAGTACACAATAGTTGTTCGAAGGATTGTGCTCTTCTCGACCAATGAGATGGTTGGGGTGGTAGCTCCCCACCCATAGTAGGAGCCGTTTGCCGGTGCGAAACAGATGTGCTAGAGTCACCTGCTAATTTCTCACTTTGGTACTATTTGTCCTCTTTTCCTTCCCATCTGTACCATTCACAGAGACTCGAGGATGAGTTTGAGATGTACATGACAGCAAGTCGGGGGATCCCCACTTTTGGGTAACACTTACAGCATAGCAAGACGACGACCATTGTAGCCGAAGGAGCAATACCACATCGCGTGCTCCAGACAGCAAGAGCGGTTGATGTGTACTATGTCCAATAGTTGACATGGCTCGAGGGCGAGCCACAAGACTGTGTTGGGGGCCTATTGGCAGGCGGTTCGATGAGGAAATATCGCAGTACTGTTGACGCTATGACACATCAGACGAGGGCACGGAAGGAGTATTTTGTGTTAAAGTATACTGTAGTTGGCGGGTTTTGGGTCACTTGGACCATATGTTATGTAAGGTTTAGTCAATTGTACTGCGGTATGCAGGTTTTTGGATCATTTGGATCGAGTCAGTTAAATATTGGGTCATTTGTCCATAGTGTCGGTTAGGAAGTTGTTAGTAAGTGGAAAAATATTGTAATGGCAGAGGCCTATAAATAGATGAGAGTTGTAAGTGTTAGAGAGACAATAGAGAGTTGGCGAGAGATAAGGAGATGTATGTGTATGGAGATCTATGTTTTTCTTCTAGTATACGACTGCGACAGTAATCTAATGATGATGTTTTGGTACGATCTTTGTGCAATGTTGTGATATATGAATGTTGTTATATTTTCTTGATGTAATGTCTGCTTACTATTGTTGGGATGATAAATGTTGCGATTAAGTAATATGTTATAACTCCATGTTGAATTTTTAAAGTTTCTATTTAAGTACTGCAATAGAGCTAGTCCGTGCAGCCACAACTCTCCTCCTCCCTTGACGGAAACATGGTTCCATCTGCTCTTCCTGGATGCCTCGGGTGAGACCTCATCCGCTCTGTGGGTGTTGCTGGGAAAGCTGAAACCTGCCTGGGCCGGTGCCCAAGGAGACTGTGGTATGTGTCAACAGTGAGGTGAACCCCTATCAACCAAGGTTGTGTTGGTCAACATCAAGACATTCAAAGGATCCATCTCCCCATTTGTTACATTTGTAACATATCCAGACAATTTATCTGCCTCTTCCTCTACCTCTACCTCCTTGGTAAGGTCTCCTCCCTCTTGGGTCACCTCCTCTACCTTGCTACTCTTACTGGGTGGAGTTGTTGGATTCTCCTTTTTGGGATGTGAACCTTCCTCTTCCAGTTGTTTTCCCCCTTCCCCTGGATGAACCTCTTCCCCTATTGAAGTTCTGCTTTCTCACTATTTTTTCTTCTTCTCTCAAGGCACATTGGTATGCCTATTCCATGGTTCTCGATGATATCATGTTGATCTCATCCTGAATCTCCATCCTTATACCATTGACATATCTAGTAGCCTTCTCTATCAATTCTTCCACACAACTTGCCCTTAGGTTCACCTTGTAGAATTCTTTAGTATACTCTCTTACAGTCAAAAAATATTTGCCTAAGGTTCTGCATTTGTATATACATAGTCAGTTGGTAATCCTTGGGCAAGAATTTGGCTCTCATCTTAGCCACCATCCTATCCCTTCTTTTTATCAATCGTTTGTTCTTCCTCCTCCTTTGAGTTTGCACACTATCCCACCACAGGGATGCATGTCCTTTCAATATTGTCACTACCAACCTGACCTTCTTGTTCTCTTCAACTTCATCATACTCAAAGTACTTATGTAACTCGCTGATCCAATCAATGAGGTTTTCAGCAGTGAGACTTCCCTCATAGGTAGGCAACTCAGGTTTTGGTTTCGAAGTTGTGCCAAGAATTGATGGAAAGTGTCTTTAATTAGGTGTCTCTTCCATGGCTGCTTCTTCTTCTTCTTGTTCCTCTTCTTCAGGTTCACTCACATTTCCTGCTTCTGGGTCTCTTCATCTTCGCATCTCCATAGCTTCCATAAGTTCTTGTAGTTCTTGTTAGATTTTCTGAATTTACTTCAATATGATCTAGGATCTTAACTGAGAGAACAACATGTACATCATATCTACAGCATATCAATCATGGAGACAATAATGCAAGCACACAAGAGACACAAAGATTTACTTGGGGAAAACCATAAAGGTGAAAAACCCCAATAACTTCCTCAGAGATAGATAGAGCAATGATACAACCATGAGAGATAGACATAACCTAGCAGCAGATCCTCCTCCTCCATAAGTGCGCCACTCCTCCTTGAGTGCATGTGTGAGAAGTGAGTGAGTAAATAGAGTTCCTCCCGCACTCTATTTATACCTGACTTGACTTGCCTTTTTACCTAACTCATGTAGGCTTGAACTTAACCACATAAAATAATGCTGAGTGGGCCGACCCCCAATAGGGTGGTCTAATAACCCTTTGACCCACATGGCCGACCCCCAATAGGGTGGTCTAATAACCCTTTGACCCACATGGCCGACCCCCAAACAAGGTGGTCTAATAACCCATCAAGTATAAGTTACGACACTTACAATATAAATGACGACACTTCCTTATAGAGGAATAATACCATCTCTATAGGAATACAACATACATATATGTGAAATACATTCCGAAGTTACATATACATCAACACTCCCTCTTAACTAGGAAGGTATTTCTCAGCACAGTTCTTCCAGCACAAGTCATCTTCTTTGGATCATCGTCACTGGATAATCATCATCGAGTCATCATCATCGTCACTGCTGTTGCTATCTCAATCAATCTTTGAATCTACTCATCATAGGAAGTTCTACAGAGCCAGTCCTTTTTCATACTGGATGTAGGCCCACCACCTGCAGGTCTTCGTCATCACTGGCCATACTGTGGAATCCTCAGGACTTATTACATGTGTCACAAAACCTCGAAAGAGCATCCCAGGATGTTACGGGTACACAACTCCAACTTGTAGGATCTCCCAGGGCGCTATTACATGTGACCCCACCACAAAACCTCGAAAGAGCATCTCAGGATGTTACGGGTACACAACTCTGACCTGAAATCTCCCAGGGCACAAATTACATGTGGTCCACCACAAAACCTAGCAAGAGCATCTCAGGATGTTACAGGTACACAACTCCGACCTGAAATCTCCCAGGGCACAAATTACATGTGGTCATGGCAAAACCTTGAAAGAGCATCTCAGGATGTTAAGGGTACACAACTCCGACCTGAAATCTCCCAGGGCCTAAATTACATGCCATAGGACAAAACCTCGCAAGAGCATCTCAGGATGTTACGGGTACACAAATCCAACCTAAAATCTCCCAGGGCATAAATTACATGTCCTCCCAGAGCAATGTCTCGAAAGAGCATCCCAGGCTGTTACGGGTACACAACTCCGACCTATAGGATCTCCCAGACATGCTCATCTGCACAACCTAATCCACGGCCACAGAGTATCAACCTGATACTCACCATAGATCATCTTGATGTACTCATGATCGTCCTGATCATCCTCACTGCAACGTCCTGCTGCATGTCATCTGGAGCAACATCCTGAAGCTCATCATCCATGATCATCCTGATCATCATCACTGCAACGTCCCGCTGCATGTCATCTGGAGCAACATCCTGAAGCTCATCATCCATGATCATCCTGATCATCACTGCAACATCCTGCTGCATGATCCACCTGATCATCAATGCATCCACCTGATGCATACCAAGTATCTACCTGATACATATCATCATACATGATCCTTTGATCATACAATGTATCCACCTGATACATGATACATATCACCATACATGATCCACCTGATCATACAATGTATCCACCTGATACATATACAAATACATGGTCCAAGCATCCAACATGATGCATATACAAAATACATACACATGATCGAACTGATCATATCCAGCATCCAACATGATGCATACATACATAAATGATCCAACTGATCATATCCAGCATCCAACATGATGCATACATACATAAATGATCCAACTGATCATATCCAGCATCCAACATGATGCGTACATACATAAATGATCCAACTGATCATATCCAAGCAGAAACCAAAACATCATCCTGATGCCCATTATCCAACGCTTACATCCACAGCCATGTGAAGGATCCTCCTTCCAACATGCTTGGAATGGCTTCAGCAAATGTGTCCATTACTTCTTCCTCGAAGTGTCCTCGATCTGAAAAATGCCAAGCCTCTCTCTGAAGTACTTGAACTTCACTCTGGCTAGTGGCTTCGTCAGCACATCTGCAATCTGCTCGTCCGTCGCAACATACAGAAGCTTCACAGCTCCTCTCTGCACCATATCCCTGATATAGTGATATTTGATCTCTATGTGTTTTGACCTATCATGAAACACTGGGTTCTCGGACAGCTTCACACAACTCTGGTTATCACAGAAGATACCAGTAGCCTCCAACGGGAGATCAAATAACTCTGACAGTATCTTCCATAGCCATACTGCCTCACAACTAGCTGAACAGGCTGCGACATACTCTGCCTCAGCACAGCAAGCAGATGTGCTCTTCCTATTTGCAGCACTGCCATCCCAATCTGAATCAACATAACCCTGTAGGTTAAACTTTTGATCCGCCTCATACCTGAGTCCATAATCCACTGTACCCTTCAGGTACCTCAGAACATGCTTTACAGCAACTAGGTGAACACCCCTCGGATCCGTCAGGAACTGGCTCAAGTTGTTCACAGCAAAGCAAATGTATGGTCTCGTGTTCGTCAGGTACATCAAGGACCCAATCATCTAACGATACACAGAGACATCAACCGGCTCAGATGAAGCATCACATAGAAGCTTCAGATTCGATGCCATAGGTGTGGCCATATCCTTGCAGTCCATCATCCCGAGCCTCTTCAGGATTTCTACTGCATACTTCCCTTGTCCAAGGAAGATTCCATCACTCTGCCACACCTCCATGCCAAAAAAAAATAGTGCATCAACCCCAAGTTCTTCATCTCGAACTCGGCAGTAAGCTTCCGCTGCATGTCGGCAATCAATCTATCTTCACCTGTAACAAACAGGTTTTCCGCATACAACTATTCAAGAAAGCTGTCTTGAAATCCATCTAGTGTATCTTCTATTTCATCACTTTCATATTTCTCTATGTTGCCATCTGCAACATGCTTGATCTTGATAGATCCATATGGAAGTCATAACAAACTTCCCTTCACGTCTTGGGACTACATCCCAAACATCATTTTTCATGATCGACAGATCATGGCATTTCATTTCTTCATCCCAGATCCTGGGAACTTCAATATCTTCAATATCTTCAATAGATATCTTTGTTGCTGGAACAAATGTTGTAGTCCTTTTGTAGGTGAAGATATACGGTCTTTCCTACAAAAGAGGTTAAATTGCATGATTAGAAACATCTCATAATTTTCAAAACAAATTCTTACACATAAAGAAATATGTCATACTGTCATGCAATTATCTTAGCCAATGCTTCAATACAACATTTATCCATATCCCGTAACTTTCTAGATGCCTTCCAATCTCTACTAGAACATTGTTAAGAGTGTGCACAACTCCCAACATGTCAGCAAAGAGGTTTCATTCTAGATAAGTAGCAATGGAATGTTGTACAGTGACATAGGCCACTTTCCCATGAATATTAGTAGTATATTGTTCATCAATGCAACTATTCTAATATGCACAATATATATCCTAAGTCTAGGAACATGAGCATATACATCATTGAACAATTTTATTTAAACAAACACATATGCAAGAAATGATAATTAAAATACTTATCTTTGTTTGTTCGTTGGGTGGACTCCCTCTGAGTCTTCGCTTCCTTACAGGAGCTGCTTGGAGTCCTAATCTGAAGTAGCTTCTTCTACACCTTTTTGTTGTGGGATGTAGAGAGATGGTCAACTCCCTCTGAATATCTGCATCCTTACAGAAACCACTGGAGTGTACTCCCTCTAGATCTTTGCTTCCTGAATTTCCTGTTCTTGAACTCATATTCATCCTTGGTCCCTACGCATGCTTATTAGTATCATGATTGTGTTATCCTTGTGAGCTCATATAAAATCATACATTCATTAGCATACTATTAAAATACAATAATCTCAAGCATGTATAGTCATGATCAGAAAATAATAAGCATTAGCATTCAAGGTTTATGTAGGATTCTTATGGTTAGTCAAATCATAAGAAACATAACATGTCTGAACCTGTAATTACTCAAACCTATACCTTCATGATTCTTCTGGTTAGTCATATCATCAATTATGTTAAGAAACATGATATGCATACAACCATGATTATTCAAACCTATGACTTCAAGAATAATCATTATCAACAATAGTATAAGATCCTAACCCAAGGTAGGATTCTATCTTGATATAGGAAAAACATACCTGGATTAGCATGCTAGCTATTTATGTCTAACATACTCACATGATGTCTTCTTGTTCTTCTTCAATGACTTGTGCTAGTAACCTGTATATCTCATAGGTTAACTATTACAAAATCAAGTTATACATACCTCGTAAATGGATCTTCTATGAGATCCATGACAATGGATGAATCTTTGTCCTCATGTTATCATGATCATATGTTCTTGGACCAGAACATGATTTGTCTTTCTTGGTGTACCTTTCATGTTAGTAGACAACATAAACCTCATACAACACCATAATGCATTAGTACAATCATAAGTGTCAACACCCTAACCAATGAATATCTTCTATCATGCATTCATAATTTTGTTAAGGTGATACGACAAATCTAAAATCAAAATTGTACTAACCGTAATAACATGAAGACAAACATACCATAATCTTAATCATGGACAAATATCGAAACATACCTCGATGAGTCATACCTTTCGAGATCGCTTGTAATCTTCTTATGTAAGGCCTTAGCCTCATCTCCCTCTGAAACAGGAACTTCTTCACTCATGCAGATGATCAATCCATCTTCTTCTAGGATTAACCCAATCCACTTGAATTACAAGAACTGGGAGTGGAGCTAGATATGGGTTTGTCAGAGAAACCCCAAAAATTCAAACTTTGAATTTCAAATTTCCGAAAGGATAGAAATATGCGCCTTGATGAGCTGATCAAGCTAGTATATTTAGAATTTGAAAACTTCAAAGTTTCACTCCTCAATTTTGCCTTCGAAACTTTCGGATTCACTGGACGTGACCTTGAACTGGGTTTGATGAAGCCCATTCTTCTACCCAATCAAAACGTTTGATCCAAAGCTCTAAGCTTCTATTTTTCTGAGGAGCTTCCAGCCGTGGTCACGGATTTCAAAAATTCCCATTTTTACAGAAGCCCTAATTTTCCACTTTTCTGATCAAAGTCCCGAACTAGGGTTTGATCAAGCCCGGCCTTCTTCCCAACCAAAAATACTGATCTTGGTCTCTAAATTTCTATTTTGATGAGTAGCATCCAGCCATGGTCTCCGATTACAAAAATTCCAACTTTCTACGAAGCCCTAAATTTCGGAAGCCATGAATGAAGGTACTCAAAAATAATTCTGTTTTGACATAAATATGTACCTGATTGTTTCTAGTGTACCTCCAAATTTTGATATCCACAGGGTCTGAAAAAGTTTCCTGAGATAGCCTGACCTGTTATCTTTCCATCCTGACAGGTCTGACCTCAATTGGATTCTCTGAGAGAGAGTTATGCCAAATGTCGCAACGTGACCTGTTTTGGGATAAAATAGGAGAGCGAACTTGTACGGCGTTCCACATGTCACTGTTTCAACTTCGGCCTCTGAAAACTTTTCCTGAGGTAGCTCGGCTTGTTATCTTTCCATCCTAACAGGTCTGACCTCAATTAGATTCTCTGAGAGAGAGTTATGCCAAGTGTCGCAACGTGACCTGTTTATGGGATAATACAGGAGATCAAACTTGTACGGCGTGCCACGTGTCACTGGATCAACTTCGGCCTCTAAAAAACTTTTCTGAGATAGTACAGTCTGTTTACTACCTGTCACTTTTTACGAAATTTTATTTGGAGCTTCCTAGCCCAAGTTATGACCTTTTTCCCAAGGTCACCTGATTTTGACTCATATCTGGAAGAGGCAGAAACCCTATATTGCACAGATCATAAAACACAAAGTACAACGAATTAGAGGTTTTCCTTTGGACACAAGGTACTTGGAGATTTAGTATTTGTCCTGTAACAATTTCAGATCCGAAAAATTCTCCAAAATGGATTTATAGCGAAAGTTCTACGATGACTGGTTTTTGCTATATCAAGCCCTAGCATCGTAAGTGCAACAAGTGTCATACATGCCATATCATGCCTTCTTTCAGGCTAGCTCTGATACCATGTTAGATTTTCTGAATTTACTTCAATCTGATCTAGGATCTTAACTGAGAGAACAACATGTACAGCATATCTACAGCATATCAATCATGGAGACAATAATGCAAGCACACAAGAGACACAAAGATTTACTTGGGGAAAACCATAAAGGTGAAAAACCCCAATAACTTCCTCAGAGATAGATAGAGCAATGATACAACCATGAGAGATAGACATAACCTAGCAGCAGATCCTCCTCCTCCATAAGTGAGCCACTCCTCCTTGAGTGCATGTGTGAGAAGTGAGTGAGTAAATAGAGTGCCTCCCGCACTCTATTTATACTTGACTTGACTTTCCTTTTTACCTAACTCATGTAGGCTCGAACTTAACCACATAACATAATGCTGAGTGGGCCGACCCCCAATAGGGTGGTCTAATAACCCTTTGACCCACATGGCCGACCCCCAATAGGGTGGTCTAATAACCCTTTGACCCACATGGCCGACCCCCAAACAAGGTGGTCTAATAACCCATCAAGTATAAGTTACGACACTTACAATATAAATGACGACACTTCCTTATAGAGGAATAATACCATCTCTATAGGAATACAACATACATATATGTGAAATACATTCCGAAGTTACATATACATCAACAGTTCTCTCATTTCCTCCACGACCTCTGCATTTGTTGTAGGTCTTCCTCTTCCACGACCTCTTGCTCGGCCTACATGTACCGCCATGTATTTCTTCTGCTGCACTGAGCAAAGCCTGCTATGATACCACAAATGGTGCAGGTAGGAATGACCAAAATCAATTCCAACCTGCTCCCCAGGAAATACCATGATTCTATGAAATCGAACAGCTAGACTTGGCTAAAAACTAGTAAAGTTCTCCTCAATTTTGGCCCTTACCTTCAAACTGGAATTTCTGCAATGTTCTGACAGTTAGAATTGACTTTCCGCAACAGTCTTGTGGAAACACCTCCTTTCTGTAACTTCAGTACTCTTTCACAATGATCTCCCTGCAATCACCTTCCCACAATACTCCTTCCACAATACTCCTTTCCGCCGCTTGCAGATTGTGGATTGCAGGTGCTCCTTTCATGCTTTCTTGAAATAGCTTCTGCAAAGACTCTTCTGCAACACAGTTTCCGCAAATCTTGCCGTTAACTCCCGAGCTCTTTCCTTCGGTCGAATGTCGTAGAAACCATCGATCTATTGCAGATGTGATATCGTCCAGTGATCTATGCTTCAACGCGGAATACTTCACATCAGCTTGCGGAGAAGCTAAATCCGGCACACGTTCACCTGGTGGGTTCTTCTTCGACCATCGATTTTCCTTTTAGCCTTGATCTGACACGTCCAACCTATGTTAATTGAATTGGCTACAACTCTATGACTTTCTTTGTTGATTGATTAGATATTTGATCAATCCATATCGACCTTCATCTGGATCTGATGAAAATCTAAACATGACAAGAAATTATCTCTACTACTTGATGATGATCGGTTTATGAAGGGTTCAGGTTTTCTTGGTTGTTTATACAAACATGAAAGCAAAGATGCATTCACATAGATATCCAGTTAACACTTGCACACATCTTGACCTGATAGTATCTGAGCTTATCTCCTATTCAAATGCACAGTAACCCATTAGCACACAGAACTTGCTAATTTCATTAAGTGATAGCAAAAATATCTATACAGTTGTACTTTTCTCTGGTGTTTAGGAAAATATCCCACCAACTATTTCTTACGCAGAGCTCTCTCTTGTGTCGACCGCCCCTACTGACTCCTATTATCCTCCTATTTCTCCCATTTGAGGATCCCGAAAAACCGAATGGCTGAACCGTAACAACAAACCCACTAACTAACTCTCCCCATCACTAAAGGAGTCACTATCATTCAACAATAGACTATCTATCTGGGTTGACCTCCACGTAGGGAGTGTTAACTCACCACTATGTCCTATTTTCTAAAAGAATGACAACATACTCGTCGGTTACATACTTGCCATTATTTAAAATATTGAATAAACAAATCTCCTTCCCACTTCAAGCAAACTTGTCCTCTTGCTAGCCACAACATGCGAACATGCAATCACATTGCTGACTTAGCATTGATGCTCCTGCATCAAGATCAATAAATGGTATTGGTAATTTGTCTTTGGGGAACACCATAGTCAAATCCTAGAATTTGTTACAGAATAATGCCTTGTTTTTTATTGGTGGGCACAAGGTTTCAAACCAAAGTAGTATATGTGATTGGGTATATGAAACTAGCTTGGCACAACATTTCAATTTCAACTTTTACTGCCAACATTTTGGATGGATGGATGGGTCTTTTCTTTTGGAAGATAGGTGCAACATTAGAAAAATTTTGAATGCAATGATCAATGATGGATAGAACAAAATTGGGCATCTCAGTGTAAGACCATGTGAAAATGTCATGAAAGTCTTGGAAAATTTTCGTATAGGCAGTGACTTCATTAGGGGTGCATGAGTAACCTAACATGGTGTTTTTGAAAACACCTACTTTAATAGATATATCCACTTGTATGGTGGGTGAGATGTTGGCCATGTTACCTTCTTTGAAGGTGTCTAGGGTTTGGGTAGGATTCTTGAACCAATCAATGTTACCATGAACAAAATAGTTCGACTCGAACGAGAACTGGTTAGCCGTAGATGTGGTCGGTTCCTCCGGGATAAAATCAACATGATGATGCATATCATCCCAAGGGAAGTTAGGATTGATTAACACTTCGAGTATTTCGTCATCAATTTGAAAGTGGTGGGTTGATAGATAAGCGGGATCAGTTGGAGTTGACTATGTGATGGTTGGATCAATGGTCAAGATAACATAAATGGTGTTGAGATCGGTTGAAGAAGATGTTGGGAAGTGGATTTATTCAACAATGATGACCTGAGAGTCCAAGGATAACTTTGCAAGTCAGCCAACAGCAATTGATATTCTAGTAAATCAAGGAAGTGGTGGGAGTAATGACTATAGAGGCCACAAATCACACACAAATGCTGTGTACATAAATATTTGTTATGCGACTGAGGAGGGTCTAGCACTTGAACTACTTGGATATTTTTGCCATCATCCAACATTTGGATGTGAGTGCAGAGGATGGGAAATTTTGGATAGTTTTGGGTAGCATGACCTAAGACATCGCACAAAGTGCAATGCGAAGGTGCTCAAGCTGAGACAGTAAGAGGAGGGTTCATGGATTTGTTTGCAGTTTCCAAGGGGGTAGTCTTTGTAGTTTTTCCCCTAGCCTTATTGATGGGAGGAGGGGCGGGGTTGGAGGTAATTTCCATGGACATGCCAAAAGGTGGATGATTAATAGTGTCAATTGATTGGAGTGATTGTAAACTGACATTTGGGTTCAGGGTGGGATTTGGTGCAGGTAAGTACCATATGAGAATCCCTAATGTCAATCTTGGGATATTTAGCATTTCCATCATAGGCATACTAAGGACACCTAATGATGGGAACAAGAAGGGGATGGTGTGTATAGGGGTAGATCCCACGTGGATAGGCACTAATAGTGGATGAGGTTGGGACCATCATTAAGATTGTGACTGGAGTGCCAACTAAGCAATAGGTTGTGAGTTGCGGACTGGCTTGCTCGAAGAAACAGTGCACAAGTATGATATTTCCACATTTGAGGGGGGTAAGGGCAAGGCCATAAACATGGTGGTAATTGGAGCATCGCAATAAAGACTTGTCTTGCTGGAAGAAATGGATGGGATGGACACAAAAAGGGAATAATTGTCGACCATGGGGAGGACATTTTCTGGAGTGGCTCGCCCTTTGGGGTTATAGTAGTGTTGGCTTGGTTTTGCAACCAAGCTTTGTGCAATGGGAACCTATCAACAATGTGATAGCAGTTTCAATATAGAAAGCAAAAAACGATTAAGACTTAAATCTAAATCTAAACTAACATGTGCATATAACAAATGAATTTAAAAAGGATTCATCAAAATAACAAGAAATAAGAGAATGTTTTGTATTATCATACCTCAAATGGTGAGGATTTGTGGTGTTGAGCAGCTTCAAGGGTGAGATGCTCCATGATCCAATGGTCTCTTCTCCAAGATTGCTACAATGGTCAAGAACTCATGAGAGATTTTGACAGCATGAGGATAGGATGATGGATGGATGGAAAGTGAGGAGCCCCTACCACCTTTTTATAGTTTTTGGTGGTGGGGAATACCATTATGGTTTTGAGAAAACCAATGGTATTGACCAACATGGTTTAGGTACATTTTTCCCTCTTTTTTCCTTTTTTGAATATTTTGAATATTTTTATTCCCTTTAAATATTTTTGGGAATTCTGGACCCTTTTTGAGGGGTTTTTATGTTTTTTTGAGGAAAAATATATCTTTTGAGGGGAAAAAGGGTGTATTATGGTATTTTGGTGACCTTTTGATGGCTTTGGAGGCTCAAATGGTGGAAAAGTGGACAAATGGGTCATGTGAATAAGGAAATGAGCTAGTGAGCACTTTTTGGGTGTTACAATCTATTAACACCCAAAAAGTGCTCACTAGCTCATTTCCTTATTCACATGACCCATTTGTCCACTTTTCCACCATTTGAGCCTCTAAAGCCATCAAAAGGTCACCAAAAGACCATAATACACCCTTTTGCCCCTCAAAAGGTATATTTTTCCTCAAAAAAACATAAAAAACCCTCAAAAAGGGTCCAGAATTCCCAAAAATATTAAAAGGGAATACAAATATTCAAAATATTCAAAAAAGAAAAAAAGAGGGAAAAAGGTACCAAAACCATGTTGGTCAATACCATTGGTTTTCTCAAAACCATAATGGTATTTTCCACCACCAAAAACTATTAAAAGGTGGTAGGGGCTCCTCACTTTTCATCCATCTATCATCCTATCCTCATGCTGTCAAAATCTCTCATGAGTTCTTGACCATTGTAGAAATCTTGGAAAAGAGACCATTGGAGCCTTGAGCATCTCACCCTTGAAGCTGCTCAACACCACAAATCCTCACCATTTGAGGTATGATAATAGAAAACATTCTTTTATTTCTTGTTCTTTCTATGAATCATTTTTAGATTTATTTGTTATATGCACATGTTAGTTTAGATTTAGATTTAATTCATCATCGTTTTTTCTTTCTATATTGAAACTGCTATCACATTGTTGATAGGTGCCCATTGCAAAAAGCTTGGTTGCAAAACCAAGCCAACAAGTAGGCTAGTTGGTCGATTTTGATGACCCTTCCCTCATGAGGGAATGTCATGATCTAGAATACAGATGAGGAAATGGCCTTCATTACATACATTTAACTGTGTCCTAAAAGAAATTTATAGTCAAGATGGGTTTTAATGACTTCAATATCAATCAGGAAAGTTTTTTCAAATAACTCAATAAGGACACTCGGGAAAAGGCCCTGTGGTTGGGATACACAACCATCATAAGCATGCAGTGTTGTCGTGGAGGGATGCAATAGAGGGGACCCAATTTTATTCCACACAAAGGTGGACATGATGCATGTAGAGGTGGACCCATTGACAATGCATCAATGTATTACTAAGTTCTTGATTGAGACAAGGATTTGAAACATGATGAATGAAGGGATGTGGGGTTAAGACTGATCCAATTTTCTTTCCATCAAACATGAGTCAGATGGGTGGATCATACGTAAGTCAAACAACAAGTCTTTTCATTGTGCCAGGCATTTTTATAGAACTTGCAAGGTTGACATAGTGGCAGGGGATTAGGCCAAATCATATACAATGTTATAGTTGGGAGTAGCATGGGCATTGGGATTATTTGTAATGCAACGTAAAGGAAATTTTAGGGCTTTGGAGGCGCTGTCGGTTGGTGTTATAGGGAGGCATAAAGAGTGTTCTACAAAGGTAGATGGGGCAACCTTATGTACTTGGATGGTCTTGGTCGCCAAACCATATTTATTATGATGAGTCTGAAGGTTGACTGTGGAAGACAACATTAAGAGGTGGTGGACCCTTGACTGAGGGAGTTAACTCGAGGATGTAGCATACATAACCAACGGTTGTGTGGTGATGACCCCTTGCATGGGTAATGGTTTTTTCTCCACCATCAGTTGTGTAGTTGGCTATGGTGGATTACGTTGTGTTTGCTAGGAAGCAGTGGCTTCTCAATGATTAGCCTGATCCCATAGCTGGAGGCATTTTTCCAAATGGGGTCAATGATGTGTGTAATGTCCATAGACATTGTAGAAGGAACAATGATGGTTAGTTTGTAACTAGGGGTTATTTCCTTGATTGGGTGGTTGATTGGGGTCCTGGTTGGAAGGATTTGTGTCATTATTACATGGAGGGTTAGGAGGATTCCCACCCCTTCCTTCGCATTGGTTGTTTCCATGGTTCTGTTGTTGCTGTAACATCCCCCCCCAAAAATTTTGTAAGTATTGGGGCCCCTCCTTCTTGTTTTAGAAGAGTTTGCCTACAAGTGAAGTCCTTCCTATAAGGTCTTTTTTGCACTTGGTTTTTTCTAAAAAGAGCAAGTCCTTGAGTTTGCTTTTGTTTTTTCTGCTAAGTAAAATTGTGTTTTTAGAGCCGAAACGGCAACACAACTCACTCAGTTGGGCCGCAACGTTTGGGTCCTTTTGCTAATTTTTCAACTTTCCCTGTTTCGGTGAAACTCATTGAGTTAAGCTGAAACAAGCGTTCATTTTGGTTAAGTTTTAAAGTCATCCTATTGTGAGTGAACTCCCCCAGTCCTGTCGAAACTGTCACTCTGAGTCATCCAAGTCATCCAAAATGTGGCTTTTTCCTTTCCTTTTTCTAAAGTTTTCATAGCGGCAAAACACACCAGGTTATGCCAACATAACTCGCAGGCGCAATCCGAAATGGCTAACACTTCTACAAAATCGAGCATTCAAAGTTTCTTTTCAGCAGAACTCAGCCTGTCTCGCCAAAACTATCGCATATGAACTGTGAACCCTGCCAGTAAGAAGTGATGTAGAGGTGCACGATGAAACTCAGCAAAAGTCATTGAATTGAGATAGAAGACGCCCAATTTAGAGCTAGCGCCAAGCTCGCCAGAGTGTCCTGACCCTTTGCGGAAGCACTCAGCCAACACTGCCGAAACTGTCGCTCTGACTTTCTGAAAGCTTCTGGTTGACGGCTCGCATTTAATGCCAAAGCGACATTGAAAGTGACCCTGGTCACATCACCATAATGGTGTTTTAATGCCCACACGTGCCTTTTTCTATATATAGTAAGTGAGGTTTTAGGGGGTTTCTTATTGTTTTTCCATTATCATTAGATTTTTTCGAGAGAACAGCGTTCAAGGTCGTGCTAGCCATTCAGAGATAGCCAAGTCTGCAACACATCAACCTCATCGAAGCCAATCGTCCACTGCCAGGTAATTAACTCAACCAGGCCTTTATACCTTGTTTTCAGTAGCCCAAGTTTGTTGTTTCTTTTCATTAATAGGATTTTAGCAATCCATCGCCACGACCACCCTCGTCCATGCTGAACTTTTTGTGCCCGTATGATTATTCATAAAGTCATTGGAGCAGCCTGACTAGACCCTGCTCACTACAATTCATTTGAACTTCTGGATTTTTGGTGACATGAACCTTGTGGATGGCCGCACCTGGCCGCAACCTCTCGACTGCTCTCAACTATGTCCAGTTATCAGCATCCTAGAACTCCTAGTTAGGAGGTTGTGCCTTACCGTCATAGGTTTTGTTGTAACACCGATAGGGAAAGCTAGTTCTGACAAGATTTTTTAGTAGCTACCTATCATGGTTTCGTTTGCTTTGTTGCTTGCATTTTGTTTGAAGCCTAATATCACTTTCGAAGTTGTTTAAAAAGCACTTTATTATTTTTCCGTAGTGATGAATTTTCATTTCAATGCTTTTTCTGCATGCTCGTTACATCATTTACCTACTCATATGGTTTTGGCCAGCTTTTACCACAATGCCGAAAGGTGGCAAGAGGAAGGAAAAAATGGCTGAACTAGAGTCAAGTGACATTGAAGCAAGAATCGAGACATTATATGAAGACACCAAGCCAGTTATGGGCATTGTACCTGAATTGAAATGGGGATATTTATATCACATAATCAGAGACCAGGAAATTCTCGGGTCAGTCCTAGAAGAGACGTACTTATACAAGAACATTAGAAGCTCTGGCATCACCAAAGCAGCAATGTGCTCCGAGCTTTTTCCCTTCTTGAAAGTTATCGGGTGGATTCTAGCGCATGCAAATGCTGAATCAAGAGTCTTATCTAACAACAATGGAGAGGCGTTTACTTCATTCCACCCAGCCCATATCTCAGCAAACTAGAAATTGCCCCACACTCAGCAGCTATTGAGTGACGCATGGCTAGAAAGTCTTAACATGGATTATGTATAGATGGCCAGAAAATTGTTAATTCAAGGTAGGCAGCTAAGGGTGAAAGAGAGTGATGATTATGAATTTGAAGCACTCAGGTATCCCTTCACTATTATTGCCCTCATGCTAAGTAGAAATTTCGGTAGAGTTGATGGAACCACTTATCAATTGCATTGGATCCCTCTGATCCACTATTTAGAATTCAAAGGCATGGTGTTCAGTTGGGAGGATATCCTCTCGGATAATATATCATCAACAATAACTGCTGCTAAGGAAGGGCTGTCCCTGGGAAAATATGAGTTCTACATGTCATCATACCTGATGGATTACATTCTAGAAAGGAATCCATTCCCGAGGTTAGGATGCATTTGGAACAAAGCTGACAACCCAGTTTATATTGGTTACAAGATCTTATGGGCCTAGAATTACAAAAGGCATTACAAGATCATATGTGAAGAATTGATCATGCCATTGCATGAGCTAATGTTCAATGAGGAACCCAGTTGCGTATCTGAGAATGCCATCGCAGTCTTAGAGAAGTATGGTGATGTTTATCTGTCGGAAGAAGGCCCCTACATAGGAATGTATGGAGGTTCCAAACCACCATACCTCTTGCCTAAGTATGCTACTGATTTTGTCGTCTACAAAGAGGAAGTCAGACAAGTATTTATAGATGGAATCTGTCATGTCCTAAAGAAAGTAAAGAAAGACTCCTTCCTGGCACTACCCTTCTATGTGGGAGCATACAAGTTTTCTAAAGTCAGCTTGGCTGAAGACTTTGTTCAAAAGCTAAGGGAGTTTCACTTTAGAGGAATAATTTTCACAAAGAATGATAGGCTAAATAAGGCCGCAGATCACTACAGAATTGTTAATACACACTTTGAGTATGCTCACTATTTCGATGAGGATGAAGAATTTTTCAGAGGGGTCAACAATCTGACTGAACTTCAAAGGTGCCTTCGCCTCAAGAGTGGAACTGGCACTTGTTCCATAACATCCCAAGCTGTTAAGGAAGCAGAATTGTGAAGAGCTAGAGAAGACAAGAAAGGAAGAAGCTGCCAAAGAGAAAGAGGAAAGAGAAGCAATTGAGAAGCAGCTGAAGGCTGAAGAAGAAGAGAGACAACTTAAGGCTGAGGAGGAAAATAATTCCAAGGAGGAGGCACATGCTGAGGGCTCCAACATGGAAGACATGGACATCGACTTGTCCCAAATGGTTCAGACCCCTCTCACAGAGGATGACATCCCTATAGAAGATCTTCCACTCATCCCTTTCACTCCATCAAAGGATCATACTGTAACCCATTGGGACAAATTCATTTTTGACAAGAAAAGGAATTCCATATTCTGAAGGATAGAGGCAAGGTTGAAGAGGCCTTTCCACCCACACATCATTACCATGTGAGAAACCATTGTCATGCAGGGCACACAAAATGCTCTAGTGGCTATGGCATCTGCTATTGTAGCTGCCGCCAAGGCAAGCGAAGAAAATGTTCTCAAGATAGTAAATGAGTTGGATTCAACCAAGAAAAGAGCTCGCATGTTACAACTCACTGTGGTTAATGACCAGAATTATAGGGACTTAGTGGTGAATAAATATAATCACCTTTTGTTAGATCAGAAAGATTTGTCGGATAAGTATCATCACTTGGAAGAAGAAAAGGAACACTTGGCGATCCAGATGATGATAGTGGAAGGAGAGAATAATGATTTTGAAGCCAGGATCATTCAATTGGAAGAAGAGAAAGAGTTGATGTCTAAGAAGCTGGAACAAGCAAGTAGCAAGGCAGTTGACCTGAGCCCCTTTCATGAACAATCCTATGACATACTAAAGCAGATGCACGAGTCACAGGAACTGCTTACTGAAGAAATTTGCAAGCTGAAAACTATTGTGAACAGGATGAAGGAAATAACATCTGAATCCATTAGGCTTAAAAAGAAATATGCGCAGTTAAAAGAAGATATTGGAAAACATATTGAAAGAGGTATAGGACATTTAATCAGAGCTGACTAGGCATGTGATTTCCCTAAAGCTCATGCTCCCTTCGTCTACCAACACCGTTATATGAGAAACAGACATTTGGGTGAGTTATATAGCAAAAGCAGATAAGCCAGTTGTTGCAAAGGCGCCAGCAGACACAGGAGCGCCATATGGGACAAAGGCACCACTAGAGTCATAAGCACCAACTGGGAGCTGACTTGGAAGTCATATGTGTCTAGTGATATGCTAGAATTTTTTTTTTCTGTTATTTTTTCATGAGGATAAAGGATAGCTAGATTTTGTCTCTTTTTGTAGAAGACATTTAGGGATTATTCCAATTTTGTAAAGGGCATTAAAAGAAAAATTAAACTATTCTTTGTGAGGGGACATGTGGAAGCTCTGGGAGCATTTTGTAAGGTTATATATAGAATATTGAAGGATGATTGAAGGACTTTTGGTAGGTGAAAAGACATTTTTTGTCTTGTACGTGAATTGATTTGTTGCATATTAAGAAATTTGATTTTTTCCTTAAGAAAGCCTGGGAGACTGCATTTTTTCCTGAAGGATGTGTTGAATGTCTGCTGGATTGGTGCTATGTCATATGTACATTACTGTGAGATCATTCCTTGCTATTATGAATTGGTTCTTTGCGATGAATGTTCTCATAATTTTATGTGCAAAGATGTTTATCTCAAATTAGTAATGGAATGTGTTAATTAATCGAAGCTATATTTGATATATTTATCTTCTACTGGAAATGCATCTTTATGATTAAATAGCTATCTGTGCAACATTTAGATATTTCTTTCAGTTTATTACTCATAATTATAGTTTGCTCCTTTCAAGGATAGATTAGATTTGCTTAATAACCTACATTTAGTTTCTAGAGCACTTGCATATCATATTTAAAATTAAAATACATAAACGATGGATCGGGCCGCAACAGGTGCAAAGAAAGCAAATCTTTAAATCTTACATGGTAGCCGGACCGTTAAGCCAGATAGATTCCCCATACCAAACAATGATCGATATAATTGGGCTTGCTTACTAGGGAGAATCCCTTGCTGATTGATGCTACGATTTTAGAGGCATCAACAGTTCTTGGCTGGCAGAGGAGATCCTTCTATAAAAAGAAATCCCGTTGAAGACCGGTTTGAAATAGCTATCCCAGACAATTTAGATCTAGAATTAATAAATCAAGAAAGTCCCAATTCTAAGATCGAACAACAAGAAACATTATATGTTGTTCCTTTTGCTGAAGTAGCGAATTTAAGAAGACATACCCATGCTTATATTAGAAAGCTTGGTGGTTTGAATGCAATTCCATTACTCCCCATAAGAAGAGCCCCTAGAAGGGAAACACAATATACAAGAGATTCAGTTATTGTTCAAAACGTTGAAGAATTGGTATATTTATCCTTGGAAGAAATCACAGAGCCTCTTGGAGAAATTAAACTTGAGACTCCTCCAAATCTTGAGGAACCTTATATTCCACGAAATTCTCCACCTCACACTCCACTCGATTCTCCACCACATTCCCCACATGGAGCCATGGTTGTACCTGCATGGAGAGCAAGAGGAGCAATGAATTTTGTTGGAGCATTTCATGATCTGCCTAAGAATCCAGAAAAGGTTTTACCCAAGTATGATCATGGGAAAGGTATCTCTGCTGAAGATCACCTTAAGAGATTTTATTTGGCTCTCAGCCTTCTAAATGTGCAATACAAAGATGTAGTCTTTAGACTCTTTCCTTATACATTCAAGACCAAGGAATCTTCCTGGTACTTTAGTTTACAAGCTAGCTCGATAGAAAATTGGGAAGATTTTGAGAAATGTTTCCTAAAGAAATATGGGAATCATAAAATAGTTGCTACACTTATGAAAGAATTGTTGTCCATGAGAATGGAAAAGAAAAAGAAGGTGCAAGAATTTAACCAAAGATTCACTACATTGTTAAAAAATTTCAGTGAGGCGGCAAGACCCATGGAGGAATATTTAGTTGAATATTACACAACAACACTTGATCCTCCCATAGAAATGTTTGTCAAGAGAACCAAGAATACTACCTTAAAAGAAAACTTCGAAGAATCCAAGAAGGTGGAGGAAGAAGCAGACAACATTGCTAAACATGCGCTTGATGCAGAAACAAAATCAGCAAGCACGAAGAAAATGCTATTGCTAACCAGTAACAAAGAAGAACCATCATCAGATATGGAGAACGTGGTCAAAATGATGCAAAAGTTGTCTAACAAAATTGTAGATCTAGAAAAGGATAAGGTAGCTAGCACATCTAGAAAGCCATTTAAACCATTCTACAAGAAAAGGGAAGAAAATGGTCAGCCGCTCCCACCTATAAACAACCCTGTTGTTGTGAATTGAAATGAAGTAGGAATGGACCATTTCTGCACTTTTCATCAGGAACCACACTCTGAGAAAAGTTGTCCGCAATGGATAAATTCAATGAGTTTAGTAATGAACCAAATGATGGATGCACAAATAATAGATTAGGAAGATCCTCAAGAAGAACAGACCCTGGAAGAATAAGAACCCACTCCAGACACCACTATGGTGTTGTGGGATTGGGTGCCTTTAACAGAGTTAATTGAAGATGACCCCAAAGAAAGCCAAGTTTTAGCAGTGAATGTCACTACTCAAGGCAAGGGTCCAATCGTTGATCCGAACCCAACTACGCTCAGGCCTAAAGTCTCCAAGGAAGTACCTAAAAGGAACATCACTGTTATTCCACCACATCCCTAGGAAAATCCAGCGCCTTTCAAAGAACCAAACGTATAAATAACTAGGAAGCCGAAAGTTACTTCAAACAAAACATAAAATCAATCTAAAGTTGCAAAGGAATGTGACATGGGATACGATATAATCAAAGACATAAAGAAAGAAAAAGAAAATATTTCCATATTCAATATGTGTAGTCTTCCTCAGCAATGAAATAAGTTGTTACAAGTTCTCGACCCCCAACCTAGCACTCCATTGGCAAGCACTCAGGAAGATCCTGAAATAAATGAAGCTGGTATTTGCAGGAAATCTAAATCCCAAACGTAGCCTTTTCTTTTAACTTTCGAAATTTTCAATCATAATGTGCATAACTGTTTGGTAGACTCTGGGGCTTCCTTGAATGGCATGCCTTTGTCAATTTGCAAAAGGATTAATGGTAAACTAATCCCATCCCCAGCTCAGATCATACAGTTAGATAGAACTGTTGTTACAGTTATCGGAGAAATGAAAGATGTGCTAATTAGGTTGTTAGCGGAAGCTAGAGTTTATCAATTTATTGATATAATGGTAGTTGTTATTCCTAAGGATTATGGTTTGATTTTGAGTGAGGATTGGTCTACAAAACTAAATGGCTATTTCGCAACCGACTGGTCTCACTTATGGTTACCATATCCGAATAGGAAAAATCAGATTAAAATACTGAGAGAACCTCACATGAAGCAAAACGTAACTCAGTTAGAAGAAAAAAATGAAGCTATAGCTTTCTCCTCTTCAGTTTTGGGAAATTATTTCTTAGAAATTGAACCAGGTAATTATCAATTAGAAAATGCTAGCCATGAATCAGATCAACAGTGTCATCTCCTTCAATTCTCTCGGACTGGTGATATTGATTGCAACATGGTTAGATTAGTTACTGACATAGACGATAGAGACACTAACTTAGTTAAATCAAAGAATTCTTTTTGGGTTCTATACTTTGACAGTTACAAGACCTAAGAAGGATCTGGAGCTGGTTGTGTTTTAATTGATCCCGAAACCAACAAACACTTCTTATCTTGTAGATTAGAGTTTGAATGTACTAATAATACTGCTGAATATCAAGCTTTGGTCTACAGATTGAAGAAAGATATTGGTTTGAATGTCAAATACTTGAAACTATTTGCTGACTCAAAAATAGTTGTCAGACAAGTGAGAGATACAATCCATTGTCTTTCACCACATTTAAAGGGTTACCAATCTGAGGTGTGGGATTTAATTTTGCACTTTGAAGCTTTTAATATAAATTTTTTTCCTAGATTACAGAATGCCATAATTGATTTGTTAGCCACTTCTGCTTCTAGGTTAGTGCCTACTAATAATAAGTGCTCTATTGAATTGGTTTTTAGGCCATCTGTTCCAGATAAGATTAGAAATATTGGAGTGTTCGATGATGATGATCAGATCATTAGTTTCCTCACAAATGGGAACGTTTTCCAAGAAGTTGTTATAGATGAAGAAAAGAATGATTATGATCTGCAAAGCAAGGATGTAGTCAAAGGAAATTTCATGCCCAAAAGCATGAGATCTCTTGAAATTCTTTTCAACTTGCAGAATAAGTTCAAAAAGCCGACGAATGTTAAAAATCATAGCTCCTCTATGCAGCATGAATTGGTAAACGTGGGCACAGAGGTTGAACCAAAGTATGTTAATCTTTGGAAATGCTGCTTGCCAGGCAAAAGAGATAAGTTCATTAAACATTTTCAGCAATATAAAGATGTTTTTGCATGAAATTATGAGGATCTAAAAACATATGATACTCGCATCATTCAGCGTGTAATACCCACCAAGGCAAGCGTTAAGCCATTTTAGCAGCAATTAAGAAGAATGCATCTGACTCTTGAGCCTTTAATACAAAAGGAGTTGAAGAAATTGTTAGATGCCAATATCATTTTTAAAGTCCATCACTCAGAATGAGTCATTAATCTAGTTCATGTGCAGAAGAAGTCAGGAGAAATAAGACTATGTGTAAACTTTTGAAACATGAATAGAGCTTCTGATAAAGATAATTATCCTATACCTCCAATGGAACAAATTCTACAAATGGTATCTGGATCAGATATTTTTTCTCTACTAGACGGTTTCTATGGGTATAATCAAGTACTAGTAGCAGAAGAGGATCATCTCAAGACTACCTTCCGCACTAAGTGGGGAACATTTGCATATCGAAGGATTCCGTTCGACTTGATAAACGTGGGAGCTACTTTCCAGCGAGCAATGGACATTGGCTTTCGAGGATTGGGTGGTCATTGTGTTGTAGGCTATCTAGATGATGTGACACTGTTCTCAAAGAAGAGAGAAGATCATGTTTCTCATTTTAAGCATATTTTTTATCACTGCAGGAAATATGGTATCTCTTTAAACCCCAAGAAAAGTGTTTTCGCCATTATTGAGGGCAAGCTTTTGGGTCACATCATTTCAAAAAAGGGAATTTTGTTAGATCAAGAGAGAGTACAAGCTATCAACAAAATCCCCATGCCCCACAGCAGAAAATCTATGCAATCATTTATGGGCACCATTAATTTTGTTTGAAGGTTCATTCCTGATTTCACTCAAACCGTTAAACCTTTGCAACAAATGGTGAAGCAGAGTGTACAATTCAAATGGATGGATTTGGAGAAAGTTGCATTTAAAGAAATCAAAGCAGCCATAGCTAATGCTCCCTCTTTCAGAAGTCTAGACTTTGATAAGGATTTCACCATGTATACTTTTGCTTCAGATGGCTCTCTCGCAGTTGTGCTCACGCAAAAGGTAGAATCAGGAGATGAATACCCAATTTATTTTATGAGCACTGGTCTACAAGGCACTGGATTGAACTATCCTATTGTAGACAAAGAAGCATATGCCGTATTCAAAGTGGTAAAGTAGTTCAGGCCGTATATTCTTAAGAACAGAACTAAAGTTGCAGTTCCTCACCCCTCGGTCAGATTTTTTTTCATTCAAAAGGAATTGGGAGAAAGAAGAGGAAACTGGGTCACCGCTCTTCAGGAATATGATTTAGAATTTAAACCCACCACTATCATTAAAGGTCAAGGTTTATGTAAATTACTCATTGAAAATCCAGCTGACGAAGAGCTGAATTGGGAAAATGAAGCCAAACTAAACATGGTTGAGGTATGTCCCATCTTTACAGCTCCTAAATCTTGGTATAGAGACTTAGTGCATTATTTGAAGCAAGGGTACTTACCGGAGCACTGGAATTCTAAGCAAAGAAGGGCACTCCATTTGAAATCAGCAACTTGTCAAATCAATGATGGGGTAGTTTTCAGAAAAAATTATGATGGCATTTTTCTTAGATGTCTAGAAAAGGAAGATGCAAGTAAAGTGGTCAAGGAATTACATGATGGACCTGCTTGGGGACATTATTCTGGAGATACAATAGCTCACAAAATACTGAGAGTTGGATATTATTGGCCCACTTTGTTCATACATGCCCATGCCTGTGCAAGGAACTATCATGTGTGCCAAAGGAATGCTGGGAAATTGTCAAAAGTGGCAAGACCTTTGCAGCCAGTTATTATCTCAGAACCTCTTGAGCAGTGGGGCATAGATGTCATCGGAGAAATAAAACCAAATTATTCTCTACAGCACTGGTACATCCTGGTGGCCAAATACTATTTTACGAGATGGACAGAAGCTACTCCATTGCGCAAAATCAATGAATATGCGGTTATTAATTTCTTGAAGGAGAACATCATAACTAAGTTTGGAGTTCCAATTTTTCTAGTTTTTGATAATGCGACTTATTTTTCATCTTTTAAGATAAATGAATCTGTTTATGAGAGAGAAATTAAGTTACATTATTTAGCCAATTAGTATCCCCAAGGAAACGGATTAGCTGAATCGACAAACAAAAACCTTATCCGGATCCTTAAGAAAACTGTGATTGAAAATCAGAGAAGCTGGCACATAACTCTCCCAAATGCTTTATGGGAAGACAGAGTCACCACCAAGAATGCCTTAGGAATTTCCCCGTATACCCTTATCTATGGCAGAGAATTCATCCTTCCTCCAAACATCTTACTCCCATCCTTGTAATTGGCCCAAGCCTCCCAAGGTTCTAGTAGTCAAGTCTTACAATCTAGAATTGAAACCCTTCTCAAACTTGAAGAGTCTCGACAGAAATCCAAAGACCAATTCCACCAGCACTAAGACATAGTCAAAAGGTGGTTTGAGAAAGGAAATTCTGGAAAAAGAAGTTTTGAAGTAGGCAACTTAGTTCTGAAATAGGAACATCCACACGAGGGTAAGGGAATGCACACAAAGTTTCAACATTTATGGATTGGCCCTTACCAAATTTCTGAAAAGCTCAGCCCGATGACTTACAAGATAAAAGACTTGCAAGGGGAGGAAGTAACTCTACCTCTTAATGGCCTTGCTTTAAAGTAGTGTTTCGCTTAGTCCTATGAGGGCTTTTTGTACATAAATAAACACTCTTGTTTCTTTTTTGTTTGTTTGTTTTGTTTTTGTTTTCTATTATTTTCTTCAGTTAGTTTGGTTTGTTTTCCACCTTGCTCTATGCTCAAAGTTTTTCTTTATTCTTTCTTTAATAAATCCTAGCCCAGCTTTTGGTGTAGAGGTAAGATAGAGCTTCGAACAAGGTTCAAAATCCTGTAAGGAAGAAACCTACTCACAAACAAATGTGTTTGTGACTTTGTTTTCACAGTTGAGTTTCCAGGACTGAAGAGATCCTTTTTCTATTGGTCAAACTAACCCTCTTTTAATAACTAAGATTCAACATTTGCTTCTTACTATATTGGGGCTCCATTCACTCTAACATTAATAGTTGTCTTGAGAAGTTCACTATATTGGACCCATGGAGAGGAAGCATGTCTCACAGATGTATAGTATTTAAAAAGATCCCATGCTGCAAATGAAATAAAAAAGAGCTTATATTAAAGAGTCTGATTTCCAGAAATTCTCGCCTCAATTAAAGCACAGCAAAGAAGAGCAAAGTACATTCAATTAATGCAGCTATTCAAATAAACCAGCCCAGCAAGGTTCTTCTCTGTCCGTGAAACATGATAACCAAATGAATCTCTCGCTCACACAAAAGGACATTATGGATTGAAGAACCTAAAACAAATATTGCAGTTAAATAAATTTATTTCTGGAAGGCTCAAATGGAAAAAGTTGTCAATCAAGAAACATCCAAAATTATGCAAATAGCATGGGAATGAGGAACAAACGAATATGTCTGTGACATATTGTTACGATCCTATGGAGTCTTCTATTAATTAACATCTAAAAGACAGAGTTTCAAAATGAACTTCATAATCTGGCCCTAAGAGAGTTGTAAAGAAGTATGATTCTAAGTTGCCTTCTCCCAAAATGACCTTGATAATGAAAGTGATCACTGCATTCACAGAAGCTGAACTATGAGGACATTTCGTTACCCATATAAATCAGCAGTTTGTAAGTTTTTATTGCCCCTAAGGAGAGCTTGTTTCAGAGATCCGTGTTCACAAGGGAATCTCCAATTGTTGTTTCTGCAACATCCCCCCCCAAAATTTTTGTAAGTATTGGGGCCCCTCCTTCTTGTTATAGAAGAGTTTGCCTAGGAGTCAAGTCCTTCCTATAAGGTCTTTTTTGCACTTAGTTTTTTCTAAAAAGAGCGAGTCCTTGAGTTTGTTTTTGTTTTTTCTGCTAAGTAAGACTCAATTTTTAGAGCCGGAACGATCACACAACTCACTCAGTTGGGCCGCAATGTTCGGATCCTTTTGATAAGTTTTCAACTTTCCCCATTTCAGCGAAACTCATTGAGTTAAGCCGAAACAAGCATTCGTTTTGGTTAAGTTTTAAAGTCATCCTATTGCGGGTGAACTTGCCCAGTCCTGCTGAAATTGTCACTCTGAGTAATCCAAATCATCTAAAACGCGGCTTTTTCCTTGTCTTTTTCTAAGGTTTTCATTGCGGCAAAAAACACCAGGTTACGTCGACATAACTCGCAGGCACAATCCGAAACGGCTAACACTTTGACAAAATCGATCGATCAAAGTTTCTTTTTGGCAGAACTCAACTTGTCTCGTCGAAACTGTCACATCTGAACTTTGAGCCCTACCGGTAAGAAGTGATGTAGAGGCACACGATGAAACTCAGAAATAGTCACCGAATGGAGATAGAAGATGCCCAGTTTAGAGTTGGCGCCAAGCTTTCCAGAGTGTGTCGGCCCATTACGCAAACACTCAGCCAACGCTGGCGAAACTATTGCTCCAACTTGCCGAAAGGTTTCGATTGACGGCTCGCATTTAATGCCAAAGCGGCACTGAAAGTGACCTTGGTCACATCGTCGTAATGGTGTTTTAATGTCCCACTAACCCATTTGAATACCCACACGTGACTTTTTCTATATATAGTAAGTGGGGTTTTAGGGGATTTCTTTTTTTTTTATATTATTGTTAGAGTTTTTCGACAGAACATCCTTAAAGGTCGTGCTAGCCATTCCGGGATAACCAACTCTACAAATCGTCAACCTCATCCAAGCCAATCGTTCACTACCAGGTAAGTAACTCCACCAAGCCTTTATACTTTGTTTTCAATAGCCCAAGATTTGTTGTTTCTTTTTGTTAATACAATTTTAGCAGTCTGTCGCCACGGCCACCCTCATCCATGCTGGAGCTTTTGTGCCTGTCTGATTATTCATAAAGCCATTGGAGATGCCTGACTAGATCCTGCTCACTACCCATCTATTTGTCCTTCCAAAGTTTTGGTGACCCAAACCTTATGGATGGCTGCACCCAGCCACAACCTCTCCACTACTCTCACCTACATCCTGTTATCAGCATCCTAGAACTCCTAGTTAGGAGGTTGTGCCTTAGCGTCATGGGTTTCATTGTAGCACCGATAGGGAAATGTAGTTCTGACAAGATTTTTTAGTAGTTTCCTATCATGGTTTCATTTTCTTTGTTGCTTGCATTTTGTTTGAAGCATAATATCACTTTCCAATTTGTTAAAAACCACTTTCTTATTTTGCTGTAGTGATGAATTTTAATTTCAATGCTTTGTCTACATGCTCGTTTCATCAATATTTACCTACTCTTATATTTTTTCGCCAGGTTCTACCACAATGCCGAAAGGTGGCAAGAGGAAGGCAAAAATGGCCGAACTGAAGTCAAGTGGCATTGAAGCAAGAATCAAGACATTATATGAAGACACCAAGCCAGTTATGGGCATTGCGCCTGAATTGAAATGGAGAGATTTATATTACATTATCAGAGACCATGAAATTCCTGGGTTAGTCCTAGAAGAGATGTACTTATACCAGAACATTAGAAGCTCTAGCATCACCAAAACAACAGCACACCTCGATCTTTTTCCTTGCTCAGAAGTTATAGGGTGGATTCTAGCACATGCAGATGCTTAATAAGGAGTCTTATCTGACAGAAATGGAGAGGTGTTCGTTTCGTTCCACCCAACCCATATCTCGGCAACCTACAGATTGCCCCGCACTCAGCGGTTGTTGAACGATGCATGGCTAGAAAGTCTTAACATGGATTATGTAGAGATGGCCAAAAAATTGTTAATTCAAGGCAGGAAGCTGAGGGTGAAAGAGAGTGATGATTATGAAATTTAGGCACTCATACCTCCCTTCAGGATTATTGCCCTCATGCTAAGCATAATTTTTGGTAGAGCTGATGGAACCACTTATCAATTGCATAGGATTCCTCTGATCCACTATGTAGCATTCAAAGGCATGCTGTTCAATTGGGAAGATATCCTCTCGGATAATATATTCTCTGCCATAACTTCTACTAAGGAAGGGCTATCCCGGGGAAAATATGAGTTCTACATGTCATCATACCTCATGAATTGCATTCTAGCAAGGAATTCATTCCCTAGGTTAGGATGCATTTGGAACAAAACCGACACCCCAGTTTATATTCGTTACAAGATCTTATGGGCCTAGAATTAAAAAAGGCATTACAAGATCATATGTGAAGAATTGATCATGCCACTGTATGAGCTAATGTTCAATGAGGAACCCAGTTGCGTATCTGAGAATGCCATGGCAGTCTTAGATAAGCATGGTAATGTTTATCTATCGGAAGAAGGAACCTACATAAGAATCTATGGAGGTTCCAAACCCCCATACCTCCTTCCTAAGCATGCTACTGATTTTGTCGTCCATAAAGAGGCATTCAGACAAGTATTTATAGATGGAATCGGTCATGTCCTAAAGAAAATAAAGAAAGCCTCCTTCTCGGAACTACCCTTCTATGTGGGATCATACAACTTTTCTAAAGTCATCTCAGCTCAGCTCAGTTGAAGAGTTTGTTCAGGAGCTCTTGGAGTTTCACTTCAAAGAAAGAATCTTCACAAAGAATGATAGGGTAAATAAGGCCGCATATCACTGTAGAATTGTAATGCACACATTGAGTATGCTCACTATTTTGATGAGGACGAAGAAGTTTTCAGAGGGGTCAACAATCTGACTAAACTTCAAAGGCACCTTTTCCTCAAGAGTGGAACTGGAACTAGTTCCACAGTAGCCCAAGCTATTAAGGAAGCAGAATTGTGAAGAGCTAGAGAAGGTAAGAAAGGAAGAAGCTACCAAAGACCAAGAGGAAAGAGAAGCAGTTCAGAAGTAGTTGAAGGCTGAAGAAGAAGAGAGACAGCTTATGGCCAAGGAGGATGCACAAGCTTAGGGATCCAACATGCAAGATATGGACATAGACTCGTCCCAAATGGTTCAGATGCCTCCCACAGAGGATGACATCCCTATATAATATCTTCCACTCATCCCTTTCACTCCATCAAAGGATCATACTGTAACCCATTGTGACAAATTTTTTTTTGACAAGAAAAGGAATTCCATATTCCGAAGAACAAAGATAAGGTTGAAGAAGCCTTTCCACCCCGACATCATTACTACGCTAGAAATCACTGTCATGCAGGACACACAGAATGCTCTAGTGGCTATGGAATCTGCTCCTGTAGCTGCCGGCAAGCGAAGACAATGTATTCAAGATTATAAATTAGTTAGATGCAACCAAGAAAAGATCTCGCATGTTACAACTCATTGTGGTTAATGAGGAGGCTTATAGGGACTTAGTGGTGAGGAAATATAATCGCCTTTTGTCAGATCAGAAAGAATGGTTGGATAAGTATCAGCACCTGGAAGAAGAAAAGGAATACTTGGCATTCCAAATGATGATAGTGGAAGGAGAGAAGAATGATTTTGAAGCCAGGATCATTCAATTGGAAGAAGAAAAAGAGTTGATGGCCGGGCAACTAGAACAAGCAAGCAGCAAGGCAATTGACCTAAGCCCCTTTCATGAACAATCTTGTGACATACTAAAGCAGATGCACGAGTCACAGGAACTACTTACTGAAGAAATTTGCAAGCTAAAAACTATGGTGAATAGGATGAAAGAAATAAAATCTGAAGCCATTAAGCTTAAAAAGAAATATCCGCAGTTAAAATAGGATATTGGAAAACATATTGAATGAAGAGAGGGGAAGTCAGAATTCCCCAAACACCTCCCTCTCAAATCCGTAGCAGAGTTTAAAGAGGATATAGGCTTCATGGAGTCTTGTAATAACTGCGGTGTGAAATTAAACTCTGTGATCCAAAAAACTATCGAAAGATGCAACAGCCTTTATGAGAGGATCCAAGAGGTTCATTGAAGGTGCAAAATGGTGATACCTAAGACTCTTGAATACTTTCCAAGCAAAGAGCAGTGCTTGTCTGAATTGAAAGGTGAATAAAACACAAAAATGGAGTACTTGAAGAAGTAGACGTGTTGACAACGGATGATCTTTACCAGTGCATCATGCAACCCTCCATACATGCCCACTTGTTTCTAGAGATTCTCCAAATTACAACAGCAAAGGTGCAAGACATTGAATCAAAGCTAGCCAAACAAGTGATTTCCCAAAAGCTCATGATCCCTTTTCTTGTCAACATTGTTATACAAGAAACAAGCATTTGGGTGAGTTATATACTAGAAGCAGATAAGCCAGATGTTGCAAAGGTGCCAACAGAGGCAAGAGCATCATCTGGGACAAAGGCATTAGCAAGGTCAAAAGTGCCATCTGGGATCTGATTTGTTAGTCATATATGTCTAGTGATATGCTAGAATTTTGCTTTTCTGTTATTTTGTCGTGAGGATAAAGGATAGTTGGATTTTGTCTCTTTTTGTAAAAGACATTTAGGGATTATTCCAATTTTGTAAAGGGCATTAAAAGACAAATTAAAAGATTCTTTGTGAGGGGGACATGTGGCAGCTCTGGGTTCATTTTGTAAGCTTATATATAGAATATTAGAGGATGATAGAAGAACTTCTGGCAGGTGAAAAGATATTTTTTTTCTTGTACATGAACTGATTTGCTGCATATTAAGAAATCTGATTTTTGCCTTAAGAAATCCTGGGAGACTACGTTTTTGCCTGAAGGATGCATTGAATGTTTGTTGGATTGTTCCTATCTCATATATACATTACTGTGAGATCATTCCTTACTACTATGAATTGTTTCTTTGTGATGAATGTTCTCATAATTGTTACACATAAATCTTCCACCCTGTGAGCATCAGCATTGTTTGGCTTGTAGGATCCATTTCAGTGACTTAGATCCATTTTTATCCTTCAGTGATACCAGTTTGCCCTATTTTTGTTCCTACCTGCATGTTGCATCACTATAGCATGCGTACCCACAATTTGCAACACTATAGCCCGCGGGTATCAAGTAAAATGGTAAAAACCATTATTAATTACTTTTTACTACCAAAACGCTGTCATTGGGTGACCTTTGGCTCTCCATCTGCCCAGGTAACATCTCGATGAGTCCTTTCACCTACCTTTGAGAGGACTATATATTGAGCACATATGGCTTATGGACAGGATGAGGAAGAGAATAGTGAAGGCACTCTAGTGGATTTTCGCCCTATCTTGAGTCTGCACTCATTGATCCTTGTAGTTGTGAACCATTTATGTTCACCTTCCAAACTCTTCTCTAGTTTGAGTTTGCCATTCATGGAGGATTGAAATGGTGGAGGCACAAGTGGATTGATCTAGATCTTGGTTCAGATTGGTTGCCGGCAAGAGGTCGTATCACTTTGTACTTCTTTTTGTTCATTAATAGAAATACTCATATTCTCGTCCATTCATGGTGTGAATCTTATTTATTATACATTGGGTTACATTTGTTTATGATATTATGGACCATTGTTATTGATAATGTTAATGTCATTTATATATCACATGTACTTGTTAGATATTGGTTGTCAAGACTAATTTGCAGATTACAAGTGTTTGGATGTGCGCGGATTGAAAGCTCTAACGAGGATCTACATCAAACATTGGATCGAGGTTGGTTACATGTCTCCATTATTTTAACAGTTCCATTTATAATAGCATTGCTTTGAGAATTGAGTAGACTTCTGGTAGCCATCTGTCTATTGTGGTATTCCCAAGCCATAGTGAGTTTTCTCCAATACAGAAATGGCGACTCCACTGGGGAAAACATCCATGTTTTGGAAAATGTTTGAGCATTAGTCCATAATTAGAGTTGTTGTTTATCAAATCTCTATGACACTGATTGGCCATTAAGATACACTGTAGAAAACTTGCTTTTTCTAAGCCCTTGGACTCTTTATTTGACCATTTTTTTTTCCTCACCCACAAGCTAGCTTAGCTCTGCCCGCGTATACCCGCCTTTGTTTACTGCTCGCGGGAACCCGCAGGATTTCCTTCAATAGTAGCATGTAACTCCGGTTTTTGTTGGTTTATGGCTATTGGTTGTTGCTGGGTGAGTTTCGTTGGTTCTTGAGTCTTTGTTGGCCTCTTTCTTGACTGTTTCATGCCTTGGTTGTGACCGGATCTCTTCGTTTCTCTTGGTTGAGCTTTCTTGGTTTTTTACCAATCTTTGGTTTTTTCCTTTGGAGCTCTTTCCTTTGGCTGAGTCTTGCTATTTAGGATCTATTGGGTTGTCTTAGTGATCTTCTCAGCACTTCAGTGACTGAATAGTAGGATTTTGCTTGCATTTTTTCATTCCATATATATTGAAAAAATACAAAAATATTCATTTAGTTTTTTGCATTTTCCTTTATGTTTATAAGAGAAAATACAAAAATATTTTGTTTCCATGTACTGCATTTTGCATTGAGTGCTTGTTGCCTTCATTTTAGGTTCTGCTTTTGCATTGAAAAGATAAAAGTTTGCATATTTATTTTGGAATTGTTGGTTGATTTTGCATATTAGTGACATTGTTTTATTGGATAGATGAGTCTAGGATTGGACGATGTTGCATACTATTGAGTCTATACATCACTAGTTTCACAACCATATCCCTTGAGTAATCACAACCGCTAAAATTAACGCTTAATCATAAAATTGATTAGACTGATTTTATTTTATAGGGTACACCAACTAGCATAGGTTTAGAGTCTTGGAATAGATCATTGTGAGTTAACAATTCAAGACTACCGAACGAAACATTAGGTGTTTGACCGGGGAGTGGAGGAATCCATGGTATAGATCAGTGTTCTCAGGAAATCCCTACTCAATCGAGAGTTAAGCACGAGGTCACGAGAGGTTGGTTGAGGAGGTATCCCTCTGATACCGGCTGAATGTGGGAGATATATCCAGGATTTGTTCATATCTGGGGGTACCAGAGGTTCATCCTCTTGTGCTTCGGGCTTACCTACCCTTCCCATATGATGGGTCCCACCTGCGACTGTCCCCCTGAGCATTGGTTATATTGTGGTGAACATAGTTTCCTTACCTAGGTACCACACATGGTACTTGCAGTGGTTATGTTGTTTGTGTCCTGAGTCAGATAGGGATTGGACAACACAGTTGTGTTCATGCAGTGGACTTGACCCTGTCGACATAGTGAAGCCTGGTTGTCTCTATAACTGATTATGTTACCTTCGTCTATAGTTTGGGAGTCTCAAGCCTCCCCTAGGTGAGACACACTGGCTCTAGTGTTGGGAGCTCATTTAGCCACTCTTTTTTTCTGCTCTTGGCTGTAGTTTCTCTAGGTGTGTGCTTTTGATTTACTGTTTTTTTATCGATAGTTGGACTTTAGGAGATGTTGTGTCTCTCTCCGGAGAGAACGTGGCGCGGAGCCCTGCTCTCTGCCGGTCCCATCGTTTGGCTGGTTTAAAGCCACTTGAGGTTACACACTGTATTGCTAGGGGACGCCGGAGGGCTCCGTCAGAGTCTTCAGATTCATATGAGACTTACGTTGAATATTACATGGCTGCACATCGTGATATTGGGAAAGACCTTTCTACTCCTTCGGGTAGAGTTGAACATACTTTCGATCCCCATACTCCTCATGAGGATTAGGGAGGTGATCCACTTGAGACTCAACCTGGTTCTATTTCTCCTAATCCACTTGACCAAGATCCATTTGATCGTTCGAATTCGGATAATTATCTTTACAGGATGCTCGACCTACCCGAGGATGTAGAATAGGATGAGCCTTTTGTTCCTTCGTTTCCACATGATTTTAGATACAGGAGGCCTGAGACTCATGATGATTCTGGCCCTATGGTCAACCCCACCACACTCTCTTTTGGTATGCCTAGTCACAATACTATCGAACCTTCCACTATGGTCGGTACTCATGCTGGCACTAGTCAAAGTGTTAGCCCTACTATACCCACTGGGGGCACTACCCTAGCTAGGGGCACTACGTTGTCCACCCACTCACATAGTATGGGGACTAGTCAAATTCCTAACCATGCTAATTTTGGAATGCAACCACCTCCTAGGAATACCCAACCTAGTCGGAATGTTGTTCGAAACACGACTCGACATCCACCACCTAATACACATGTTGCTACTCGTCAACCGAGGACTAAATTTGCACATGATACCGTTCCTCCCAACCGCGGGGTTGGACACATACCGCATACTTTTGCATCCACTGCCACCGCTAGTAACGCTAATGTAGGGGGTGGGAATATTTCCTATCCACATGGACATCACACCACCAACCCTGCTACTAGTCACACCCATATTGGAGCTGGGAATACTGCTCATGCTTATGGCCACCACACGACTGCGTAAGCTAATCCTAATATTGGGGGTGGGAACATACCATACCATTACGGTCAATACAACACAGTTCCCACTATGAATAGTACATACATGCCCCATACTCATGGTGGCAACCCTTACTACAACACAGTCGATGCTGGCCACCAGTATCACCCACCACCCCAATATGGTGCTCAAAACGCGCATATACCTGCTTACTCTCAAATGGGTCAGGCAGGGGGAGGTTATCCATCTTATGGTCATGGGAAAGCTTACGGGCCGTCAGGTCCTCATTATCAGCAGTTTAATCCTCATGGTCAAGCTTTTGGTCCATCTTACAACACAGTTCCGTTTAACCAACCTTTTATGGGAGCTTATAATCAAGCTTTCCAACTGCAGCTCCCGTTCCTTACACGCTTGAATCTCCTAGATATTTCGAAGCTCATGAATGATTCGGTGTGTCACGACCCTATTTGGCCCCTGGTCCCTACTAAGCTCCCTTCGGACATTCCAAAGTTTGAAGGGAAAGGTGGTGAGGACCCGTGAAATCATGTCACGATGTTTCACCTTTGGTGCTCCTCCAACTCTTTGAATCATGATTCCATTCGATTACAAATATTTCAATGCACCCTCATGGGGGCAGCCGCAAAGTGGTATGTGGAGTTGCCTGGAAACACCTATAGGGGATTCAACGAGATTGCTTTGGTTTTCTTAGACCATTTCCACTTGCCGGTTCGTTATGACACTGGTACTGAGTTGTTGTCCACCTTCCGTCAGAATAAGGCCACACATATTTCTTATCATGTTCAAGAGTGGCATCAACGGAAGAGGTTAGTGAAATCCAACATTCCTCCAGAGTTCCTATTGGAATGGTTTCTTAAGTCTTTACTCCCATACATTGCTAAGGATGTTTCGATGTCTGGCATTGTGACCGAGGAACAAGTTATCTTGAAATTCCAGCAGTTAGATCTACTTTATTCTCAGTTTGTCATTTTGTACGACATTATTCCTGATGCACCAAGAACAAAACATGAGCCCACATCAGTTCCTGGACCGCATGCTGATAGCATCGTGGGGTCCTCATGCACTCACTCTGTAGACTCGGTAGCTAATCAAATGCAAAATTTGTTGCTAAACTAGTCTACACCCGGACAAGTTCACACCTTGTCCACTTCAACTCCGTCGTTTGATGTACACAATGTGCAATCAACGAAACTGTCGGGTAACTAGCAACCTGGTGGTAAGAAAAAGGGGAGAAATAATCGTAGGGGTGGAAACAATGGAAGTAACAACAATAGCACTTGTAATACTCCTCGTAAAGAGAATGCAAACCCTCCTCGAGAAGGCGGTAATGCTGGCGAGGATCCTAAACCTAGGCGTAAGGTGAAATTCCCTTGCAAGCTTTATGGGGAGGATCATCTTACTCACTTATGTCCTTGTATTGGAGAAGCATCGAAGCATTTGGCATAGAGCCCAGCTGTGTTGAAGGATCCCCTTCCTCATCATCAAAATATGGCTTTGCATGCTCCCACCACTAGTTATGGTACTAATGAAACAGCAACATCTTCTTCCAATACTAGTGGTTATGGATGTGTGAATATGGTTTAGTTGGAGGTTTTTGTTCCTACTCGTCAATGTGATTATGGTGCACCACAACCGAATTTGGGGAATGAGCCTCCCCCTCCTCCTGATAATTCCTTGCATATCGGGAAGCCTTCTATTATGCCACAGATACTGAAACGTGTTCTCAAGCGCTCCATGCATAATCCTAATGCTCGAGCCGCCCAGAACTACTCCACCATAGAATATTTGGGCCAAACTCCATGTGCCATGTCGGCTCTTGAAGTTTTGCAAGCTTGTCCTTCTCAGAAGCATGCCCTTTTGAGTGCGTTAGGAGTTTAGGATGGGGGATGTCCTAGTGTTATCAAGTTCAATAGTACTGATGTCCAACCTCGCTTGCCTTACCATGTGGCTTTTCAAATCCAGGTTGCTTGCCTTAAGAGCTTCATCAAACGTAATATGGTTGATGAAGGTGCTTCCACGTCAGTAATGTCGTTAACTTGTTGGAAAGCTCTTGGCTCTCCTCCTCTACTTGCGTCTAGAACTACACTCACTACATTCGACGGTAGGTCTTTTACGTCGCATGGAATTATCCCTTCCCTTGTTGTCTCCTTGGGAGGTAAATCTGTGCCTATTGAATTCCAAGTGGTTGATGCGCCCATCGACTACAACCTTTTACTAGGTCAGAACTGGATGTATGCTATGAAGGTTGTCGCGTCTACTATGTTTCGAGTTATTTGCTTTCCCCATGAAGGCAAGATTGTGACGATCGATCAGCTGGATTATGTTGGCACTCCTTCGACAGCATCCACGGGATCTATAGTCTTGCAAGTTTCTGATTCTCAGCCAGAAATTGGGAACATAGGTGATGGAATGTACCCCTCATTGATGGGAACTTTTAATCTTTCTACACCTATGAATTTTATTGGAACCATTACCGACAATGCGCCTCCTCTTTCGAATAATATGTTATTTTAGACCTCCTATTTAGATGATCCTTGGACTTTACCATCCATGAGTTCCACGTCTGGAGACATTGCACACATTGGGATGTCTATGCCTTTATCTGTAGCAAATCTCACTTACGATCATATCCAACAAACCACTACAGATATGGATCTCTCTTCTTCCTAGACAGTTGAAGAAGATCCCGTTACACTGCCAGTTTGGGCAGCCAACTTGTCTTGTTCACATGAATGCCTTGATGGTACTCTACCTTTGGATGAATATTTTATCGAGGCCATCAGTGGTGATGACAAGCCATGGGGGTATCTTTATCATAGATCACGTTCCCCTCCTACCCTTGATCTTATTGAACAAGATGAGCCTATAATACAACCTGCCATGCATTTGGATTTTGATCTAGGCATAGTTTTGTCTAGCCCCGGTTTGACACTAAAGTCTGATCTCCCGAGTGATGAGTCTGTAGACTCTCCTATAGATCCCTGAATTGGTGATCCTGATGAGTTCAATTCTACTTCTAGAATTTCCAACTCACATGATGATGAATTTGCCACTTCAGATTCCTCCACGACCTTCAGCTTTGCTCTTCATTCCGAAGATGATCATTTTGATCCCTCGGGTATTGGTATTATGGCACCTTCATTGGTTATCTCTACTTGTGTTATGTCTGAGGTTAACAATAGTGAAGTTGAAAATGTTTCTACCGCAGAGACATGTATCAGATATTTCTATACGTATGTTTTAGAGATGATCTTGGTCCATATGTTTCTTGGAGACAGGATTCTTAGCTGGACTTATACTTGTTTACTGGTCCTTTTCGACATTTGGTTCGGCCATGGTAGGAATATCCGGAACCTCGCATATAGGTTTAGGCCTCCCCATTGTTATGATACATTTGAACCTATTACTATCCAAATTTGCAGACACCCCTTGACTGTCCTTATCTTGCTCATGTTCCCTGCATTATGCATAGCTTTGTCCCATGCGCTTGGAACTAGTCTCGTATGTCCCTGACACTTGTCTGCTCTCATTACGAGCATTCTTCCATATCTCCTTTGAGCTCGTTAAAAACAGTAAGGAGGTCACGAGTTTACTTTTTTGGGCTCGTTAAACCTTTACGGAAAAGATTTTTATGAAGTCTTTTTTAAGCTCTTGTTAGACTTTTTCAAAATCAAACAAGATTGCCGAGTATACTTGTTATTTCAGACTCGTTAAAGGATTTGAAGAGAAATTCACTTAGGTATAAGTTTACCCCTTTTCCGGACCTTTGTGGATTAATTACGAAAAAGGTTTTAAGATTTAATATGCTAAGATAGAAAATAGCAGCATTACATTCCATTTCACAATAATAGCATATACAGGATCACTGAAGAAACAACAAGCACAACATAAACACAAGAGACATAGATCTATCCTGGGAAACCCTCATGGGGTAGAAAACCCAGCAAAGCTTCCTCAATATAGATGACCAGCAATATACAAAGATGCAAACCAAAGACATGATCTCCTCCTCCACCATAGCAGACCTCTCCTCCACAAGTGCGCCACTCTCAAGTGAGTGAGTGTGTGTCAAATGAGGAATACACCTCCTCTATTTATACACTACTCCGACTTGTCTTTTACACAAGACATGTAGGCTCGTATTTAACCAATGGGTTAAATACCCCACTACAACTGACTGGGCCGACCCCTCTAGGGTGGTCTAATAACCCTTTGACCCACATAACACATACAGGGCCGACCCCCACTAGGGAAGTCTAATAACCCGAGTTACCACATTACAACGGAGGAATAAACATCTCTGGATATACAATAAGATCTTCACGGAGGAATGAAACATCTCCGGAATAATAAAGTACAATTATAATAATCTTTGAAGTTACAATATCTCAACACTCCCCCTTAACGAGAAGGATAATATAGCAGCATTTGCACGAGCAAGGAGTCATCAACATCATACATGATACATCTCTAAATCATTGGAAGCTTTCTCAACATCATCAGTAACTCAACCAGTTACTGGAACGTCTTCAATACTGGAACATCAACATCTTCAATACTGAGTCTTTATCTTCTGCAGCACTCGAACAACTACAATAACATCAACATCTGTATCCTCACGATTTACAGCATCTGGATCATCTCGATCTACAACATCTGGATCATATCGATCTACAACATCTAGATCATCTCAATCTACAGCATCTAGATCATCTCGATCTACAACATCTGGATCATCACGATCTACAGCATCTGGATCATCTTGATCTACAGCATCTGGATCATCTCGATCTACAACATTTGGATCATCTCGATCTACAGCATCTGGATCATCACGATCTATAGCATCTGGATCATCACGATCTACAGCATCTGGATCATCTCGATCTACAGCATCTGGATCATCACGATCTACAGAATCTGGATCATCTCGATCTACAGCATTTACAGCATCTAGATCATCACGATCTACAGCATCTCAATCATCTCGATCTACAGCATCTGGATCATCTGTATTAGTATCCACACCAATACATCTATCATCAAAACAAGTATTCTTACTAATACATATATCATCAAAAACATGTATTCTCACTAATACATCTATTATCAAAAACATGTATTCTCACTAATACGTCTATCATCAAAAGCATGTATTCTTACTAATACATCTATCATCAAAAGCATGTATTCTCACTAATACATCTATCATCAAAAGCATGTATTCTCACTAATACATCTATCATCAAAAGCATGTATCCTCACTAATACATCTATCATCAAAAGCATGTATTCTCACTAATACATCTATCATCAAAAGCATGTATCTATCATCAATAGCATGTATTCTCACTAATACATCTATCAGCATATCCTGCAACACACACGATCATATTACAGGATGATCAATATCGCTCTCTTTAGGACATAGGTCCATGGATGATACAATCCAGATCGAGTTCCAGGATGATCAATCCTTATCACTTTAAGACAAGTCTCATGTCTAGGGACGATGCAATCCCGATCCAGTTCCAGGATGATCAGTCCTTATCAATTTAAGACAAATCTCATGTCTAGGGATGATGCAATCCCGATCCAGTTCCAGGATGATCAGTCCTTATCACTTTAAGACAAATCTCATGTCTAGGGACGATGCAATCCTGATCCAGTTCTAGGATGATCAGTCCTTATCACTTTAAGACAAATCTCATGTCTAGGGATGATGCAATACCGATTCAGTTCCAGGATGATCAGTCCTTATCACTTTAAGACAAACCTCATGTCTAGGGACGATGCAATCCCGATCCAGTTCCAGGATGATCAGTCCTTATCAATTTAAGACAAATCTCATGTCTAGGGATGATGCAATCCCGATCCAGTTCCAAGATGATCAGTCCTTATCACTTTAAGACAAATCTCATGTCTAGGGATGATGCAATCCCGATCTAGTTCCAGGATGATCAGTCCTTATCACTTTAAGACAATTCTCATGTCTAGGGACGATGCAATCCCATCACGTACATTTTGAACCGGGGTCCAGGGATGATGTAGTCCTATCTTCAATTCTTGGAGACATCAGTCTACGGATCAATTCTGGGACCTAAGTCCGGGGAAGATACAATCCCCTACCTGTTCATTCAGGACTTTATTTTCGGAGACATCATGTCTACGGCTCTCTTTTAGAACATGTGTTCAAGGATGATACAATCCCTCTTCTTTCTCGGAGACATCTGTCTACGGCTCACTTTAGGACTGAAGTCCAGGGATGATCCAATCCCCAAATGTCCACCAAGGACTTCATTCTCAGAGACATCATGTCTACAGCTCTCTTGAGGATGATGCAATCCTATCATGTCCACCAAGGACTTCATTCTCGAAGACATACATCTACGGCTCTCTTGAGGATGATGCAATCCTGTCATGTCCACCAAGGACTTCATTCTTGGAGACATACGTCTATGGCTCTCTTGAGGATGATGCAATCCTATCATGTCCACCAAGGACTTCATTCTCGAAGACATATGTCTACGGCTCTCTTGAGAACATATGTTCAAGGATGATGCAATCCCCTTGTCACCTTAGACCCTGTCTAAGGACCATCCACCAACCTCTTTGTCGACATCACTAATATAGGTATCCTCATCATCGACCTCACTCTCGATGCAGGAAATCTCATCATGAGTTATCACATCACTCCCCCTTTCGAGGAGGGTCCTTCTGAACTATATTAATTTTGTCTCGGAAAACTTTACTTGAGGTAGATGTTTGGTTAGTACATCGGCGACTTATTCACTTGAGGTAGAGGTTTGGTTAGTACATCGGATCGGTAGAAGTTTGGTTAGTATATTGGTAACTTATTACAAATTCAAACTTTTAGTTCCTTTCTGCACCTTATCTTGGAACACTAGATTCTCTGCCATCTTGATACAACTCTGTTTGTCACATAGGATCATAGTTGGGTCTATCTCTAAGTCAAACAATCCTGAAGCCATACTGCTTCATAACTTAGCAGAGCAAGCAGCCATATATTCTTCTTGTGCTAAGAGCCACACTAGACCGCTTCCTTCTAAACCACAAGATCATGGTTGATCCCAAACAATAACATCGTCACGATGTGCTCTTCCTATCTGATACACTTTCTGCTCAATCAGCATCTGTGCCATCTGAAGTCATGATCTCCAAAAATAGAATAGATCAAATTCTATCGTATCCTTTAGGTACCTGATCACATGCTTTGCAACTAATAGGTGAACACATCTAGTTTCCACTAGATACTGACTCAAGGTATTCAGAGCAAAGCATATATCTGACCTAGTATTTATTAGATACATCAATGACCTAATAATTTGTCTGTACAGAGTTATATACACTAACTCTGATGAGTCATTCACCAACAACTTCAAGTTGGAATCCATGAGAGTGGACATTCCAACATATCAAGTCCTTTTAATATTTCTTGGCATACTTTCCCTGGTTGAGAAAGATTCCTTACGAGCCTTGCCATACATCCAGACCTAGGAAGTAATGCATCAATCTCAGATCTTTCATTTTCCTTTCTGTATCCATCTTCTTCTTTCTTTTCATGATCTGTTTCTCATTCCTTGTCAGAAAGAGATCATCGTCATACAATAATGGTATGATAGGTTCATCAACCTTAAGGTAAAGGTTAGGAACAACTTTACTTTTGGTAAAGCCCAAGTTTATCAAGAAACTGTCAATTCTCCCTTTGTGACTGAACATCATTCACATTCTGTATTGAATGATCTTCTGCATATCTATCTGTTCCATCTCTCGTTAGATGGGTGTACTGATATGAGCCTCAATATCATTTGAACTTTGTGGTGAGTTCCTTCTTGCATCCACGTCGTCTGTGTATAGAAACCATATTCGACCTTGTAGCAAAGGTTGAGATCCACATCACTCATGGTGATCATTAAGCTCATCAATTGATTATTGATCCTAGGTACCCATACAGAACCTGATTCACACTTCTTCTTTAATTACATCATTAAGAGAATGGTCTTATCTAGTCCCTTGGAGCAAAACATCTCATCATGATTCTATTCCTCTTTCTAAGAGAATCTTCTAGCCACAAGCTTTCTATAGTGTGATTGATTTGTAAATCTTTTGTTGAACATCCATCGCTTGTTAAGTGTTCATCATTCATCATGATCTTTCCTACAAATCAAATTTAAGTACATGATTAGTAATACTTCATAATCATCAAATCATGATAACCTATTATGCATACAGATATCATTTACATAGTTATGCAACTATTTTGACCAATACTTTGGCACAACACTTTCCATATCCTGTATGCATACAGTGGCTATCTAGATGCCTTCCATCTCTACTAGAACATACTATCGAGAGTGTGCACAGCTCTCAGCATGTCAACAAAGAGGTTTCATTCTAGACAAGCAACAATGGAATGTTTTGTTAAATATTGTAACTTCAAAGAATATTATATTTGTACTTTATTATTCCGGAGATGTTTCATCCCTCTGAGGTAACCCTATTATGTATCCGGAGATGTTTATTCCTCTGGGGGTTTGTATTAACTAGGGTTATTAGACACACCATGTGGGGGTCGGCCCTGTGGTTATATTTTTGGGGTTATTAGACTTCTCCAGGAGAGGTCGGCCCCATTAGGTATTTTAGTCAGTTGGGAGTCAGTATAAATAAAGGAGGTGAACTCCTCATTAGATCACTCACTCACTTGTGGAAGAGTGCGCACTTGTCTCGGATATTTGCTAAGGAGACAAAGAAGGAAGGAGCACATCTTGTAGTTTGGTTGATCATCTTATTGAGGAAAGCTTTGCTGGGTTTTCTACCCCATGAGGGTTTCCCAGGGTATATTCTGTGTCTATATTGTGATTATGTTTCTTTCAGTGATCTTGCTAGTCTATTTGGTTTAAACTTAACATGGTATCAGAGCTAGACTGAATAGGACATCTTTCACAAGGTAAGAATACCTCTCTCTCTCTCTCCGGTGAAGTTAGGGTTTCATCCCAAAGTTGGTATTATTGATTTTTGGTTGCATGGCTGGATAGCTCTTTTCCATACCTTTCTTTTGAGCTGTAGATCGAACTTTTTGTTTAGGTAGAACTCTGGGAAATCCAAACCCTAATTCTACCAAAAGTGCGATACGTCAGAATTTGGTTTCAGAAAACAGTTGTAATTTTTGAATTCTGATTATATGGCTGGATAGCCCTTCTCAAGAGCATTCTTTTGAGCTATAGATCAAACTTTTTGGTTGGGTAGAACTCTGGGAAAATCAAACCCTAATTCTACCAAAAGTGTGATAAAATTTTGTTCCAGATTCCGGAAAAGTGAAAAGTAACTTTCCAGGTAAGTCTACTCTGTCTCTTGGACTCCCCCAAGAGAAGATGGCTCGAAACACTAAGCTTGAAGACAAGCTAGAAGGCATAGAAAATTTCTGGGCATGGAAATATAGAATTGGTCTCATTCTTGAGGAGAATGACCTTGCTCATTATATCAAGGAGGAAGTTGCAGAACCAGAAGAAGATGAAGCCAAAGAAAAACACAGGAAGGATTTGATTAGGGCAAAGAGAATCATAGCTGATTCTATTAAAGACCACTTGATTCCCCAAGTGGCTTCCAAGAAGACTCCAAAGGAAATGTATGATGCCCTAGGAAGAATGTATGAAGGAAAGAACATCAATAGGAAGATGAATCTAAGGACTCAATTGAAGAGTACCAAGATGCACAAAGGAGAATCCATTCAAGACTACTTCTCAAGAGTCTCTCTAATCAAGGAGCAACTAGATGCCATTGGTGATACTCTTGATGAAGATGAACTTGTGATGACAACTCTAAATGGTCTCACTAGATCATGGGAATCTTTCATACAAACCATGTGTGCCAGAAAAGAAAGCATGAAGTTTGATATAGTATGGGAGGATTGTGTTCAAGAAGAAGCTAGGGTTGCCAACAGAGAAGCATTGCTCAAGGAATATGACCAAGCCTTGGCCACCCATACCAAGAGAAGAAAGAATCGATCCTACCTTAAGAAGGATAGTCAAAAGGAGTCCCATCCTCCACAAAGATTTCAAAAGAAAAGGGGATCCTTCCAAGGAAGAGATTACTCCTCATTCCAATGTTTCATTTGTCACAAATTAGGACACATTGCCAAAGACTGTCCTAACAAAAAGAAAAAGGGTACTTACCACAGAAGACATCATGCACATCTTGCAGAAGATGAGAGTGATGAAGAAGTTGAAGAGGAAGAAAGGCCTCTCAAGAAAAGATCTAGAAGAGAAGAAGAACATGAAGAAAGGACCTTCTCCAAAAGAAGACCTAGAAGAAATGAAGAAGAAGATGCAGAAGAGTATGTTCTTTTCTCTGCACTCTCTGGATCTATTACACCTAGAGAAGGTACATGGGTCATTGATAGTGGTGCCTCAAAGCACATGACAAGACAAAAGAAGACCTTATCAAATCTTGAAGAAAAGTCCTCTCCACTAAAGGTATCTCTTGGAGATAACTATCAATATCCCATTAAGGGAATTGGTGAAGCAAACTACAAACTTGATTCCGGAACCCCCATGAAGATGAAGGAAGTTTTGTATGTTCCATGATTGAAGAAGAATCTGCTTTCAATCTCAGCATTGGACAAGAAATGCTATAGAGTTGCATTCATTGATGGACAAGTGTTAATGTGGTCCAAAGGCAAATCTATTAAGGATGCAATTGTCATTGGTGAAGAGGAAGGAGGTTTGTATAAACTCAAGGGTCATCCAGAAGCTGCCCTTGTTCATGAAACCTCTAGTCCCAGTGAGCTATGGCATAGAAGACTAGCTCACATTAACTACAAAGCCTTACCCTATGTAAGCAAGGTGGTCATAGGACTACCAGATTTGAAGGTTGATCATGATGGCTCATGTAAAGGATGTAAGAAAGGGAAGAATGTCAAGAACCCCTTTCCAAAGAGTGAAACAAAGACTAAGAGTATCTTGGAGCTAATACACTCAGATGTATGTGGTCCAATGCCCACCACCTCTCTAAGTGGTTTTGAATACTATCTTTCATTCATTGATGATCATTCAAGGAAAACTTGGATATACTTTCTAAAAGGTAAGAATGAAGTTTTTGGAAAGTTCAAAGAGTTCAAGGCTCTAATAGAAAATCTCTCAGAAAAGAAAATCAAGATTCTCAGAACAAACAATGGTGGAGAGTATACTTCAAAAGAGTTTGAAGAATTTTGTAAAGAAGTTGGAATCAAGAGAGAACTAACCACTCCCTACAATCCCCAACAAAATGGGGTTGCAGAAAGGAAAAATAGAACCATCATGGAAGCTGTGAAGACTATGATACATGACCAGGATCTTCCCATGTATCTATGGGCTGAAGCAGCCAAGACAGCAGTATATGTTCAAAACAGATTATCTCATAGTGCTCTTGATTTCAAAACTCCAGAAGAAGTGTTTACTGGAAAGAAGCCTGAGGTAAGCCATCTTAAAATATTTGGGTGTCCTGTGTACATCCACATTCAAAAAGAAAAGAGAACCAAGTTGGATGCTTCTGGTAAGAAATGAATATTTGTTGGTTATTGTGAATCATCCAAAGCTTTCAGGATTTACATACCAGGCTTCCATCATATAGAAATCAGTAGAGATGTAACTTTTGATGAAGAAGCAGCTCTCAAGAAATCAAGAAAATTCCAACTTGAAGAAATCTATGAAGAAGATCCTTCTTCTAGAAACTCAGAGGCTGTTATCATCCCTAAAGATAATCCACCAGAGGATCATGACATGTTGGAACCACAAGAACCTCCTATCTCAGATTTATCAAAGAAAAGAAGGCCAGCATGGGCTAGAGATATTATCCAAGGGGCTGAAAAATATGGTGCTTCTGAAGGCTCCATTAGAGAAAGAAAGAAACCAAAGCTAGTGTCCAACTATATGGCCTTGATGTGTGATCTTGTGGATCAACTACCTACTAGCTATGAAGAGGAAGCTCAAAAGAAAGAATGGGTAGAAGCAATGACAGAAGAATATAAGTCGATAATGAAAAATGATGTTTGGGATATAGTTCCCAAACCAAGAGATAAAAGTGTGGTTTCTTCCAAATGGATTTTCAAGATAAAACATGCTGCAGATGGTAGCATTGAAAAATACAAGGCAAGGTTTGTAGCCAGAGGATTCTCTCAAAAGGAGGGAATTGACTATGAAGAAACATTTGCACCTGTTGCTAGGTATACTTCAATTAGAACTATCATGGCACTTGCATCCATGATGAAATGGAAATTGCATCAAATGGATGTTAAGACAGCTTTTCGGAATGGTGTAATTGAAGAAGAAGTATACATAGAACAACCTCAAGGTTTTGAGGTCAAAGATGGAAGGAACCATGTATGCAAACTGAAAAAGGCATTATATGGATTGAAGCAAGCTCCCAGGGCTTGGTACGGAAGGATTGACAGTTTCTTAACAAGCATGGGCTTTACCAAAAGTAAATTTGACCCCAATCTTTATCTTAAAGTGATGGATGATGAACCTGTTATATTGCTATTATATGTAGATGATCTATTTCTAACCGGAAATGAGAAACAAATTATTGAAAGCAAGAAGAAGCTTTCTTCAGAATTCGAAATGAAAGATCTCGGATTAATGCACTACTTCTTAGGCCTAGAAGTGTGGCAAGAGCCAAAAGGAATCTTTTTAAATCAAGGTAAGTATACTGTGGAGATTCTCAAAAGATTTGATATGTTGGAATGTAAAGCCATGGCCACTCCCATGGACTCCAACCTGAAACTATTAGTTAATGATTCATCAGAACTAGTGGACATAACCCTATATAGACAAATCATTGGATCATTGATGTATTTGACAAATACCAGGCCTGATATATGCTTTGCTGTAAATACCTTAAGTCAATATCTAGTAGAACTTAGAAAGGTTCACCTTATAGCTGCAAAGCATATAATGAGGTACCTAAAAGGTACAGTGGACTTTGGCCTATATTATCTTGGAGGCAATGAACTCAAGTTACATGGTTACTCAGATTCCGATTGGGCAGGTAGTGTCTCAGACAGAAAAAGTACTTCAGGTGGATGTTATGGTCTTGGATCTGCCATGATCTCCTGGTTTAGCAAGAAACAATCTAGTGTGGCCCTCAGTACTGCTGAAGCAGAATATATAGCCGCTTGCTCTGCCAGCTGTGAAGCAGTGTGGCTTCAGAAACTTTTATGTGGAATTTTTGACTTAGAAATGGATCCCACTGTGATTATGTGTGATAATCAAAGCTGCATTAAGATGACTGAAAATCCTGTGTTCCATGATAAGTCAAAACACATTGAGATCCGTTACTTCTATATACGAGACATGGTGCAGAGAGGAGCCATCAAGCTCGAGTATATAAGCATTGAGGATCAGATTGCCGATATCCTGACTAAACCTTTCTCTCGAGTAAAGTTTGAATACTTCCGAAACAAGCTTGGTATAGTCCAGAAGGACCCTCCTCGAAAGGGGGAGTAGTATAGTATTTGATAACAACTCTGTCCCTTAAATTTTTTTTCTGTTGCACTTAGCTACTTACAATTATTTAGATTTAGAACTCTTATATATCTTTTATTCTAGATGTATACATGTTTTGATGTGATGTATACATGTTTTGATGTTAGATGTATTAGTGAAAATACATGTTAGATGTATACATGTTTTGATGTGATGTATACATGTTTTGATGTTAGATGTATTAGTGAGAATACATGCTAGATGTATACATGTTTTGATGTGATGTATACATGTTTTGATGTTAGATGTATTAGTGAGAATACATGCTAGATGTATACATGTTTTGATGTGATGTATACATGTTTTGATGTTAGATGTATTAGTGAGAATACATGCTAGATGTATACATGTTTTGATGTTAGATGTATTAGTGAGAATACATGCTAGATGTATACATGTTTTGATGTGATCTATACATGTTTTTATGTTAGATGTATTAGTGAGAATACATGCTAGATGTATACATGTTTTGATTAGTGATGTATACATGTTTTGATGTGATACACGCTCTTGGATATTTGTACATGTATAGATGAGAATACAGATGAGGATTGGATCATCCCTGGACTTTCAGTCCTAAAGAGAGCCGTAGATGTGAGGTCTCCGAAAATGAAGTCCTTAGTGGACAGTTGAGGGGATTGGATCATCCCTGGACTTTCAGTCCTAAAGAGAGCTGTAGACGTGAGGTCTCCGAAAATGAAGTCCTTAGTGGACAGTTGAGGGGATTGGATCATCCCTGGACTTTCAGTCCTAAAGAGAGCCGTAGACGTGAGGTCTCCGAGAATGAAGTCCTTGGTGGACTTGAGGGGATTGGATCATCCCTGGACTTTCAGTCCTAAAGAGAGCCGTAGACGTGAGGTCTCCGAGAATGAAGTCCTTGGTGGACTTGAGGGGATTGGATCATCCCTGGACTTTCAGTCCTAAAGAGAGCCGTAGACGTGAGGTCTCCGAGAATGAAGTCCTTGGTGGACTTGAGGGGATTGGATCATCCCTGGACTTTAAGTTCTAAAGTGAGCCGTAGACAAGTGTCTTCGAGAATAGAGGATAGGACTGCATCGTCCCTGGACCTTGGTTCAAAATGCACATGATTGGATTAATCATCCTTAGACAGTAAATTCAGGAAGGATAGTCTTAAATATGATTGTGGCTTGGATTAATCATCCTTAGACAGTAAATCCAGGAAGGATAGTCTTAAATATGATTGTGGCTTGGATTAATCATCCTTAGACAGTAAATCCAGGAAGGATAGTCTTAAATGTGATTGTGGTTGGATTAATCATCCTTAGACAGTAAATCCAGGAAGGATAGTCTTAAATGTGATTGTGGTTGGATTAATCATCCTTAGACAGCAAATCCAGGAAGGATAGTCTTAAATGTGATTATGGTTGGATTAATCATCCTTAGACAGTAAATCCAGGAAGGATAGTCTTAAATGTGATTGTGGTAGGACTAATCATCCTTAGACAGTAAATCCAGTAATTCCGAAAGGAAGGATAGTCTTAATTATGATTGTGGTTGGACTAATCATCCTTAGACAGTAAATCCAGTAATTCCGAAAGGAAGAATAGTCTTAAATATGATTGTGATGAAATTGATCCAGTAAATCTGAAAGGAAGGATCATGTGTATTGATGACGATGCTGTTGATCGTGTGATGACGATGCTGATGATCTTGTGATGACAATGCTGATGATCGTGTGATGACGATGCTGCTGATCATGTGATGACGATACTGATGATCGTGTGATGATGATGCTGCTGATCGTGTGATGACGATGTTGATGATCGTGTGATGACGATGCTGCTGATCGCGTGATGACGATGCTGATGATTGTGTGATGACGATGATGCTGATCGTGTGATGACGATGCTGATGATCGTGTGATGACGATGCCGATGATCGTGATGTCGATGTTGATGTTGACATTGATATACCAGTAACTGTTTGAGTTACTGATGAAGACAAATTGAAGAAAGCTTCCGATGATTTATAGATGTATCATGTATAGTGACTCCTTGCTCCTGCAGATGCTGTTATAATATCCTTCTCATTAAGGGGGAGTGTTGAATATTGTAACTTCAAAGAATATTATATTTGTACTTTATTATTCCGGAGATGTTTCATCCCTCCGAGGTAACCCTATTATGTATCCGGAGATGTTTATTCCTCCGGGGGTTTGTATTAACTAGGGTTATTAGACCCACCATGTGGGGGTCAGCCCTGTGGTTATATTTTTGGGGTTATTAGACTTCTCCAGGAGAGGTCGGCCCCATTAGGTCTTTTAGTCAGTTGGGAGTCAGTATAAATAAAGGAGGTGAACTCCTCATTAGATCACTCACTCACTTGTGGAAGAGTGCGCACTTGTCTGGGAGATTTGCTAAGGAGACAAAGAAGGAAGGAGCACATCTTGTATTTTGGTTGATCATCTTATTGAGGAAAGCTTTGCTGGGTTTTCTACCCCATGAGGGTTTCCCAGGGTATATTCTGTGTCTATCTTGTGATTATGTTTCTTTCAGTGATCTTGCTAGTCTATTTGGTTTAAACTTAACATGTTTGTCCAACTTACCAATCATATGCATATTAGTAGTATATTGTTCAATGCTTTATGAATGTTTACACTCAGCATGATATATTCTAGGAATACAAATATGCATACAAGCAATATCATTTACTATTTCTAATAAAAACTCAAATACTTATCTTTTATGTTTGTGTGGTTGCCTCCCGCTTGATCTTTTGTATGTCTTCTGAACTTTTATTCATTCTGTACCACTGTGCATGCTCAAGTGTGCACTAATGTAATCCTCATGATCTCATACACAAACATACATTCATTAGTATATTCTCAATATTATCAAAACATTCTAATTCTAAATAATCTTGAATATGTACAGTCATGATCATTAGTATTCAGGGTTTCAAAGAAGTCTTCTTTTACTCATGCATATTCTTGTTTGATCGAGTTAGTTAAATCATCAACCAAGATAAGAGACATAATATGCATAAACCCTTGATTACTAACTTTATGAATAAGCATAACCAATCATACCAAGTATACTTACATAAGGGATCCTAACACAAGGTAAGATTCTAACATGACATAGGAAAACATACCTGGATTGTATACCTGCTTAGTTATGTACAACATACCTAAACAATCTCTTCAATGATTTAGAGATCCTGAGCTAGAACCTGCATGTCTCATAGGTTAAACATAATATAACAAAGTCATACATACCTCGTGAGTCTTTGTCTTCATGTTGTCATGGTCATGGAACTTGATTTGTCTTTTGTGATGTACCTGTATCTTATTAGTAGACAACATCAACCTCACACAACACCATAATGCATAAGTACAATCATATATCCCTAATCAATGAATTTCTTCGATCATTCACATGCATTCATATTGTTACTAGGGTGATAAGACAATTAATAACATTAATCAAGATTGTACTAATAAATAACATGAAGACAAACACATTATGAACTTAATCAAGAATCAAATTTCAAGACATACCTGAACCTCCTTAAGTCATACCTGTCGAGACTTTTTGTAGTCTTCTTATGTAAGGCCTTAGCCTCAAATCCCCCTGAAACTTGATCTGGAGCTTGATTAGGGTTTGCTAGAGAAACCCTAAAAATTCAATCTTTGACTTTCACACTTCTGAATGGATGGAAGAATGTGTCTTGCTGAGCTGATCAAACTAGCATTCTTCAATTTTGAAATCTCCAAAATTTGACCCCTCAAAATTGCCTTCGAAACTTCTGGATCTTCTAGACAGGAACCCGAAATAGGGTTTGATGAATCCCACCCTTCTGTCCAATCAAAAGGTTTGATCCAAGGCTCTAAACTCTTATTTTTTTGAGGAGCTTTCAGCCGTGGTCACAGACTTCAAAAATTCCAACTTTTTGTTGAAGCACTAATTTTCCATCTTTCTGATCAAAATCCCGAACTAGGGTTTGATCAAGCCCGGTATTCTACCCAACCAAAAAATTCAATGTTGGTCTCTAAATTTTGATTTTCCTGAGTAGCATTCAGCTGTGGACTCTGATTCCAAAAATTCTAACTTTCTCCAAAACCCTAAATTCCGGAAGCCATGAATAAAGGTGCTCCAAAAACAATTCTATTTTGACAGAAATATGTACCTGATTGTTTCTACTATAACTCTGAAATTTTTGCTCCACATGGTCTGAAAACGTTTTCTACAGTAGCCTGACCTGTCATATTTCCATCCTGACAGGTCTGACCTCAATTGGATTTTCTGAGAGAGAGTTATGCCAAATGTCGCAACGTGACCTGTTTATGGTATAATACGGGAGAGCGAACTTGTACGGCATGCCACATGTCACTGTTTGAACTTCGGCCTCTAAAAACTTTTCTTGAGATATCTCGCTCAATTATATTTCCATCATGACAGGTCTGACTTCAATTGGACTCTCTGAGAGATAGTTATGCCAAGTGTCACAGCATGACCTGTTTATGGGATAAAACAGGAGAGCAAATTTGTACGGCGTTCCACATGTCACTAGTTCAGCTTCGGCCTCTGAAAATGTTTCTTGGGATAGTACAGTCTGTGTACTACCTGTCACTTTTTACGAAATTTCATTTGGAGCTTCCTATCCCAAGTTATGACCTTTTTTTCCTAGGTCACCTGATTTTGATTGAGATCTGGAAGAGGCCGAAACCCTAACTTGTGCTGATCATAACTTACAAAGTAGAACGAATCTGAGGGTACCCTTTGGGAAAAAGATACCTGGAGATGTTATCTACGATCTGTAAAGGTTTCAGATCCTGAACCTTCACCAAAAAGGATTTATAGCCAAAGTTCCACGATGACTTTTTTTTCTATATAAAACCCTAACGTTCAAATTGTCGTAAGTAAAGCAAGTGTCGTAAGTGCCATACCTTGCCTTCCTTCAGTTTAGCTTTGATACCATGTTAAGATTTAATATGTTAAGACAGAAAATAGAAGCATTACATTCCATTTCACAATAATAGCATATACAGGATCACTGTAGAAACGACAAGCACAGCATAAATACAAGAGACACAGATTTATCCTGGGAAACCCTCATGGTGTAGAAAACCCAGCAAAGCTTCCTCAATATAGATGAACAACAATATACAAAGTTGAAAACCAAAGACATGATCTCCTCCTCCACCATAGCAGACCTCTCCTCCACAAGTGCACCACTCTCAAGTGAGTGAGTGTGTGTCAAATGAGGAATACACCTCCTCTATTTATACACTACTCCGACTTGTCTTTTACACAAGACATGTAGGCTCGTATTTAACCAATGGGTTAAATACCCCACTACAACTGACTGGGACGACCCGTCTAGGGTGGTCTAATAACCCTTTGACCCACATAACACATACAGGGCCGACCCCCACTAGGGAAGTCTAATAACCCGAGTTACCACATTCCAACGGAGGAATAAACATCTCCAGATATACAATAAGATCTTCACGGAGGAATGAAACATCTACGAAATAATAAAGTACAATTATAATATTCTTTGAAGTTACAATATCTCAAAAAAAGGTATACTCTAGTCATACATGACTAGAAGAGTTCTTCTCTCACGGTTTTACACTTTTTCGGGTGAGGAGACTAACTTTACAAAAAAGTACTTCTCAATTATATCATGTTGTGATTGCAATGCATCATCCTACTTGCTGCTTGAGCCTTGTGTCGGCTCCTGCTTACTCAATTGATAGCCTGGTGCCTGAGCACTTTTCCCTGTCGAGCCCTGCAGAGCTTATATATTTGCCCTTCACAATTTGATGACCCTTTGACCTTGAGGGAACATACCCCCGAGTGTCCACATCCTGCACGCATTTCCTTGCATTGAGCATAGGTATGTTCCACTGCTTGGGAATAGTCTGCTAGCTATTGGACACTCATTCCCTCACTTGTTATACTATAAGAAATTTTCTTCTTTTTCAAGCTTTTCCCAAATATGAAAAAGACCAAACAAATCAAATATTCCAAAAAGCCGGATGGGATTATGGTCACTATTTCTTTTTGGTAGCTGTTGTGTCACCTTTGAACAGAGCATTCATTCCACTCCGTACATTATGAGTTGGGACTTTAGTTGGGCCTTAGGAGCTGTACTTATTTCTCATTTTTCTCCACCGATTGGTTAAGCTTCCAGTCATTATGGAGCCCTCTGTAATGCCTCCTACATTGCACTGTTTATGTCAAGTCTATGCTGCCTAAGTCTCTCCATCTACTCATGCTCTTATTCAAAGGAAGTCATGAAACCAATGTCATCCACTCCTCAAATATCTTGACCATTGCATGTCAGCCATCCTTATTGAGTCAGTTCGTTTCACCTGAGATCTTCCAAATCTTTCAGCATTGCTGGTACCTCGTGCTGGTTGGTGGGGGATGCCTTCATGCCCTCCTTCCAGTGAGTCTCGTTCCATTGACTTCAACTCATTTATTCCACGACTTGAAGCTTAGAGTTCATTTGAGTACCTTGGGGCTTGCAGTCATTAGTGGTAGGTTCTCTCACCATCGACATTTTTGGGAATACATCAATGTCCCCTGATCGATGGATTCATCCTAGTGTTCGACTTCAACCCATTTATTCACACTCTGATGATTGTGCTCTATGCCTTGATGCCCATTTTCATTATTGGTGGGTCATCTCACGCCTGTTAACGGTATACATCATTGACCGGTAATCAGACGATGTCTCATCAGGTTCGACCCCAACTCCTTTATTCACTTGATGGGACTTGCACCGTCGAAGACTTGTGTAGAAGACCCTAGGCGATTGTAGCATTCGGTATGCTACATATGACTTTGACTTTACATCTGAGATATCACCTCTCAGATTTCAGTAGTTTGTACCTCCAGTTTGCATCAGTTGTCTTCTTTTCAGCAGGAGACCGTATCTTACTGTTGAGGGATCATAGCTATGATCACTTATGACATGTATTCACTATGTACTTCCTATTCATGGCCATTGTATCAGATTGTTGTACTATACCGACATGTATTCAGAGATATTATTGTATTATGACGAGTGAACCATTCTTTCCACTTGTGTCTCCATCACTCCACTTTTGAGTTTTATAATGTATTTCGGCCATCGTAGCACTTTTAGTCTCTGACCTCACACATTAGGGGGCATCCATTACACAGAAATCTTCCACCTTGTGAACATCAACATTCTTTGGCCTATAGGATCCATTTCAGTGACTCAGATCCATTTTTATCCTTCAGTGATACCAGTTTGCCCTATTTTTGTTCCTACCCGCATGTTTAATCACTATAGCATGCGTAACCATGAGTTGTAGCACTATAGCCTGCGGGTATCAAGTAAAATGGTAAAAACCACTATTAATTACTTTTTAATCCCAAAAAGCAGTCATTGGGTGACCTTTGGCTCTCCATCTGCCCAGGTAACGTCTCGATGAGTCCTTTCACCTACCTTTGAGAGGACTATATATTGAGCACATATGGCTTATGGACGGGAGGAAGAAGAGAATAGTAAAGGCACTCTAGTCGATTTTTGCCCTATCTTGAGTCTGCACTCATTGATCCTTGTAGTTGTGAACCATTTATGTTCATCTTCCAAACTTCTCTCTAGTTTGAGTTTGCCATTCATTTAGGATTGAAGTGGTAGAGGCACAAGTGGATTGATCTAGATCTTGGTTCAGATTGGTTGCTGGAAAGAGGTCGTATCACTTTGTACTTCTTCTTGTTCATTAATAGAAATACTCATATTCTTGTCCATTCATGGTGTGAATGTTGTTTATTATACATTGGGTTACATTTGCTTATGATATTATGGACCATTGTTATTGATAATGTTGATCCGGATCTTGGGAGCTGAGAACCGGAATGCTTGAATGCCGAGAGAGGAGGAGATTAAGCATGCAAATCTGTCATAAAATTCACATGAAAACCCTAATATTGCATAAGAATAAACATGAACAAAAACACATGAAGTGAATGGGAGGTGAGGCTCAAAGAGGAGCCCCACCTCTAAAACTAATTACCAATAACTCACTCAGATCTAAATAATCTCACAATGAACAATAGAAAATAGGAGAGAAACCAAATGAGTAACTTGATATCATGAGAAGGCTTGCTAGGCCTTTATATAGCATTATTAAAATGTGTTTTGAGGCTATACCATGGGCCGAAACTATCTGCTACTAAATACCATGGATGAGAGAGGGTGGCCTCTCTATTTAATACTTTTATGGCTTATACATCCGAATTTAGACCATATGCCCCCTAAAATTCGGATCATTCCTCCCCCCTTAGAAAATGATGGTCCCCATCATTTCATGCTAAAAAGAGACCCATGATTACAATGTGCTAGCTACCAATGAAGAGAAGGGTTTTGTGTGGTTGACCCATAACCGTGGGTTTTGTGAGGTTGACCCATAACCGTGGGTTTTGCAAGGGTGACCCATAACCATGATGGCAATGACAAGCTTGATTCCAATGAAGAGAAGAGTTTTGTGTGGTTGACTCAAAACCATGGGTTTTGTGTGGTTGACCCATAACCATGGTGGCAATGACAAGCTTGTTTCCACTGAAGAGAAGGGTTTTGTGTGGTTAACCCATAACCGAGGGTTTTGTGTGGTTGACCCACAACCATGATTACAATACATAACTATGGGTTTTGTGTGGTTGACCCATAACCATAGGTTTTGTGTGGTTAACCCATAACCATGGGTTTTGTGTGGTTGACCCATAACCATGATTACATTAAGATTTTTAAAAAATCGAAAATTCATGATCTTTGGTGCAGTTGATGTCTTGCTGCAAATCCATTCATAGATTCTGATGCATGTACTGAAATTGAATTCCATTGAAGACCCATTTGAGATATCGAAGAGACCTTTCCATCCATATAACATACTTGCTCTGGGGTGGCCCGGAGATTGAGAAAATGTTTGTTGAAGCTCAAGAGACGCGCGCACACTATTTTGCAGACATCTGTTGCTTCAATCGATGATATCTCTCAAACCAGAAAGCCAAATAAAAAACCGTGAAATACCCATTTTAGCTGACAGAAAGAGATTTCCAATGACCTATGGTAGAGCCTCTGAAATGTTATATGGATTCTGTAGTACTTGTTTAAAGTGTTTGTACGTCCGGCTGCATTGTGTACAAACATGTATTACTTCAAACAAGCATATCTCACAAACCAGGAATCGAAATGAAATTCCGTGAAATACCCATTTTAGAAGACGGAAAGATATTTCTAATGAGCTATGGTAAAGCCTCTGAGACCTTCTATGGAGTTAGTAGTACTTGTTTAAAGTTGTTGTACGTCCAGCCGCATTTTGCACAAACATATGCTACTTCAAACAAGCATATCTCACAAACCGGGAAACAAAATGAAATTCCGTGAAATACCCATTTGAGCTGACAGAAATACCTTTCCGATGAGCTATGGTAGAGCCTCTGAAACCTCTTGTGAAGTCCATGGAACCTGTTCAAAGTTTGTTGAATGTGAGAGTGCTGAGTATAGAGATGCCAAGGGTTTGTAGAGAAGCATGGGTTGTTGTAGAGGTTGTGGAACCTCCGTTGAACCCGCATAATCCTTCAAAATATTGTCCCAATGGAGAGCATACTCGCTCTGATACCACTGATCCGGATCTTGAGAGCTGAGAACCGGAATGCTTGAATGCCGAGAGAGGAGGAGATTAAGCATGCAAATCTGTCATAAAATTCACAAGAAAACCCTAATATTGCATAAGAATAAGCATGAACAAAAACACATGAAGTGAATGGGAGGTGAGGCTCAAAGAGGAGCCCCACCTCTAAAACTAATTACCAATAACTCACTCAGATCTAAATAATCTCACAATGAACAATAGAAAATAGGAGAGAAACCAAATGAGTAAGTTGATATCATGAGAAGGCTTGCTAGGCCTTTATATAGCATTATTACAATGTGTTTTGAGGCTATACCATGGGCCAAAACTATGTGCTACTAAATACCATGGATGAGAGAGGGTGGCCTCTCTATTTAATACTTTTATGGCTTATACATCCGAATTTAGACCATATGCCCCCTAAAATTCGGATCAAATGTTAATGTCATTTATATATCACATGTACTTGTTAGATATTGGTTGTCAAGACTAATTTGCAGATTACAAGTGTTTGGATGTGTGCGGATTGAAAGCTCCAATGGGGATCTACATCAAACGTTGGATCAAGGTTGGTTACATGTCTCCATTATTTTAACATTGTCATTTATAATAGCATTGCTTTGAGAATTGAGTAGATTTCTGGTAGTCATCTATTTGTTGTGGTATTCCCAAGCCATAGTGAGTTTTCTCTAATAGAATAATTTTCTGTGCAAAGATGTTTATCTCAAATGAGTAATAGAATGTGTTAATTAATCAAATCTATCTTTCATGTCTTTATCTTCTGCTGGAAATGCATCATTATGATTAAATAGCTATATGTGCAAACTTTAGATGTTTCTTTCAGTTTATTACTCATAATTACAGTTTGCTCCTTGCAAGGATAGATTAGATTTGCTTAATAGTTTTAGATCAGATTTGTTTAATTACCTGCATTTAGTTTAGAGCACTTGCATATCATATTTAAAATTAAAATACATAAATGGTAGATCGGGTTGCAACTGGTGCAAAGAAAGCAAATGTTTAAATCTTACACAGTTGCTGGACTGTTAACTGGACGAATTCCACATACCAAACGGTGAGTGATCTAATTGGGCTTGCTTACCGGGGAGAATCCCTTGCTAATTGATGCTACAATTTTTGAGGCATCAATAGGTTCCTACCTTATCTTTGATAAGGTTTCCCTTTTTTATTCTAAGGGGTTATTTAGGTCTAATCCTTGTTCTGCTGGGCATAAATTTTCCCTTGTGGAATAGGGGAAACATGAGGCTGGGTGGGTACATGGGCTACTGATGATGGGTCGGGGGAAGGGTAATAAGAGTTGGTCATTGGAGTGGGTGCATACCCTTACAGATTATTTCCAAATACATGTCTCGGATAAGTGGGTCCATGTATATGTGGAGTAGGTCCTGGAGGAATGTATGAGGGTGTCGCTCCAGAGTTATCTGATGTGCGTGATAGATCAGGGCTACAACTCATTGTCTATTGTGCAGGACTAGAGTAGGGTTATAACTAGGATTCAATGTCAATGGAAAGGGCACCTATGGTCTGATGATGGATGCAACGACACTAATGAACCCATTAGCGACATGGGATTCTGATAGGAATCGTTGTGAGGGGCATTGTGCAAAATGGTATATAGGTATCCCAACAATGTGATGATAATGTCAAACTACTGGGATTTGGATGACCTCTTCTTCGGTTTGAGGGTGTTCTGATGCCACATCCTTGGTAATATATGGGATAAGAGACTTCAATAACCAATCTAAAATTATTCAGTTGTCCAATTTTATTTTGCATAGACTTCAGCATATACGCCACCATTGGATGTGTTCAGTGATATGGGTAGTCGCAGCCTATCTACAATAAAGAAGGGTCTCGACACCAACATCATAATGAACTGGTAACTAGAATAACTCCAAGAAATTTGATGCTAGGGAAACAAAGGTGGGATGCAGCCAATGGGGTTGATCGATGTACCACTTGGTGGTAGCAATAGTGAAGTTCTCTTGTAACAGTGTAGTCAAATGGAGTCATCCACTATAGAGTTAGAGGGACACCAGGCCTTTATACCTTGTTTTCAGTAGCCCAAGTTTGTTGTTTCTTTTTGTTAATAGCATTTTAGCAATCCGTCACCACGACCACCCTCGTCCATGCTGAAGTTTTTGCGCTCGTCTAATTATTCATAAAGTCATTGGAGAAGCATGACTAGACCCTGCTCACTACAATTCGTTTGTCCTTCTATATTTTTGGTGACACGAACCTTGTGGATGGCCGCACCTGGCCGCAGCCTCTCGACTGCTCTTTCCTACATCTTGTTATTAGCATCCTAGAACTCCTAGTTAGGAGGTTGTGCCTTACTGTCATAGGTTTCATTGTAGCACCGATAAGGAAAGCTTGTTCTGACAAGATTTTTAGTAGCTTCCTATCATGGTTTCGTTTGCTTTGTTGCTTTCGTTTTGTTTGAAGCGTAATATCACTTTCGAAGTTGTTTAAAAAGCACTTTCTTATTTTGCTGTAGTGATGAATTTTCATTTCAATGCTTTTTATGTATGTGAGTTTCATCATTTACCTACTCATATATGGTTTTGGCCAGGTTCTACCACAATGCCGAAAGGTGGTAAGAGGAAGGAAAAAATGGTTGAACTAGAGTTAAGTGGAATTGAAGCAAGAATCGAGACATTATATGAAGACACCAAGCGAGTTATGGGCATTGCACCTGAATTGAAATGGGGAGATTTATATCACATAATCAGAGATCAGGAAATTCTTCGGTCAGTCCTAGAAGAGATGTACTTATACAAGAACATTAGAAGCTCTGGCATCACCAAAGCAGCAACGCACTCTGAGCTTTTTCCCTTCTCGAAAGTTATCAGGTGGATTCTAGCGCATGCAGACGTTGAATCAAGAGTCTTATCTAACAACAATGGAGAGGTGTTTGCTTCATTCCACATAGCCCATATCTTGGCAACCTAGAAATTGCCCCACACTTAGTAGCTGCTGAGCGACGCATGGCTAGAAAGTCTTAACATGGATTATGTAGAGATGGCCAGAAAATTGTTAATTCAAGGCAAGCAACTGAGGGTGAAAGAGAGTGATGATCATGAATTTCAGGCACTCAGGTATCCCTTCACTATTATTGCCCTCATGCTAAGTAGAAATTTCGGTAGAGTTGATGGAACCACTTATCAATGGCATTGGATCCCTCTGATCCACTATGTCGCATTCAAAGGCATGGTGTTCAATTGGGAGGATATCCTATTGGATAATATATCATCAGCCATAACTGCTGCTAAGGAAGGGCTATCCCTGGGAAAATATGAGTTCTACATGTCATCATACCTGATGTATTGCATTCTGGCAAGGCATCCGTTCCCGAGGTTAGGATGCATTTGGAACAAAGCTGACAACCTAGTTTATAATTGTTACAAGATCTTATGGCCCCAAAATTACAAAAGGCATTACAAAGGTAGGTAGCTGAGGGTGAAAGAGAGTGATGATTATGAATTTCAGGCACTCAGGTATCCCTTCACTATTATTGCCCTCATGCTAAGTAGAAATTTTGGTAGAGTTGATGGAACCACTTATCAATTGCATTGGATCCCTCTGATCCACTATGTAGCATTCAAAGGCATGGTGTTCAATTGGGAGGATATCCTCTCGGATAATATATCGTTAGCCATAACTGCTACTAAGGAAGGGTTGTCCCTGGGAAAATATGAGTTCTACATGTCATCATACCTGATGGATTGCATTTTGGAAAGGCATCCGTTCCCGAGGTTAGGATGCATTTGGAACAAAGATAGCAACCCAGTTTATATTGGTTACAAGATCTTATGGCCCCAAAATTACAAAAGGCATTACAAGATCATATGTGAAGAATTGATCATGCCATTGTATGAGCTAATGTTTAATGAGGAACCTAGTTACGTATCTGAGAATGCCATGGCAATCTTAGAGAAGTATGGTGATGTTTATTTATCAGAAGAAGGCACCTACATAAGAATGTATGGAGGTTCCAAACCACCATACCTCCTTCCTAAGTATGCTACTGATTTTGTCATCCATAAAGAGACAGTTAGACAAGTATTTATAGATGGAATCTGTCATGTCCTAAAGAAAGTAAAGAAAGCCTCCTTCCCGGCACTACCCTTCTATGTGGGAGCATACCAGTTTTCTAAAGTCAGCTCGGCTGAAGAGTTTGTTCAAAAGCTAAGGGAGTTTCAATTCGGAGGAAGAATCTTCGCAAAGAATGATAGGCTAAATAAGGTCGCAGATCACTATATAATTGTTAATGCACACTTTGAGTATGCTCACTATTTCGATGAGGACGAAGAATTTTTCAGAGGGGTCAACAATCTGACCGAACTTCAAAGGTGCCTTCACCTCAAGAGTGGAACTGGCACTAGTTCCACAGCAGCCCAAGCTATTAAGGAAGTAGAATTGTGAAGAGATAGAGAAGACAAGAAAGGAAGAAGCTACCAAAGAGCAAGAGGAAAGAGAAGCAGTTGAGAAGCAGCTGAAGGCCGAAGAAGAAGAGAGACAGCTTAAGGCCGAGGAGGAAAATAAGTCCAAGGAGGATACACATGATGAGGGCTCCAACATGGAAGACATGGACATAGAATCGTCCCAAATGGTTCAGACCTCGCCCACGGAGGATGATATTCTAATAGAAGATCTTCCACTCGTCCCTTTCACTCCATCAAAGGATCATACTGTAATCCATTGGGACAAATTCATTTTTGACAAGAAAAGGAAGTCCATATTCCGAAGGACAGAAACAAGGTTGAAGAAGCCTTTCCACCAAGACATCACTACCATGTGAGAAACCATTTTCATGTAGGGCACACAGAATGCTCCAGTGGCTATGGCATCCGCTATTGTAGCTTCCACCAAGGCAAGCGAAGAAATGTACTCAAGATAGTAAATGAGTTGGATGCAACCAAGAAAAGAGCTCGCATGTTACAACTCACTGTGGTTAATGAGCATGATTATAGCGACTCAGTGATGAATAAATATAATCACCTTTTGTCAGATAATAAAGATTTGTCGGATAAGTATCAGCACCTGGAAGAAGAAAATGAACACTTGGCGGTCCAGATGATGATAGTGGAAGGAGAGAATAATTATTTTGAAGCCAGGACCATTCAATCGGAAGAAGGGAAAGAGTTGATGGTCAAGAAGCTGGAACAAGCAAGTAGCAAGGCAGTTCACTTGAGCCCCTTCCATGAACAATCCTGTGACATACTAAAGTAGATGCACGAGTCACAGGAACTGCTTACTAAAGAAATTTGCAAGTTGAAAACTATGGTGAACAGGATGAAGGAAATAAACTCTGAAGCCATTAGGCTTAAAAAAAATATGCGTGGTTAAAAGAAGATATTGGAAAACATATTGAATGGAGAGAGGGGAAGTCAGAATTCCTCAAACACCTCCCTTTCAAATCCATAGTAAGGTTTAAAGAGGATATAGGCTTCGTGGAATTCTGTAAGAACTGCGGTGTGAAATTAAACTTTGTGATCCAAATCAACTATCGAAATATGCAACAGCCTTTATCAGAGGATCCAAGAGGTTCATGGAAGGTGCAAAATGGTGATACACCAGACTCTTGAATAGTTTCCAAGCAAAGAGCAGCGCTTGTCTAAATTGAAAGTTGAATTAAACACATAAATGGAGTACGTGAAGAAGATAGACTTGTTGACAACAGATGATCTTCACTAGTGCATCACACAAAACTCCATACATTCCCACCTGTTTCAAGAGATTGTCCAAAGTACAACAGTAGATGTGCAGGACATTTAATCAAAGCTGGCTAGGCATGTGATTTCCTGAAAGCTCACGCTCCCTTCTCCTGCCAACACCGTTATACAAGAAACAGGCATTTGGGTGGGTTATATAGCAGAAGCAGATAAGCCAATTGTTGCAAAGGTGCCAGCAGAGGCACGAAGGGCATCTGGGATAAAGGCGCCGCCAGAGTCATAAGCGCCATCTGGGAGTTGACTTGGAAGTCATATGTGTCTAGTGATATGCTAGAATTTTTCTTTTCTGTTATTTTTTCATGAGGATAAAGTACAGCTGGATTTTGTCTCTTTTTGTAAAAGACATTTAGGGATTATTCCAATTTTGTAAAGGGCATTAAAAGACAAATTAAAAGATTCTTTGTGAGGGGGACATGTGGAAGCTCTAGGATCATTTTGTAAGGTTATATATAGAATATTAGAGGATGATTGAAGGACTTTTGGCAGGTGAAAAGACATTTTTTGTCTTGTACGTGAACTGATTTGCTGCATATTAAGAAATTTGTTTTTTTCCTTAAGAAAGCCTCGGAGACTGCATTTTTTCCTGAAGGATGTGTTGAATGTCTGCTGGATTGTTGATATGTCATATATACATTACTGTGAGAACATTCCTTGCTGTTATGAATTGTTTCTTTGTGATGAATGTTCTAATAATTTTCTGTGCAAATATGTTTATCTCAAATGAGTAACGGAATGTGTTAATTAATCAAAGCTATCTTTGATATCTTTATCTTCTGCTAGAAATGCATCTTTATGATTAAATAGCTATCTGTGCAATATTTAGATGTTTCTTTCATTTGATTACTGATAATTACATTTTGATCCTTGCAATGATAGATTAGATTTGCTTAATTACCTATATTTAGTTTCTAGAGCACTTGAATATCATCTTTAAAATTAAAATACATAAATGGTGGATCGGGCCGCAACCGGTACAAAGAAAGCAAATATTTAAATCTTACATGGTAGCTGGATTGTTAACCAGACAAATTCCCCATACCAAACAGTGAGTGATCTAATTGGGCTTCCTTACTGGGGAGAATCCCTTGCTGATTGATGCTACGATTTTTGAGGCATCAATAGTTTTGAGCACTAGAAGCAGGGCCACCACTGCATGGCTGGCACAAGAGATCCTTCTGTTAGAATAAATCCTATTGAAGATGCATTTGAAACAGCTATCCAAGACAATTTAGATATGGAATTAATAAATCAAGAAAATCCCAATTCTAAGATCGAACAGCAAGAAACGTTGTATGCTTTTCCTTTTGCTGAAGTAGCGAATTTAAGAAGACATACCTGTGCTTATATTACAAAGATTGGTGGTTTGAATGCAATTCCATTACTTCCCATAAGAAGAGCCCCTAGAAAGGAAACATAGTATACAAGAGATTCAGTTATTGCTCAAAACTTTGAAGAATTGGTATATTTATCCTTGGAAGAAATCACAGAGCCTCTTGGAGAAATTAAACTTGAGACTCCTCCAAATCTTGAGGAACCTTATATTCCACGAAATTCTACACCTCACACTCCACTTGATTCTCCACCACATTCCCCACATGGAGCCATGGTTGTACTTGCATGGAGAGCAAGAGGAGCAATGAATTTGGTTGGACCATTTCATGATCTGCCTAAGAATCCAGAAAAGGTTTTACCCAAGTATGATCATGGGAGTGGTATCTCTGCTGAATATTACCTTAAGATATTTTATTTGGCTCTAAGCCTTCTGAATGTGCAACACAAAGATGTAGTCTGTAGACTCTTTCCTTATACATTCAAGACCAAGGAATCTTCCTGGTACTTTAGTTTACAAGCTGGCTCGATATCAAATTGGGAATATTTTGAGAAATGTTTTCTAAAGAAATATGGGAATCAGAAAATAGTTGCTACACCTATGAAAGAATTGTTGTCCATGAGAATGGAAAAGAAAGAGAAGGTGCAAGAATTTAACCAAAGATTCACTACATTGTTAAATAATTTTAGTGAGGTGGAAAGACCTATAGAGGAATCTTATTACACAATAGCACTTGATCCTCCCATAGCAATGTTTGTCAAAAGAACCAAGAAAACTACCTTAATAGAAAACTTCGAAGAGTCCAAGAAGGTGGAGGAAGAAGCAGACAACATTGCTAAACATGCGCTTGATGCAGAAATAAAACCAACAAGCATGAAGAAAATGCTATTGCTAACCAGTAACAACGAAGAACCATCAGCAGATATGGAGAACGTGGTCAAAATGATGAAAAAGTTGTCTAACAAAATTGTAGATCTAGAAAAGGATAAGGTAGCTAGCACATCTAGAAATTCATTTAAACCATTCTACAAGAAAAGGGAAGAAAATGGTCAACCGCTTACACCTATAAACAACTCTATTGTTGTGAATTGAAATGAAGTAGGAATGGATCATTTCTGCACTTTTCATCAGGAACCACATTCTGAAAAAGTTGTCCGCAATGGATAAAGTCAATGAGTTTAGTAATGAACCAAATGATGGATGCACAAATAATAGATTAGGAAGATACTCAAGAATAACTTACCCTGGAAGAAGAAGAACCCAATCCAAACACCACTATGGTGTTGTGGGATTGGGTGCCTTTAACAAAGTTAATTGAAGATGACTAGAAGAAAGCCAAGTTTCAGCAGTGAATGTTACTACTCGTAGCAAGGATCCAATCGTTGATTCGAACCCAACTGCGCCCAAGCCTAAAGTATCCAAGGAAGTACCTAAAAGGAACATCACCGCTATTCCACCACATCCCAAGGAAAATCTAGCACCTTTCAAAGATCCAAACGTAGAAATAACTAGGAAGCCAAAAGTTACTTCAAACAAAACACAAAATCAATCTAAAGTTGCAAAGGAATGTGACATTGGATATGATATAATCAAAGACATAAAGAAAGAAAAAGCAAGTATTTTGATATTCGATATGTGTAGTCTTCCTCAACAACGAAATAAGTTCTTACAAGTTCTCGACCCCCAACCTAGCACTCCATCGGCAAGCACTCAGGAAGATCCTAAAATAAATGAAGCCAGTATTTGCAGGAAATCTAAATCCCAAATGTTTCCTTTTCTTTTAACTTTCAGAATTTTCAATCATAATGTGCATAACTGTTGGGTAGGCTCCAGGGCTTCCTCGAATGTCATGCCTTTGTCAATTTGCAAAAGGATTAGTGGGAAACCATTCCCATCCCCAGTTCGGATCATATAGTTAGATAGAACTGTTGTTACAGTTATCAGAGAAATGAAAGATGTGCTAATTAGTTTGTCAGCAGATGCTAGAGTTTGTCAATTTATTGATATAATGGTAGTTGATATTCCTGAGGCTTATGGTTTGATTTTGAGTGGGGCTGGTCTACAAAACTAAACGGTTACTTCGCAACCAACTGGTATCACTTATGGTTACCATATCAGAATAGGAAAAAGCAGATTAAAATACTGAGAGAACCTCACATTAAGCAAAACGTAACTCAGTTAGAAGAAAAAAATGAAGTTGTAGCTTTCTCATCTTCAGTTTTGGGAAATTATTTCTTAGAAATTGAACTAGGTAATTATCAATTAGAAAATGTTAGCCATGAATCAGATGAACAGTCTGATCTCGTTCAATTCTCTCGGACTAATGATATTGATTGTAACATAGTTAGATTAGTTACTAACATAGATGATAGAGACACTAACTTAGTTAAATAAGAGAATTTTTTTTGGGTTCTATACTTTGACAGTTACAAAACTGTAATGTCCCTTGTTAGGAATTTTATTAAAATTGCAATTTTCCACTTTTTTCCTTGGTTCGACCTTTGACTAGTTTCGATCTCTAGGTCCCAAATTTGCCCCAAATGATCCCAAATCTTCTGAGAAGGTATATGAATGATATTAGAACATAAATATGTGTTTCAGGGATGCCTTTGTACCTTTAAAACACTTCTGCAAATACTCTTTCAATTCTGTTCAATGTAGGTAACTTTACTAGTGATTTCCCTTTGACTAGTATTGGTCTCTAGGTCTCAAATTGACTCCAAATGCCTTCAAATCTTCAAGGAAGGTGTATGAATGATATTAGGGATTGAATATGATGTTCAGGGATAACATATGGCCACCAAAATACCTCTGCAAACTCTCTTAAGATTCTGGACCAAGTATGCAATTTTACTAGTAATTTGGGGTTCAAATCCCCCTAAGGTAAGTACTGAAAATGGCTTCCCAAATGCCTCCAAACCCACTCAAATTTATGAACAGAGGTATGTAATGTGTTAATTATGTTATTAAGGTCTCATATGCACCATTAATGTTTTATTACAACTGTCCTCACCCTCTCCCATTCAACTGCAAAAATCACCAATTCGACCCTTGGGGAAATGGCACTATTTCTTCTCCCAATGCAATTAAACCGAGTAAAAATACTTCAAATGCTCAAGTACAGTACATGAAACTTGTAAAATACATCCATGGCAGTCCATTAATCACAAATGCATCATAGAATCATCCATTCATTCGAAATCATCACCAATACATTGGTTCACAACAAGGTAGTGGGGAAATGGCATTGTTCTTCCATTAAAAATGAGATTTATACATTTCTACTTGGAATTTCGACCTGAAACTTTCTGGAGATGAAGAACAAAGTATTTACTTCATATTAAAAAAGAAATGGGGCATTAGAAGCTCCCCCAAAGAGTACAATAGCTCACCAAAAACGCCCTCCCTCAAGGATCAAGAATATGCCATCAAAACTGGAAATGGTTGAAGGAGCGAGCTGCAATAGAAGAAACCATGAGCTGCCCTGTAGCTTACACCTGCAAATAAAGACTCCATTAAAGCTCCAAATGAAAGGTCTGAATGGCCTTTCCAATTTCCAACTTGGATGGGAATCTTTCACCCTCGAAATTGGCTAAGGCAAGAAACTAGTCATCCACTAGCTCTCCCTCTTCACAAATGCAATTGCAAATTCTACAAATGATCAAAAGCTGGTTTCATTCTTTGTTATTGACATTTATAAACTTATAATGTCCTCCATGGGTCTAATTCCTTTCAAGAGACTCATGCCAACTCATGTTGGGAAGAGATTCCAAAGAACGCCACTTGTACAACAATTCCTAGTCTCCCACTTCCACCAAATCACATGTGGAAGCATCTTAGCTGCCCTAAAACCCTTGAGCGCCCTCTTGGAGTCTATTTTTAGCCCTGACATGTCATATATGTCATATGTCAGCCTTCAGGTCTGATTTGTGTCATAGGTGTCATAGCATCTTCATCATTGTTGTCATAGAGCTAGGGAATCTAGCCCAAGTGTTTCACTAGCTCCAAATTGCCTCTTCCTCTTCCATGGGAGTTACTCTTCCTCTATATTTCGACCTTGGATGAGTCATGCAATGAATAATACCTTTTGGACTCCCCCAAGTATGTTACCATTCACCTTGAATTCGAATTGGTGAGAGAATGATGCCAAATGTAGTGGGGAAATCTAGCCATATGTGGGTCCCACTTCCTCCATGTGTCTTCATGATGAAATGCCACTTTGATTTTCACTTGTATATATTTATTTAGCTCCTTTATTAAATACTTATGCCATTCTAATGTTCAAACATAATTTATCATCCCCATTATTCCAAATCCCAAAGCTTCCACCCCAAACCTAGGAAACTAGTAATTTTTCTCCTTGGCAATTATTTGACCTTTAGCATCAATTTGACAAACTCTAATGAATAGGGCCATTGTGATTAGGCCATTGTGACCCAATACTAAATTTGGGACATGACAAATCCTCCCTTCCCAATATTGCTTGTCCTCAAGCAATTTTAAATGTGGGTGTTGAAGAACCTGCTTTCTGTATAATTCTTTGAAGTTGCCATTGAATTGCCCAACCTTGAGTCTTTGAGTTTCCATGGAGATTTTAGAGAGAAACCACCATGCTTGCTGCTACACTACTCTAATTAAAATCACTTTATTAAGTGGGGAATCCATATCCCATACTGCTTGCTTCCCCAAAAAATATGAAACCAATGAGATAAAAATTATTCCAGGGTCCCATTGCTTGTATTGCACCCCAACAATGAAGAGTGCTCTCCAACCCATACCATCAGATAAGATGATTCCTGGATCCCATTTTCTTGTATGCATTCTTCCAAACATCATGAGTACAAAATATATATCATCAAAGTACATAACTATATAATGAAAATGTACATCAAGGAGGTGCTTCATCAAAGAATCATGAAAGTGCTTGTACCTCCAAGCAAGTAGACCACGATTTTCCAAGTACATACAATATTCAAGTGACCAATCAAATCTGCTCCAATGACATAGGTGAGGATCCCATGTCCTATAATGCTGCTCCAAAAGGATGTGATATGAATCAAAATATTCAACCATGTATTCTTTCATCCAAGAAGTGAATGAAGAATCTCCACTAAAATCTGAACCAAATAATGAGCAGAAAAAACAAGGAGACTTCAAATGACTCAAAGAAGTCTCACCCAGACATCCATGAATGTGAGAATCATAAAGATGTAACAAAATATGTGGCTGCCAACAAAAATGTTCTCCCATCATAAATCTATTCACCCAAGTGTTGGATGAAGTTCCTCTAACATCGAATGAACCCAGTGTTGAGCAAGAAAAACCATGAGTCTTCAAGTGACTCAAATCCATATCATAGGTGCATCCATGTAGATGTGAATCATCATAAAGTGACAAATTATGCTGCTGCAAATGTGAATAAGAATGTGCTCCAACCATGTCATCATGAAAGTTAAATCTAGGAGTTCCATACTCCTCATGTGGCACCATCAAAAAGAACCCTTTCACCCATACTTCATTGAGACTAATGTTGCAAAACATGGAATTGTAGGATGTAGGAGAATGAACTAAATCACCCAAATGATCAAAAAGTGTAGAAGTTTCATCATGGGAAGGATCCATGTGGGTAGTATCATGCAGCTCCTTCAAAAGTGGGAAACCTTTGTCATAGATTGGTTCCAATGTAGAGGAATCATGCTCTTCTTTAAAAATTGCATAAGCTTAATCAAAAGACAATTCAAGTTCCTCTTCCACCACATCAAGTGTTTGGATCTCTTCAAGTTCATCTTCAAACACATTAAGCACATTCAAATTTCCACATTTCTCATCATCCACCATGTCATGAGAATCCTCCAAACAATCTACCATTTGACAATCTGAAACATAGGAGGAAAAACAAGTATCTTGCAACTTTTCAAGGAGTTGCTCATTTTGATTTGTGAGATTATGATTATCCTCATTATTCTTCAAGTATGCATCATGTAACAATTCATTAAGCTCAAACAAATGGTTTCTATCAAAAAGCAAAGACATGAAATTACCTTTGATGTGGCACATTGCTCTTTGAATCTTCTCCATGTCTTCAAGGAAGGATGTTTCCTCCAATGAAGTAGCTCTCCAACAAGAATTTGACACCAATGCTTGAGTGTCATGGAGAATGCTGAGGGACTCTTGGATCTTCTTTTCATTCATCTTTAAGGACCCTTCAAGAAAATGAGGTTCTTGCAAATGAACCTCCTCATATTCTTCATTTTTTCTTGGACCAACTTCATAAAGCTCAAGTGGTGATGGGGAAGTTGATCTTGGTTCTTCTTCAACTGCTACAAGGTCTTCATTATCATGCTTAATGAAACTTGTACTTGTAGAAACACTTTCAAAAGTGATCTCTATGTCACCAACATAGAGGTGTGAGCACCCATCAGTAGGTACTCCTTCATAGTTTAAGCATCTATCAGTAGATGCTCTTTGGTTCATGTCTAAGCTAGAAGGTGTCTCGAAATGGTCTTCCATATTTTCAATAGAATCTTCTTCATGCTCTTGTGATGTCTCTTCCTTTTTCTCTTTAAAGCAAGCTGATGCATTTTTCCCCTTGTCTTCCTTAGGATCAGTATATTTGGAATCTCTTCTTGAATAAATCTCAAAAGCTCTCCTCAAGGAGGACATCATTTCATGCACACATATATGATACTCACTCCAAGGGTTTTCACAAGAAGGGCATAAACCTTTCTTCACTAACTCCACATCTTCATTTTTGGGCCTATTTTCAAAAACATGTTCAGCATAGTACTCAAAAGACATGGCATTTTTTGTATTTTTGCTCGAAGCAAGATATTCTTGATATTTTTGATATTGTTGGGGCAAGGTTTTATATTTTTCTCTCCATCTTTGGAACTCGCTCATAGAATTATCCTTGGTTGGTGTGACACACTCATATTCATCAGATCTAAAGTCATAAGAATAATCTTCATTTCTCTTGAAATTGTAATAAGTGTTGCATGATGGCACCTCTTCCTCATACCACTCACATTCTGCTTCATATTGCTCATAAGCATCTGCATATTCCTCATAAGAATTGTACTCATATGATTCATCATAATAGTAAGACATGGCTGCCAATTATTCTTGAATGTATGTACCTAATACACAGGTGCAAGGACCATGCTCTGATACCACTATAATGTCCCTTGTTAGGAATTTTATTAAAATTGCAATTTTCCACTTTTTTCCTTGGTTCGACCTTTGACTAGTTTCGATCTCTAGGTACCAAATTTGCCCCAAATGATCCCAAATCTTCTGAGAAGTTATATGAATGATATTAGAACATAAATATGTGTTTCAGGGATGCCTTTGTACCTTTAAAACACTTCTGCAAATGCTCTTTCAATTCTGGTCAATGTAGGTAACTTTACTAGTGATTTCCCTTTGACTAGTATTGGTCTCTAGGTCTCAAATTGACTCCAAATGCCTTCAAATCTTCAAGGAAGGTTTATGAATGGTATTAGAAATTGAATATGATGTTCAGGGATAACATATGGCCACCAAAAGACCTCTGCAAACTCTCTTAAGATTCTGGACCAAGTATGCAATTTTACTAGTAATTTGGGGTTCAAATCCCCCTAAGGTAAGTACTGAAAATGGCTTCCCAAATGCCTCCAAACCCACTCAAATTTATGAACAGAGGTATGTAATGTGTTAAGTATATTATTAAGGTCTCATATGCACCATTAATGGTTTATTACAACTGTTCTCACCCTCTCCCATTCAACTGCAAAAATCCCCAATTCGACCCTTGGGGAAATGGCACTATTTCACCTCCCAATACAACTAAACTGAGTAAAAATGCTTCAAACGCTCAAGTACAGTACATGAAACTTGTATAAGACATCCATGGAAGTATATTGATCACAAATATATCATAGAATCATCCATTCATTCGAAATCATCATCAATACATTGGCTCACAACAAGGTAGTGGGGAAATGGCATTGTTCTTCCATTAAAAATGAGATTTATACATTTCTACTTGGAATTTCGACCTGAAAAATTTTGAAGATGAAGAAAAGAGTATTTAATTCATATTACAAAAGAAATGGGGCATTAAAAGCTTGCCCAAAGAGTACAATAGCTCACCAAAAATGCCCTCCCTCAAGGATTAAGAATATGCCATCAAAACTGGAAATGGTTGAAGGAGTGAGCTGCAATAGAAGAAACCATGAGCTGCCCTGTAGCTTACACCTGCAAATAAAGACTCCATTAAAGCTCCAAATGAAAGGTCTGAATGGCCTTTCCAATTACCAACTTGGATGGGAATCTTTCACCCTCGAAATTGGCTAAGGCAAGAAACTAGTCATCCACTAGCTCTCCCTCTTCACAAATGCAATTGCAAATTCTACAAATGATCAAAAGCTCGTTTCATTCTTTGTTATTGACATTTATAAACTTCTAATGTCCTCCATGGGTCGAATTCCTTTCAAGAGACTCATGCCAACTCATGTTGGGAAGAGATTCCAAAGAACGCCACTTGTACAACAATTCCTAGTCTCCCACTTCCACCAAATCACATGTGGAAGCATCTTAGCTGCCCTAACACCCTTGAGCGCCCTCTTGGAGTCTATTTTTAGCCCTGACATGTCATATATTTCATATGTCAGCCTTCAGGTCTGATTTGTGTCATAGGTGTCATAGCATCTTCATCATTGTTGTCATAGAGCTAGGGAATCTAGCCCAAGTGTCTCACTAGCTCCAAATTGCCTCTTCCTCTTCCATGGGAGTTACTCTTCCTCTATATTTCGACCTTGGATGATTCATGCAATGAATAATACCTTTTGGACTCCCCCAAGTATGTTACCATTCACCTTGAATTCGAATTGGTGAGAGAATGATGCCAAATGTAGTGGGGAAATCTAGCCATATGTGGGTCCCACTTCGTCCATGTGTCTTCATGATGAAATGCCACTTTGATTTTCACTTGTATATATTTATTTAGCTCCTTTATTAAATACTTATGCCATTCTAATGTTCAAACATAATTTATTATCCCCATTATTCCAAATCCCAAAGCTTCCACCCCAAACCTAGGAAACTAGTAATTTTCCTCCTTGGCAATTATTTGACCTTTAGCATCAATTTGACAAACTCTAATGAATAGGGCCAATGTGATTAGGCCATTGTGACCCAATACCAAATTTGGGACATGAAGGATCCGAAGCTAGTTGTGTTTTAATTGATCCCGAAACCAACAAACACTTCTTATATTGTAGATTAGAGTTTGAATGTACTAATAATACTACTGAATATCAAGCTTTGGTCCACATATTGAAGAAAGCTATTTGTTTGAATGTTAAATACTTGAAAGTATTTGCTGACTCGGAAATAGTTGTCAGACAAGTGAGAGATACAATCCATTGTCTTTCACCACATTTAAAGGGTTACCAATTTGAGGTATGGGATTTAATTTCGCACTTTGAAGCTTTTAATATAAATTATATTCCTAGATTACAGAACATTGTAGATGATTTGTTAGCCACTTTTGCTTCTAGGTTAGTGCCTACTAATAATAAGTGCTCAGATCATTAGTTTCCTCACAAAATGGAACGTTTTCCAGGAAGCTGTTATAGATGAAGAAAAGCATGATTATGATCTGCAAAGTAAGGACGCAGTCAAAGGAAATTTCATGCCCAAAAGTGTGAGATCTATTGAAAGTCTTTTCGACTTGCAGAATAAGTTCAAAAAGTCAGCAAATGTTAAAACTCATAGCTCCTCTATGCAACATGAATTCGTAAACGTGGGCATAGAGGCTGAACCAAAGTATGTTAATCTTGGGAAATGCTGCTTGCCAGGCGAAAGAGATAAGTTCCTTAAAAAATTTCAACAATATAAAGACGTTTTTGCATGAAATTATGAGGATCTGAAAACATATGATACTCACATCATTCATCATGTAATACCCACCAAAGCAGGCATTAATCCATTTTAGCAGCAATTAAGAAGAATGCATCTGACTCTTGAGCCTTTAATACAAAAGGAGTTGAAGAAATTGTTAGATGCCAAGATCATTTTTAAAGTCCAGCACTCGGAATGAGTCGTTAATCTAGTTCATGTGTGGAAGAAGTCAGGAGAAATAAGACTATGTGTAGACTTTCAAAACTTGAATAGAGCTTCTGATAAAGATAATTATCCTGTACCTCCAATAGAACAAATTCTACAAATGGTATCTAGATCAGAGAGTTTTTCTCTACTAGACGGTTTCTATGGGTATAATCAAGTACTAGTAGCAGAAGAGGATCATCTCAAGACTACCTTCCACACTAAGTGGGGAACATTAGCATACCGAAGGATTCCGTTCAGCTTGATAAATGCGGAAGCTACTTTCCAGCGAGCAATGGACATCGCCTTTCAAGGATTGGGCGGTCAATGTGTTGTAGTCTATCTAAATGATGTGACACTGTTCTCAAAGAAGAGAGAAGATCATGTTTCTCATTTTAAGCATATTTTTTATCACTGCAGGAAATATGGTATCTCTTTAAACCCTAAGAAAAGTGTTTTCTCCATTCTTGAGGGAAAGCTTTTGGGTCACATCATTTCAAAAAAGGGAATTTCAATAGATCAAGAGAGAGTGGAAGCTATGAACAAAAATCCCATGCCCCACAACAGAAAATCTATTCAATCATTTATGGGCACCATTAATTTTGTTCGAAGGTTCGTTCCTGATTTCGCTCAGACCGTTAAACCTTTGCAACAAATGGTGAAGCAGAGTGTACAATTCAAATGGACGGATTTGGAGAAAGTTCCATTTAAAGAAATCAAAGAAGCCATAGCCAATGCTCTCTCTTTAAGAAGTCTAGACTTCGATAAGGATTTCATCATGTATACTTTTGCTTCAGATGGCTCTCTCATAGTTGTGCTCACGCAAAAGGTAGAATTAGGAGATGAATACCCAATTTATTTTATGAGCACTGGTCTGCAAGGCACTGGACTCAACTATCCTATTGTAGACAAAGAAGCATACGCCGTATTCAAAGCAGTAAAGCAGTTCAGGCCGTATATTCTTAATAACATAACTAAAGTTGCAGTTCCCCACCCCGCTATCTGATCTCTTTTTGTTCAAAAGGAATTGGGAGAAAGAAGAGGAAACTAGGTCACCGCTCTTCAGGAATATGATTTAGAATTTAAGCCCGCCATTATCGTTAAAGGTCAAGTTTTATGTAAATTACTCACTGAACATCCAGCTGATGAAGAGCTGGATTGGGAAAATGAAGCTGAACTAAACATGGTTGAGGTATGTCCCATCTTTACAGCTCCTGAATCTTGGTATAGAGACTTAGTGCATTGTTTGAAGCAAGGGTACTTACCGGAGCACTGGAATTCTAAGCAAAGAAGGGCACTCCATTTCAAATCAGCAACTTGTCAAATCATTGATGGGGTACTTTTCAGAAAAAAATTATGATGGCATTTTTCTTAGATGTCTGGAAAAGGAAGATGCAAGTAAAGTGGTCAAGGAATTTCCCAATGGCCCTACTGGGGGACATTATTCTGGAGATACAATAGCTCACAAAATACTGAGAGTTGGATATTATTGGCCCACTTTGTTCAGAGATGCCCATGCCTATGCAAGGAACTGTGATGTGTGCCAAACGAGCGCTGGGAAATTGTCGAAAGCGACAGGACCTTTGCAGCCAGTTATTATCTTAGAACCTTTTGAGCAGTGGGGCATAGATGTCATCGGAGAAATAAAACTGAATTCTTCTCTATAGCACTGGTACATCCTAGCAGCCAAAGACTATTTTACGAGATGGACAGAAGCTGCTCCATTGCGCAAAATCAATGAATATGCGGTTATTAATTTCTTGAAGGAGAACATCACAACTAGGTTTGGGGTTCCAATTTCTCTAGTTTTTTATAATGCGACTTATTTTTCGTCTTTTAAGATAAATGAATTTGTTTATGAGAGAGAAATTAAGTTAGATTATTCATCCAATTACTATCCCCAAGGAAACGGATTAGATGAATCGACGAACAAAAACCTTATCCGAATCCTTAAGAAAACTGTGATTGCAAATCAGAGAAGCTGGCACATAGCTCTCCCAAATGCTTTATGGGAATACAGAGTCACCCCCAAGAATGCCTTAGGAGATTCCCCATATACCCTTATCTATGGCAGAGAATCCATACTTCCTCCCAACATCTTACTCCCATCCTTTCAATTGGCCCAAGCCTCCTGAGGTTCCAACAGTCAAGTCTTACAATCTAGAATTGACACCCTTCTCAAACTTGAAGATTCCCGACAGAAATCCAAAGACCGATTCCACCAGCACTAAGACATAGTCAAAAGGTGGTTTGAGAAAGGAAATTCTAGAAAAAGAAGTTTTGAAGTAGGCGACTTAGTTTTGAAATGGGAACATCCACACGAGGGTAAGGGAATGCACACAAAGTTTCTCCCAAAATGACCTTGATGATGAAAGTGATCACTACATTCACATAAGCTGAACTATGAGGACATTTCATTACCCATATAAATAAGAGGTTTGTATGTTTTTATTGCCCCTAAGGAGAGCTTGTTTCAGATATCTGTGTTCACAAGGGAATCGCCAATTGCTGTTGCTGCAACATCTCCCCTGAAAATTTTTGGAGGCATTGGGGTGCCTCCTTCTTGTTATAGAAGAGTTTGCCTAGGAGTCAAGACCTTCCTATAAGGTCTTTTTTGCACTTAGTTTTTTCTAAAAAGAGCATGTCCTTGAGTTTGTTTTTGTTTTTTCTGCTAAGTAAAACTCAGTTTTTAGAGTCGAAATGATGACACAACTCACTCAGTTGGGCCACAACGTTCGGATCCTTTTGATAAGTTTTCAACTTTACCCATTTCGATGAAACTCATTGAGTTAAGCCGAAACAAGCATTCGTTTTTGTTAAGTTTTAAAGTCATCCTATTGTGGGTGAACTTGCCCAGTACTGCTGAAGCTGTCGCTCCGAATCATCCAATTTATCCAAAACACGGCTTTTGCCTTGTCTTTTTCTAAGGTTTTCATTGCGGTGAAAAATGCCTGGTTACGTCACCATAACGCACAGGTGCAATCTAAAATGGCTAACACTTCGACAAAATCGAGTGTTCAATGTTTCTTTTCGGCAGAACTCAACTTATCTCGCCAAAACTGTCGCATCTAAACTCTAAGCCCTGCCGGTAAGAAGTGATGTAGAGGCACACAATGAAACTCAGAAATAGTCATCGAATTGAGATAGAAGACTCCCAGTTTAGAGCTGGCGCCAAGCTCGCCAGAGTGTGTCGACCTGTTGCAGAAGCACTCAGCAAACGCTGGAAAAACTATTGCTCCAACTTACTGAAAGGTTCCGGTTGACGGCTCAGATTTAATGCCAAAGCGATGCCGAAAGTGACCCTGGTCACATCACTGTAACGGTGTTTTAATGTCCCACTAACCCAATTTAATACCCACACGTGCCTTTTTCTATATATAGTAAGTGGGGTTTTAAGGGGTTTCTTATTGTTTTTTTATTATCGTTAGAGTTTTTCGACAGAATGTCATTAAAGGTCATGCTAGCCATTCCAGGATAGCCAAGTCTACAAATCATCAGCTTCATCCAAGCCAATCATCTGCTGCCAGGTAAGTAACTCCACCAAGCCTTTATACTTTGTTTTCAGTAGCCCAAGTTTGTTGTTTACTTTTGTTAATACCATTTTAGCACTCCATCGCCACGGCCACCCTCATCCATGCTGAAGTTTTTACACCCGTCTAATTATTCATAAAGCCATTGGAGATGCCTGACTAGACCCTGCTCACTACCCATCTATTTGTCCTTCCAAAGTTTTGGTGACCCGAACCTTGTGGATGGTCGCACCCGGCCTCAACCTCTCCACTGCCCTCACCTACATCGTGTTATCAGCATCCTAGAACTCCTAGTTAGGAGGTTGTGCCTTAGTGTCATGGGTTTCGTTATAGCACCGATAGGGAAGGCTAGTTATGACAAGATTTTTTAGTAGTTGCCTATCATGGTTTTGTTTGCTTTGTTGCATGCATTTTGTTTGAAGCGTAATATCACTTTCCAAGTTGTTTAAAAACCACTTTCTTATTTTGTTGTAGTGATGAATTTTAATTTCAATGCGTTGTCTACATGCTCATTTCATCATTTACCTACTATTATATGGTTTTTTCCAGGTTCTACCACAATGCCGAAAGGTGGCACGAGGAAGGAAAAAATGGCCGAACTAGAGTCAAGTGGCATTGAAGCAAGAATCAAGACATTATATGAAGACACCAAGCCAGCTATGGGCATTGCGCCTGAATTGAAATGGAGAGATTTATATCACATGATCAGAGACCATGAAATTCCTGGGTTTGTCCTAGAAGAGATGTACTTATACTAAAACATTAGAAGCTCTGGCATCACCAAAGCAACAACGTGCCCCGAGCTTTTTTCCTCCTCAGAAGTTATCGGGTGGATTCTAGCGCATGCAGACGCTTAATCAAGAGTCTTATCTGACAACAACACAGAGGTGTTCGCTTCATTCCAGCTAGCCCATATCTCAGCAACCTACAAATTGCCCCGCACTCAGCAGTTGTTGAATGACGCATGGCTAGAAAGTCTTAACATGCATTATGTAGAGATGGCCAAAAAATTGTTAATTCAAGGTAGGAAGCTGAGGGTGAAAGAGAGTGATAATTATGAAGTTCAGGCACTCAGACCTCTCTTCAGGATTATTTCCCTCATGCTAAGTAGAATTTTTGGTAGAGCTGATGGAACCACTTATCAATTGCATTGGATCCCTCTGATCCACTATGTAACATTCGAAGACATGCTATTCAATTGGGTAGATATCCTCTTGAATAATAAATCGTCAGCCATAACTGCTGCTAAGGAACGGTTGTCCTAGGGAAAATCTGAGTTCTACATGTCATCATACCTCATGGATTGCATTCTGGCAAGGAATCCTTTCCCAAGGTTAGGATGCATTTGGAACAAAGCCGACAATCCAGTTTATATTGGTTACAAGATCTTATGGGCCTAGAATTATAAAAGGCATTACAAGATCATATGTGAAGAATTGATCATGCCACTATCTAATCTAATGTTCAATGAGGAACCCAGTTGTGTATCTGAGAATGCCATGGAAGTCTTAGAGAAGTATGGTAATGTTTATCTATTAGAAGATGGCACCTACATAAGAATCTATGGAGGTTCCGAACCCCCATACCTCCTTCCTAAGTATGCTACTGATTTTGTCATCCAAAAAGAGGCAGTCAGTCAAGTATTTATATATGGAATCAGTCATGTCCTAAAGAAAGTAAAGAAATCCTCCTTCCCGGCACTACACTTCTATGTGGGAGCATACAAGTTTTCTAAATTCAGCTCAGATGAAGAGCTTGTTCAGGAGCTCAGGGAGTTTCACTTCGGAGAAAGAATCTTCGCAAAGAATGATAGGTTAAATAAGGCCGCAAATCACTGTAGAATTGTTAATGCACACTTTGAGTATGCTCACTATTTTGATGAGGACGAAGAAGTTTTCAGAGGGGTCAACAATCTTACTGAACTTGAAAGGAGCCTTTTCCTCAAGGGTGGAACTGGAACTAGTTCCACAATAGCCCAAGCTATTAAGGAAGCAAAATTGTGAAGAGCTAGAGAAGGTAAGAAAGGAAGAAGATGCCAAAGAGCAAGAGAAGCAGTTGAGAAGTAGCTGAAGGCCGAAGAAGAAGAGAGACATCTTAAGGCCAAGGAGAAAAATAAGTCTAAGGAGGATGCACAAGCTTAGGGCTCCAACATGCAAGACATGGACATAGACTCGTCCCAAATGGTTCAGACCCCGCCTGCGGAGGATTACATCCCTATAGAAGATCTTCCACTCATCCCTTTCACTCCATCAAAGGATCATACAGTAACCCATTGTGACAAATTTGTTTTTGACAAGAAAAGGAAGTCCATATTCTGAAGGACAGAGACAACATTGAAGAAGCCTTTCCACCTGGAAATCATTACAATGCGAGAAATCACTATCATGCAGGGCACACAGAATGCTCTAGTGGTTATGGAATCTGCTCCTGTAGCTTCCACTAAGGCAAGCAAACACAATGTACTCAAGATAATAAATGAGTTGGATGCAACCAAGAAAAGATCTTGCATGTTACAACTCACTGTGGTTAATGAGGAGGCTTATAGGGACTTAGTGGTGAAGAAATATAATCACCTTTTGTTAGATCAGAAAGAATTGTTGGATAAGTATCAGCACTTGGAAGAAGAAAAGGAACACTTGGCAGTTTTAGATGATGATAGTGGAAGGAGAGAAGAATGATTTTGAAGCCAGGATCATTCAATTGGAAGAAGAGAAAGAGTTGATGGCCGAGTAGCTAGAACAAGCAAGCAGCAAGGCAATTGACCTCAGCCCCTTTCATGAACAATCTTGTGACATACTAAAGCAGATGCATGAGTCACGGGAACTGCTTACTGAAGAAATTTGCAAGCTAAAAACTATGGTTAATAGGATGAAAGAAATAAAATATGAAGCCATTAGGCTTAAAAGTAAATATGCGCGGTTAAAAGAGGATATTGGAAAACATATTGAATGAAGAGAGAGGAAGTCAGAATTCCTCAAACACCCCCCTCTCAAATCCATAGCAGAGTTTAAAGAGGATATAGGCTTCATGGAGTTCTATAAGAACTGCGGTGTGAAGTTAAACTCTGTGATCCAAACAACTATCGGAAGATGTAGGAGCCTTTATCAGAGGATCCAAGAGGTTCATGGAAGGTGCAAAATGGTGATACCCCAGACTCTTGTATACTTTCCAAGCAAATAGAAGCGCTTGTCTGAAATGAAAGGTGAATTAAACACAGAAATGGAGTACCCGAAGAAGGAGACATGTTGACAACAGATGATCTTCACCAGTGCATCGCGCAACCCTCCATACATGCCCACCTATTTCTAGAGATTCTCTGAATTACAACAGCAAAGGTGCAGGACATTGAATTAGAGCTAGCCAAACAAGTGATTTCCCGAAAGCTCATGATCCCTTTTCCTGTCAACACTGTTATACGAGAAACAAGCATTTGGGTGAGTTATATAGCAGAAGCAGATAAGCTAGATGTTTCAAAGGCGCCAACAAAGGCAGTAGCGCCATCTAGGACAAAGGCGCTAGCAAAGTCAGAAACGCCATCTGGGAGCTGACTTGTTAGTCATATGTGTCTAGTGATATGCTAGAATTTTGTTTTTCTGTTATTTTGTCGTGAGGATTAAAGATAGCTGGATTTCATCTCTTTTTGTAAAAGACATTTAGGGATTATTCCAATTTTGTAAAGGGCATTAAAAGACAAATTAAAAGATTCTTTGTGAGGGGGACATGTGGCATCTCTGGGGTCATTTTGTAAGGTTATATATAGAATATTAGAGGATGATAGAAGAACTTCTGGCAGGTGAAAAGACATTTTTTGTCTTGTACGTGAACTGATTTGCTGCATATTAAGAAATTCGATTTTTGCCTTAAGAATGTTAAATTTTGAGCATTAATTCACAATACTCTAGGATCTTCACTGAGAGAATAACATATATAGTATATCAATGCATAAAAATCACAATAAGCATGACAAGCATCACAAGAATCAAAAGCATGAGAGACAAGAGACACAGAGTTTTCATGGGGAAGACCCTAAGGTGAAAAACACCACAACTTCCTTAGAGATAGAGAGAGCAATGGCTCAACCAAAGTACAACCAAAATACACTTGAGATAGTCTCCTAGAAGCAGATGATCCTCCTCCTCACTAGTGCGACACTTTCTGAGTGAGAGAGATATGACTTTCTGAATGATCTAAATAGAGATCTCCTGATCTCTATTTATACTAACCTGTTTTTCCAGTGACCTTATGGGGCCGACTTGTCTAGCTAGGTACATCCACAATATAATATATATTTCAGGGCCGACCCCACATATGGTGGTCTAATAACCCATCGACAAGTACACACACTTGCGACACTTGTCAATCCACATGACGACACTTTTTTATAGAGGAATAACACATCTCTAATAAGGGTACAATAAATATATATGAAATACATTCCGAAGTTACATATACATCAACACTCCCTCTTAACTAGGAAGGTATTTCTTGACACAGATCTGCTAGACAAGTCTTCTTCTCAGGATCATCGTCATTGTTACTGCTATCTCAACCAATCTCTGACTCTACTCGTCATAGGAAGTTCTACAGAGCCATTCCTTTTTCATACTGGATGTAGGCCCACCACCTACAGGTATTTATCATCACTGGCCATACTGTGGAAATCTCAGGACTTATTATGTGCATCACAAAACCTTAAAAGAGTCTCTTGACTAGCAAGAACCCTAAAGAGCATCTGAGGCCTTTTTCATCCTGTCCAGATCTCCAGGACTTATTAAATGTGACCCCACCACAAAACCTCGAAAGAGAATCCCAGGATTGATTACGAGCACAAGGCTCAACCTATCGAATCTCCCAGGGCACAAATTACATGTGGTCACCACAAAACCTCGAAAGAGCATCCCAGGACTGATTACGAGCACAAGGCTCAACCTATCGGATCTCCCAGGGCAAAAATTACATGTGGTCATGGAAAAACCTTGAAAGAGCATCCCAAGACTGATTACAAGCACACAGTTCAACCTATCAGATCTCCCAGGGCACAAATTACATGCCATAGGACAAAATCTTGAAAGAGCATTTGCCAGATATCCCAGGGCACAAATTACATGCCATAATCAAAACCTCAAAAGACTATCTGCAAATCTCCCAGGACACAAATTACATGCTTACCTACACAACCTGTTCCACAGCCACAGCGTATCAACCTGATACTCACCATACATCATCCTGATATACACATGATGATCCTGATCATCATCACTGCAACATCCTGCTGCATGTCATCTGGAGCAACATCCTGAAGCTCGTAATCCATGATCATCTTGATCATACAATGCATCTACCTAATGCATACCAAGTATCTACCTGATACATATCATCATACATGATCCACCTGATCATAAAATGTATCCACCTGATACAAATACAAATACATGATACATATCAACATACATGATCTACCTGATCATACAATGTGTCCACCTGATACATATACAGATACATGGTCCAAGCATCCAACATGATGCATAAACAAAATACATACACATGATCCAACTGATCATATCCAACATCCAACATGATGCTTACATACAAATAAATTTTCCAACTGATCATATCCAGCATCCAACATGATGCGTAGATACATATACATGTAAATGATCCAACTTATCATATCCAGCATCCAACATGATGCATACATACATACATATAAAAATGATCCAACTGATCATACAAAGCAGAAACCAGAACATCATCATGATGCTCATCATCCAGCGCTTACATCCACATCCATGTGAAGGATCCTCCTTCCAACATGCTTGGAATGGATTCAGCAAATGTGTCCATCACTTCTTCCTCGAAGTGTCATCAATCCGAAGAACACTAAGCCTCTCTTTGAAGTACTCGAACTTCACCCTGGCTAGTGGCTTCATCAGCACATCTTCAATCTGCTCGTCCATCGCAACATACAGGAGCTTCATAGTTCCTCTCTGCACCATATCCCTGATATAGTGATATTTGATCTCTATGTGTTTTGACCTGTCATGAAACACTCGGTTCTCGGGCAGCTTCACACAACTCTGGTTATCACGAAAGATACCAGTAGCATCCAACGAGAGATCAAATAATTCAGATAGTAGCTTCCATAGCCATACTGCCTCACAACTAGCTGAACAGGCTGCAACATACTCTGCCTCAGCTGTACTCAGTGCTACACAGGACTGCTTCTAGCTAAACCAAGAGATCACACCTGATCCCATACTGAAGCAGCACCCAAATGTGCTCTTCCTATGTGTAGCACTGCCAGCCCAATCTGAATCAACATAAACCTGTAGGTTAAACTTTTGATTCACCTCATACATGAGCCCATAATCCACTGTACCCTTCAAGTACCTCAGAACATGCTTTACAACAACTAGATGAACACTTCTCGGATCTATCAGGAACTGACTCAATGTGGTCACCGCAAAGCAAATATCTGGTTTAGTGTTTGTCAGGTACATCAAGGACCCAATCATCTGACGATACATAGAGACATCAACCAGCTTAGATGAAGCATCACATAGGAGCTTCAGATTTGATGCCATAGGTGTGGTCATGGCCTTGCAATCCATCATCCCGAATCTCTTCAGGATATCTACTGTGTACTTCCCTTGACCAAGGAAGATCCCACCTTTACTCTGCCACACCTCCATACCTAGGAAATAATGCATCATTCCCAAATCTTTCATATCGAACTCGAAAGCAAGCTTCCTCTTCGTATCTGCAATCAATTTGTCATCTCCTATTACAAATAAGTCATCCACATACAGGAGTAGAATCACATGATTCCATTCCTCAACCTTGTAATAAAGGTTGGAATCCGCTTTACTCTTGGTAAAGCCCAAACTAGATAGGAAACTTTCCATCCTGCCATACCAAGTTCTGGGAGCTTGCTTCAAGCCATACAAGGCTTTCTTCAATCTGCACACATATGACTCCCTGTCATGTATTTCGAAACCAAGTGGCTGCTCCACATATACTACCTCTTCAACTACACCATTCAAGAAGGTAGTCTTGACATCCATCTGGTGTATTTTCCATTTCATCGCTGCAACCAAGGCAAGTACTGTTCTGATGGAAGTATACCTAGCTACAGGTGCAAAAGTTTCTTCATAATCTATTCCCTCTTTCTGAGAGAATCCACGAGCTACGAATCTTGCTTTGTATTTCTCTACACCGCCATCTGTAGCATGCTTCATTTTGTAGATCCAGACAACATCCCAAACATCATTCTTCATTATTGATTGGTATTCCTCAACCATGGCATCCTTCCATTCTTTCTTTTCCGCTGCTTCTTCTTAACTGGAAGGCTCTTTGTTCATAATGTCACAAAGTAAATCAACATAGCTGGCATGTGATCTGGTTCTCTTCTTTGCTCTGTGTTCTTCTTCTAGAATGCCAAATCTTTCTGCATCTTGAATGAGCTCTCTAACCCATGCAGGTTTCCTCTTGTGAGAGTTATCCTCACGGGGTGGATCTACAGGTTCTTGCGGATCTTCAAACTCACGAACAACTTCTAGAACTGCTTCAGTCATGGTAGTGTCTTGAAATCTAGTTTCCCTAGGTTCTTCATAAACTTCGATAGGTGCCTTCCTTGATTTGATGAAGGCTTAGTTTTCATCAAATGTTACATCCCTGCTGACATCAATCTTCTTGAACCCTGGAAAGTATATTCTATAAGCCTTCGAGCTTTCATTGTAACCCACAAAGATACCCTTCTTCCCTGAAGGATCTAGCTTAGTTCTCTTTTCCTTTGGGACATGAGTGTATACTGGACAACCAAATATTCTGAGATGGATGACTTCAGGTTTCTTACCAAAAAATACCTCCTCTAGTGTCTTGTTATCCAATATCTTGTGGGGTGTTCTGTTCTGCACATATACAGTTGTTCTAGCTGCTTCTGCCCATGGATGCATAGGTAGATCCTAGTCATGCAGCATTGCCCTTACTGCTTCCATGATTGTTATGTTCTTCCTTTCTGCAACTCCATTCTGTTTAGGATTATAAGGAGCAGTCAACTCCCTCTTAATCCCTGAATCACTACAAAGCTTCTTGAAGTCACCTGAGGTGAATTCTCCACCATTGTCAGATCTGAATGTTTTGATCTTCTTGTCAGTTTGATTCTCCATCAAGGTTTTGAATTCCTTGAATTTATCAAACACCTCATCTTTGTTCTTCAAGAAGTATACCCAAGTCTTCCTGGAGAAGTCATCAATAAATGAGACATAGTAAACATACGCACTCAAAGAACTGGATGACATAGGACCACATACATCTGAGTGGATGATTTCCAGGATGTCTTTTGCCTTGCTTTGACTACTTGGGAAAGCCATCTTAATGTTCTTACCTTTTGCACATCCTTTGCAAACACCTTCATCTTTGGTCTTGATTTCAGGAAGACCTTCTACAGCCTTGCTTGCAATTGGAAGTTCCCTATAGTGAATATGAGCAAGTCTTCTATGCCAAAGTTCACTTGGCTCCATGGATTCATGCACCATGGCATGTTCAGGTTGTCCCTTCAATTTATACAAACCTCCCTCTTGCTCTCCAATCACTACTGCATCATCTATGTTCTTTCCCTTTGGCCACATTAGGACTTGGCCATCCACAAATGCAACCCTCATACCTTTTGCATCCAATGTAGAGATGGAGAGTAATTTCTTCTTGAGCCCAAGTACATAAAGGACTTCTTTCATCTTCAAAGATTTTCCAGAATCTAGGTTGTAGGAGGCTTCACCACTTCCTTTGATTGGGTATTGATAATCATCCCCAAGTTTCACCTTATGGGGTGATTCATGTTCAGATAGATTCACAAAAGATTCCTTAAACCTAGTCATGTGTTTGGAAGCCCCACCTTCAATCAACCAATCATTACAACCATGGGAGATAGTACCTGTGAGAGCAGAAATAAGAACATACTCTTCTTCACTTGATGAGTCATCATCACCATCACTTTCTGCCGTAGCCTTCTTCTTTGGGGGTTCATCATCTTTGGCAACATGAGCATGATATCTTCTTTTGTTATTCTTCTTTTTCTTATTGAAGTTGTTGTTGTTGTATTTCTTCTTCTTGGGACAATCTGAAGCAAAGTGTCCATTCTCATTGCAATTGAATCATCTAAGATCTTTCTTATCTTTATGATAATGGTGGTGTGAGAATCTTTTGTTATGAGATGATTCCTTCTTGGACTTGCCTTTCCTGGCATGTGCTGTGAGAGCTTGATCTTCATTTCCCATCTTTTCTTCTCGGGCCACAAGCTTAGCTTCTTCTTGAGAGCATTCTTCCTGCAATCTTTTGAAGCAGATCAACTTCTTCCTTGCACATATTCTTTGAATAAAGGAATCCCATTACCTAGGTAGGCCATTTAGAGTGGTCATCACCACTTCAGCATTCTCCACCATTTCATCCACTACTTCTAGTTGTTCCTTGATCTGGGAGACCTTTGAAACATAAGATTGAATGGTTTCTCCATTCTGAAACTTTACTACTTTCAATTGGTTTCGCAAGGTCATCTTCTGATTTATGTTATTCCCTTCAAATAGCTTGGTCAAAGAGTCAAACATCTCCTTGGGTCTCTTTAGAGAAGACACATGGGGTATGAGATGGTCTTTGATAGAATCAGTAATTATTCTCTTTGCCTTGACCAAGTTTTTCTTATGCAATACCTTAGCCTCTTCATCCTCTGGGATAGGGATGTCTTCTTTTACATATGAGTCCAACTCATTCTCTTCCAGGATTAACCCAATCCTTCCAAGCTCAGAGGTTATCAGCTCCTTCAATCTTATCCTCAAGCTTGGTGTGGTGAGACATCTTAAAGAGTACTTCAAATGGAAATAGAAAATATTTAGGTCTTACCAGTTGAAATGCTGAAAACTGGATCTGGTCCTAGATTAGGGTTTGTCAAAAAACCCCAACAATTCAAAATGTGAATTTCAATTTTCTGAAAGGATGGAAAGTACACCTTGATGAGCAGATCAGCCTGGTGTATTCAGAATTTGAGATCAGCAAAGCTTTACCCTTCAGATTTGCCTTTTTGTCCTCCCGGGTTCACTAGGGAGAGCCCTGAATTAGGGTTTGAGTTTCCAGGAGATCTACCCAGCCAAAAATCTCGATACAAAGCTCTAAACTTCGGTTTTTGCAAGGATCTTCCAGCTATGTCTTCAGATTTCAGAAATTCTTATTTTTGTGGAAACCCTAATTTTTAGGGCCAAATTTGAAAAATGCTCAGAATTGAATTCTGATTGGACAGATAGATTCTCCTTGATGAGTAGAGTAAATCTACTATACTGCTTTACCAAAAACTGTGGAGAGAAATTGAATAAACAAGAAACTCAAGTTTCCGTCACTGCAAAATGTCTTCTTCTCAGGTTATCTCTGATACCATGTTAAATTTTGAGCATTAATTCACAATACTTTAGGATCTTCACTGAGAGAATAACATATACAGTATATCAATGCATAACAATCACAATAAGCATGAGAGACAAGAGACACAGAGTTTCCGTGGGGAAAACCCTAAGGTGAAAAACCCCACAACTTCCTCAGAGATAGAGAGAGCAATGGCTCAACCAAAGTACAACCAAAATACACTGAGATAGTCTCCTAGAAGGAGATGATCCTCCTCTTCACTATTGCAGCACTTTCTGAGTGAGAGAGATATGACTTTTTGAATGATCTAAATAGAGATCTCCTGATCTCTATTTATACTAACCTATTTGTCGAGTGACCTTATGGGGCTGACTTCTCTAGATAAGTACATCCACAATATAATATATATTTCAGGGCCGACCCCACATATGGTGGTCTAATAACCCATCAGAAAGTACACACGCTTGCGACACTTGTCAATCCACATGACGACACTTCCTTATAGAGGAATAACACATCTCTAATAAGGGTACAATAAATATATATGAAATACATAGATGAAATACATTCCGAAGTTACATATACATCAACAAAGAAAGCCTGGGAGACTACATTTTTTCCTGAAGGATGTGTTGAATGTTTGTTGGATTGTTCCTATGCCATATATACATCACTGTGAGATCATTCCTTCCTGTTATGAATTGTTTCTTTGTGATGAATGTTCTCATAATTTTATGTGCAAAGATGTTTATCTCAAATGAGTAATGGAATGTGTTAATTAATCAAATCTATCTTTGATATCTTTATCTTATGCTAGAAATGCATCTTTATGATTAAATAGCTATCTGTGCAATCTTTAGATGTTTCTTTCAGTTTATTACTCATAATTACAGTTTGCTCCTTGCAAGGATATATTAGATTTGCTTAACATTTTTAGATCAGATTTGCTTAATTACCTGCATTTAGTTTAGAGCACTTGCATATCATCTTTAAAATTAAAATACATAAATGGTAGATCGGGACGCAACCGGTGCAAAGAAATCAAATCTTTAAATCTTACACGGTAGCCGGACCATTAACCGGATGGATTCCCCATACCAAACGGTGAGCGATCTAATTGGGCGTGCTTGCTAGGGAGAATCCCTTGCTAATTGATGCTACGATTTTTGAGGCATCAACAGGTTCCTACCTTGTCTTTGATAAGGTTTCCCTTTTTTATTCTAAGGGGTTATTTGGGTCTAATCCTTGTTCTATTGGGCATAAATTTTCCCTTGTGGAATATGGGGAGCTTGAGGTTGGGTGGCTACATGGGCTACCGATGATGGGTCGAGGGAAGTGTAATAAGAGTTGGTCATTGGAGTGGGTGCATACCATTGCATATTATTTCCAAATACATGTCTCAGATAAGTGGGTCCATGTATATGTGGAGTAGGTCCTAGAGGAATGTATGAGGGTGTCACTCCAGAGTTAGCCGATGTGCATGATAGATCAAGGCTACAGCTCATCGTCGGTTGTGCAGGACTAGAGTAGGGTTATAACTAGGATTCAATGTCAATGGAAAGGGAACATATGGTCTGATGATGGATGCAACAACACTAATGAACCCATTAGCGACATGGGATTCCCCCAACATATCTTTCTGACAGGAATCATCGTGAGGGGTATTGTGCAAAATGGTATATAAGTATCCCAACAATCTGATGATAATGTCAAACTACTGGGATTTAGATGACCTCTTCTTTGCTTTGAGGGTGTTCTGATGCCACATCCTTGGTAATATATGGGATAAGAGACTTCAATAACCAATCTAAAATGATTCAGTTTTCCAATTTTATTTTGCATAGACTTCAGCATATACGCTACCATTTGATGTGTTCAGTGATATGGGTAGTCGCAGTCTATATACAATAAAGAAAGATCTCGACACCCACATCATAATGAACTGGTAACTAGAATAACTACAACAATTTTGATTCTAAGGAAAAAAGGGTGGAATGCACCCCATGGGGTTGATCGATGTACCACTTGGTGATAGCACTAGTGAAGTTCTGTTGTAATAGTGTAGTCAAATGGAGTCATCCACTATAGAGTTAGAGGAACACCTCAAGTTGAAGGATATAATATGATTTTGAGGGTCCGCTCTAGCCTTCCCCATGAATATAGGGTCATATGAAGGGAGCTTGGCATGCATATGGGGTCATGTAGGGTCATGTCGAATAGGACTGTTAGTCAATCTAGCCAAGTTAGGAAGATTAAGACTGGACGTGAATGGAAAATTGGTAGTAGGATGTGACATGGTAGATTGTGTATTTTTCGCAAAGGTAATCATGAGGCCACCTCCACCAAAGGGTGGAGGGATAGTGGTCGTCATGAGGGTGATTGTGGAACCAACAATAGGGTTTGTTGTAACCTAAATGGAGGGGATGGTTTCCCCATGAATAAAACTTGTGATGAGAGGGACTATAGTCATGGGGGTGGGACCTCTGCTTGAAGGAATGGATCCAGTATGGAATATGTTTGTCGAAGTAGTCTTGCTACCCTTGTGTATGGACCTACTAACTATATGTACTATAGTGGTGGGGGTAGGTCTAATGTTTCTAGGAATAGTGGTCCTTGATGAGTCGATAGATGGAATGGTTGCCATAGTGGCTACAGGGCCACTACCATGCCCACCACCAACGATCCCTCCATACAATGGGTCAGGATTCGTGCCATCCATAGGGCTATGTGGGTTAACATAGGGTGATTCTGACTGGGAGGATCTATAAGTGAAATAATGTGCCTTGAGAAAAATTTTCGGAGACGAGGAGGTGCATCGGAGGTGTGCACAACAAGTGAGGTCCACTGGAGCATGTTGTGGTGAGAAACCCTAAATTCTACGGGAGTATCGATGCAGAGAAATGGTGACAGGTGTGTGAGTGCTAAATAGATATGGTCTAAAAAAAGGCTGAAAAAACCTAATGCAATTGAGTGTGCAAGGGGAGATCTCGCAATAAAAGGGGCACTCAGGGAAAAAAGAAAGCTCAAAAAACCTATTGTAGTTGTGTGTTATAGTAAGTGAGTGGAAACAAAGCTATTATAAAACCAACAAAAAGCACTACCTATCAAAATAAAATGACCCAATAACCTATGGGGTATTGGTGCAAGAAGCCTCCTAGCTAAAAGAAGGAAGCCCACACAAATCATATCCTTTGTAGGGTGATGAAATCCGTAGTCAGACGATACAAAATGGAAGACCAAAATGGCTAAGGGATATCCCTCTACCGAGGAGGATCCCGGGAAAATAAACTGTAAATAGATTGTCAACTAAGCTACCTCTTTCAAAGCATGTCCGCAAAGGTTTCCTATAGCTTCAGTCCTTTGGTCGTTACACACTCGGTATGGTGCCAATATGTGTAATAAGGATAATGCCTTGGTGTCCTTTAGTACAGAGTGGAGAGCAGCACTCCACTAATACTTTTAGAACCAATCTTGCCACTTCTCCTCCTAAAGGAGAGATTTCCCTGACAAATCGGTGTCAATCGTGCTAATCCTAGAGGATTTTGGTACCCTAGGGAACAACAACTATGTTTCAAGTGTAAGTGGAAAAGGGGTGTTATTTGGATACCTATCCCCAATTCCCTACCTAGCTGGAAAATTCCTTTGTTGTTCCTCAAGTGAGATTAATGTTTGTTTAGTTATGGTTGATTTTAGGCTCTGCTTGGGGTCATGATCCAAGCGTCTAATGATTAAGGTGTGAACTATGTGGAAGCGTGGTGGGTACCCTAAGTACAATTGAAGAATAAATGATGAAAATAAAACTAAACAAATGAACTTAAATAATTTTTCTTTTCAACCCAATACAACATTTAATTTTAGAAGAAAAAAAGGATCTAGATTTTATCATACAACTTGCTAAAACAAAAAGGTGATATGCGCATAGACTACAACAAGAAAAGTAGGACTGTGAATAGAATTGAAAGTTTATTGTCCGCGGAGATATGCAAAATTAGATCAGGATACAAGGGGAAAGGACTAAAAATCAATTGAGTAAGACCAAAATTAATAGTCACAGGTCACATTTCTCCAAGGGACAAAGGCGACCTCGAAGTCATAGTTATGCAAAACAAGTGAGACTGGGCAAGCCAAAAGCCGAAACAATTTGATTATGTCTTATCGGGACATAAGGGAAGATTGGGTCACTCACTCCGACCAAGTCTAGGAGACTGAGTCACACCAAGACAAAAAATAGTGCCACATAGGCATGGGAGGCAGGTCACTCTTATCGTGTAAAACAAAATGATGGGGGTGCTCATATCGAGTAAAAAAGAGCAATGGGGTCGCTCTTCTTGGTGTAAAAGGAGTGAGCTAGCCCCTAGGTAGGCAGGTCACACATTTTAGGCCCCTAAGGGGGACTAGGTCTCTCACTCCAGGCTAGCCAATGTGACTGGGTTGCTCAACTTAGTTGAAAAGGTGACCTGGGCTTGTGGAGGCAAACCACACCTTTCGGGTTGTCAAGTATGGCCGATTCTCTCACTATGGGTTAAAATGGTTGAATGGGCCACTCTAATTGCACATACAGAGGCGACCTCCATTGAAATCCAATATTTAAAAGAAATTTCATGTCGACAAGGGAGATACTGGAAGGTATAGGTTGGTTTCGAGGTCTGCAACTAACAAGAAAAGGCTTAAACACAATGCAAGCGATAGAAAAGAAATAGTAAACTAAGTGCAAATGAAAAATAAAATTGCAAAACTAGAGATGATAGAAATCGACCTAGTATGGCCTCCAAAACTGTAGCTAGGCTTTTCACACTAGCTGGTGCTAAATAGAACTTGCTAAGACTTATAGAAGTCTTAGTAACAATTCATAAATGGGGTGTGCAAGAATGAAAATGAAACAATAAATGACAGTAAAGGAAACAATAACTACTGGTAAATAAAAATTAATCCACATCACACAAATTCTGAAAACAAAATTAATCTAATATTTTTCTTACTCTTTCACAGAAAGAAGGGTATGAAAGAATATGTGTCTTTTTTTTATTACATAAACACAAATGAATACAATGTTGAGAAGTTACTTCAAAGAGAGTGGGAAAAGGGATCTTGTAGATGGTTGAAGCAGCAAGTCCTTGGTCTCAAAGAAACTTCAGATTGTTGTCCACACAAATGTCACTCTAGGTAGCCAAAACTAAAAATGGGTGAAACAAGAAGTCAAATGGGGGCTTCAAGGGTTTCTGGTGGAATTTCAGCAGAGTGATGATAAGGTCACAAATGAGTGTGAATGATGTCAAAATGGGATACTTCATTGTCTATTTACATAAATATTTTCCTTAGGTTTCTTTCCCATGGTATTGGCTCTTGGTATTGTGCGACAGTTTAGGGGTTTCCCTCCTTTTTTACTTTTTTTTTAATATTTCCCCCCTTTTATTTGTTTATTTCATTTTTTTCCTTTTTTGGGGGGGATTATCCCTATTTTGGGGGATTTATTTTCTTTTTGGAGGGAATTAAGACCTATTTCCCTATTTTGGAGAGGGAAATAATAATTTTGAGCCAATTTGTGGGTTTTGACCATAGGCTTTTTTGGTTAGTAAAGGTTTTTATGGGGAAAAATAAGGAATGTGGTGATGTAGCTAGGGAATGAGCATGGTGCGACATTTTTTAGTTTTAATGGCATTCCATGAAACATTATGGTTCAATTTATTTGTTACAAATCATTTGGGACAAATTTGAAGGAAAATGATCGGATGGGTATACTATTGTACATTGAGGAATTTGTGATTGGATATCATCATTTTTTTTATCTTGATAACGTAGGCATTGTAATATAAGTCTTATCAATTTCATGTTAGTGTGGCTCTAAGAAACCAATCTTGTTTAATATCTCTATAAAATATAATACTCTATTATGATGGATTATTCATATAAATTTTTAGATTTAAGAGCTCAAAAGAGTGAGATCAATATGAATTGCAAAAGATCCCAAAATTCAAGGCTTGTCCACTTAATAAAAAAATAGTAGTTAACAGGTTTATCTTCTTTCCATACTTTGCAGTTTTCTCTATCGAGTTTCTTAATGATCTTATGTTTACATATATTTTGTAGTAAGGGGGATCTTGGAATATTTTCCAATTTAAAATGTCAAGTTACAACACCTACAGTAGGATGGATGTTAATAAAAAAGGTTGATGGCTAGAGGAAGACAATTCCAAGATTCTAGTCCAATAATAGAACTACTAGAATGACCGCTAAATGGAGGCTCATACAACTCCTTTTGTTGAAATAATATGCATCTTCAGAATATATTCTTATTGTATTTGTCTTTTATTTTATCATGTAAAAACCATAAAGCACAATTTTATATTGTACTTGTAAAACATGGAATATCGGCTCATGAAATAAAATCACATTTTATGTTATCCTTTCAAAAAGATAAGTCGGCCCCAGGGTAAAATTTCCCTAAAACTAGGTAAAGCTACCCTAGTTAAAGGGGAAAATGAACCAATCAAGAAGACAAGTTGGCACAGTAAGAAAAGTGACATTTTATATTATAAATATAAGTGAAGGAAACTCGTTTGCAACCACCAATTCACTCAAGCAAGTGAATAAGTGCACATGGGAGTGTAGGTACAGTCAAAGGAAGCTTATGTTTGGTGTTCTATATCATTTTTTCTTTGTATATTCTAGTCTTGGGATATCTTTGTATGTTATATATTTAGTTCTTCGTTGTATTGAAATTGTAATTTCTTGACGAATCTATACTAAGAAGTTTTGTTGGGTTTTCCCCGTGACAGGGTTTCTCTGGAATAAATATTTGTGTCTATTGTTGAGTGTATTTCTTTCAGTGATCCTTATGCATGCAACATGATAAATTGAAAGAAATACTAAAACCACTGCTCTTAAGTAAAATTCTAACATGTTATCAGAGAAGGACTGAAAGAATGCATTGCGACAAATACTTACGATACTTGTAGTAGTTGCAAATGCCGAAAACTAAGGCTTATTTATTCTAGGGTTTCCATCCATAGATCAAGCATGATCTTATCACTATTGATCTCTCCCTAGGAGGGAGCATATATCTGTGGATTCATCATATCCTAGAATTTCCAGTTTTGACCTAAATTTTGTAGAAACTGCATAAATTAGCGTTTCCAGTTTTTGTCGTTTATGTCCACATATCGATGTGAAAAGAAGGTTTGCTAAACTTGTCATGGTGGGGTGCATCTTTCTAGTGGATCAGAGTCTCCATTGAATAACTTTCAATTTTGACCCTCCTTCTACTAGGGTTTCCAAAAGCAGATTTGGCAAGATGACAAACAACACCAAGGTTGATGAGAAGCCTGAAGGGGATGATAAATTTAGAGCATCAAAGTATAGGATGCTACTCATCCTATAATAAAATGACTTGGAAAATTATGTTGAACAAGAGGTTGTAGAGCCAAAAGGGTACGAGTCTAAGGAAAGGCATTACAAGAAGAACATTGTTAGGGAAAAGAGGATCATTGCTGATTCTATCAAGGATCGCTTGATTCCTCATCTCTCATCAAAGAAGACTCCAAAGAAAATGTTTCATGCCTTGTCCATTTTGTTTGAAGGAAAGAACATCAACTGAAAGATGACCCTAAGAACTCAATTGAACAATGATGCAAGTGGAAGAATCCATTCAATCCTACTTCAAAAGGGTATCTCATATCAAGGAACAACTTGAAGCTATTGGAGACATGGTTGAGGAAGCAGAAGCACTGATTACTCTTTGAATGTCCTTCCAAGTTCATGGTAAAATTTCATCCAGTGAATATGTTCCAGAAAGAAGTTAACAAAGTTTAGTAGACTATAGAAAGAATGTACTCAAGAAGAAGCTAGATTGGTAGCAAGAGAAGAAAAGTGGGGTAGTGATGAAGTTCAAGCAATAGCAGCACACAAAAGGAAAGAAAAGAGAAGAAAATAAGTTCATCCTTCAAAGAAGTCTCAAAATTTTTAGAAGTCTCAAAAGGATCAAAGAGATTAATAAAACTTCAGATGCTACGACTGCCAGAAGATGGGACATATTGTAAGAAATTGTCCTCAAATAAAATATAAAATCAGAAGAGGAAAAAGACATCATGCTCATACCGTAGAAGACGATGAACTTGTCCAAAATAAAACAAGAGAAGATGATTCAACTAAATAATATGTATTGATATCATCTCTTACATGGAGAGTCACTCATGGAAGTGACACATGGGTTGTTGATAGTGCTGCTTCTAAGCACTTTGGATCATTAGAAGGATTCGTTCACAATTTTGATTCAGAAGGATTCACCTCGTAAGGTGAAGCTTGGAGATGATTATCAGTATCCTATTAAAGGAGCAGGAAAATCCTCCTGTAGGTTAGATTCGGTAAAGCCTATGAAGATGATGGATGTGTTATATGTACCTAGTTTGAAGAAGAATCTTCTATCCATTTTAGCATTGGATAAGAAAGGATTTAGAGTTTCCTTTGTGTATCGAGAATTTTTCATGTGGCAAAAAGGAAATACCATTGATGATGCAATTTTGATTTCTATCAAAGAAGGACGACTATACAAGTTGAAGGGACACTCAGTTTCATATCTAGCACATAGTACCATGAACCCAAGTGAGCTATGGCATATAATACTTTCTCACTTACAAATAATTTTCGATCATGAGAAACATGGTAAAAGGTTTTCTAGAGATCCAAGTAGATCATGATGGTGTTTGCAAAGGATATGAACAAGGAAAGAATGTGGAGAACCTATTTTCGAGAAGTGATAGAAAAGAAAAAGCAGATCTTGGTTGCCGTGCATGAGGACCAAGGATGAAGACTTCAACAAGATTTAGACTAGACAATGAAGAATATCAAGGACTCGAAAATCAGATAATGGAGTAGAGTACGCTTCCAGAAAATCTAGTGAATTATGTAAGGAGGAAGAAATCAAGTGGAAGCCTACAAAATACGTGAAAGATAAGTATTTAGTGTCATTTGAGCTATTCAGTTATATGTAGATCTATGATACAATGTTCTTTTATGCATGTATATATGACTGAGATTGACTAGCAGTAGGATCATGTAGTGCATCTTATTTATATATTGGATAAGTATCCTATAGTGTTTCACAACATCCCATGAGCCCTTGATGGAGCTAGTCTAGCATGAAACCTCTTTGCTAACATTCTAAGAGCAGTACAACTACAATGTGTGTTTAGGAAATCGACGGGTGTTGTGCTAAGGAATTTGCTAAGCTGCATCGGTTACATGACTATGTGCATTATGCATAAGAATTTGTCACTGCATTGAATTAATTGATTAGTATGCAATGTTTCCAGCTATCTGACTAAATTTGAATTGTAGGAAATACCCTATGCCATGGCCTATAAGAGAAGGATCATTAGACATGTTCTGAAGAACAAGTGATGAATGTGAAGTCAAATGGGATATAGATTCCATTGATATTCATTGTTTTAGAGAGAAAGAGACCGAGACCATATTCCAGCTATGTGGCATCATTGATGTAGAACCTTCCAGTTATGAAGAGGTTGCATAGAAGAAAGTATGAAAGGATACCATGATTGAAGAATAACAATCCATTATGAAGAATGATGTTTTGTATGTGGTTTCAAGACCAAAAGATAAGTAAGTGATATCTTAAAAGTGGATCTTCAAGATGAAGCATTTAGTAGATGATAGTATCGAGAAGTATAAGGAAATATTTCTGGCACATTGATTCTCCCAGAAAGAAGGTATAGATTACAAGAATACTTTTTCCCTAGTAGAAAGATACACTTGAATTAGAGCTATAATTTCTATAGCTACAAACAATCAAATGGAAGGTACACCATATGGAAATGAAGACATATTTTTTGAATGGTGTAGTGTAATAGGAAGTGTATGCGGAGAAGCCACAAGGATTTGAGACACATGATGGAAAATCACATGTGTAGAAGGCTTTGTACAAGTTCAGAAGGCACCCAAGTCATAGTATGCCATGGTAGAAAGTTATTTGATACAGATTTAAAACTCTTGCTACATGTTTGAAGATGGTTTCTCTATGTGGATGTCTCAATGCAGAGCGTGCAAGATGTTAATATGCAGAGGGAGGACTGTGCTCAGTTATAGAAGGAGTAGAAAAATCCACTTTAGAGGGAGTGACTAAAACATAAAATTGATAGTTTTCTGATGAGCTTGGGATTTACTAAGAGTAAAGAAGATTCCAACCTTTACTATAAGGTTATGGATAGTAGACGAGTGATATTGCTTTTATATTTAGATGACGTCTTTCTAATAGGGGACCAGAAGCTCATCACTGAATGTAAGAGGAAGCTTGGTGCAGAGTTTGAGATGTAATATCTAAGTATGATGCACTATTACTTGGGTTTGTTTGTGTAGCAGAAACCGAACGAGATTTTCCTTAACCAAGGAAAATATGGTATAGAGATCCTTAATAGATTCGGGATGATGGATTGTAAATCCATTCCTACACCGATGGTGACAGACCTGAATTTATTGAGTGATACTTCATTAGAGACATTGGATGCCACCATGTATAGACATATGATTCGTTCGTTGATGTATTTGATGAACACAAGGCCATAGATATGCTTTGTAGTGATCACATTGAGTCAGTAAATGGTTGGGTTGAGACGTGTTCAATTGATTGGGTCAAAGCATGTGATGAGATATCTGAAAAGTACAATGGATTATGGAATTAATTATGTTTCATATTGGGCTAGTAGTGTTAGAGATAAGAAAAGTACATCAGGATGTTACTTTAATCTAGGTTCAACTGTGATTTCATCGCTCAACAGGAAGCATACTAGTGTGTCACTCAGTATGATCGAGGTAGAGTATATCCTAGCAAGCTTAGCCAGTAGCGAAGCTATGTGGCTTTGAAATTTTCTTGCAGGGTTGTTTGATATCGAATTGGAGGTAAATTTGTATGAGAACCATGTGTTTCATGACAAGTCTAAGCACGTTGAGATCAAGTACCATTACATTCTTGAAAAGGTAAATAAGGGATTTGTGAAGCTCCAGTATGTTGCAAGAGATGAGAAGACAGCCAATGTGTTGACCAATCCTCTATAAAGGGTAAAGTTTGAATAATTCAAAGACACGATTGGAGTGGTCCAAATGGACTTCCCTTGTGAGAGGGAGTGATGAGTTACATATGCAACTTCAGGAGGTAGTAGCACACTGAGTGTGGCAGTAGTAAGTAGTCATTCATGGACTAGTTGTCTAGATCCAGTATGAGCTAGGAAAAGTTGCGTAATGACATAAGGTTCAACGGGATGCCAAGACCCATAAGGTCTGGAAGGACGATGAGGATACACCCCACTAGTGAGATGCTATGATGACATCATGAATGCATTATGTAATCAAATGGATTTCTCATACATAACTTCTAGTTTGAGAGAGATTCGTGAAATTTCAATAAGTAAATGGTCAAGTACAAGTCAGCAGATGCAGTGTTGAATATTATTCTAGAAGAGTACATTCCTTTCTGAAAGGGAGTGTTAAAATAATATGCACCTTCAGAAGATATTATTATTGTATTTGTCTTATATTTGATCATGGAAAAAACCTAAAAGAACAATGTTATATTGTACTTGTAAAACATGGAATATGTGCTCAAGAAATATAATGACATTGTATTTTATCCTTTCAAAAAGACAAGTCATCCCAGTGAAAATAGAAAAGTCATCCCTAGGGTAAAACTGCCCTAGTTAAAGCATAAAATGACCCAATCAAGAAGACAAGTCAAACCCAGTAAGAAAAGTGAAATTTTCTAGTATAAATATAAGTGAAGGTGGCTCATTTGCAACCACCAATTCACTCAAGTAAGTGAATAAGTGTGCATGGGAGTGTAGTTGTAGCTGGAGGAAGCTTATGTTTTGGGTTCTATCTTGTTTTGTCTTTGTATCTTCTATTCTTGGAGTATATTTGTATGTGAGAGATTAAGCTCTTTGTTGTATTTACATTGTACTTTGTTGATGAATCTATATTGAGAATTTCTACTGGGTTTTTCCCATGAGAGGGTTTTTCCAAGATAAATATTTGTGCCTATTGTTGAGTGTATTTATTTTAGTAATCCTTATGCATGTAATATGAAAAATTGAATGAAATACTAACATAATTTCTCTTAAGTAAAATTCTAACACTTTCCAAATTGTACAGGCATGTAATTCTTACTTAAGTTAGGTTCTATTTTTGTATCATCCTTCCCATTACAATGACCATTTCCTTCATGGATATATTCAAGATTCTAAAAAAAAATTAAGGAAAAGGAGAATGTGGTAGTGTGGTAATGTGGCATTGTGGATTTTGGATACCTTAATTATAGATTGATTACACAATTATAATTATTCTTGATTTAGGGGTATATCGTATTCTAAAATAGATGAACCAAGTCTACATCTAGGTGTTTCACTAGTGTCTAATTCTAGAAAAAAAATTAATATAGCTTTAACTTTTGGAAGAAAACCAACTTCTTCAATTGAACGACACAAAAATTAACCTTATTCTTGTGGTGATTTGGAGTATTATATTCTTTGCATAACTCTTGTAGGATTTTGAAATGAAAGTTTTCATGGTGGAGAACATTTAAAAGCTATATTTATTATATGCTAATTTATTTTCTTCATCAAGTTGGTCATATTATTTGCATTGCCCTTTTTTTATGATATAGTTGCAAGACTGTTGATGTATTTGTAACTTCAGAAGATATTCACTTGTATATTGTATTTGTACTTTATTGTATCCCCAACGGAGATGTATTATTCCTCCGATTGGAAGTGTCATTAGTTATATTGTAAGTGTCGTAACTTATACTTGATTGTTTATTAGACCGCCTTGATGGGGTCGGCCCTGTATGAGTCATGTGGGTCAAAGGGTTATTAGACCACCCTAGTTGGGGTCGGCCCAGTCAGCATTATGTTAAGTGGTTAAGTTGAGTCTGACCTAGTTGAGTAAAGGTCGAGTCAAGTTAGTGTATAAATAGAGAGTGTGTCTTTCTCATTTTACACATTCTATTGTTCACTCACTTCGCATTAGTGAGAGAGAGGAGGAGTACGCACAAGTGGAGGAGGAGCATTTTGTTGAATATGTCTACCTCTTGGGTTTGATCATGGTGATCCTTGTATTGATGCTTATTCTATCTCTGAGGAAGTTGTGGGGTTTTTCACCTTCTTGGTCTTCCCCTGTGAAATGTTTTGTGTCTCTTGTCTATTGTTTCTTATGCTTGATATGTTGTACATGTTGTTCTTTCAGTTAAGATCCAAAATTAGAATAAATTAAATTCTGAAAAAATAACATGGTATTAGAACTATCCTGAAGGAAGGCATTCTATGGCATTTATGAGACTTGTTGCACTTACGACAAATTGGAAGTTAGGGCTTGATATAGAAAAAAAAGGCATCGTAGAACTTTTTCTATAAATACATTTTGGTGAAGGTTCATGATCTGAAACCTTTACAGGTCATAGACAACATCCCCATGTACCTTGTGTCCAAAGCACAACTTCTAATTTATTGTACTTTGTGATTTATGATCAGTACAATCTACGGTTTCTGCCTCTTCCAGATCTCAGTCATAAACAAGTGACCTAGGAGAAAACATCACAACTTGGGCTAGGAAGCTCCAAATGAAATTTCGTAATGTTTGAGTTACACCAGAAACAATCAGGTGCATATTTTTGTCAAAACAGATTTGGATTTTGAGCAGCTTCATTCTTGGATCGTCACTGCTGTGGGAAATTAGGGTTTCCGAGAAAGTTGAAATTCTTGGAATCGAAAACCACAGCCGAATGATCCTCATCAAAATCAAAATCTAGATACCAAGATCAAATTTTTTGGTTGGGCAGAAGGTTGAGCTTGATCAAACCCTAGTTCAGGATTTTGATCGGAAAGGTGAAAAATTAGGGCTTTTGCAAAAGTTGGAATTTTTGAAATCTGTGACCACGGCTGGAAGCTCCTTAGAAAAATCTAAGTTTAGAACATAAGATCGAACCTTTTGGATTGGCAGAAGACCGGGCTTTATCAAACCCTAGTTTAGGATCCTGTACAATGAATTTGTAAGTTTCAAAGGCAATTTTGAGGGGGTCAAAATTTGCATTTTTCAAAATTGAAGTATACCAACTTGATCAGCTCAGCAAGCCACATCTTTCCATCCATTCAGAATTTTGAAATTCAAAGTTTGAATTTTTAGGGTTTCTTTGACAAACCCTATTCCAGTTCTAGATCCAGTTTCAAGCAAATCAAAGTGGATTGGGTTAATCTTAGAAAAGAATGAATTGGACACTTGCATAAGTGAATAAGTTCTAGTTCCAGAGGGAGATGAGGCTGAGGCTTTACATGAGAAGGCATTAGAGAAATTTTGAGGTCAAAAAAGGGCCTCAAAACAAAGAAAATGTACTATAAAATACAACCAATCACATTTTAGTAGATGACATCATCCCCCTTGGTGAGGTGGCATTGCATGAGTTAAGAATACTTATTTGTCAAATTTTCTATGGTGGATGAAAACACATAGTTAACCAAGGTAGTGGTGTAAGTACTTTTAAGTCATAAAGTAAAGTACTCATAATGAATGTCTTTTCACACTTTCACATAAAATAATATTATTGTCATTTTCAAGTGAAGTACTCTTAATTCATAAAAAAGTCCTTTCACATTTTTTTATAAAATAATATATTATCATTTTTATGTTTTTAATTTTAAATTATATATTCACTCCATTCTATTTAATAACATACTGTCAAACTAATAAATAATAATAATAGATTTAATAAATAATAATAATAATAATAATAATAATAATGCAATGTGGATTATAATAATATTATTGACATTTTACATGTAAATAAATTCTCAATTAAATTACATTATTAAATTCATGAGAAAAGTACTAAATATAAAAAGTCAACATAAAATTAAAAAAAAAGCTCTTAAAAATGTTTTTTATTATTTAATTTCATTTGCAAGTTCAAGACAAATAAATGTTAAAGGACAATACATTTTTGGGAATTTACAATGAATCTTAGTCACATCAATGTAGACTTATTTTATTAATTTTATTTCTAGTGAATTTAGAAAAGTAACTCAACCATGGTTATTTATATTGTGCATAGAAAATAGTGTGGGAGGTGACTTGTCATATATACCTACCCCATAAAACTCCCAATTCATAATATTTTAATATATCTCATATTTTTGTAGTACATCTCTTAGGAGGCCCTTTTTTGACGTCAAAATATCTCTAATGCTATAAGCAATCCCAACAGGTATGACTTGAAGAGATATAGGTATGTTTTGAAATTCTTTCATGATTGAGTTTGTGATATGTTTGTCTTCATATTATCCAGGTTAGTACAATCTTGATTAATCTTAGACTTGTCTCATCACCCTAGTAAAAGTATGAATGCATGTGAATGATAGAAGACATTCATTGATTAGGGTTATGACACTTATGATTGTACTAATGCACTGTGGTGTTGTATGAGGTTGATGTTTTCTACTAACATGAAAGGTACAAATCAAGTTCTAGATCAAGAACATATGACCATGGTGACATGAAGACAAAGACTCATGGATCACATAGAAGCTCCACTTATAAGGTATTTATAATTTGGTTCTACAATGGTTAACTTATATGAGTTATGCAGGTTACTAAGCACAAGTCATTAAAGAGAACAAGAAGACATTGTTTGGGTATGTTAGACATAACTAGCAAACATGATAACCAAGTATGTTTTTCCTATATCAAGATTAGAATCCTACCTTGTGTTAGGATATTATAATTTTGTACAAATGATCATGTTTATTCTTGAGGTTAGAAGTTTTAGTAATCAAGGGTTTATGCATATTATATTTCTTACCTTGATTGATGATATGACTAACCAGAAGAGTCCTGTTGTCAAATAAGAATATGCATGAGTAAAATAAGTCTTGCCTGAAACCTTGAATACTAATGCTTATTACCTATTGTTAGTTTTTCAGAATTTACTTCAATCTGATCTAGGATCTTAACTGAGAGAACAACATGTGCAACATATCTACAGCATACCAATCATGGACAATAATGCAAGCACACAAGAGACATAGAGTTTACTTGGGGAAAACTATAAAGGTGAAAAACCCTAATAACTTCCTCAGAGATAGATAGAGCAATGATACAACCCAATCATAAGAGATAGACATTTCCTAGCAGTAGCTTCTCCTCCTCCACAAGTGTGCCACTCTCCAAAGAGTGTGAGAGAGAATAGAATGATCAAATAGAGTGCATCTCGCACTCTATTTATACTTGAATTGACTTGCCTAATAACCTTTACTAGGTTGGCCTTAACTTAAACACATAACATAATGCTGACTGGGCTGATCCCCAATAGGGTGGTCTAATAACCCTTTGACCCACATGACTTATATAGGGCCGACCCCAACAAGGTGGTCTAATAACCCATCAAGTATAAGTTATGACACTTACAATATAAATGACGACACTTCCATATAGAGAAATAATAACATCTCACTACTTTCTGCACTGAACAAGGCATTCAACAACAGCACACTGTTCCATATACACCACAACAAAATGGTGTAGCTGAGTGGAAGAACCGCACTTTAAAAGAAATGGCTAATTGTATGATCCAATCTAAGGGACTAAGTCTTCAATTTTGGGCTGAAGCCATTAATTGTGTAAATTACATAGTTAATCGCACCCCCACTAAAGCATTACAAGGTATAACACCAAAAGAAGCATGGAGTAAAACTAAACCTTATGTAAGTCACTTCCGTGTGTTTGGTAGTGAAGCATGGGCTCACATTCCGGATGAAAAACGGAAAGCATTACAGCCTAAAAGTGAAAAGTGCATATTTGTTGGATATTCTGAAGATGTAAAAGGTTATAGACGTGTTCAACCACATTCTCATGATATAATCATTAGAAGAGATGTTAAATTTGATGAAAATCTCTTGGCCTACGAGCCTAACTCGGCGATTGTGCCATCTTTGGCCTGCGAGCCTGATTCGACGTTTGTGCCTTCTTCTTCTTCTTCCAACTTCCTTGATAGGTTTCCAACTCCAGTTTTTGATGATGACAGTGACGATGAAAATCCACCTCCGCCTGCTCATGTTCCTCTAGTTGCACCAGCACAAGTGGTTCCTCGATGGGTCCGTTCAACATGTGAAGTAGCTGGTGATCTTGCTGGTGATCCTAGAGATCAATGTCGAACACGTTCTCAGTTTCAGCGAGCCTCTTCTCTTTTGGCTCAAGTTTCAGAGAATCATGATCCATAAACTTTTGCAGAAGCTTCAGGGAATCCAAATTGGGATGTAGCCATGGATGAAGAATATCGTTCCTTAATGGAGAATGATACTTGGGATCTTGTACCTCTTCCAAAAGGAAGAAAACTTGTCAGATGTAAATGGGTCTACAGAACTAAGTATGCATCAGATGGAAGTGTTGAAAGACTTAAGGCAAGGTTAGTTGCCAAAGGTTTTTCCCAAGTTGAAGGGATTGACTACAATGAAACCTTTGCTCTTGTTGCAAAAATGGACTCCATCCGCCTTGTTCTTTTCCTTGCAGCCTTACAGAACTGGGAAGTCCATCAAATGGATGTCAAGTCTTCCTTCTTACATGGTAATTTTCAGGAGTAAATTTACATCGAACAACCTCCTGGCTATGTTCATAATAACTCTAGCCTTGTCTGTCGCCTTAAGAAATCCTTATATGGCCTTAAGCAAGCTCCTAGAGCTTGGTATGCCAAAATGGATAACTTTCTCCTTGACACTGGTTTTTCTAGATGTCATTCTGACCCCAATGTCTATACCAAGAAAGTAGGACACCATCTCATCATACTTGTTCTATATGTTGATGACCTTATTCTTAATGGTAGTGACCCTAAGCTTATAACCCATGTAAAATCCAGTCTTAAACAAAATTTTGAAATGTTAGACTTATGACATTTGCATTATTTTCTTGGTCTTCATGTCCTGCAAACCAAAGAATGAATCTTTCTTTCTTAGTCTAAGTATGCTTGTGACCTTCTTCGTCGCTTTCACATGGGAGATTGTACACCAGCCCCTTCTCCCTTCCAGTCTGGAGTCAAACTTTCTGCCACTTGTACTTCACCTGAAGTCGATGCCACCTTGTATCGTCAGCTTGTTGGTAGTCTCTTATACTTGACTCATTCCTGTCCTGACCTTTCCTTTGCCATTGGTCGTGTTTCCCATTATATGCAGACACCTCATGAAAGTCACTGGAAAGTAGCTAAAAGAATACTTCGATATATTCAAGGTACAGTTCAGTTTGGGATTCATTACAGTACAGGGGGGAAACCTTTGTTGGTTGGTTTCACTGATTCAGATTCGACCGACGATCCTGATGATCGAAAGTATACTGCAGGTTATGTTTTCAGTCTGGGATATGGACCTATCACTTGGGCTTGTAAGCAACAACAAGCTCTTGCTCTTTCTTCAGCAGAAGCAGAATATCGAGCCGCATTTAGTGCCAGTCAGGAATCTTTATGGCTTCGATAGATCCTTTCAGAGTTTGTATTCGAGCAGCAGCAGCCTACTCCACTTTGGTGCGACAATCAAAGTGCCATCAAGCTTTCCAAAGATCCAGTTCTACATCAATACAAAAAACACATTGAGATACATATGCACTTAATCTGAAATCTTATTCATGATCGTGTTCTTGAAGTGCTCTTTTTCCCTACAGATGATCAAGTTGCAGACATCTTCACCAAGTCTCTTACAGAAGCGAAGTTTTCTAAACTTCGATCTATGTTAAGAGTTCAGGAACTTGTCATTAAGGGGGGATAGGCTCTAATGCCTCCTTCCTTCTCCTAATAGTGTCACTTTTGTAAATCCTTCAATCCTATCCCAAGTTGTTCTTAAGGGGGGATGTTAGGATATTTAGACACTTAGGAGTTAGTTAAGATCAACTTGTGTAATATATCCGTTAGGGATAGTGTGTTTCTTTAGTATGCATTAGTATGCATTTGTAAATACTTAATCCGACGGTCACGATATGTTCCTGACATAGAGTGATATGACGGCTCAACTTCTCTTAGATCAAACCTAACCTTGATCCATGGCTTAACACTCGATTGGTCTATGATCTCTATTTAAAGAGCATGGAGGGTCATTGTTTAGTTGATCGATTATGAGAAGCTCATTTGTAACTTTCTTTCTTTACATAATAAATTGTCCCGTAGAAGCTATTTGGTTGGGGCCGTGGAGTGTTTCCCTCAAGAGCGTTTAAACCACGTCAAAACATCAGTGTGTTGATCTGTGATCTGTTTGTGCGAAGTGGTTGCTCTTGGTGTTCGGTCCTTTGGTAGTACCCTGTGTACCCTAACAACTATTAACAGAATATTGAACTGGTAAATATACAATGCTGAGTATGGGGATTCGAATTCACTAGGAGGAATTCGAATTGGCCTTCATGCACAGATCCATAATCAGTGGAGAGTCATCAATGCCTAACTAGGAGTCCACCTGCTCATTAGTGAAGTCATCAATGCAAAAGTAATGATCAACCGAGAGTCAAACTGAGTCTAACTGAATGTGGTTGGTGTAACTGGCACATGGAAGCACTAATATAGTGAAGGAGGTTTAGCAGAGGGTGCTATAGGATTTAACTGGAGTCAGAATGGTCAATCTAGTCTCACTGGAGGTCCAACAGAGTGATAAACTCAGTAAAGAGTCAGTTAATCCTTAAATCAAGAAAATAATTGAAGATAACTCAATATAACTGAATATAACTGGACTGGTAGGTGAAGAAGGCACCCTTGTCATGCAGTGGAGCAAAGGAGGGCACATTAGTCACTGGGAGGCCTAGAAATGATCTGAAGGAAGCTCCGAGGGCTAGTTTGCTGAGGACTAGGTGCTAGGACTGATGACCTAGAGTGCATGCAAACCCTAATTGCATGCAAACCCTAATTTTGCATGCATGACTGAAAATGAAAATGACTATATCTAGTAGGACTAGGATGGAGTATAGGAATATCCTAACACCCCCCCTTAATCCATCCTGGGCCCTGGTAACTAGGACCAAAGGTCACCCATACAATAAATGAAATGATAATAAAATACATAACTGTCCATAAATTGAGGAAATGGGGAAAACCTCATGGGAAAAATACCCCGCCTAAAAAAAAACAGTAAATAACTCAAAGAACCATCATGCAGAAAAGAAAGAGGCTTTCATCAGTGAAAACTTTTGCAAGAGATTTGGCATGCTCATCCCATGTAGGAAGGTCTCCCACTGTGTGGAGGATGAAGCAGGTCTTTCATGAACTTTTTTCTGTATCTGGAGCGAATGGAACATGAGTAGTCTTCCCAAAAGATGGAAGAGAGAATCCCATCATCATGTTGCATCTCTTATGGAGAGATGGATGGCATAATGGAAGGTTAGCATGTTGCTGAAGTCTAGTAGTTCTGTAAGCAAATAAATCATCAACTGTGTTCTCAGTGGTAGAAAGGACTATGTGAGAACATATTTCTGTTGAATCTGGACTGAGAATAGGTGTTGGTTCTGAATCTTCTTGAACCATGATCTCAACATCAAAATATTGATCTTATTCTTCACTAGAATATGAGTAACTAGAAGAAAAGTCACTGTGATCTTCATCAGAATCTGAAGGAATAGTTGGAGAGAAGGGCATGAAGTGTGAGAACTCATATGCCTTTGAGGCATGATTAGCAATCCCATTTGCTATAACCTTTCCAGTGGAGATTTCTGTAATCTCTACTATGTCTGGACCAAAAATTACTTGTTTTGGAGATCTTGTATGAGTCATTTGATATACTGACAACAAATTAGCTATAAGAGAAGGAACAAATAAGACATTTTTGAACTTACCATGCTCCATATGAACTGTAAGCAAACCTTTGGCATAAATCTGAGATTTGTCTCCCATGTGAATGGTAGGCCCATCTTGGAGATCCAAAGAGGAGAAGGATTCTTCTTGTGCCATCATGTGGTTGGAAGCTCTAGAATCTATGAGAAGAGCTTTTGTCTTTGAAAAACCAGCCATCAATGCATGACAATCATCAGACCCACTTCCAGAATCAAACATCTTTGCTTCTTTTGGAACAACAATTTGGTTTTGTTCAAGAAGCTTGGTTAGAAGATCAATCTTCTTATGCATGCAGGCATGCTCAAGATGATTTCCTCTCTTGTAGTAGGTACAATTTGGTCTCTTTTGTTTGTCATTCTTGGATCTTGAAGGTTTCTTTCCTTTGCCTTTTTGTCCCCCTTTTGCATTCACTCAACTTGATTCACCAGCTAAAAGAGCTAGATCTCTAGAGGTTTTGATGGCACCCATTTGAAACAGTTTGTTCTCTTCTTGAGTGAGAGCTTCAATAAAGTCACCTAAGGTGGGAAACTTCCATCCAGGGATGGACATTCAAATAGAATGAAAGGTAGATACAAAGACAGAAAATTGAGATCCAAGTTTTCTCAGTATAGAGAGTATCAATTGCTCGTCACTTTTAGTGATGCCACATTGCTTGCAATGCAAAACAAAATTCTGAAATTTGGAGAAGAAATCTTGGATGCTCTCGAAATTGCTAGATTGGAGTGCAACCAATTCATTCTCAAGAATGTAGCCTCTTAGTTCATCTTGTTTTCCAAAAAGACTCCTCAATTTTATCCATAAACATTTGGAGACTTCAATCCATCAGTATGAAACAAGAGATCATTAGATATATGAAGGCATATGCATCCAAAGGCTTCATCCATTTGGTTTAGGTGCTTGATTCTCTTTTCAGCTTGATGTGGTATGGCATCCTTTTCGTCAACTATTCTAGTAAACCCTTTTGACCTCAAGATATTTATCATCTTCACCTTCCATTCGAAATAATTGAAAGGAGTGAGAAGTATAGAAGAAGGAGCATTCGAATTGCTCATCTTGACTGCTTGAACAAGTGCAAAATAGAAAGCTACTGAATCTACTGCTGCAACTGCTGGAACTTCGAAATACCTGCAAAAAACTCTCAAGAATGGAGGTAGAATATACTCTCAAATGGCTCTGATACCATGTGAAATTGCCCACATAAGATCCAAAGAGATGATTTAAACATCACAATGAAAGAATTTAGGAAAAATAGAAGAAGAGACAAGCAATAGAACTTAGATCCAAAGAAACTCTGATTGAGGTAGAATAATTACACATGTTACTATTAACATAATAATGAACTGGTAAATATACAATGTTGAGTATGAGGATTCAATTTCACTAGGACGAATTCGAATTGGCCTTCATGCATAGATCCATAATCAATGGAGAGTCATCAATTCCTAACTAGGAGTCCACCTGCTCATGAGTGAAGTCATCAATGCACAAGTAATGATCAACTGGGAGTCAAACTGAATGTAGTTAGTGTAACTGGCACATGGAAGCACTAATATAGTGAAGGAGGCTCAGTGGATGGCGCCATAGGATTTAACTGGAGTCAGAATGGTCAATCTAGTCTCACTAGAGGTCCAACAGAGTGATAAACTCAGTAAAGAGTCAGTTAATCCTTAAATCAAGGAAATAACTGAAGATAACTCAATATAACTGAATATAACTGGACTGGTAGGTGAAGAAGGCGCCTTTGTCATGTAGTGGAGCAAAGGAGGGAGCATTAGTCACTGGGAGGCCTAGAAATGATCTGAAAGAAGCTCAGGGGCTAGTTTGCTGAGGACTAGGTGCTGGGACTAATGACCTAGAATGCATGCAAACCCTAATTTTGCATGCATGACTGAAAATGAAAATGACTGGAAAGCTAGTAGGGCTAGGATGGAGTATAGGAATATCCTAACATCATTAACTTGTCATAAGGGAAAGTATATCTTTATAGAGCATAGAAATAATAGCAATACTTCATTGGAGGAAAATATAAACACTTGTAGCATACAATTCTCATTAAGACATAAATGTAACTTAATAGATATTAACATTTTTTAACAACAATGTTACAATAATGGAGTATACTTATCTGAATGTCCTGGTAAATGAGGGATTGACTGCAACTTTCCACCTAACCTTTTAACATTCATTCCCACTTATGTTCTTCCACCGAGGGAACTTCTTCCAAGATTTATACCCTTAGATTGTTGTTAAGATTTCAATCTAAAATACACTGTAACTTTAAACTTTCATATAGCTTATTGGATTCAACCAATATTATTTTCATTGAAATCATTTGTATTTAAATCGGAAGCAGAATCTATAGTGATATAACTGTCAATCAATGTTATAAACAAATATAGTCGATCAAGATATGAAATAGCATATGCCCTCTTCTATCAATCTTAATAATAACTTATAAATAATTAGTGAGACTTGAGGACTGTACTCTTTCTTTGTTGGGACAAGTTATAATACACAATCCAAGGAATGGCTGAGAGTTATTCCCAGTACTTCCATTATGACCAATGAACATACAGTCCAAGATGTTAAGAATTGTAATCTCAATGGTTATGAGTTGGTTAATTAGTTGAGTATGTTAGTTGACTAGGACACTTCCAGCTGTCCCATAGTATTGGACATTAGTATTGATGTGATGTAATCCTATATAATCTTGAATTTAATAATCAGAAGGCAATGAATATGCCCATCTATGTTCTATATTCTATTTTCTTATGTCCTCTATATTTTAACATCGTATCAAAGTGTATGGCCTGATCCATACCTTTTGTTGTTGGGTAAGCCTTTTCACATAGTGAAAAGAACACACGCGTAGATCAAGACGGGACAGATCGGCGTGGAGGAGAAGCTTCACATCTTTGGGGCCGCATCAAATGAAATTTTTATTTATTTTTCCGTTAGAGCCACCGGCTCACTTTCTGTTAATTAAAAGAGAGCCACATGCTCACTTTTTGTTAAGGCAAAGAGAGTCACCAATGCACTTGTTGTTAAGGAAAAGAGAGCCATTAGCACACTTGTTGTTAAGTAAAAGTGCACCAAACATTGTTCACTTACATGGATTTTTCTCATGCGCACTATGTTATCTAAAGAAGTTGCACCACTGTGTTTAAAGATAGTCATACAAAATGGAAAGTACCAACATGAAGCAGATCTCCGAACAAATGTTGACCGGCACAAACTATGAGTTTTGGTCAATCAAGATGAAGATGTTTCTCCAACTCAACAACTGTGGGGATATGGTTGAAAATGATTTTACAGTACTAGCCACAACTATTGTGGCTTCCATGACTAATTATCTCAAGAAAGCCCTTGAAGAAAGCTGAGATAGAGATCTCACTGCAAAATGGTTGATCCAAAGATGCATTGAAGAGTCCATTTTTCCATGGATCTCAGGAGCTACCACTGCATATCAAGCATGGAATCTCTTTGAAACTGCATACAAAGGTACCGGAAGAGTTAAAATGGTAAGACTTCAAACCTTTAGACTTCAATTTGATAGTCTTAAGATGAAGGAAACTAAAACTATAGATCAGTTCATGACTAGGGTTTCAGGTATTGTGACTCAATTCCAAACCTATGGCGAGGCCTTGGAACAAAATTTTGTTGTTCCAAAGATTCTTAGATGTCTCACTAAGAAGTTTTCTTTGGTTTTTATTGCAATAAAAGAATCTAAATATATGTCCAATTTTACCCTTGAAGAGTTAACAGGTTCCCTTCTGTCTGAAGAAGCTCAACTCAGTCAAGAGGAAGAGTCTTTGTCAAAAGCATTCAACACTCAGGCTTCATTCAACAGAGGTCAATGCAGAGGAGGCATAGGAAGAGGCAAAAGAGGAAGAGTTTCTCATTCTATAGAGGATAGAACTGCTCATGAACATTCAAATCACTGTGATCACTCTCACAACTCTCATAACCAGAGGGGGAGAGGAAAGAAATGGACAAATAGGTCCAACATTCAGTGCAACTATTGAAAGAAGTATGCCCACTATGAACAAGACTGCAGAAATAAGGAATCAGATCAGAACAGTGGGAGAGATCATGTCTCCAATGTTGAAGAAAGATTAGAAGTCATGTTTCTCTCATTCCAAGCAACTGTAGAAGAATATCACTCAGATATATGGTTTCTAGATAGTGGATGCAGCAATCATATGAGAGGTAACAAATCATTATTTTCTGATCTAGATCCATCTATTAATTCAAAGATCAAGCTTGGTGATCAATATCTTGTTCTTGACCAAGGGAAAGGAGTTGTTCCTATCCTTACTAAAAATAATGAAAATAAGCTAATACATGATGTATTTTGTGTTCCTAATCTGAAATTCAATTTGATCAGTGTGGGTCAACTGATTCAAAATAAGTATGATGTGAGGTTTATTGATTCTTATTGTTCTGTCTTTGATAAACCCCCCATTAGAAGACTCTTAGGAAAAATAGAAATGACCAAGAATAGAATATTCCCACTCAATCTGAGAAGTGTTATCATGTGACAGTCATATGCACATACTGTTTCCAGTCTAGATGAAACCTGGTTGTGGCACTGTAAGTATGGTCATCTACCCTTTCAGAGTCTCAGTCATCTACAAAAATAGTCCATGGTTAAGGGGTTACCAGTTATGAATGAACAGTCCAGTTCCTATGAAGACTGTATCTTAGGGAAACAACAAAGGGACAATTTCCCCACTTCTACGTCTCGAGCCAAGGAACACCTTGAGTTAGTTCACACATACATATGTGGACCCATGCAAAACTAGTCCATAGGAGGTATTCTGTATTTTTTTACCTTTATTGATTATTATAGTAGGAAAGTATGGATCTATTTTCTTAGACATAAATATGATTCCTTCTCCAAGTTCAAAGAGTTCAAGTAAATTACTGAAAAACAGTCAAGTAAATCCATCAGAATACCTAGATCATATGGTGGAGGTGAGTATGACTCACATGATTTTGCAGAGTTTTGTAAGTAGCATGCCATCCAACACCAGTTCACTACCAGATACACTCCATAGCAGAATGGGGTTGTTGGATGGAAAAATCAGACCATAATGAACATGGGCCAAAGTATGTTGTCATACAAGAAGTTGTCAGATGATTACTGGGATGAAGCTGGTGCATGTTCAGTTTACTTACTGAATAGATCTCCCACAGTAAGTGTGAAGGAAAATATTCCTAAAGAAGCATGGAGTGGCACTAAAATTAGTGTTTCACATCTCAGAATATTTGGATTTGGGGAATTTGCACACATACCTGATGAATTAAGAAAAAATATTGACAAGAAAAGTGAAAGATGTATCTTCACTGGTTACAGTGAACAACATAAGGCTTACAAACTATATAATCCTGTCACCAAAAACCTTGTGGTAAGCATAGATGTCAAATTTCTTGAAGATAAATGTTGGAGTGATCCTCATAATGATACAACAAATATTCAGGACAAAGACAGTCCAGTACCAACAAAACTACTAAGAATTCCCAAACTGGAGGTACAACAATAGAAGCAAGAAGCAACATTGTCAAACAGTCCACCACAGAACCAGAGAACTAGAAGCTTAAGGGATTTATATGAACAGACTCCTGTTATTGATGAGCAACTACAGTATGCTTTATTTTCCTGTCATCCAACATAATTTGATGAAGTAGTAAAAGATGCACAGTGGGTACACGCAATGAATAAAGAAATTGATTATATAGAAAGGAACGAGAATTGGGATCTTGTTGATCTCCCATCAGACAAAAACACTATTGGAGTAAAATGGGTCTATAAGACCAAACTAAATGAAAAATTAGAGATAGAGAAGCGTATGCAAGGTTTGTTGGAAAAGGATTTGCACAAAAATATGGTGTAGACTATGATGAAACCTTTGCTCCCGTAGCAAGGATGGACACCATCAGAGATGTACTTGCAATAACAACTCAAAAACAGTGGCATGTTTATCAAATGGACGTGAAATATTCCTTCTCAATGGAATACTTGATGAAGAAGTCTATGTAGACTAGCCACCTGGTTATGTTTTCAAAGGTCAAGAACACAAGGTATGTAAGCTAAAAAAGGCCTTGTATGGTCTAAAACAAGCTCCACGAGCTTGGTACAACATAATTGTTCTTACCTCATCAACAATGGATGCAACCGAAGAAGCAATGAACACACTGTGTATATCAAAACAAATTGGCAAGGTAACATTCTACATGCATGTCTTTATGTTGATGATATGATTTATACTGGAAATATGATGCTAGAAGAATTTAAGACAGTCATGAAAAAGGAGTTTGAGATGACTGATCTTGGTCTCATGAGGTACTTCCTTGGTCTGTAATTTGACCAAAGTGAAAATGGCATCTTCATCTATCAGCATAAGTATGCTACAAACATTCTATAGAGATTCAAAATGGTTAAATGCAAACCGACATAAAATCCTATTGCTATAGGAACCAAGTTAAGCAAGAATGATGATGAACTAGTAGTAAATTCTGGAATTTACAAAAGATTGGTAGGCAGTTTAATGTATTTAACTGCAACTAGACTTGATTTGATGTATGCTATAAGTTTGATCTCTAGATTTATGGAGTCTCCCAAAGACTCTCATTGGAAAGTTGGAAAAATAATTATGAGAAATGTTTCAGGCACAATTGGTCATGGACTTTGGTACACTCTTTCACCAGACAAAACTCTTATAGGGTACACTGACAGTGATTTTGTAGGAAGTATTGATTATAGGAAAAGCACATATGGTTATGCTTTCCATTTTTTGTACCAGTCTGATTTCATGGGCCTCTCAAAAACAACCCATTGTTAGTATGTCTTCTGCAGAAGAAGAATATGTCGCAGCAACTACAGCAACATGCCACGTACTTTGGTTAAGAATACTTTTGAAGGATATGGGACACATAGAAAAAGAACCAACATCTATTTATTGTGACAACAATTCTTCCATACAATTGTCCAAACATAACGTGTTTCATAGAAAGAGTAAACACATTGACACTCGCTATCACTTTATATGTGAGTTAGTCAATAATGGAGAGATTACTTTGATGTTTTGTGGCTCTAAGGAGAAATTGGATGACATGTTCACCAAACCTTTGGGAACATCTGCATTTGCGTTTCAGAGGAAGCATCTAGGAATTGATAGTGCTGAGAATACCATCCCATTTGAGATTAAGCGGGTGTGTTAAGAATTGTAATCTCAACAATTATGAGTTGGTTAATTAGTTGAGTTTGTTAGTTGACTACGACACTTGGTTGTCCCATAGTATTGGGCAATAGTATTGATGTGATGTAATTCTATATAAGATTGAAGTTAATAATCGGAAGGAAATAAATATGCTCATTTGTGTTATATCTTCTATTTGATTCTGTCCTCTACATTTTAACACAAGAAGGATTGAGGCTATGCCCTTTATCAAAAGGTGGAACCAACTTAAAAGGAACTACTCCGTCTATAGAAATTACAAAATAATAATAAAGTTATAAATGGGACTGCACCCTCACCATCAACAATACCAAAAGGAAAATGAAGATTATTGCAGATTCTGAATATGAATCCAACCGAACAATTAGTTCAAGAGAGAGTCCCACTCTTCTCCTCGTATAACGTTTGTATCATATATTCACAGAAGGAGTCTGTGCCTCTTTCCCTCCACAGAGGTATTTAAATTACAGTTACATTTTTTAAGAGTCCAAGACCAAAAAGAAGACTCACCCTCTTTTTTCTAAGAGAGGAATACTCTCTGCAATTAATAATCCCAATATACAATGATTAAGAATCAAGGTGAGTTTCTTTTAAGAGGAGAAATCTACACCAAAGTTTAACAAACAAACCAAGCCCAATCCAAGGGATATGTCTTTTCTCCCTCAAACAATGAATATCAACAAGTATTTAGTAACCCAGAGTACTCACCAAGAGGCGTCCTCCACTTGCAAGGAGAAGGCATCCTCACCACAACATGTGTTATTGAATAATTAACAAATAAATCTTAAGTGACTACCTCAAGAGCTTTGATTATAGAGATTCCAAGCCACAAGTTCACATACAACATCTACTCATGTAAGAAAGGTAATGGCTCCTATAGAGAGACTAAGCCATGATGTAATATACATCATATGTAGATAAGAGATAAATTTTGGTAGCATATTAATTACAGATCAAGAAGGCTATGCATGTTTATCCTGTCAACAAACCGAAATAGAAATAACAGTATACAGATATCATGTACTGAGGATTCAAGAGGGTTTCCCTCTCTCCCTATCCACAAGAGAGTGCCCAAGCAACATGTAAACACATTTAATTCAAACTCAAGAGGGATAGATAGATCCTAAAGGGCTACTACCTTCTCAACAAAAGTGTATAAATCTACCAAACCTATGGTATCAAGAATGTTCCCTTCATTTACCAAATGTATAAATATATATAGATATAGTCAAATACATGTAAAAAGAGATACAAAATGATAGTTTAAAAAAAATATAGTAAGGGAAAGAAGAGAGGTTGTTCCTCTCCTCATGTATAAAGATAAATGAAACTATATAGGAATATAGACAACAAATCAGAAAGGAAAGGTATGAACAAGAGAGAAAACCTGGTACTCCGGGATGGTGGTCGTCCTTTACTACAGAGGGAAAGATATATTTTAAATCGACATCCTACTCCCAATTATTCCCTCTTCCTTTCCTCAATGCTACGGAGTATATATTAAATCATAGTTTGCAGAGATAGCAGTGAAGATCACGAGTTTCAACTCTCTTTCCCCTTTCCAAGAGTTCTTTCTAATCACTACAACTCCCTTCTTTTCATCATGAGCACAACCCTTCAAAAAACAGTTATGGTTTTATTTTCTTGCATAAGACTATAAACATCTAGGAAAGAGAATCGTTAATAGTCTCTCATTTAAAGCTCTTTATTGGTTTCTTTTATTTGTACAATTAGATGTCTTTTGGTATGATTTTTTCTTTGGTAGCTAAAATATATACGATAGATTATCATATATTTACCATATGTTAAGATTTATAATTATTGGTTCTACTTAATGGTTAAAGTTACTCTTTAACTTAATTATTCGTAGAAAATGTATTATGTTTATTATAATAATTGTGATACATCACAATATAATTGAATTGTAGAGAACATCGATCTCAACATTGCTGACAATAGCATTTTCAACACTCTTTCTACCTTAGGATTTGGCTTTGCCTTTCCATCAAAGTTCTAGTGATGTCTCATTCCTCTCCCATGGAAATTACCTTTAATAATAATGTGATATTAATATTTTAACCATGTTTAGGCTCATATTAATGATTAATTGTACTGTAATAAATCATAGAATCTTGCTACAATATTGTGGAAAACAACCACTATCCCCAACTTAGGACAACACGTATAGACTTATGGTTATCATGTGAACATAAGCTTTCACATTTCTTCAAGTGCCTAAAACACGAGGACGACGCTCATCAAGAACAACTTAGATCGTCATGGCTTCCCAGACATTCACCTCTCCCCCTAGTGGATTATGTTTCCCCCATTATTTAGTTGTGTCAAGCCCTTCAGTATGCTAAGTATACAAATTTACACTACAACTTACGAAATCACAACAATACTTACAAAGTTTACTATCACGGCCTTGGCCTTGAGCTCCTCTCAAGGAACTGTTAGATTATGCACTTTACATTTGTATTTTTGTTACAAAATATTTGGGGTAATAGAGGGATGTTACATCCTTACCCCCTTAAAAATAACACCATCCTTGATGGTCATTCCCTTCAAAACTCCGTCTTCAACTTTCAGTTTTATTTGTGAAATACAATCTTCAGTTGTTTTTTGCTTGTTTTCCAAACTTTTATGTCTTTAGCATCTCTTTTGGATATCTTTAAGGTTCTTTTCCCTTCATAACTTGTGTTTTACACATGCAATACAAATTTTTTCTAGAATTTTAGCATAAAATATATGCACACACATGATTATTCGAAATCATTTAAGGAACATAAATAATAATTTCCTTTGCAACATCATGTTGTTTCCCTTTCATAACAACACTTTTAGATTTTGGTTTTACTTACAAAGCTTCACTTTGTATATTCCTGCACCTAAAATATCTATCAATCATACATGATATATATAAATCATAGTCTAAGTTAGAATATTCACATATTTCTTTTCTTGGCATATAACCTTTACATATATAGCATCCTCATCCATACCTCCTATATGGTAGTACTTCCAAGTACTCTTAGTCATAGACCTTGAGCAGTTCAATTGCTCTTCAACAGGTTACCCAACCTAATGAATGTTTTCTATCTTGATTACTAATGTAGAGTAGTCACAAGGTTTTTTACCCAATCTGTGTAATTCTTGTAATAAAAAACCCCTTTAACACAGTCCTTCCTGGAAAAACCATGTTTCTTTCAAGGTAATTGAGCACTCAAAGAATTACAAGTGAACCTTGCAATGAACTAGATGGAACCATTACCCCGTGTAATGTTCACCCTTTGCAACTTTTCTTTTGGGGAAAGGCTCTTGATTCAATTCAGGATGTTCTGTCTTATTTATATTCTTTTATTTTCAAGAAATAGTTAGGTTTTAGTTTATCTCCATTTCTTTTATTTTTAATTCATAAAATTAAATATTTTTCCTCACATAGTTCTTAATTCTTCATTAACACTCTTTGTATTAATTAAGTAGTAATGTTCCTCCCTAGTATGCTTGGTCCCTATTTTGGGTGGCTACTCTCAAAGGATTTAGAATATAATAATAATTTTATCTATATACTTTGATGCTCAAGAGTTGTCTCAACACAACATCAAATTCAAAAAATTTAAGTCTAAATTGTTTTGATGTTATAGAGTCACCTGACTCAAGATCAAATCAAAACATTTAAAACACTTTTGATGCTCAAGTGTCTCCTTGACTCAACATCAAATCAAAGCATTTAAGTCTAAATACTTTTGATGCCCCAAAGTCTGATCACCTAACTCAACATTAATCAATTTTGATGATTTAGAGTCTCCCAACTCAACATCAAATCAAAAAAAAAAAATCCAAGTACTTTTGATTGTCCAGAGTCTCTCCCAACTCAACATCAATCACTTCTGAAGCTCCAAAGTTTTCTCAATTGAACATCAAATTAATGTATTAAGTCCTCTAAGAATTTACATCTTACATTGAAACCTCTATAACTCATTCCCTATAACTTATTCAAGCAACGTAAATCATAATGACATAAAATATATTCTTTCTTTAAAATAAAATATCCATTTCCATTACCAATTTGACCATGTTGTTTTTTACCAACAACTATGGGCTTACCTTCCCAAGTGCATACCATTACATGTATCATTCCCGAGTCACCCATGTTTACTTTTCATAATATGCATTTTTTATACAATTAACTTTGCACTATGTGTACTAATCATTTCACATTTATTTTTCTAGATCATGCATTCAACATCATCACATTTTACAATTTCATATTTCAATACCTTAAGTATCTTATAAAACATATGTAAATGTTTTCACTACTACTTCATTATTGTTGATGTAATATTACTATCTTTTTGAAATCAATTGCTTCGACATAATTAAGCCATCTATACAAACTTAACATTCTCAGAAAAGTTACATTTACTTCTTTCAATTTTTCAATATAAATTCAAATCTACCAATTCATTTCCTAATGTCTTTGATATGAAGTATATACTTGGCATAAATAATTTGTGCCATCGGTTTTCATATTATCAACTTTTAATAACACCCTACTATCCTTTCATAAGTATGCATTATATAGAAATTACCTCATGTATTTCCTTCCATTATTTTCTCTCTAATTTGGCGAGGCTTCTTTCTACCGGCTTCTTCCAACCAAGTGCACCTGTGTATTACACTTACAACTTCTTGAGGGGAGTTTTTAATATTATAATCTCTTTTTGTTGACGTGATTTAAAGCAAGAAAATATAACAACAATTTTCTATCTTGGTGCACTTAAGCACCAATGTTATGAACAATGCATAATCTACATACAACAACATATGTGGCTATGCAAAACCCCGGTGCATTTGACTAATTTAACATATATGATATTGCTAAAATCAAGATGTATTACTATGTAATTTATTATTGTAAGTTAAACACACTTAATATGGATATGCAAAACCCCAGTGCATTTAACTAATTTAACATATATGATATTGCTAAAATCAAGATGTATTACTATGTAATTTCTTAGTGTAAGTTAAACACACTTAATAGTTACTTATACTTGCACATACCTTTTGTCCATTTGAACATTATCGTCTAATGCTTCTAGTTTAGCATATTAAGCATCAATCATAACATAAGCTTGAATCTATATATAACCTTGAAGTGATACTCCAATTTTTACTATATATCATGAACTCACATTGGACGTTACTTTAACATTGTATTCAATAACACAAAAACATCATGGATAATTTAACATGTTTAGTTCTCTTCCGACAAGTTGTACTGAAACTCATACCTACAAGGTTTGATCGACACTTCTTCTCCAAGCAAATGAAAGAATCAATCATGTCAGTTATCCTTTTCATCTTTTCCTAGTTCAAATTAAGACTAGGATTGTTATGCATATGCATCAATCTTCTTCAATTCGTGGGCATAAGGCTAGGTGGTTATTATTTCCTTTCCTTTGGTCCCCACATGAAGACATTACATCTATCTTTATTTAAACTTGCATTGTACCTTATCATTATGCATTCAAATATGTTAATCATTCGTTTTCCTAAACAAGTCAATGTGCAATTACAGATACATACTACCAATGTCAAAATGCTCTCAGTTTCATATGCATATCAAGTTCTTAGTATTTACTACTTATTACAATCAGTCTATAACATAATGTAGTCATTCATTCAACACATTAAGGAAATTAACATATCAATTATTATCTCAAATATTTATGACCAATTAAAATCCATTGTAGCCTGCAAAGTCATTTAATTTCATGCATTCAAATAATCATGTAAAGTTTTTGGAAGCCCTTTACATGCCACTAACAATCGCCCTAAGGTTTATCAATGACTCGGGAGAGTCTGATTTTACTTCTTGTTTGTTCCTATATTTATGCAATAATCGCATCATTCTAGGTTGAGGGAAATGCCTTTGTCTTTAATATATTTTTATTTATAAATTAGGCATTTTTAACAGTACCGATGATGGCTTTGTGGATGAATGCGGGTGAAAAATGTAGTAGGGGAAAATACCTAATAATTTATATATATAATAGTATGGAAAGCACCCTAATCATGTTTCTCATTACTGGTCCTTTGTTTTTAATTTGGTTGTGGTATCAGGTTGAATAACCCACGCTGTAGCGTGGTCAACCTTTCAATAGTTAGTTGGGTAGCACTCAGGGGATTTGGTCTTGAGTCTGAACTTGAGTAGGATTTAAATGTTTTGAACACTGAAGCGTTACGTGCCCTAAATAAAACATTTAGTTAGTTTAAAAATATAAGGGCCTGTGGTTTAAACGATTTCGATTTTTATGAAATACCATAGTTTGTACTAATTTTGATGTTCATCGTGGATTTTAATATGTTTTGGATATCCTCACGTGAACCCTATTAGTGCTTAAATCTTGACTTAAAAATTAATTCAAGTTTGCTATTCGATTCTCTTTAAATATTGAAAAGTTTAAGCTCATTGACTGAAACTCCCGAGAAGCGAATAGCTTCACACTTGTCTGGAGTTGATTCGACCTAGTTTAAGTTTATGAATTTCATTGGGAATTTTTAATAATTAGGTAAAGGTACTGTGTAATAATTTTGAGTTAATTAATTAGTTTAAAAACCTAGGATCCAGGTTTCAAAGAGAATCGATCTCTTGAATGAGATGATTCTGTTGTAAAAGGTTTTTAGATCAGAATTGTGTTGGTCCAGGGTTATCCCTATGAATCTTCCAGGGTTTGGAAGTTCACAATGTAATCTTGTTTAAAGGAAATGTAATTACAGTATTTTATAAAAGGCTGAGATCTAGCACAAGATAGTGTAGCTAGCTCTGCTAGATCGTAGGTCTAAAAGAAAATAAGGAATAGTTTGATGTTTAGGATTACAATTATGCATAAATAATTTCTCAAGGTTAAAAGTAAATGTTTACCCTAAGGAGCCCAGGCCTTAGCCCTTGCTCCCAAATACACAATGATAACCAGAATGCTAATGAAAATAAATTTACAGTTTCACAAGAATTAAATCCTAACTTCCAGCCTGTAATATTCTAGGAACTTTGAAATATGATTATAAGTTCTTACCTGAACTCTTGTAGCTTGGATCTCCTTTTTATAGCCTACACACCTCAAACACTAGTTAATGGAAACAAATATTCTTTGCTAACTTGTAGGATGATAACCAAATAACTTTGGAACTACCACATTCCTCTCAACCATGACCTAGAACCATTCCTGGTTTTAAATCGGATCCCCCTGAGTTGGTCCCAACATGAAAAGAAATACGGAGAACCTAAGGTAGAAGGCTGATTTCATATGAGACTTGGTATTTTCCTCTAACAGGATTTTGAACAATTTCTCTCTTGATTCCATAAGTAATGAAAATAAGATAGATCCCTCTCTTTGTAAATTGTCCTTGTATTTATAGATAATCTTTGGAATGGGCAGTTAAGTTAATAATAATATTTTTAATATTAACTTTAGTTTGACTCTTAGTTTGAATTATAACATATAATTTAAAAGTTTATTTAATTACAAACTTCAGTTTTATCTAGAACTCTTACTTTGTTCCTTTTGAACTATTTATTGTAAACTTTATATTTGGTTTATTTAATTTATGAGAATAATATGTATACAGGTGAAATCCATCCATGTGGATTTATAGACTTTACTTTATAATACTTGTGCGTGTATTTTATTACTCTCATATATTTGTTTATGTATAATATCTTTATATATCAATATATAAGTAGGTATATATAATACTTCGCACATAAGTGAGCCTCTCTTCATTAATCACTTTGATTAATCCATGTAATTACATAGCATTATTATTTTTATGCTTTATTAAATAATCTAGACTCTTTTGACAAGGCTTTGGGTGGGTTTAGATGGTCAACTAGGTTAGGTAGCCCTAGATCCCTTTTCATGTTGGATTACCTCATATTTCGTGGTAGTTTCCTTAGTCCTTGATGAGATGAGTAGTGATTCAATTTAGTCAAATTAAATAATTATGGTGACTAGTGTTGCTATTCAAAGCCTTCCTCAACTCAACACCTTTTAAGTAAAGTAACCCCTAGTGCTATTCAGAGCTTAAGCTCAACACTTTTAAATGGGCGTTACACTAGTGCAATTCCAGAGCCTCTTGCTCAACACTAGTACTAGGATGCATTTATACAATACACCTAGGGATACAATGGCCAAAGATCTAATGCTCCAGCTTATGCTCAACATCAAGTTGGAGTGGTCCAGGACTTATGCCCAACACTCTATGTACATTGGGGCTTACGCCCAACACATAATAAAATCAATCTATGTACATCGGGGCTTATTCCTAGTACATAGGTCATCCATGTGCTCCAGAGCGTACGCTTAACACATCATAAAAGTCAGTCATGCATACCAGAACTCTGCACAGTACATAACAAAGATCGTCTCAATATATTAGGGTTTGTACCCAATCACATAATAAACATCAATCAAGTACATCGTGGGTTATGCCCAACACATAACAAATAATTTGTATCCATTAGGGTCCATGGCCAAATATGTATATCTATAACTGAGGTAAATAATGTGCATCGGGGCTTACACCTACCATATATAACGAAAGTAAAAACATGTGCATTGGGGGTTATGCCCAGTATATATGTATTATAAAAAAAAATCATGTGCATCGGAGCTTACGCCCAATATATAGAATAATCATAATCAACACAATTCGGGATATTACAGCCCTCCCCACTTAGAACAAGACCCTCTCGGTGTTCTAGGGACTAGAAATGAAGTCATGAAATAAGACTGGGTAAGCCTCCTTCATGGTGGTTTCATTTTCCCAGGTGGCCTCATCAGGCCCAAAGTTCCTCCACTGCACTTTCAATTGGACGATAGTTCATCTCCTAAGCTGTACCTCCCTCTTCTCCAATATGTGGAGGGTCTCTGACATAAACTCCCCCTCGAGCTCTACATGTAATAAGGTCCAATCAATCACATGATTAGTATCATAGATATATTTATTTAATAGAGATGTATGAAAAACATTATGAACTTTTACATGTGCTGGTAAGGCTAATTTGAATGCTACTGGCCCTTTCTTAGCCAGTATCTCGAAGGGTCCACAAAATCTAGGGGCCAACCATCCACAACGCCCCAAGCTCAAAGAGCTCCTCTTTTCCTTCACTTTTAAGAAGACATGTTCGCCGACTTGGTAATATTTGTCTTTTCTTTTCTTGTCCACATAACTCTTCTGGTGGTCTTGTGCCTCTTTTAAGTTTTGTTGTACTTTGGTGACTAGTTGTTCTAAGTCTTTCAGTAAATCTGGACCTAGCATGAGTCTTTCTACTAGGCTACCCCATGTCAATGGTGTCATACACTTTCTTCCATAGAGTAGCTCTAAGGGACTCATCTTAGTAGAGGTCTAAAACCCGTTGTTGTATGCAAACTCTACGACGTGCAAACAATCCTCCCATTTCATGGGGTTGTTCATAACATACATCCTAAGCATATCCTCTAAGATTTGGTTTACCCGTTCTGTCTGTCTATTAGTTTGCAGGTGGTAAGCGGTACTGAAATTTAACTATGTCTCCAAACTGGAGAACAAGGATCTACAGAAGTTACTAGTAAACTTCGTTTCTCTATCCCAGAAGATTGCCTTGGATATCCCATGCAATCGAAAGATTTATTTTAGGAAGATGTTCACAATGTGGACGGCTTTGTACGTCGATTTTACAAGTATGAAGTGCGTTGCTTTGGATAACTTGTCTACCACTACAAAGATGGAATCGTTTTGTTTCTCAATTTTTGGTAACCCCATAATGAAATACATACTGATAACCTGCCATTTCCACTATGAAATGGGTAGCGGTTGTAGTAATCTTGAAGGGTGTTGGTGTTCCGCTTTGACCAGTTGGCACTCCTGGCACTTAGCGATGAATAATGTTATGTCGGCTTTCAACTTAGGCAAGAAAAAGTGTTTCTTTACATCCAATATCATCTTCTGATATCTTGGATGTACTAAGTAGGGTTTCTGATGAAACTTTGTTAAAATGTTAGGTCTAATGTCTCCGTCATTCGGGACACAGAGTCTCTCCTTCGACCATAACAGTCTTGACTCGTCCATCCTATATTCCTTTTGTTCTTGGAATAACCTATCCTCCTGAATATTTTTAAAGATGTCGACATAGAATCGGTCATTCCTACTTGTCGTTCTAATCGTATTGTGCAAGTTTGAATCGGTTTGACTCACAGTTACCTCATATATCATATGGGATCATTGACTTAAAGCATCGGCGATCTGGTTCTCCTTTCCTTTTATGTTTTTTAACTCGAAGTGGTACTCGCTAAGGAAATCTAACCATCTGGGCTGCCTAGCATTTAGGTCAGGTTGGTCAAATAAGTACTTCAAACTCATATTGTCCGTCTTCAATAGGAAATTATTCCCCATAAGGTAGTGTCTCCACATCTTTAAAGCGTGGATAACAGCGGCTAGTTGAAGGTCGTGCATGGGGTAGTTATGTTCGTGTTCTTTTAACTTTTTTGATTCATAGTAGATGGCGAAGTCATTCTATATGAGGGCTCAATTCAGTCCTTCTTTGATTGTGTCCGTGCAAACAACAAAGTCCCCATCAGGATCAGCAATCTGTAGTATAGGTGCGTTAGTCAGAAGTTGTTTTAGTTTCTGGAAGCTTTCTTCGCACTTGGGCATCCAAAGAAATTTGTTTTCCTTTTTCTGTAATTCATTCAGAGGACAAGCAATCCGTGAGAAGTTCTCAATGAACTTCTGGTAGTAACCGGCTAATCCTATAAATGACCTTATGTCGGTAACACAAGTAGGTGTAGGCCATTCCTCGATGGCTTTAATCTTTTATGGGTCGACCGCTATGCCCTTCTCCAAAATGATGTGACCCAAATACTGTATTTGCAGTCTATAGAAATCACACTTGCTAAACTTGGCGTATAGTTGATGTTCCCGTAATACCCGTAGTACTATTCGGAGGTGTTCCTCATGTTCCTCCTCACTTTTGGAGTAAATCAGTATGTCATCGATAAAGACTATTACAAATTTATCCAAATACTTGCTAAAGATGTCGTTCATCATGCACATAAAATGAGCGGGTGCGTTGGTTAATCCGAAAGGCATAACCACAAACTCGTAATGGCCATATCGGGTTTAAAAAGCAGTTTTACTAATGTCTTCATCAAGGATCCTTACCTAGTGGTATCCGGACCGCAAGTCAATATTTGGAAAGATCTTTGCCCCTCCAACTCGATCAAACAAGTCATCTATCCTAGGGAGTGGATATCGGTTCTTGATGGTAAGCTTGTTGAGTTCTTGGTAATCGATGCACATCTGCATCATCCCGTCTTTCTTCTTGAAGAAGAGTATCGGTGCTCCCCAAGGAGACAAACTCTGTCGGATGTACCCTTTTTTGATAAACTCTTGTAACTGTATTTTAAGCTCCACTAACTCTTGTGCGCTCATAAGGTATGGCATCTTTGAAGCCAATATTGATCTGAGTGTTAATTAAATGGAAAATTCTAAGTCTCTCTTGGGTGGTAGCCCTCGTATTTCCTCGGGAAATACATCCTTGAATTCCACAAGGACTGGGAAATCCTCGATTTTCTGTTGCCTATCGGCTTCTACATTTTGCATGTTAACTACAAAAAGTTTACAGCCCTTCCTTATGCACTTCTTCACCTATAAGTTAGATATCTGTTTGACGGAAACCTTCTTAGGTATTCCTTGGATCTTCCTTTGATTCCCTTGGCTATCAGTGCATAATATTGACTTGTTCAAACAATTGAGCATGACATGTTGTTGTTCCAACCAGTCCATGCCTATAAGTACATCATACAAGCGTACCAGTAAGATATTTAAATCTACCTTAGTTGGGAACCTATTCAAATCTATCTCGCATTCCTTAACTAGTTCAAAGACTTTCCGTTTGGTACCAATGGCTAGTTGTACCAGCCATGGTTTCCCGTGTTTCTCTCAGTTTAACGTACAAGTGTCAACAATATTGGGGGAAACATAGCTTCAGCATGCACCGGGGTTGATCAAAACTGAAATAGTTGTGTTGGAAATGTTACCTTCAATCACGACCATAGTGGCCTTGTGGTCTGCTTGTCGGCCTTCAAGTGCTGCATAAATTCTTGGTGTTCTTTCCATGTCCCCTACCGTTGGGTTTTCTTGTATGTTGTGTAGAACCCCATCGGTCTTGTTATGACAATCTCTGAAGTAGTGGGGTCCTTGGAATTTCCAGCAACTAATGGGTGGCAGAGCAACTTTTAATCCTTTGTTAAAACCTGGTCGGTTGGTATGTGGTGCGGGCACATTTGGTCGCGCACGAGGTCGATTGAAATTTATGTTCGGTGGGAAACTATTATTCTGTTTCTGGTATGGTGGTGGCCTAAAACCTAGTCTTCGATTATCAGAAAAGGACCTGAATCTGTCCCGACTTCTGTTTATGTTATAATTTCTTTGTTGTCCATGTTCATAGTGTTAATATTTAATATGCTAAGACTGAAAATAGCAGCATTACATTCCATTTCACAATAATAGCATATACAGGATCACTGAAGAAACAACAAGCATAGCATAAACACAAGAGACACAGATTTATCCTGGGAAACCCTCATGGGGTAGAAAACCCAGTAAAGCTTCCTGAATATAGATGACCAGCAATACACAAAGATGCAAACCAAAGATATGATCTCCTCCTCCACCATAGCAGACCTCTCCTCCACAAGTGCGCCTTTCTCAAGTGAGTGTGTGTGTCAAATGAGGAACACACCTCCTCTATTTATACACTACACTGACATGTATTTTACACAGGTACACGTAGGCTCGTATTTAACCAATGGGTTAAATACCCCACTACAACTGATTGGGCCGACCCCTCTAGGGTGGTCTAATAACCCTTTGACCCACATAACATATACAGGGCCGACCCCCACTAGGGAAGTCTAATAACCCGAGTTACCACATTCCGACGGAGGAATAAACATCTCCGGATATACAATAAGATCTTCACGGAGGAATGAAACATCTCCAGAATAATAAAGTACAAATATAATATTCTTTGAAGTTACAATATCTCAACACTCCCCCTTAATGAGAAGGATATTATAACAACATCTGCACGAGCAAGGAGTCATCAACATCATACATGATACATCTATAAATCATTGGAAGCTTTCTCAACATCATCAGTAACTCAAGCAGTTACTGGAACATCTTCAATACTGGAACATCGACATCTTCAGTATTGAGTCTTTATCTTCTGTAGCACTTGAACAGCTACAACAATATCATCATCTGGATCCTCACGATTATCGTCATCACACGATCATCAGCATCGTCATCTCATGATCATCAGCATCGTCATCTCACAATCATCAGCATCATCATCACACGATCATCAGCATCGTCATCTCACGATCATCAGCATCGTCATCACACGATCATCAGCATCGTCATCACACGATCATCAGCATCGTCATCACACGATCATCAGCATCGTCATCACAAGATCATCAGCGTCGTCATCTCACGATCATCAGCGTCGTCATCTCACTATCATCAGCATCGTCATCACACGATCATCAGCATCGTCATCACACGATCAGCAACATCGTTATCTAGATCATCACGATCACTAGCATCGTCATCTAGATCATCACGATCAACAACATCGTCATCTAGATCATCATGATCAACAACATCGTCAATACAAGTATAAATATCATTAATACAAGTATCCTCATCAATACAAGTATACACATCATCAATACAAGTATCCTCATCAATACAAGTATACACATCATCAATACAAGTATCCTCATCAATACAAGTATACACATCATCAATACAAGTATCCTCATCAATACAAGTATACACATCATCAATACAAGTATCCTCATCAATACAAGTATACACAATAGCAGCATACCCTGCAACACACAAGATCCAATTACGGGATGATCAATCCCTCTCACTTTAGTACATAGGTCCAAGGATGATACAATCCTGATCCGCTTACGGGATGATCAGTCCCTCTCAGTTTAAGACAACTCTCATGTCCATGGATGATGCAATCCAGATCAACTTACAGGATGATCAATCACTTTAAGACACCTCACCATGTCTAGGGACGAGGCAATCCCAATCTATTTACTGGATGATTAGTCCTTATCACTTTAAGACATCTCACCATGTCGAGGCAATCCCAATCTATTTACAGGATGATTAGTCCTTATCACTTTAAGACATCTCACCATGTCTAGGGACGCGGCAATCCCAACCTATTTACAGGATGATTAGTCCTTATCACTTTAAGACATCTCACCATGTCTAGGGACGAGGCAATCCCAATCTATTTACAGGATGATTAGTCCTTATCAGTTTAAGACATCTCACCATGTCTAGGGATGAGGCAATCCCAATCTATTTACAGGATGATTAGTCCACTCAATCTCATTTAGGACTATCCTTCCTTTCAAAATTACTGGATTTACTGTCCAAAAATGATTTAATCCACTCAATTCATTTAGGACTATCCTTCCTTTCGGAATTACTGGATTTACTGTCCAAGGATGATTTAATCCACTCAATTCATTTAGGACTATCCTTCCTTTCGGAATTACTAGATTTACTGTCCAAGGATGATTTAATCCACTCAATTCATTTAGGACTATCCTTCCTTTCGGAATTACTGGATTTACTGTCCAAGGATGATTTAATCCACTCAATTCATTTAGGACTATCCTTCCTTTCAGAATTACTGGATTTACTGTCCAAGGATGATTTAACCCACTCAATTCATTTAGGACTATCCTTCCTTTCGAAATTACTGGATTTACTGTCCAAGGATGATTTAATCCACTCAATTCATTTAGGACTATCCTTCCTTTCGGAATTACTGGATTTACTGTCCAAGGATGATTTAATCCACTCAATTCATTTAGGACTATCCTTCCTTTCAGAATTACTAGATTTACTGTCCAAGGATGATTTAATCCACTCAATTCATTTAGGACTATCCTTCCTTTCGGAATTACTGGATTTATTGTCCAAGGATGATTTAATCCACAACCGTACATTTAGGACCAATGTCCAAGGATGACTTAATCCTCAACCGTACATTTAGGACCTACATCCAAGGATGACTTAATCCTCAACCGTACATTTAGGACCTACGTCCAAGGATGACTTAATCCTCAACCGTACATTTAGGACCTACATCCAAGGATGACTTAATCCTCAACCGTACATTTAGGACCTACGTCCAAGCATGACTTAATCCTCAACCGTACATTTAGGACCACGTCCAAGGATGACTTAATCCTCAACCGTACATTTAGGACCTACGTCCAAGGATGACTTAATCCTCAACCGTACATTTAGGACCTACGTCCAAGGATGACTTAATCCTCAACCGTACATTTAGGACCACGTCCAAGGATGACTTAATCCTCAACCGTGCATTTAGGACTACATCCAAGGATGACTTAATCCTCAACCGTACATTTAGGACCTACGTCCAAGGATGACTTAATCCTCAACCGTACATTTAGGACTACATCCAAGGATGACTTAATCCTCAACCATCCACCAAGGACTTCATTCTCGAAGACATACATCTACGGCTCTTCTTTCGGACTGAAGTCCAGGGATGATCCAATCCCCTCACATGTTCACCAAGAACTTCATTCTCGAAGACATACGTCTACGGCTCTCTTGAGGATGATGCAATCCTATCATGTCCACCAAGGACTTCATTCTCGAAGACATATGTCTACGGCTCTCTTTAGAACATATGTTCAAGGATGATGCAATCCCCTTGTCACCTTTGACCCTATCTAAGGACCATCCACCAACCTCTTTGTCGGCATCACTAATATAGGCATCCTCATTATCGACCTCCCTGTCGATGCAGGCAATCTCATCATGAGTTATCACATCACTCCCCCTTTCGAGGAGGGTCCTTCTGAACTATATTAAGTTTGTCTCAGAAAACTTTACTTGAGATAGAGGTTTGGTTAGTACATTGGATCGGTAGAGGTTTGGTTAGTACATTGTTACAAATTCAAACTTTTGGTTCCTTTCTGCACCATATCGTCTGTGTATAGAAACAATATTCAACCTTGTAGCAAAGGTTGAGATCCTCATCACCCATGGTGATCATTAAGCTCATCAATTGATTATCGATCCTGGGTACCCATATAGAACCTGATTCACACTTCTTCTTTAATTACACCATTAAGAGAATGGTCTTATCTAGCCACTTGGAGCAAACATCTTATCATGATTCTCACAAGCCTTCTATAGTGTGTTTGATTTGTAAATCCTTTTGTTTGAACATCCATTGCTTGTTCAGTGTTCATCATTCATCATGATCTTTCCTACAAATAAAAATTAAATACATGATTAGTAATACTTCATAATCATCAAATCATATTGACATGATAACCTATTATGCATACAGATATCATTTACATAGTTATGTAACTATTTTGACCAATACTTTGGCACAACATTTTCCCATATCATGTATGCATACAGTGGCTATCTAGATGCCTTCCATCTCTACCAGAACATACTATTGAGAGTGTGCACAGCTCTCAGCATGTCAGCAAAGAGGTTTCATTCTAGACAAGCAACAATGGAATGTTTGTCCAACTTACCAATCATATGCATATTAGTAGTATATTGTTCAATGCTCTATGAATGTTTACACTCAGCATGATATATTCTAGGAATACAAATATGCATACAAGCAATATCATTTACTATTTCAAATAACAACTCAAATACTTATCTTTTATGTTTGTGTGGTTGCCTCCCGCTTGATCTTCTATATGTCTTTTGAACTTCTATTCATTCTGTACCACTGTGCATGCTCAAGTGTGCACTAGTGTCATCCTCATACACAGACATACATTCATTAGTATATTCTCAATATTATCAAAACATTCTAGTTCTAAATAATCTTTGAAAATGTATAGTCATGATTATAGATAATATTCAAGGTTTCAAGGAAGTCTTCTTTTACTTCTGCATATTCCTGTTTGATCATAGTACTCTTCTGGTTAATTAGATCATCAAGATAAGAGACATAATATGCATAAACCCTTGATTACTAACTTTATGAATAAGCATAACCAATCATACCAAGTATACTTATATAAGGGATCCTAAGGTAAGATTCTAACTTGTCATAGGAAAACATACCTGGATTAGTATATCTGCTTAGCTATGTACAACATACCTAAACAATCTCTTCAATGATTTAGAGATCCTGAGCTAGAACCTACATGTCTCATAGGTTAAGCATAATATAACAAACTCATACATACCTCGTAAGTAGAACAAAGATTATGGATGAGTCTTTGTCTTCATGTTGTCATGTTTTAAGGAGATTGATTTGTCTTTTGTGATGTACCTGTATCTTGTTAGCAAACGACATCAACCTCATACAACACCATAATGCATTAGTACAATCATATAGCCCTAATCAATGAATGTCTTTGATCATTCACATGCATTCATACTATTACTAGGGTGATAAGACAATTCTAACATTAATCAAGATTGTACTAATAAATAACATGAAGACAAACACATTATGAACTTAATCAAGAATCAGATTTCAAGACATACCTGAACCTCAAGTCATACCTGTCGAGACTTCTTGTAGTCTTCTTATGTAAGGCCTTAGCCTCAACTCCCCTTGAAATTTGATCTAGAGCTTGATTAGGGTTTGCTAGAGAAACCCTAAAAATTCAATCTTTGACTTTCACACTTCCGAATGAATGGAAGGATGTGTCTTGCTGAGCTGATCAAACTAGCATACTTCAATTTTGAAATCTCCAAAAATTGACCCCTCAAAATTGCCTTTCAAACTTCTAGATATTCTTGACAGGATCCCGAACTAGGGTTTGATGAAGCCCACCCTTTTGCTCAATCAAAAGGTTTGATCCAAGGCTCTAAACACTTATTTTTTTGAGGAGCTTCCAGCCATGGATTCTGATTCCAAAAATTCTAACTTTCTCCAAAACCCTAAATTCCAGAAGCCATGAATAAAGGTGCTCCAAAAATAATTATGTTTTGACAGAAATATGCACCTAATTGTTTCTGCTATAACTCTGAAATTTTTGCTCCACAGGGTCTGAAAACGTTATTTGTAGTAGCCTGACCTGTCATCTTTCCATCCTGACAGGTATGACCTCAATTGGATTTTCTAAGAGAGAGTTATGCCAAGTTTCGCAACGTGACCTGTTTATGGGATAAAACAGGAGAGCGAACTTGTATGGAGTGCCACGTGTCACTAGTTCACCTTCAGCCTCTGAAAAGGTTTCTTGAGATAGTACAGTCTGTGTACTACCTGTCACTTTTTACGAAATTTTATTTGGAGCTTCCTAGCCCAAGTTATGACCTTTTTTCCAAGGTTACCTGATTTTGACTGAGATCTGGAAGAGGCAGAAACCCTAACTTGTACTGATCATAACTCATAAAGTACAACGAATCTGAGGGTTCCCTTTGGACACAAGGTACCTGGGGATGTTATCTTCGACCTGTAAACTTTTCAGACCCTGAAACTTAGCATAAATGGATTTATAGCGAAAGTTCAACGATGACTGGTTTTTGCTATGTAAAACCCTAACCTTCAAATTGTCGTAAGTAAAGCAAGTGTCGTAAGTGCCATACCTTGCCTTCCTTCAGGTTAGCTCTGATACCATGTTAATATTTAATATGCTAAGACTGAAAATAGCAGCATTACATTCCATTTCACAATAATAGCATATACAGGATCACTGAAGAAACAACAAGCATAGCATAAACACAAGAGACACAGATTTATCCTGGGAAACCCTCATGGGGTAGAAAACCCAGTAAAGCTTCCTCAATATAGATGACCAGCAATACACAAAGATGCAAACCAAAGATATGATCTCCTCCTCCACCATAGCAGACCTCTCCTCCACAAGTGCTCCTTTCTCAAGTGAGTGTGTGTGTCAAATGAGGAACACACCTCCTCTATTTATACACTACACTGACATGTATTTTACACAGGTACACGTAGGCTCGTATTTAACCAATGGGTTAAATACCCCACTACAACTGATTGGGCCGACCCCTCTAGGGTGGTCTAATAACCCTTTGACCCACATAACATATACAGGGCCGACCCCCACTAGGGAAGTCTAATAACCCGAGTTACCACATTCCGACGGAGGAATAAACATCTCCGGATATACAATAAGATCTTCATGGAGGAATGAAACATCTCCGGAATAATAAAGTACAAATATAATATTCTTTGAAGTTACAATATCTCAACACATAGAAGATTCTAGCTTTGTGCAATGTTACGTCTAGAGTCTTAGGCATGTCAAACTCAATTTTCTCTCGAAAATTAGGAGGATGGCATCCCAAGAATTGTCGTATCTTGACCTTTTCATCTTTTATGTATGGTACATAATGTAGTAGATCCAGAAATCTGTTGATGAAGGCTTCCATTGTGAGGGATCCCATCCTCAGTTCATGAAATTCTTTGATCTTTTTGTCAAAGAACCGTTCTGACATGTACTTGTCTTGAAACAACTTGTTGAAAACACTCCATCTCATATCTATTACTTCGTTCCCTTTTGTATGCTTTAGGTCTCTCCACCACCTGGCTTCCTTTCTGTTTAAGTTGTAAATGGACAGTCGGGCTTTCATCTCACAGGAATAATTATGCACTCGGAAATATTTATTCATTCCTAAAAGCCACTCTTCATCCTTCTCCCCAGTATTCATTTATCCTTCATATGTTGGGGTTTTAATTTTTTGGATCTCTCCCTGCAAACTGTCATCATTTTTCTTCCTTTTCTTGCAAGGGGAGGGTGAACTATCGTCACTGGAAGGGATTTTATAGTCCTCTTCCATGACGTCAGGTGTGTGTTCTTCTGGTCCCTCCTCTTTAGGACTGCTGGATCTTCTTGTATGATAATAGTTTTCTTTGGATATGTTTGTTGAATGGGTCGACTGTCTATAGGGGTTTACCCCTCTTAAGCTCTAAAGTAGAGCTTCATTGATTGATTGGTGTTCTAGTCTTTCATTCATGTTTTCATCTCTAAAAATATGTAATTCTTCTTGTAAACTCTATATTGACTTCATTAAGTCTAAATTCAATTCCACCACAAGTTCTTCTTCTCGGGGTGGGGAGTTCAAGTTCCCATGTCTACCGCAGTTCTCTTTTGCATTCATGATTTAGATTGTATTTTGGACCTGAAAAGTTTAGTCAGTTCATAAAACAAAGTGTTGTTATTTTTTGTAAAAATCGTAATTAATTTCTTGAAATACATTTCTGCAGCGGATGTCTTTTGTAATGAGCCCAAAAGCTCTCTTAGTGTTGTAATTGGGCTCTGATACCACTTGTAATGTCCCTAAAACTGTAAAAATAAAAAAATTTCCATATGGGATATTATCGCCATTTATAAATAATGTTTAAATAAAATTAACTTTAGCATTGAATAATTGTTACTATGATATTTACATGTAACCCGTAGATTTGTAATTTTACTTATGTTACTCTGCTTTGATTTAGCTGATGCTAATGGACCCTTTTATAGTCATTTGAAAGTATTGTTGGTTAAATGTGTGCCTGGTTGCTAAGCTCTGTTGGTGTAATTAACGTATTAAACTTCTCCTTAGATGCATCCTTTAATTTTTAAGAACTAGGAAGGTTGAGGAATGGTGGCAATGGTCCTGGCTTACTTATCTTAGATGCTAATACATGACTTACCTTTTTTTTGTAGGTGTTTAAGAAAATGGACCTAAGCTAACCCTTTTAAAACTTGCAACAATACATAAAGATCTTAGATAAAATTAAAGGGATATGATTTCTATGCTATGGTAATAAAATCAAGTTGGTAAACAATGTCTCTCCTCCACTATAGAGAGTCGGTAAGTATTTCTATTATGGTGGAGGTAGCTGGCATTAATGTGGCCCATGTGCTGGCCATTGGACACGTTTCTCCAAACAAGGGTACCGTAAAAACCCTAAGCGACTTAGCTTGTACTTTGTTGTAGTGTTACTTTTTGTTGGTTTGTAGAAGGAGAGGAGAGCTCTCAGTGGTTATCATTGCCATAGGGCCTGCATGAGCTCATGAGCATTTTCTCAGGTCTACGCTCATCCAATTGACAGGATAGCGTGTGATCAAATTAATGTAAGCTCTGTATCGTTGGGTTTTGTCAAATTTCTTACTAAGATTTCGATTCAATGCTTTAAGATTTGTGGCTAATAGATCTGCTTGCCCTTTTTTTTATAGGGTTGAGCACTGGAGTTTCAAATTCAGTGTGGGTGAGTTGTTTGGAGCAGAGGGATTAAGGATACTAATGTACCTGGTAAGCCTGGTCCATCATAACCCTTCCTCCCTTCATGAGAATCGTTGTTTGTTCTGAGTTACTTGCTAAGGAGTTTTCCCACTGTGTGTTTGGAGAATGTATGTCCATTCCGAGTTATAGAACTCTATTTATAAAGCTTATTTTCTTCTTAGTAATGTGTGGGTAGATTTGTTGTAAGGGTAACCTTGCCCAGTGAGGAATGTAAAGCTACAGTTTTTAATTTAAGTATGAATCCTGTGAAGGCATTTTGGGACAAAGGATGCTCAGTTTGGATCCTAGCTTATGTATTCCTTGGATATGGCTTTTGTGGTTATAATTTCTATTTACAATAAAATGTAAAAGTAATTTTGACCTCTGTTTGGTACTGGGAGGAAGCCCAAGATTTCGTGGAGATGTTTTAACATGATGCTTCTATGAGATATGTTTTGACTCTGTATAAATTTTAGTATTAAAACTAGAATGTTTAAATGCTCACAGTTTTGATTAGTGATGGTGCCTTAAATTTTATACTGAGTAAATGAAAGAATAAACCCTGTAGCTGTCGGAAAGTATTATTTTTAGTTTATGCATCTCTATTTTAGTAATTTACGTTTTTACTTCTTAGAGATCTACGTTTTTGGCAAAGCCCTAAGGTTTATCAATGACTCGGGAGAGTCTAATTTTACTTCTTATCTATTCCTGGATTTATGTAGTAATCGCATCATTCTAGGTTGAGGGAAATGCCTCTGTCTGTAATATATTTTTATTTATAAATTAGGCATTTATAACAGTACCGGTGATAACCAAAGATGGATTAATCAAAGTGATTAATGAAAAGAGGCTCACTTATGTGCAAAGTATTATATATACCTACTTATATATTGATATATAAAGATATTATACATAAATAAATATATGAGAGTAATAAAAGACACACACAAGTATTATAAAGTAATGTCTATAAATCCACATGGATGGATTTCACCTATATAAATATTATTCTCATAAATTAGATAAACCAAATATAAAGTTTACAATAATTAGTTCAAAATGAACAAAGTAAGAGTTCTACATAAAACTGAAGTTTATAATCAAATAAACTTTTAAATTATATGTTATCATTCAAACTAAGAGTCAAACTGAAGTTAATATTAAAAATATTATTATTAACTCAACTGCCCATTACAAAGATTATCTATAAATACAAGGACAATTTACAAAGAGAGGGATCTATCTTATTATCATTACTTATGGTATCAAGAAAGAAATTGTTCAAAATCCTGTGAGAGGAAAATACCAAGTCTCATCTGAAATCGACCTTCTGCCTTAGGTTCTCCAGATTTCTTTGCATGTTGGAACCAGCTTGGTGGGATCTGATTTAGAACCAGGAACGGTTCCGGGTCATGGTTGGCAGGAACGTGGTAGTTCCAAAGTTATTTGGTTATCATCCTATAGGTCAACTAAGAATATTTGTTTCCATTAACTAGGCATTTGATGAGATGAGTAGTGATTCAATTTAGTCAAATTAAATAAGTATGATGACTAGTGGTGCTATTCAGAGCCTTCCTCAACTCAAAACCTTTTAAGTAAAGTAACCCCTAGTGCTATTCAGAGCTTAAGCTCAACACTTTTCAACAAGCATTACACTAGTGCAATTCCAGAGCCTCTTGCTCAACACTAGTACTAGGATGTATTTGTACAATACACCTAGGCATACAATGGCCAAAGATTCGATGCTCCAAATCTTATGCTCAACATCAAGTTGGAGTGCTCCAGGGATTATTTCGAACACTCTATGTACATCAAGGCTTACACCCAGGACATAATAAAAGTCATCTATGTACATCAGGGATTACTCCTAGTACATAGGTCATCCATGTGCTCCAGAGCCTACACTCAACACATCATAAAAGTCAGTCATGCATACCATAAATCTGCACAGTACATAACAAAGACCATCTCAGTATATTAGGGTTTGTACCCAATCACATAATAAACATCAATCAAGTACATCAGGGCTTATGCCCAATACATGGCAAATAATCTGTATCCATCAGGGTCCATGCCCAAATATGTATATCTGGGTGAATCCACGAAGCTGGTTCACCATTTTTGGCAAGCGGAACCCAAAAAATTTATTTCTCATACCCTCGACCGAGGTATTTTCAAGCCCTCGAATGAGGTTTAAAACCTCAATCGAGGGTTTTAAAATACCTCGATCGAGGGCTTGACAATACCTCAATCGAGGGTTTTTAAATACCTTGATCGAGGGTTGAAACAAGACCTTGATCTAGCTTTTCAAAAGCTTGATCTAGCTTTTAAAAGCTCTATCTAGCTTTTGAAAAGCTAGATCTAGCTTTTGAAAAAAATAAAGAAAGGCCCGCAACCTTTTTTTAGGTCCTTGATCGAGCAATTTGCTCGATTGAGGGTTTTAAAATACCTCGATCGAGGTCTAGTTAAAAATCTCGATCAAGGTCTAATTAAACCCTTGATTGAGGTATTTTAAATACCTCGGTCGATAAAATAGCTCGATCGAGGGCCTAAAAAATAGGCCGAGAGCTCTTTTCATTGCAGAATGAAAGTTTTGTCTGCCTTCCAGAGGGTTAAACCATGTCATTAAATGCACATTAATGGGGGGCTTGATACCATTGGATTCATCAAGGAATCATCTATCCAGATACATAAAATTTACGAATTTGTATGTTCGTATGTCTTTTGTTTTTAAATTTCTACTAAAACTTGCCCTAAAATGCCCTACCGACAACTTCGATTGAGTTCAAAGATAAATCCACAACATTCAAAATACACAAGCACTAGATAAACGCGTCCTTTTCAAAAGGATATTTTTAGTTTTGCAAATTATGTAAACAGTCAAAAGATTTGGTGGACGAACACACATGTGTGCAAAATGCGACTGAAATATTCATTGGTCAGTTTTGAAAAATAATAATAAATATAATTTTTCAAGAAAAATAGGTAAGAACTAGTGTATTTTGTCTAGATCATGTTTACATATTTCATTTTTTAAAATTATTACTTTAACATTAAATTATTGTGCACAAACCCAAACTACTTGTTAATTGCTCTTCAAATTTTTAAGTACACACGTTTCATTAAATGAAAATTCGACACTATAAATGACATTGGTATATTTCGAAAAAAATATCATTGGAAAGCTAAAGTAATTCTCTACATTTCGTTTTTCAACCGCATGTCAAAATTCATGTGGAAAATATGAGTTTCGAGGGCTTCAATTTAATACATGGATAAATTTTTTGTTTCTCACCATCATATTTGGCCAAAAAGATTTACCCATCTTCATGGAATCACCCATGATCTATAACCAAGGTAAATCATGTGCATCAGGTATTACGCCTAGCATATATAACGAAAGTAAAAACATGTGCAGTGGGGCTTACGCCCAGTATATATGTATCATCAAAATAAATCATGTGCATCAGGGCTTACACCCAATATATAGAATAATCATAATCAACAAAATTCGGGATATTACAACCTTTGCATTCACTTGGATTATTTTAAAATACCTTTGCATTCACTTGGATTGGCAAATCTTCATTGGATTTCACGGTCAACCTTTTCAATATTGATTTGCTTAGCCATTCAAATTTCTCTTCGAGTTTCAGGCCTTAGTCCAGAATTTGATTTTTTTTATAAAATGGGACTTCTCCACAGGGATGATTCTTGCGTGGACTTAGGGCTTCTTCCACTCAAATTTATCCAACCTGTGGCTACTCTACATGGTATCAAACTTCACTTTGTAGTTGATTAATTTCTCTTCTTGAAGAATTCCATGCAGGCCATTTTCTCTCCTACGACAATCTTCTCCATGATTTCTTCACTACTAGGCATGTCTCCTCCACGAATTTGATAAAACTTGGATCTTTTCATCTTAATTTTCACACATCAAACGTTTTCTTCATAGCTCAACCAGTGACTAGCTGCTTACCGGCAACTAGTCACGAATGCTTCAGAATTTTAAAGTGGATATTCTCTTCTTCAATGAAAAGATCGACTACACCTATTTCAACATAAAAAATTTGTGAATTGGATGCCTTCTTCACACTCTCCAATGGCAGTTTGATTTTCTTCACGGTTCCAACAATCTTGCTTATTGGTTGGGCGTATCTTGATGAATTTGCTTCAGATATGCGGATCTGAAATATTTTTCAGGCCGATTTCAGTCTTGTGCTTCAAACTCGAACCCGGATCTTAGTTCAATTTCTTGGATCGATTCTCTCTCACTGAACTGGTGAAATATCTATGCTTGGATTGAATTTCCTTTACGACCTCTACCTTCTTTGCTATGGAAGAATCCTTCTTCACAATGGAAGAATACAACATGCCTTGGATCTTCTCTTGAAATAATATGATCTTCAAGATACTTAATCAAAGCTCTAATACCATGATGAATTTTATGGGAACGAGTTTCCACTCTTCTATTCACATGAAAGTTCATAGTTACAATGGACCTTAAAGCCTAAATATATAGATGTACCACATGCCAAACATAGAATCTCTAACTTAGACTTAACTGACTATCACATGTGACTACATGCAACTATGTCTTATTTCTAACTAAGATTCATCTAACTACATGTTAGGAATTGAGCATCTAGCTGATGTCATCAGGGAGTAATTATTTCTAACATGCTCATCACATGCATAACAATCAAATCATTCGCCTAGATAATCTAACTCCCATGATATGCATAGGCATCTAATTGTATCATTCAAACTCGGTCATCTCATTCAATTTAGCCTAATTAACAATCATCCATAACACACAATTTTATCAGAAATAAATAGTAAACACTTATATTTACTTTGGAGTTGTCCCAGAAACTGACTATGGAAGAGGAACATTCCACCAAACCATAGGTCTCTTCCAAACCTATATTATTTCAGCTGAGAGACCACCCCCGAGCTGGGCTATCTATCCACTAAGGAGTAACTAATCAAGCTCACTCACTTCCATAGTCACAAATACTCATGCTAAGCCAGCACATGGTTGGGTTTTTCAAGCATGCAAGGAGATAGGGAAGGGGAATTCTAAGACAGTGAGCTCAACCACAAAGCTCCATACATCTCAATTTATATTAGACAGCCTTGACACCCACAATACCTACCACACCCAACACAAGGAAGGTCCCCTTATCAGCTACACAGTCCCTTAGGTTCCCCTTCCCTCCAGTGCTCTTCACGATGGGAATAGAAAGGTCCAAGCTGCTAAATCCATAGATATTCTTGCCTTCACTAGGTTTCTCAAGCAATCCTACCCTCTGATCTCTATCCCAAATTGATCACCGTTGGATTTCTCCAAATTCTAGCCATGTGACTCCCAAAACATAATTGAATTTCCCAATTTCCAAATCTGAGTCTTCTTAGGGATTTTTGGGTATTTTAAATTGTCAAATTCGCCCCATTTTTTATGTTCATGAATTCCACATTATATTTTTCTACTCACAACAAATTCTTGTCATTTTTGGCACTCAAAATTGTGGCTTCTTTCTTGGTTATGATTTCTACAATTCTTCACTGCTGGGAATGCATAATGGTTGAGAATTGATGTCTGGCTATTCCACAATGGAATGGGGATGATGGAAAAATGATCCCCCATGGGGAAATCAACTTCTAGGTTAAGTAAATTGAACCCATAACCTACCATACGAATTTTTGAGCTTTCCCATGCTCCATTAATTTCATGAGTTGATTTTTCAGCTACCTCTTCCTAATAGAATTAAACCTTAGCATACTAGTCAATATGGGTTCTCAAGAGGACATTTGGGAACAAATGATTCAATCCCCCAACCCCTCAACTCTCCCTAGTGGATACATTCAGCCCCCTAATTTTTAGTTGCTTCCATAACCAGCTCTTGGAATTTTATTTGCATGATAAATATTTACATGTTTTTACAATTTCCCATGGCTTTCTAGCACATGGCTCACAAAAAATAAAAATAGTTGCATTTTAAAGCCGAGCATTCACTAGTGGGGCCTTGGCCTTGATCTCCACACTAGGAATTTATACATCGTATATGCACAGTACTCACATATAAAGCCAATACATTCTAAGGGTCAAAATCAGGGTATTACATTCCTCTCCCCCTTAGAACAACATCGTCTTCGGTGTTCTAAAAAATGCACAAAAATGGATATGCCTCTTTCATGGCATCCTCCAAATCCCATGTAGCCTCATCGGGACCAAGGTGCTTCCATTACACCTTTAAATGTCCGATGGATTTGTTCCGGAAGAATGTTACCTTCTTGTCGATGATAGACATGGGTTCCACTTGGAAATCTCCCTTGGGTTCCACCTTTATCACATTCCAATCAATTATGTGATTAGGATCATGTACATACTTCTTAAGAAAAGAAACATGAAAAAAATTATAAGCTCTCATGTTAGCATGCAACGCAATCCTATATGCAACTATTCCGATCCTATCAAGGACTTTGAAGGGTCAACAATATCTTGGTGCCATCTTGTCAGAAGCTTCCAACATTCGGGAATTTTTCTTGGGATTTACCCATAAATAAATATGATCCCCAATTTTAAATTCCTTCTGCACTCTTTTCAAAGTTGTGTAACTCTTCTGGCTATCTTGGGATGCCTTTAAATTTTTCCTGATCTTAACAATTTATTCCTCCATTTCCTTGAGAATTTTTTGTCCAAGCACTACCCTGTTCACTAGGCTATCCCAATTTAACAGAGTTCTACATCCCTTTCCACACAATGCCTCAAATGGGATCATTCCTAATTATGCTTGATGTCCATTATTGTATGAAAATTCTACCAACTATAGCTAATCCTCCAACTTGGATGGTTTATCCATCACATACATTCTCAACATATCCTCAAGAACTTTCTTCACCCTCTCAGTTTGACCATCTGTTTGAGGATGATACATTATACTAAAATTCAGTTGAGTTCCCAATTCTTGAAATAATCATTTCCAAACATTGGATGTGAAATTTGCATCTCAATTGGAAACTATTGCTTTAGGTAATCCATGCAATCTAAATATCTCCTTCATGAATATGATCGCTATTTAACTTGTTTTATAAGTGGACTTGACTAGAATAAAATGGGCTTCCTTGGAAAGATTTTCCACGACAACCATAATTGAATCATGCTTCCCCACTATCATTGGAAAACCTATTATAAAGTCCATAGAAATTATTTCCCACTTCCATTCTCAAATAGGAAAAGGGTGCAATAGTCCCGCTAGATGTTGATGCTCTACATTGACTTGTGCGCACTTTTTAAACCAAGCAATGTATTCTACTATATCCTTCTTCATTCCATGCCAAAAGTATTGCTTTATTGTCCTTGTTACTGTCTTTTGATATCCTGGATGTCCAGAGTATGGCATTTGATGAATTTCATCCATTACCACTTTCTTCAAATCTGTACAATTTGGAATGTACATTCTGCCTTATTAGATTTTCATAATTTACTTCAACCTGATCTAGGATCTTAACTGAGAGAATAATATGTAGAGAATATCTACAGCATATCAATCATGGACACAATAATTCAAGCACACAAGAGACACAAAGTTTCAGTGGGGAAAACCAAGAAGGTGAAAAACCCCGCAACTTCCTCAGAGATACAAAGAGCAATGATACAACCAAAGTACAAGAGATAGTCTTCTCCTAGCAATTGATCCTCCTCCTCACATGTGTGCCACTTTCCGAGTGATGGAAGAATGAGTATTAAGATGATCAAATAGAGATCTCCCGATCTCTATTTATACTTGTCATGTCCTTCCCAATAAACTAACAAGGCCAACTTGTCTAACTCATTCTAATAACCCATCACAGCAAGTTACGACACTTGCGACACTTGTCAATACAAATGCCGACACTTTCGTATAGAGGAATAATGACATCTATATAGGAGTATAATATACATAGGTGAAATACATTCTGAATTTACATATACATCAACACTCCCTCTTAACTAGGAAGGTATTTCTCGACACAGATCTACTAGCACAAGTCTTCTTCTCTGGATCATCATCAGTGAATCATCATCCTCGAATTATTGTCATTGTCACCGTTTCTGCTATCTCAATCAATCTACGATCTACTCATCATAGGAAGTTCTACAGATCCAGTCCTTTTTCATACTAGATGTAGGCCCACCACCTGTAGGTCTTCATCATCACTGGCAATATTGTGGAATCCTTAGGAATTATTACGTGAGTCAACAAAACCTCGAAAGAGCATCCCAGGACTGATTACGAGCACACAGCTCAACCTATTGGATCTCCCAGGACCTTTTACATGCTAATGAACAACATGTCCACGGCCACAGAGTATCATCCTGATACTCATAATCATACTGATCATAACATCGTTCACGAAGCACAACCCAGATGCACATCACACAGCACTTACATCTACGCCATGGGAGAACACATCTACAACCATGCGAGAATGGCACAACACTTATATTGCAGCCATGGGAGAACACATCTACAACCATGCTAAAATGGCCCAGCACTTATATCACAGCCATGGGAGAACACATCTACAACCATGCTCGAATGGCCCCAGCACTTATATCGCAGCCATGGGAGAACACATCTACAACCATGCTCGAATGGCCCAGCACTTATATCACAACCATGGGAGAACACATCTACAACCATGCTCGAATGGCCCTAGCAATTACATCACGACCATGGGAGAACACATCTGCCACCATGTCGAAAAATCCCAGCAATTACATCGCAACCATGGGAGAACACATCTACAACCATGTCCGAAAAGCTCATGTGCATCTGTATCTTCGGAACTCATCACACACAATCCAACTAATTATGTAATGTATCCACTTGATACATGTTATCACATATGATCATCTTGATCATCATCATAGTATCATTGTGATGCATATCATCCAGAGTATCGTCCTGATACTCATCACACATGATCATCCTGATCGTCGTCACTACATCGTCCTGATGCATGTCATCTGGAGTAACATCCTGAAGCTTGTCATCCATGATCATCCTAATCATACAATGCATCCATTGGATGCATATCAAGTATCTACTTGATACATATCATCATAAATGATCCACCTGATCATACAATGTATCCACCTGATACATATACAGATACATGATCCACCTAATCATATAATGTATCCACCTGATATATATCAACATACATGATCTACTTGATCATACAATGTATCCACCTGATACATATACAGATACATGGTCCAAGCATCCAACATGATGCATATACATATACATGATCCAACCGATCATAACAAGGGTCCAAAATGATGCATATACATATACATGATCCAACTGATCATAAAAAGAATCCAACATGATGCACATACAGAGCAATAACTGGAGCATCATCCTGATGCTCATCATCCAGCACTTACATCCACAGCCATGGGAAGGATCCTCCTCTCACCATGATTAGAATGGATTCCATCAAATGTGTCCATCACTTTTTCCTCGAAGTGTCGTCAATCTGAAGAACACCAAGCCTCTCTCTAAAGTACTCAAACTTCACTCTGACTAGTGGTTTCGTTAGTACATCTGCAACCTGCTCATCCGTCGCAACATATAGGAGCTTCACTGCTCCTCTCTGCACCATATCCTTGATATAGTGATATTTAATCTCAATGTGTTTCGACCTGTCGTAGAACACCAAGTTCTTAGACAGCTTCACACAACTCTGGTTGTCACAAAATATACCGGTAGCATCCAACGGGAGATCAAATAACTCTGAAAATAGATTCCTCAACCATACTGCCACACAGCTAGCCGAACTAGATGCACCATACTATGCCTCGGCTATACTCAGTGCTACGCAGGACTGCTTCCTGCTAAACCAAGAGATCACACCTGATCCCATACTGAAGCAGCACCCAGATGTGCTCTTCCTATCTATAGCACTGCCTGCCCAGTTAGAATCAACATAACCCTACAGGTTAAACTTTTGATTCGCATCATACTTGAGCCCATAGTTAATTGTACCCTTCAATTACCTCATAATATGCTTTACAGCAACCAGGTGAACACCTCTGGGATCTGTCAGGAGCTAGCTCAATGTGTTCACCACAAAGAAAATATCTGGTCTCATATTCGTCAAGTACATCAAGGACCCAATCATCTGACGATACATCGTGACATCAACCGGATCAGATGAAGCATCACACAGAAGCTTCAGGTTCGGTGCCATAGGTGTGGCCATGACCTTCCGGTCCATCATCCCAAACTTCTTCAGGATCTCTACTGCATACTTCCATTGTCCAAGGAAGATCCCATGTACACTCTGCCACACCTCCATGCCTAGAAAATAGTGCATCATCCCCAAGTCCTTCATCTCGAATTCGGCAGCAAGCTTCCTATTGGTATCAACAATCAAACTATCTTCTCCTGTAACAAACAGGTCATCCACATACAAGAGTTGTATCATTGGATTGCCTTCCTCAAACTTGTAGTAAAGGTTGGAATCTGCTTTACTCTTGGTAAAGCTCAAACTAGATAGAAAGCTGTCCATCCTACCATACCAAGTCCTACGAGCTTGCTTCAATCCATACAAGGCTTTATTCAATCTGCACACATATGACTCTCTGTCATGTGTCTCAAAACCAAGTGGTTATTCCACATACACTTCCTCCTCGACTACACCATTCAAGAAAGTTGTCTTGGCATCCATCTGCTATATCTTCCATTTCATCACTACAGCCAGAGCAAGTACTAATATAATGGAAGTGTATCTGGCCATAGGAGCAAAGGTCTCTTCATAATCAATCCCTTCTTTATGGGAGAAGCCATGAGCTACAAATCCATGGGGGCTTCACTCAATAAACCACTATCATATCATGTTCGTTCATGGCATATGAAACAATACCTCTAATTTCACTAAATATTGGAAAATACCTTCCAAAATCGTTTTCTTTAACCCCCTCCCAATATGCCTTCCCAATTTAAAAAAACCCCCATTTTCACTAGATATTGTATGTATCAAATTTTTCATTAACATTTTTTATACCCCTTTATATTTCTACCTAGTATATTGATATGATACCCCTCTTATGACCCCACATGCATTCTACAATGCACCTTGCTTCTTTCGATGTATATTGTGGATGCACATTACTTCACCCACAATGCAATTACTCAACCACATATCATTATGATTTGCAACATCTAATGGTCTAGTCAAGAGATAGGAGATCACTTCTTGTATGTCACTAGAGCCAATGCACATAGTACAACATTTAGATTGCATGTTGTAGTTTCCTAATCGTTGACTAAGCTTGTTGTGGGATAGGTATCCAAGCCCCCAGGGTTTGTAACAAGCTCTAGGAGGCTAACTAAACCTCTCAAGGTCTGTAATAGGAATGAGTGGTTGGGTATTCAAGCCCCCAAGCCCTATCGAGGACATATAACAGGCCCTAGAGGCTTAGAGCCTCCCAAGGCTACTGGTAACAATTGGCTGAGTGCTATTGGTAACAATTGGTTTTCAATAACCACTGTCTCTTGACTATGATCAATTGGAAACCCACTTCACCACCAAACCCCTAGCCTTAAGCATGCCTCAAGATGCGATTTACTTGTCTACTGGTAAGCCCGAACCTTGCCTCAACCCGATTTCTCATCTGACCATGATCTCGCCATCTCCATTTGGCGGATATTTGTCAGCCCGCACATATAAAAAAGACCCCAAAGTATTTTTGTATTGTTACATTAAATAAAAAAACCCTTTTCCCCTTAATATATAAGCAATATAACTTTTTAGGTTTTCATGAATATTTAATACCACAATATGAATGAATGTGGTATTATATTGCCTTCTAGTGAAGCCCCCGTGTACAAATCTTGCTTTATATTTCTCTATGTTGCCATCTGCAACATGCTTGATCTTGTAGATCTATTTGGAAGTCACAACAGACTTCCCTTCAGGTCTTGGGTCTGCATCCCAAACATCATTCTTCATGATCGACTGGTACTCCTCAATCATGGCATTCTTCTCGAATCCTGGGAACTTCAATATCTTCAATATCTTCAATAGATAACTTTGTTGTTGAACAAATGTTGTAGTCCTTCTTTTGTAGGTGATGGTATACAATATTTCCTACAAAACAAGTTAAATTGCATGATTAGAAAACATCTCATCGCTTTTTCAGAACAAATTCTTACACATAAATAAATATGTCATACAATCATGTAATTATCTTAGCCAATGCTTTAATACAACATTTATCCACATCCTGTAACTTTCTAGATGCCTTCCAATCTCTACCAGAAACATTGTTAAGAGTGTGCACAACTCCCAACCTGTCAGCAAAGAGGTTTCATTCTAGATAAGTAGCAATGGAATGTTGTACAGTGCCATAGGCCACTTACCCATTAGATCCATATTAGTAGTATACTATTCATTCATGAAATTATTCTAATATGCATAATACACACCCTAAGTCTAGGAACATAAGCATATACATCATTGAAAAATATTATTTGAACAAACAAATATGCAAGAAATGACAATTTAAATACTTATCTTTGTTTGGTTGTACGGTGGACTTCCTCTCAGTCTTTGCTTCCTTTCTGCAACTCCATTCTGATGTGGATTTTGAGAAGTGGTCAAATCCCTCTGAATGTCTGCATCCTTGCAGAAACTACTAGAGTGTGCTCCCTCTTGATCTTTTCTTCTTGGATTACCTGTCCTTGAACTTATATCCATCCATGATCACTATGCATGTTTACTAGTATCATCGTTGTGTTACCCTCGAGATATCATACATAATCATACATTCATTAGTATAATCAAAACACAATAATCTTAAACATGTATAGTCATGATCATTTCAAACACAGATTATAAACATTAGTATTAAAGGTTTCAGGGAATACTTCTTTTACTCATGCATATTCTTATTTGACCATAGGACTTTTATGGTTAGTCATATCATCAATCAAAGTAAGAAGCATAATATGCCTAAACCGATGATTACTAACTTCAATGAATAATCATTATTAATCATGCCATGTATACTTATGTAAGAGATCCTAACACAAGGTAGGATTCTAACTTGATATAGGAAAAACATACCTGGATTAGCATGTTAGCTAGTTATGTCTAACATACCCACACAATGTCTTCTTGTTCTCTTCAATTACTTGTGCTAGTAACCTACATATCTCATAGGTTAACCATTATAGAACTGTTGTTGCAGCAACATCACCCCCCAAATTTTTGAAGATATTGGGGGCCCCTCCTTTCATTTTCCTAGAAAGACTACTTAAAAAGTTAAGTATCCTTTGAAAACTTTTTGGACTTAGTTTTGTTTTAACTGAGGAATCTGCTTTAAAAAATTGAAGTTTTTCTTTTAAGTCAAAACTCACAACTCTTTCCCGAAACTACGGAAGAACTCAAATTTCTCTCCTGAAACTACAGATGAACTTAGGATTCTCTTCCGAAACTGCGGAAAAACTTAAAATTGCTCCCCAAAACTGCGAAAAATACATAGCGTTTCTAAAATTTCGGAAGAACTCAAATTTCTCTCTCTCAAAACTGCGGAAAAAACTTAAAATTGCTTCCCGAAACTGCGGAAGAAACTTAAAATTCTCTCCCAAAATTGTGGATGAACTCAGCAAGCTCGCCCGAAACTGCAGAGGAACTTGGGATTCTCTCCCGAAATTGTGAAATCTTTCACCAAGTGTTGCCATAGTAAGTTGGTCTTTTCCCCAGGTTACTCGACCGTTCATATTTCGATAAAGACTTAACAAAATCATTCAAGAATTTCCGAAGGGATTACTGAGTCTTTCCGAAACTTCGAAACAACTCGGCAAAACCGGTCGTGATAAAATTATAGGAAAGTGAATTTCCTAAGAACTCACCAAGTGCTCCTGAAATGTCGGAACGACTCGCCAAAATTTTTTGCCACTGTGAAGCATCTTTTCCATTTCTCTCACAACAAGCAAATGCCTTGCCAAAGTTTCCAACCTTTCGGGAGGAACTCATGAGTTTTGGCCGCAACTGCAGACGAAACTTGTGAGTCCGCTCTGTAACTGATGGTCACGCTTAAATGCCAAGTTGGATTGAAAAGACCGCGTCGTACAAGCATTAAACCCCATTTTAAATCGTCACCTACCCGTTTAAATGCCCGCACATGTCAAACCTTATATATGGGTGGTGAGTTTTCATTGTTCCCATTGTTATTTTTTATTTAAAAAAAAACACTGTTTGGGAGAGTGCGTCACTCCAGCTCAGCGTATTCACCACCGTATTGACCTCACCCCACCACTTTTTCATCCCCAGGTAAGCTCACCAACCGTTATCTATGTCTTACCTTTACATTGAGCTTTTCTTGGGTTTTTTCCTGTTTGATTACGTGGCCAATAGGCATTGGAAGTATGTATCATTTTAAAGAGATTATGGCCCATATGCCCCTATACGTTTCTCAATACTGCCAACTAGGAGTCATAGCCGTGACCAAGTCGGTCCCAGTTGGCCCTTTGTCTCTGAGCCATCTGAGCTTCTTTTTCCTTCACTAGCTACGTTTCGGTCGAACTCCTACCCAGATTTACGTAAAACCAAATTTTGTACTGGCTGCATACTGCTTCTCAAGTATTATCAGCATTAGTAGTAGTCGGTTGAGATACTCAACCTCTCGCCTGTTCGGCTGAGTTAATGATCATGGAAAACGGTCGCTCATTTTCATTTCCCTCATAAGATTTTCCACTCCAGGACAAGCCCACCATTGGCCATTAGAAGTACTATAATGAAGGTTATCCTATCTCCAAGGACTAGGAAGGAAGTGGGTTTTACACGTCGTATGCTTAACCTTTTCGGAAGCATTCCAAAAGTTCCTTACTAGGAATTGCCTCCCTAATCAAGTATGAGGACCATATTTCGTTCTCTAGAATGATCTATGTTTAGTTTGCTTCCCCAGCATGCAACTTTATAATTTTGTCTATATTTATCATTAGCATGCTAAAATTGTCTTACTATATGTTACACTCTCATAATGTGTTGCAATTTTATAATCATTCACATTCGGTTGCTAACAGGGATAAGCCACGATGCCAAAAGGTGGTAGAAAGAAAGCTAAAGTGATGGAACCAGAACCAGTGCAACTCAGGACTGAAACTATTTTCCAAGACACTAAATGTACCACCGGCGTTCCTCCTGAGGTCCGTTGGGGAGATGTTTACCAGATGATCAGGGACCAGGATATCCCAGATGTGTTGTTGGAGGAAGAACAAATCTATCTCAACATCAGAACTTCTGGCATAGCCAGGGCTTCTACTCGCCCTGAATTGTTCCTATGCTCTGAAGTGATCGGATGGATACTGGAACATGCCAACCCACAAACGAGAGTGTTGCATGACAGCAAGGCAGAGCCTTTCGCTTCATTTCATCCAGCGTATATTGCAACAGCCTACAAATTCTCACGTCCCCAACAAGATCTAAATGATGAATGGTTGGGAAAGATGAATAATATTGAGATGGCTAAAAGGCTATTGGTCACAGGAAAACAGCTGAGGAAGAGAGATAATGATGAATATGACGTTCAGAGCCTAAGACCTCCTTTTAGATTAATTGCCTTGATGTTATGCAGAATTTTCGGCATGCCTAATGGCACTGTATATAGGATATAGTGGGATCCCATCATCCACTTCGTAGCATTCAAAGGAATTGTGTTTGATTGGGCTACTATTCTTTCGGATAGTTTGGCATCCACAGTGGCCGTAGCTAAAAAAGGTTTGGCCTTAAAAAAGGAAGAATTTTACATGTATTCCTATCTTATTGACTGCATTTTTTCCAAACTCTCTTTCCCCGGGCTAGGTTTCACATGGGATCAGGCCAACACCCTAGTCTACACTGCCTATAAGATAACGTGGGCTCAAAATTACAGATCAAACTACAAGCTCATCTACAAAGAGTTCATCACGCCTCTGTATGATCAGATGTTCAAGGAAGAGCCCAATTGTCTATCAGAAAATGCCATGGAGGTCCTGGAAAACTATGGCGATTTTTACTTCTGAGAACAGGGAACCTACATCAGAATGTTTGGAGGTACCAAAGCACCATACATTTTGCCAAAATATGCTACTGATTATGTAGTCCTCAAGGAAGCAGTTAGGCAAGTTTTCCTTGATAGAAGAGGAGGAGTGCTTAACAAGCAACATAAGGCTTCCTTCCCTCCTTTGCCTTTTTTCATAGGAGCCTATAAATTCTCAGGGGTTGCAATAGCCGAGGAATACATTCAAGAGCTAAAAGCTTTCCACTTCGGTGAGGTGATCTTCAATATAAATGACAGGCGAAGTAAGGTTGCCGAGCATTGCAAGGAGGTATATGCTCATTTTGAATATGCTCATTACTATGATGCAGAGGAAGAAGTGTTCAGAGGCATCAACAACATGACTGAGCTACAGATTTTTCATCAAGGTAGTGGAGCTATCTCTAGCTCTGCCACAGCCCGAGAAGCCAATCTGCAGAAAGAAAGGGAAGCAGCTGAGGCCTTGGCCTATGAAGAACAATGGTTGAAAGAAGAAGCAAGACTGCAACAGGAGGCTGAAGAAGCAACGTTGCAAAGAGAAGCTGAAGAAGCAAGGTTGCAAAGAGAAGTTGAAGAAGAAAAGCTAGAGAGAGAAGCTGAGGAGGCAAGGCAGCAGAAGGAAGCAGAAGAACAAGAGCAGAGGTAGGAAAGTGAAAAGTAGCAGCAAGCTGAAGAAGAAGAAGGAAGGCGTAAAACTGAAGAGGAACGAAGGACGGAGGAAGAGCTTAAGACCAATGAAGATGCCTAGGCAGGTGGCTCTAGCACCCAAGATATGGAAACAGACATATCTCAGGCAGGTGTCTCTGACACCCAGAATGTGGAAACAGACACATCTCAAGTAGGTGGCTCCGACACCCAAAATGTGGAAACATACACATCTCAAGTAGTGCAAACCCCACCCATAGAGACATAAGTACATGTAATAGACCTCCCGATCATCCCTTACACCCCATCAGAAGATCATACTGTGTCCCGATGGGATGAGTTCGTGTATTACAAGAAGAGGAAGGCGGTGGTCTTGAAGTCAGAAGAGTGGATAAAAAGACTCTTCGAAGATGATATTGTTACCCAGTGGGAGACCACTGTGATGCAAAATACAAATAAGTCTCCCATAGCCATGGCATCTGCCGATGTGTCAGCAGCAAAAGCAACAAAGGACAATGTGGTCGATATGGTCAGAGAATTTGAGTCAACAAAGAGGAGGGCTTGCATGTTGCAACATATTGTGGCTAATGAGCAGGCTTACAGGGATCTTGTAGTGAATAAATATAATCTCCTGTCTGTTGATCACAAGGAGTTTTCAGATAAGTATCGCCATTTAGAAGAAGAAAATGAGCACCTAGAAATCCAGATGATGTTTCTAGAAGCAGAAAATAATGATTTTGAAGCTAGATTTTTTTGTCTGGAAGCAGATAAGCATGCAATGGTTGAACAATTAGAGCAGGCAGAAAGCAGAGCGATAGATATGTCTCCCTTTCATGAGCTTTCTTGTGACATTTTGAGGAAAATGCACACCACACACGAACTGCTTACTAAGTAAGTGTGCAGGCTCAAAGCCATGATGGTTAGGTTGAAAGAAGTTAATGCAGAAGCCAATAGGCTTAAGGGAAAATAAACTCGGGTTAAAGGAAACATCCTAAGCTAGATGGAATGGAGAGAAGGGAAGATTGATTTCCCCAAGCATCTCCCATTCAAGTCAGTAGATGATTTTAAAGAAAATGTAGCCCTTATGGAATTCTACAGGAACTGTGGCCTCAAGCTGATGGCTAAGATCCAGGGAACAATTGATAAAAGTAACAGCCTATATCAAAAGATCCATGAAGTGCATGATAAGTGCAAGCTAATTTTTCCTCAGTCCCTCGATGAGTTTCCCAACAAAGAGCAACGTTTATTAGACTTGAAGAAAGAGCTAGGCATTCAAATAGAATATGTAAAGAAGTTTGATGTCCTAGTCACTGATGATCTCCATCACCATATTGGGATATCATCAGTATACAACCATTTGCTCAAATAAATCCACCAAGCAGCAATTGCATAAATTCATAGTATTAAAGTAGAGCTTGGTAAGCATGTAACTTCCCAGAAGATCTTGCTCCCTTCACCAACAAATGTGGTTGTCAGAGACACTAGTATCTGGTTCAGTTACATTGCAGAAGAGGAAAAGAAAGCAGCAATAGCAGTGGTAGCCATCACAAGTACCTCACTCCTAGCAGAAACACCTCCTCAAGGATGAACAAACTAGTCTTAATGCGTTGTTCCTATTTTTATCTATTCTCCCTGTGTTTAGAACATAGAGTCTCCAGACAGTTGTCCTTTTCTATTTTTGAGAAATTTTATGTTATAAGAAAAGGGCCACGATTTTTTTATTTAGGGGAAAAGTCTTTAGAGGACAAGTGTAAAGAGCTAGGTCGCAGCCCAAGAGGCATTTTGTAAAGATATAAATAGAATCTTAGGAAATAGTGTAAAGGGACTTTTTGCAAGGAAAAGATTTTTCTGAACTTGTACGAGCTATCTTGCACTTGCTCCAAGAAAATGAAATTTTCCTAATAAGAGCCTAGAGATGACGTCTTTTGAATGGAAATGGATGTGGGATGCATGCTGGATTATTCTTATGACTTTCATATTCTACAGTGAGATCTTTCTTTGTTGTCTTGAATTATTTCTCTGTATTAAATGATCTTATTGTTTCTTGTGCAAATGATTTTTCTCCTACATGAGTAATAGAATGCGTTGTATGTAAATTGAAAGCTATCTTTTAATATATTTTGCCTTTTGTTGTAGTTGTATCTTCATGGTTTAATAGCTATATGTTGATCTGCAGATGCTTCTTTCAGCACATTACTCATACTTATAATTTTGCTCCTTGCAGGGATAGTTTAGGTTTATTTAAGTTTTTTAGACACAGATTTGTTTCAAGTTCTGCATTTAGATTAAGTTAGCTTAGGCACTTGCATATCACCTTAAACCTTAAAATAAAAAAGAAGGGTGGATTGGGCCATAACCGGTATAATTGAAGCAAATCTCTAAATCTAACGGTTGTCGGAACCGCTAATCGGACGAATTCCCCACACCAAATGGTGGACAATCTAATTGGGATAGTCTACCGGGGAGAATCCCTTTCTGCTTGATGCTGCGATCTTTGGGGCATCAAAAAGAACCAAGTTATACATACCTCATAAGTAGATCTTCTATGTGATCCATGGCAATGGATGAACCTTTGTCTTCATGTCACCATGCTCATATGTTCTTGAACTAGAACATGATTTGTCTTTCTTGATGTACCTTTCATGTTAGTGGACAACATCAACCTCATACAACACCACAATGCATTAGTACAATCATAAGTGTCAAAACCCTAATCAATGAATATCTTCTATCGTGCATTCATAATTTTATTAAGGTGATACGACAAGTCTAAAGTTAATCAAGATTGTACTAACCTTAACGAAGACAAACATACCATAAACTTAATCATGAACAGATCGTGAAACATACCTGGATAAGTCATACCTGTCGATATTGCTTGTAATCTTCTTATGTAAGGCCTTAGCCTTATCTCCCTATGAAACTGGAACTTCTTCACTTATGTAGGTGACCAATTCATTCTCTTCTAGGATTAACCCATTCCACTTGATTTGCAGAAACTAGATCTGGAGCTGGATTAGGGTTTGTTAGAGAAACCCTAAAAATTCAAACTTTGAATTTTAAATTTATGAAAGGATAGAAAGATGTGCCTTGATGAGCTTATCAAGCTGGTATACTCAGAATTTTAAAACTGCAAAGTTTCACCCCTCAAAATTTCCTTTGAAACTTTCGGATCTTCTCGACAAGATCCTGAACTAGGGTTTGATAAATCCCACCCTTCTTCCCAACCAAAAGGTTCGATCCAAAGCTCTAAACTTCAATTTTTCTGAGGAGCTTCCAGCCGTGGTCATAGACTTAAAAAATTCCAACTTTTGTAGAAGCCCTAATTTTCCACTTTTCCAATCAAAGTCCCGAACTAGGATTTGATCAAGCCCAGCCTTCTGCCCAACCAAAAAATTTGAACTTGGTCTCTAAATTTTTATTTTGATGAGAAGAATTCATCCACAGTCTTCGATTACAAAAATTCCAACTTTCTATGAAACCCTAATTCCTTGAGCCATGAATGAAGGTGCTCAAAATCCAATTCTATTTTGATAGAAATATGCACCTGATTGTTTCTAGTGTAACTCCAAAATTTTGAATCCACAGGGTCTAAAAATTCTACCTATGGTATCTTGAGCTGTCAGCTTTCCAACCCCATAGGTCTGACCTCAATTGGATTCCTTGAGAGATAGTTATGCCAAGTGTCGCAACGTGACCTGTTTATGGGATAAAACAGGAGAGCGAACTTGTACGAAGTGCCATGTGTCACTGGTTCACTTTCGGCCTCTAAACCTTCGGCTAGTGAAATTATAGTCTGTTCCCTAATTGTCACTTTTTACAAAATTTCATTTGGAGCTTCCTAGCCCAAGTTATGACCTTTTTTTATAGGTCACCTGTTTATGACTCAGATCTGGAAGAGGTAGAAACCCTAGATTGTACAGATCATAAAACAAAAAGTACAATGAATTAGAAGTTTTTCTTCTGACACAAGGTACATGGGGATCTTATCTTCGACCTGTAAGAGTTTCAGATCTTGAGACCTTGCCGAAATGGATTTATAGTTAAAGTTCTATGATGACTGGTTTTTGCTATATCAAGCCCTAGCTTCGCAAGTGCAACAAGTGTCATAAATGCCATACCATGCCTTCTTTCAGGCTGGCTCTGATACCATGTTAGATTTTCAGAATTTACTTCAATCTGATCTAGGATCTTAACTGAGAGATTAACATGTATAGCATATCTACAACATATCTACAGCATATCAATCATGGAGACAATAATGCAAGCACACAAGAGACACATAGTTTCACTGGGGAAAACCAAGAAGGTGAAAAACCCCACAACTTCCTCAGAGATAGAAAGAGCAATGATACAACCAAAGTACAAGAGAGAGTCTTCTCCTAGTAGTTGATCCTTCTCCTCACATGTGCGCCACTTTCCGAGTGATGGAAGAATGAGTAATAAGATGATCAAATAGAGATCTCCCGATCTCTATTTATACTTGTCCTATCCTACCAAATAAACTAGCAATGCTGACTTGTCTAACGTAGTCTAATAACCCATGGTTACATTAATCTGAGCTGACCCCACACTTGGTGGTCTAATAACCTATCACAACAAGTTGCGACACTTGCGACACTTGTCAATACAAATGACAACACTTTCGTATAGAGGAATAATAACATCTCTATAGGAGTACAATATACATAGGTGAAATACATTCTAAAGTTACATATACATCAACATGCCTTTATAAAGAAGAATATCATCTCCTCCAATATGCTACCCTTCACACTTTTCATCTAATTTTCCCTGCCGCAATTTCTCTTTTACGTGAAGGTAAGTTTGATCACTATTTTGGGCTTCAAGAACTCTTGTTCTCAAATCTGATTTGCAAACACTCAAGGCTGCTACATGAAATTTTCTGCTAAGGGTGTCTGCAACTTTATTTTCTTTCCCTTTTGCTTGTTTGATTTTGAAATCAAACTCACATAAGAATTCCATCCTTCTAGCTTGCCTATCATTTAAGCTTGGTTGATCAAACAAATATTTTAAGCTCATGTGATCAACTCTAAGCTCAAATATTCTTTCCAACAAATAATGTCTCCACATTTCAAGAGCATGTACTATGGCTTCTAATTGTAAATCATGAGTTGCATAATTCTTTTCATACTCTTTTAATTTCCTTGACTCATAGCAAATCACAAGGCCTTCTTGCATAAGAACTCCACCTAATACTTCAATGCAAGCATCTGTGGACACTACGTAATATTTATTTGGATCCACAATCTTCAAAACAAGAGCGATAGTGAGTAACATCTTCAGTTGTTGAAATCTTTCTTCACATTTTTCAGACCATAAAAACTTTACATTCTTCCTTTGTAGCAATGTGTTTGGATGAGCAATGTTGGAGAATCCCTCAATGAACCTTCTATAGTGCCCTGCAAGACCCATAAAATATCTAACATCTGTATCATTCTTTGGAGTAGACCAACTCATTATGGATTCAATATTTTCCAGATCCAATGCAATTCCTTCCTCTGAAATAATATGATCCAAATACTGTACCTTTATTTGATAGAATTCACACTTGCTAAGCTGTGCATACAATTTGTTCTCTCTAAGAAATTGCAACACCCTTCTTAAATGTTCCTCATGCTCTTCTTCATTTCTTGAATAAAGAAGAATGTCATCCAATAATACTAACACAAACTTGTCCAAACATTTACTAAAAGCACTATTCATGAGGCACATGAATGTGGCAAGTGCATTGGTAAGTCCAAACGGTGCCACTTTGAACTCATAATGACCATATCTTGTCCAGAAAGATGTCTTGTGAATGTCTTCTTCTTTTTTCTCACGTGATGATACCCGAATCTCAAGTCAATTTTTGAAAACACTTGGGATTCCTTCATTTGATCGAACAAATCCTCGATCCTTGGCAATGGGTCCTTATTCTTGACTGTCACCTTATTTATCTACCTAAAATCAATACGCATCCGTAAAGTCCCATGTTTCTTCTTGAAAAATAACATCGGTGCTCCCCAAGGAGACACACTTGGTCTTATATACTTATTTTCCATTAATTCATGTAGCTGCATCTTTAATTCTACCAATGTTGGCATGCTCATTTTATAAGGAGCTTTGGAAACTAGCATTGCTCCTACGACAAGATTGATTGTAAAATCAATGTCCCTTTTAGGTGGAAATCCTGACACTTCATCCAGAAACACATATTTGAACTCTTGTAACAAATGATAATATTCTATCCTTGGGCCTTTTCTCTCTAAGGAATCGGATATATGGGATGCATATAATTGACAACCTTTCTTGTAAAAATTTCTTAACTCTAAGGCTGAAATCTACCTTACCGAAACTTGCTTGGGAATTCCCTTTACCAATCTAAGCCTTCCCTCTTCATCAATGCATTCAAGAACCTTTTCATAACAATCTACCTTGACTCTATGCTTTTCCAACCAAACCATACCAATAAGAGCATCATAAAATCCTGATGGTAGGACATTCAAATTTACTTTTGTGAGGATTCCATTCAACTCTGTGGGGCACTCCATCGCTACCTCATTCACTTTTCTTTGTGTTCATGTGGCTAATTGAACTAACCACGACTTATTATGCTTCATTTTTCCAAGGGAACATCTTTCAACCACTTTTGGAGAAAAATAACTATGAGTAGATCATGGATCAACTAAAATAGAAATAGATTGCTTAGAAATATTACCTTCAACTTCCACTACTATTTATTGATGGTCTTCCTGATAATTATCCAACACTGCATAAATTTTGGGAGTTGCTCTGGCCATGTCTTCCACTGTAACTGCTTCTTCTAAGTTATGCAAGCTCTGAGGGTTCTCTCTCCGATACAGATAGTCCTTAATCATATGGTTCTCTCCACATCCTCAACACTGAAGTGGTCCTTTTGGCCCTTTCTATGTTGTTACTGCTAGCTTAATTCCACTTCGTGCTTGCTGACCTAGTTGGAAATTTCTTGGCTAATTAAATGGAGGCTTAAATCCACTTCTCCTTTGGTAAAATATTCATTTTCTCTTTCCCTTCCATGGTGGATGAACCTATGATTTTCCTTTGCTCTTCTCATAGCAATGCATAACCATCCTAATGGCTTCATCAAGAGTTGGTGGATTATCAAAATGAATCATATCTATGAAATTTTGGGGCATACTTCCAAGGAAGCATTGGATTTTCACTCTTTCATCTTTGATGTAATCCACATACTTCAATAATTCCAAAAACTTATGGACATGTTCTTCCATAGATTTTTGTCCCAACTCTAGTTCATTTAACTCCTTCCTCTTGTTATCATAATATTTAGCAGATAGGTATTTCTCCTTGAAATAATTCTTAAATCTCTCCCAATTGATCCTTGTTTCCTTTATTCCTCTCACTTGCATGAGGTTCTCCCACAAAATTGAAGCTCAGCCATTTAGATTGTAAATAGAAATTATGGCCTTCTCATGTCCCGTGTAATCATGAATTGCCTTCTCATTTCCATTGTAATCATGAATTCTAAAATACTTCTTTATCCCAAGGATCCATGCTTTTGCTCTTGACTTGTCTTACTTTCTCCATCAAATATGGGAGGCCTTGCCTTTCTAAATTCCCCTTGTGGAATCCTTTTAAAATCCTTTCTTCTTTAAAACCTGTTGGAAGTATGCCTTGTAGTACTTTGGGAAATTTGACAATCACATGAATTGTCAGAAGAAGATCTTAGCGAAGATATTTTACATTCCCTTCTCAAGGAACAACTTCTTGGACTTAGAGTTATCCATCTATTGTGACTTCTAGAGTGACTCTCTGCACTTCTTCTTTCTTAACCAACATTGCTTGTATTGGATCCAAGGTGCAGTCTCTGCTGCATATCAGTGAGGCTTTGAATGATAGAAGCATTAATCTGGTTCTTCTCTTCCTGAGCTTTGATCAATATTTCATTGAAACTTCACCTTGTTTGAACCAAATTTTGGGGAGTGATATGCTCCCTTCTCCCATTTAACTATGTATCAACATTCTCCTCTTGCATATTTTATCCTTGGACATCCTCATCATGCTCATAGGGGTCTTGTGCATCATTCATGGTCACCATTTTCCTTTGGGAACTCTTTCCCTTTGCCTATTTCCCTCTACTACAACTATTCCAAGCTTCTATTGCAAGATTTCTGTGGTTGATGGTTTCAGGTAGTCTTGGAGGATCCACAGATTCCATGTTAAGAAGTCAACGTTTCGAATCCATATCAAGACATAATGTCGATCTTGTGGAGAGCATGAGAACTAAGATATTAATAGTGGAGATGTAGAGATAATATGATAGGTTAATGTCAGTTGTGTTGGTTTTGGGAAAAATTAGAGTTTCGTTGAAATGAAAGTAGAGTTAATAATTATATTGAGAATTTTAATTAATGAATTTCATTTTTATTAATTTTAAATGAAATCCCTAATTTAAATTATGTGGAGTTATATTTAAGAAAGAAAACCAAAGTAATTATCATAGTATTAAACTAGTATTGAAAACCTCTTTGAATTAGTTTAATAAATAATATAAGTTTAATATATTTATATAACCCTAATTAAAACTATGTTAAGGATTAGAATGTAAGGTAAATTTTATTATTAATTATATTACTCTATATTTAACAAGTATTAATAAAGGTTTTTTTAAATTATTTATTAAAAAGTAAGAATGATGTTTTAAAAAGGTTTATTATCAAATAAGTTTAACAAGTAAAGGAATACCTTTAATAAATTGTTGAGTTAAGTTTAATGTTGAAATCATTTGGTTTTAAATTAGTTTAATATATTATTGTTAATGACCCTATATAAGACTATGTTAAGTGTTGGAGTGTATGGTGAGGGGGTCTTTGATCTAGATAAAGTATATATAATTTTAATTTTAATTTTAATTTTAATTTTAAAACGAAGGTTAACTTGGTTAGCAGTTAAAATATATTTAGGTATTAATTCAATTAAGGTTATTAATGGTTAGGTAATTAAATAAAAGGGTTGTTATCTTGATTTACGGTTAAGTAAAGAAGGAATCCAGCTAGTGTTCACTTCAAATCCTCCATCCTTATTCAAATTGTTTGGAAGTTTTATTATTTATAAGGCTTCCCTAAGTTTCCTTTTGAAGTAGTGGTCTTCTTTTGCTATAATTTTGGTGTCTTCTAGGCGAACCTGGTGTTTTGTTTTGTCACAATGTTCTGCAAGAGATGAGGTTCGGATACGCTCATTCCTTATGTCAGGCCCATGCTCTTTTGATCTAGTATGAAAGGAACGTCCAGTCTCACCTATGTAACACAAATCGCATGAACAAGTGATCTTATAAACACCTTTGAATTGTCTTTGGTCAATTGGGTCTTTAACAGATCTCATTTTCCGTCTAATGGTCTCTAAGGGTTTGAAAGAAGTTGTGATGTCATTCTTTTTAAGGATTCTATAAATCTTATCGGTGACCCCTTTAATGTAAGGTATGTAAGCTCTTTGGTTAGATGTTTGGGTACTAAGGTTGTTGGTCTCATTAATGGGGGTAGCATGGTTCTTATTGTGGACTTTGTCTAGACATTTTTTGATATCTTTAGGTTTGTAACCTATGTTTTCGAAGACTTCTCTGAGGTGGTCTTTTTCTTCAAAAGACCACCTATTCCAAGCTTATCAACTGCAAACATTGTGCATCATAGAGATTTTATTAAACATATTAGAAATGCATGCAATGGCAAGTAAAAAATTATGATTCAGTAGAATTAGTCTCATGGAATAATTCACAGGATTATTAGGTATAATTTTCATTTGTTTCATTTATGCATTTCTGGAAATTGCCCTTATTAACCATTTTTCCAAAACAAGGTGATAGGCACTCTTCTATATTGATTTATGAGACATTTGAATTCCTCCTTCAAATTATGATTATGCTGCACTGTTCTCTTCTGGATAATTTTTCCAATGCCTATATTCCTACTTCATTTTGATTTTGGATATGAAATTTGTAATCTTCCAAAAAGGTCACTTTCGACCAATTCCGCACTTTTTCCACAAGAGCAATTAGCCTCAGCGGCCAACTTCAACCACTTGTAGAAGTAAATTTAGAGAAAACTAGAAAAAAATTTCTACCGAGAAAATTTAGTTAATATGAAAAGGATCACTCATAAACTTTCAGATCTTTGATCCAATGCACCAATCAACCTCTATAAAATTATGGGTTTGACTACTTTTTACTTTTGCAAGTTTTTCAAAATCTTGGAATTTTTGGCAAAAATGGCAATCTCCCAAACTGAGTATTTATGGAAAAAATTCATCTAACGAAAGTTGTTTTTTTAATGAGTAGGTAAAATGTCGAGTTCAATGATTTTCTTGTTTTCTACATATAGGGTCACTTATTCCTCTTGGAAGCTTTTTAAAATCCCCAAAAAGTGCTCTAGAATAGTACATTTTGGACTTCTTTCACACCCTGGCTTCACACCTTTTGGAATTTGGACCCAATATTCCATAGTTAACTCTATCTATGTTACATGAATGCACATTAGTGATTTTTTTCCAAATTGAGCTCCTATATGGTATTAGGAAGCTGATATTTGAAATTCTTAAATTTGAAATTTTCGCCAAATCAGAGCAAAATGGGCTCAGGCCTCTCACTATTGTTTTTGTTACCTTATTTATTGGAGTCCCAAAGTATAAACTCTCATCAAATTATGAGTTAAGCTACTCCTACTATGGCTGAAACAATTTTCGGGCCCTATACTTTATTTTTTGTAATTCTCGACGTCTAGACCCTGACTCAGTCGATCCCGACCTTTCCAAACATTTCTGAATTTTTCCAAGACTTTCTGACTTTTCTGATCGGAAATCAGAATTCAGAATGAACAGCTGATTGATACGATCCATTTCTGAATTCTTGACTCTGACTACCATGTTTTGTACGTCAGGAGTGGGAAGTCAGCAGTGAAAACCCAAACTTGACAAGCCACTCGAGAATTCCCGACTCTGAATTCTACCTTGCGCACCTTGGGAGTCGGAAGTCAGCACTACAACTCCAACTTTGTCAAACTATCCCCAACCTCTCGACTCCGACTATGACCTTTCGTACATCGAGAGTCAGAATTCTGGACCACAACACTAGTTCTAACCAACCACCCGCGACTTTTGGACTTCGACTGCTACCCTCCTCACGTCGGGAGTTGGAAGTTGACACCGCAACTTCAAATCCGTCAAACTACGCCCGACCTCCCGACTCCGACTACGACCTTCCGCATGTCGGGAGTCGGAAGTCAACCCCGTAACTTCAACTCCATCAAACTACCCCCGACTTCCCAACTCCGACTAAGAACTTCCATACATTGGGAGTCGGAAGTCAGAAACGTCAACTCGGTATTGATAATCACCCTCGACCTTCCGACTCCGAATACTCTCTTCCATATGTTGGGAGTTGGAAGTCGGCACCATTAACTTCAACCTCCCACGACCGCACCAATGTCAATATATTTGACATCCGAAGTCCGTTTTTGAGGAAATGGGTATCGTCGGAAAGATATCAGCGATATCTACACAACGGTGTGATCCTATGCAATAGTTGAATATTTTGCATTTTGGCCATAATTGATTCCACAGTTTCACCAAACACTCACCAACACCTCCTTTGCATTTCTAATTTTCTGCCTGTAGGTGTAGGTTCCATCCTAAACATCCCAAGTGCTACAACCATTGGCTCTGATAGCACTCTATTATATCTTCTCCCATCCAATCCTACTAGTGGAGGGAACATGAGTGATATATGGGGTGCTATTATCAAATTCATTAACAATTAAATGCATGTGCAGAATCTGCATAATAATAAACACAACGGAAATTAAATCAATTACACACACACAACATGCATATACTAGCATGTTGATCACATGCATAACAATCAAATCATGCACATAGATAAACTAACTCCCATGCTATACACATAAATCTAATTGGATCATTCAAAATTGGTCATCTCATTCAATTTATCCTAATTAAAAGTCATCCATAATACACAATTTTATCATAAATCAACAATAAACACTTATCTTTAATTTGGATTTGTCCCAGCAACTAGCCATGGATGATAAACATTCCACCCAACCATTCGTCTTTGTCTAGCCTATAATATTTCAGCTGAGAGACCATCCCCGAGCTGGGATATGTATCCACTTAGGAGGAACTACTCAGGCTCACTCACTTCCATAGTAAAAAATACTCATGTTAAGCTAGCACACAAATGGGTTTGCCAATCATGCAGGGAGATAGGGAAGGGGAATGCTAAGCCAGCGATCTCAACAATAGAGCTACAGGAATCTCAACTATTCTCATACATCCTTGGCACCCACAATACCTACCACACCCAACACAAGGAAGGTCCCCTTCTTTGCAACACAGTCCCTTAGGCGCCTCTTCCCTCGAGTGCTCTTCAGGGTAGGAATAGAAAGGTCCAATATGATAAATCCGTAAAGATTCTTTCCTTCACTGGGTTTATCAAGAAATACCTCCATTTGATCTCTCTCCCAAATCGATCCACTCTTGGATTTCTCCAAATTCTAGCCATGTGACTCCCAAAACAGAATTGAATTTTTTAGCTTCCAAATCCAAGTCTTCCTTTGGATTTTTGGGTATTTTACACTCTCAAATTCACCCCTGGGTTTATGTCCATGGATTCCCCATTATATTTTGCTTCTCATAAAAAATTCTAGGCGTTCTTTTTGAAACATTTAAAAACCCATTCCATACATAGGATAAATTTTATTAGTCATATAGATTAATTTTCCTAGGTGTAGAATATGTAGTTGGCCAAGTTTTGTCTTTTATGCCTCCATATTCCATTCTAAGTCACTAAAACGAATTTGGATAGATTATGGATAACATTTCCATGGGTTATGTATGATTTTATTCCATTCCTGAAGTAGAAAGACACTTTCCTAATTTAGACAGCTTTATCCTATTTTTTCTACTTTCTAGTGGATAAGGTGAAGCTAGTTGACTTGGAAACACTCTCCACTTGACCAATTTGACCTCCACCACTTTATTCTCTCCTAAATTTATCATTACATTCCATTTACATCACTCATGATCTTTCATACCATATTCATCTATTTCGTGAGCCTTCAGAGTGTTTTGAAAAGTGCTTTTGACACCTAGGGATTTTCTATGATTTTAGTCAACCTTACTATTTTTTGCTTTACAACTTTCCTTTAAGGCATTCTGTTGATGTATATGTAACTTCGAAATGTATTTCATATATATTTATTGTACCCTTATAAGAGATGTGTTATTCCTCTATAAGGAAGTGTCATCATGTGGATTGACAAGTGTCGCAAGTGTGTGTACTTGCCGATGGGTTATTAGACCACCATGTGTGGGGTCGGCCCTAAAATATATATTATATTGTGGATGTATCTAGATAGACAAGTCGGCCCCATAAGGTCATTGGGAAAACAAGTTAAGTATAAATAGAGATCGGGAGATCTCTATTTGGATCATTCGGAAAGAAACACTTCTCTCACTCAGAAAGTGGCACACTAGTGAGGAGGAGGATCATCTGCTCTAGGAGACTATCTCAAGTGTATTTTGGTTGTACTTTGGTTGAGCCATTTCTCTCTCTATCTCTGAGGAAGTTGTGGGGTTTTTCACCTTAGGTTTTCCCCATGGAAACTCTGTGTCTCTTGTCTCTCATGCTTTTGATTCTTGTGATGCTTATTGTGATTGTTATGCATTGATATACTATATATGTTATTCTCTCAGGAAAGATCCAGGAGTATTGTGAATTAATGCTCAAAATTTTAACACATTCTATTTTCTTTCTTGAGATGTATTATATATTGTATTCATATTGAGGAATAATACATGAGATGACATTTCCAACAATTGAGTTCCTTCTCTTATGTTTATGTCTCAATATTTCTTCTTCTTATTCTTGCATATCTTTGAATAATTCTTGTGAGGACTTCTTTACGTCAATATTCTTGGCTATTATAATTATTTCATGGTATTCAAACTATATAGAATTCTCACATGATATCAGAGCCATGTGATCTCTTGATTAAATTAGTCTTCCAGTATAAGATTTTGGAGAGTTTATTTTGTAGGTACTGAAGATCAAATGGCAGAAATTTCTTCAATGCATACAGTTGTTGAAGATGAAGAAATCCATCTCTCTCTTGTTCTCCCATAAGTCTTCTATTATCAATTCCAAGAAAGATAAGCCATTTTATGCTCTAGAATCTGAAGAGGTTCTTCAATCCTCTCTTTCACATGAGTCTGCTGGTGTGCAGAATGATGATCTTCTCAATATTTTGGACGTTAGATCATAATTTGGAGGTGATGCATTCGCCCTCCTTGATCATATACTTCTTATGTACTTCTATATGATCATTGGGACATGTTCTCAGAGTTTCAATGAAGATGGAGGACACTACCATTCACTTGGGTTCAAGTATCAGGCATATTTTGGTGATTTTGGTTCTGATCTCACCCCTGCTGGTTCAAAGGAGATCTCAAGGAACCTTATATCAATTCATGGAGATGATTTAACTTCCACTGATCAGAATTTCAAGTTTCAAAATAAATCATATCTAATTGGAGCTAATCATACCTCAATTTGTTCGAATTTCAAGTTCCAAAATGGTCTGCATATTCATGGATTTGTTCTCTTCAATAGCATGTTTAGAGATCCTCGAATTTCGCTTGCATCCACTACTGGAGAATTCAAGCACATGTTTTTGGAGCATGATCGACTTCTTCCCAAGAATATGATTCCTCCAGAAATATGATCAAGTTCACACCTACTTGAGTTTGGAGCAGCAACAATTTTGGTTTGCACATGTCCATTTTTTAGGGAGGCTTTTATTCCCATGAGGTTTTCCATGTTTCCTCAGTTTACATGGGCATAATAATTGTAATGGGATGACCATAACCCTTGTTGATTGGGACCTATATTTATGATATTTTACTCACTTACAGTCAAGCTTAAGCGAGGGTGTTGGAACATTTAAAAACCCATTCCATACTTAGGATAAATTTGATTAGTCATCTAGATTAATTTTCCTAGGTGTAGAATATGTGGTTGGCCTAGTTTTGTCTTTTATGCCTACATATGTCATCCTAGGTCACTAAAATGAATTTCAATAGATTTTGGATAATATTTCCTTGTATTATGTCTGATTTTATTCCATTCCTGAATTAGAAAGACACTTTCCTAATTTAGACAGTTTTATCATGTTTTTTCTACTTTATAGTGGATAAGGTAAAGCTAGTTGACTTGGAAACTCTCTCCACTTGACCAATTCTACCTCCACCACTTTCTTCTTTCATAAAGTAATCATTACATTCCATTTACATCACTCATGAGCTTCCATACCATATTTATCCAATTTGTGAGCCTTTAGAGTGTTTTGGAAAATGCCTTTGACTCCTAGGGGTTTTTTATGCTTTTAGTTGTTATAATCTGCAGGGGATCCAGCAACTATAACAAACTCACAATCAAACTCTCAAGAATGTTGCAAAGAAGAAGAGAAGAATGCACTCAATAATCACTCATGAACACAAAAAATGGAGAATAGTAGTATCATACATCAGTTGTGAGCTGGCACTATGTGAATAATGAATGCAATAACACAATAACTATGCAGAGAATTTGAATTAACCAAGGAGGTCATTCTAATCATGCCCAAAGTCTATCTTGGATAACATTGAAGACATCATCCAGTCAGTAGTATGGGTCATAAATGGTAATAGTCAGTTAAGTGAGTCTAACTGAGTCTAACAAAACCATCTAGGCATAAATCAGGGGATGGAGACTCCAAGGAGGGGGCATGAGGCTGTCAGAAGATCAAGTGGCACTCCAGAACTAGCTAACTAGGAGCTATAGGGAGTTAGCATGAGCAATCAATGGAATAACTTCTCAATCAATGCACTAACTGACTGTCAGTCAACTGGTAGGTGAGATGAGGGGCTCTAACTGAATGATAACTGGTGGTAGGTGAGAAAAGGCGTACATGTCATGCATAAGAATAAAATAGGGCACATTAGGTAGGTAGGAGGCCTACTAGGGGCTAAAGACATGATCTAGGGAGATGAAAATAGGCTCTAGGTTATGGGGAGACCACCAACATGATGACTAGATGCATGCAGGTGCATGCAAATGCATGCAGCATGCATATTTGCATGCAGGAATGCAAAATACAAAAATGATGGTGAGAATATTCCAACACCCCCCCCCCTCAAGCTATACTATGAGGTAGTAACTGAAACTAAAAAATAGGGCCCTGGTGACTGAGACCAAAGGTCACCCCGTACAATCAATCTAGATAAACTAAGTGAGGAAAGAGGGAAAACCCAGTGGGAAGAAAGCCCTCCCTCAAAATAGACTAGAGGATTCTATTGTAGCATATCATTACTCACCTTGGAAGGAGGCAAGTGTCCTTCTTTCCCAAAGAAGTATCGATCGATCTGAAATGGATCAGTAATGTGAGAAGAATGAAACCTTCCATTCTGAAAATATGATCTAGTTCTTCTATGATCATGTGGATCACCAACCAAATCACCGGTAGATCGGAGTGTAATGGATGCTCATCGAGGAAGAGGAAGATCATTAGGTGAGAGATCATTAGGTTCTTATGGATCCGAATCTCCCATTCGCTCATCTTCATCATCAGTTGCTAGATCTTCAAGTTGTTGTGGATCTGGATCTATCATTCCCTCATCATCATCTCCATCTTCATATTCTGAATCTGAAATCTCATGTGATGAATATTTACTCTCTTGCTCATCATCACTTCCAAACTCTGAATCTGAAATCTCATGTGAAGAAGCAAGTACAACTAGCTCATCATCACATCCAAACTATGAATCTGAAATCTCATGTGAAGAAGCAAGTACAACTGGCTCATCTTCACATCCAAACTTTGAATCTGAAATCTCATGTGAAGATGCTTCACTCTCTTGATCATCAATAAAAGGAGGTGGTATCTTCCTCTTGGGAAGAAGTGGATCATGCTCCAAAAACATAATATGAATATGATTATGGAGCATGTGATTCGAACCAACTGAGGTAGAATCAAAACCATGAATGTGTAGATAGTTCCTTGATATCTTCTTTGAACCAACATAGGTGAGATCATAACCAAAGGAACTATGACATGATGATGGTATCTTGGACTTCAAATCAGATCTAAGAATTGGAAGATGGTTTCTCATGATCTCCTTTGAACCAACATGGGTTAAATCAAAACCAAAATAACAAGAAGGTGCATGAGTCATCAACCCAAGCGAATGATAATGTCTTCCATCTTTGGTGAAACTCTCAAAACATGTGCCAATGACCAAATAGGATTCCAAAGAAAGCATTTGATGAAGGAGAGCAAATGCATTGCTTCCCAAATCTGATTTTACCTTCAAAATACTCAATAGGTCATCATCTTGCACATCAACAAGTGCATCAAGTCCATGAAAGTGTATGTAGCTCTTTGATATCTTCTTTGAAATAGTAGGGGTGAGATAAAAATCAAATGAACCATGACATAACGATGATGGATTGAACTTCAAATCAAATCCAAGAATTTGAGGATGGTTTCTTATGATCTCCTTTGAACCAACAGGGGTGAAATCAAAACCAAAATCACAAGGATATGCATGAGACTTGAACTCAAGCGAATGATAGAGTCTTCCATCTTCAGTGAAACTCTGAAAACATGTGCCAATGACCAAATAGGAGTCCATAGGAAGATTTTGATCAAGGAGGGCGAATGCATTTCCTCCCAAATATGATTTTACTTCCAAAATGCTCAGTAGGTCATCATCTTGCACATCAACAGGCTCATGGGAAGTAGAGATTGTGAAGATCTCTTCAACTTCTAGAGTAGTAACTAACATATTTTGCTTAGAATTCGAATCAAAAGATGGAATCAACTGAAACCATGTGTTGTATTTCGACTTTATCTTGAACAAATTCATCATGGGAGATGATGGAGGACGAATCATGAATAGAGAGAGCACTGAAGGTAGTACCGATGGGCTTGTTCTCCAAATGGACATCATCCTCTTCCTTCTTTCCAAACAAACTGTTCAACCTTTTCTAGTTATCACTTTGATGTTCATCAAGATCCATGAGGTATTCCATATTGTCAAACATAGTAGTAAGTATTGTTGTTGAGGCACTTTCACAATCATCAAGCCAACATGTTCCTCTTCATAGGAAGTAAAATCTCTCTTAACATAAGTACACATATCCAAGAGACCATATCTCTTCAGGTATGTTATCATCTTGGGTTTCCATTCTTCATAGTTGTATCAAGTGATAGAAGGAACTGATTTTAGATCCATGGAAGATGTTGTTCAATTCGAATCTACTAGTGTGTTTCTGGTGCAGAAAGCATTGGTGCAAAAGTGCAGAATCACCAGTGCAAAATCACTAGTGCAGAATCACCGGTGCAAAATTACCAGTGCAGAATATTTTGAATAACCTCCTAAAACAATGGAGATCCATGATAGCTGATGATTTTGAATATGTTGGAGAGGGATTCGAATGGATGAATAAACCTGCAAAACAAGAAGAGTTTTGTTGATGGATATTTTCTACACATCGAACGAACACTACCTTAAGACACCTGAGCACATATGACTAAGTCCTTCACACCTATCTAGACCTCACTAGATTGCTACAATGAGTTCAAGGTAATAGCACCAGGATTTACTGTGGAAACTCAAAGGCTTCTAGTGCTCAGGCAAAGATAGTTGCTCAAAGAAATGCTACAACTGTTGCAATGGCTGCAATTCGAATAGCTGCTGACTCCTCTGATACCATATGATAATCTACAAGGGATCTAACTATAACAAACTCACAATCAAACTCTCAAAAATGTTGCAAAGAAGAAGCGAAGAATGCACTCAATAATCATTCATGAATACAGAAAATGGAGAATAGCGGTATCATACATCAGCTGTGAGCAGGCACTATGTGAATAATGAATAGAATAATACAATAACTATGTAGAGAATTCGAATTAACCAAGGAGGTCATTTAAATCATGCTCAAAGTCTAGCTTGGATAACATTGGAGACATCATCCAGTCATTAGTATTAGTCATAAATGGTAATAGTTAGTCAAGTGAGTCTAACTGAGTCTAACAGAACCATCTAGGCATAAATCAGGGGATGGACTCTCCAAGGAGGGTGCATGAGGATATCAGAAGATCAAGTGGCAGTCCAGAACTAGCTAACTGGAAGCTACAAGCAGTTAGCATGAGCAATCAGTGGAAGAACTGCTCAATCAATGCATTAAGTAACTGTCAGTCAACTGGTAGGTGAGATGAGGTGCTCTAACTAAATGATAACTGGTGGTAGGTGAGAAAAGGCGCACATATCATGCAGAAGAGTCAGGGCACATCAAGTAGGTAGGAGGTGTACTGGGGGCTAAAGACATGTTCTAGGGAGATGAAAACAGGCTTTGGGTGCTCGGGAGACCACCAATACGATGGCTAGATGCATGCAGTTGCATGCAAATGCATGTAGCATGCAGATTTGCATGCAAGCATGCAAAATATAAAAATGATGGTGAGAATATTCCAACATTAGTAATCCTTACTTGTTTGTGCTTTACAACTTTCCTTTAAGACATTCTTTTTTTTCTCTTGATATGTATTATATATTGTATTCATATTGAGGAATAATACATGAGATGATATTTCCATCAATTGAGTTCCTTCTCTTACGTTTCTGTCTTAATATTTCTTCTTCTTATTCTTGCGTATCTTTGAATAATTCTTGTGAGGACTTCTTTGCTTCAATATTCTTGGCTATCAGAATTATTTCATGGTATTCAAACTATATATAATTCTCACAGTTTTTGGCACTCAAAATCATTGCTTCTTTCCTGGTTATCATTTATGCAATTCTTCACTAGTGGGAATGCATAATGGCTGAGAATTGTTTTCTTGTTGTTCCAGAATGGAATGGGGAAGATGGAAAAACGAATCCCCATGAGGAAATTAAATTCTAGGTCAAGTAAACTAAGCCCATAATCTGCCATATGAATTTGTGATTTTTCCCATGCTCCATTAATTTCATGAGCTGATTTTCTAGCTACCTCTTCCTAACAAAACTAAATGTCAGCATACTAGTCAAGGTGGGTTCTCAAAAGGACATTTGGAAACAAATGATTCAATCCCCCAACCCATCACCTCTCCCTAGTGGATACATTTATTCCCCTCATTTTTAGTTGCTTCCATAGCCAGCTCTTGGAATTTTATTTGCATTATAAATATTTACATGTTTTTACAATTTTCCATGGCTTTCTAACACATGGCTCACACAATATAAAAGTACTTTCCTTTTAAATTAGAGCATTCACTAGTGGAGCCTTGGTCTTGAGCTCCATGCAAGGAATTTATACATCGCATACACACAATACTCACATATAAATCCAATAAATTCTAAAGGTCAAAATGGGGGTATTACATGTAGTTTGGAGAGAATGTAATGTTGTTCAATGAGGTCGCAATAGCTAGTCACTTGTCACACTCAATGTGCACTCCAAATACACTCTTCAGAAAATTAGCTCCATATATTAATGAATAGTGAGCCCACTCTTTAAGATGGAGAAAGAGAAGTCATGCTCCACCCAATACGCAGTATACAAAAGAGCAATGTATTCAAAATAATGCTTTTTAGTCTTCACCATGTTGGTCATGGCTCTACACTTGCAGCTCATTGAATGGTGCAGGAAGCCTCATTTCCACTCCCACGTGGAGTCTGGAGTAGATTAGGGTTTTAGTATCTTCTGTCTTCACTCAATGAACAACATAATGAGACTCAACAAAACAGTGTGGACATAGAGATAAAAGTAGGCACGGTGCAATAACACAATGGCACACATTCTCCAAGTGTTGATTTTCAGGAAACCTTCAACCAAGACAGAGATCTCCATACATTCAAGTGTGCGCATCATTAAATGATCACTCTCATGTCGTATCAAGTAGCATGCAACACGCACATCCGCAGCACTCAATATCAGTCGCAACACCACTCTCAACGGTCTTCAACACATTATGCTCATGCTCCTTGCAGCATTCAGTCTTTTCAAATGGGGAAAATTGTAGCACTGGTCGAGAGGAAGAGAGAACGCAACAATAAGATGTGCAACATCAACAGAATATGGAACGTGCATCAATGGAGATCTCAGCTCACAAGGGGAGGAACATGCATGGAAATATTAGGTTTTCTTTTCTTATTCCCAACGGTCACAAAAGGGAACCATTCGAAAAACGCAAATGGAGCAGGAAGCACTGGCATGCAGGAGGATTCAGAGAGCAGGCCATAATAGTAGTGAGCAGAAAAAAACGTTCAGGACAAAAGAATCAATTATGGAAGGACTGGGGAGTGCGGAGAGGTAAGAGGGCAGGGAAAATGAGTGAGCAGTCTGGAATCCAAGATGGCGCAGACTATGCAGGGTGCATAATCGCGGAATTCTAGAGCTCAAAATATCACGAGTTATGGTAGACAGCCAGGCTCTGATACCACTATTGAGTGGATAACTCCTGAATTCATGTTTTCCATTCGTTAAGATGTTTATTTATACTTTGGAAAATGTATCCTGGGCTTTGGATTCCAATAGATCTATTGGAGTCCCTATGACTCCTCATCTTCTCATTATTGAACTCACAATTTACATTGTTTACAATTTGGATGGAATGATAATCCCAAAGGATTATATTTCCCACACAAACTTTCCAGGATTCTATAGAAAACTATTGGGATTTTTTTCTCATGTAATCAAGGAAGTTGTCAATAAAATTATTCTTTCTTCAGTTGTATCATCCATGTGTTTTAGTTTCTAGAACTTCAAATTTTCTTCAAATATATGTTATTTTTATTTTCAAAAACAAACAAAAAGTCATTTAAGTTCTTGTCTAATTAGAAATATGTTACATGTTTGTTGATTCATCTTTCCCTTTGTATACTATGGTGTATTTGAGTTTTATTTTTGTAGATATAAAAAATTACAAATCAGTTCATTGTTTATAATTTTCTTTGTTATAGTTTCAAAATTAAAATTTCAGTAAACCAACTATATTTAGAAATTAAGGGTAAGGATAATGACTGTTGTTAGTCTATAAAAATTGGTTATCATTCCAACCTTCTTTGATCTATCTAACTAGCATAGATTCATCTTAAACTCGTATTTATCAAGCATTGAGAGGGATCCAATTTCTTGAGATGTATTTCTTTTTTAAATTTGAACTCAATAAATTTGATCTCTCTTGATTGATAGATCAAGGTTTAAGTTTTAAGTTTTTATTTTATAAAGTAACATCTATTTTTTAATTACTTTTCATAATATTTTATTTTATGAACCAATATGGATTTTTTTTAAAGTATTTTCCATAATTTTTTATTTTATGACACATGATTTTTTTAATTATTTTGTTACAAAAGTTATATCACGGTACAACATCTCCCCAATACTGGGCTATAAAGCACCTCATTTCACTCGGTGCAATAAAAAAGTTGAGAACGTTGGTTTTGAGGCATTCCATCCTCTTAATCAACAAATATCTTTCAAATCATTACCTATGAATTGTACACAGAAAATAACTCTTCAAAAGTGTAATAATGACCTTACCAAGCTTAAAATTCCTTTAGTGCCACAATACAACTTAAACAATATATGGAAAAGGCATTTTATTGATGTTGCAATTACAAAAAACACATACTTTGGAAAGTATGATGAATCCTATAAAATTTTCCTTAAACTCAGAGGCACCACTAACCCATCAATGATAAAATATTGGCCCTTGATTTCAAAATTTTCACAATGATTACATTACCCTTTGTCAATCATCCTACAATTCCCATGTATTGAAGTCATAGAGGAACTGTGGAAAATGCTTGACAATTATACATGACGAGATGGACAAGATGAATACTTCTATACCAAGATTCTGAAGGAAGGAAAAGTTAATTAGAAATTCCTATAATATTTTAGTTCATCTAATTGGCATGATTACACATGGGCACATGACATGGGGTTTTGGTCACTTTGGGATTCCTTTTCTAGATATGAATTCAAACTTCACTATATCCTCTTCATCTTTTTTCTTAAAAATGTTAAAGGATCCGATGGTCGATCAATTTGGGAATTCATTATGTGGGAAAGGGCCTTGAATACACCCATTGCATGATGCACTTTTGCAAAAATAATCCTATGAAAAGTCTCAAGAATATAAGAGAAAATCCGTGTGGGATTTATTAATGCAAATAGCTTCCTTCAACAAACTCCCACTGATTTTATTCTTGCACCTTGAAATTGTGGAGGTGACAACAAGAATCATTAACTTTTTTATTTTGCATCCATGCTCACAACAAAGAATATGCTTACAACTATATACGTAAGCTTCCTTTCAATTGTTAAAACCCATGAAGATATAGTTAGAACATATGGGAAGTTGTTAGATGAATTTAAAAGTCAAGATATATTATTACTAAAAAAATCATGGGTAACTATATATCAATTTTATATTAATGTAATTTCACTCCATACTTGATTGAGGAGGTTTATAACTTTTGGGAAACACTTATTGGATGGATGTTAAAAGCTCATGGGTATCAAATCCCCTGAATACTTGAAATTTAGTGTGGTTGATGGAACCCTTATAACTCAATATAAGGAACTATTAGAGATGAACATTGGTCTGACTGAATAAATATATGGAAAAGGGGAGTTATTGAAAAGCCAAAATCGGATAAGGAGGAACTTACATTGTCATCATTCAAAACACTAAAAGAGATGGAAGATTTGAGGAAAGGAATGAAGTCATATATTACTCATTTTAGTGCATGAATGGAATATGGAGGGGAATATTATTGTCTTTCGAAGATAACATACTAGGAAAATGATGTGGAGGCTTTTGACCTACCCTTAGTTAATGAGATAAGGCCTAGAGGTTCCTTTTGGAAAAAAAAAATACAAGAATTAAATGCCAACAATGATACTCAAGAAAGACCTTATCTCATCCCCGGATGTAGGTTATGAGATAGAGGACAAAGTATCATAATGTAGGAACACGGGTACTAGGAAAGGACGCGTATAAAAAGGATGGGGATTCAATGTTCATGTTAGAAGAATTATATCTGGCTCGTGGGAAGACGTTGAGAACCAGGGTGATGTGGAGAAGGAAGGTATGAAGGATCTTATGGAAGTTAATGGTGAAACCTAGATGCAAACACTAAGAGGGGATTCTATCCTCCCTGAAGGACGGATCTAGTACTAGCACAATTATGACGGGAAGTGGATATATCTCAGGAGGGATTTGCTTGGCATCATCTCTGGGGTCAGCAATCTGATGGCATGGCCTATATTGATGCTTGAATTTCTTGATAGAAAACAAAATGTGGCGATACTACAAATATAAAGGGTTGACTATTTTGGTTGGGAGCGTGGAATAAAAGGAATGTCTGAAAAAATGAATGTCAATGAGGCAAGCTAGAGAAAATCCATGGGGAACAGAAGAGAGATAGCTGTGAGCAATTGCGGGTGACCCAGGATGCCTATAATTACAAGGCAACCATACCAAAGGACATCCAAATGGATATAGACTTTGTGGAGAAGGTGTTGTGGGAATATTTGAAGGTGGGGAAGTCGACTGAGGAGTTTGATGTGCTCGAGGAATGGATTATAGATCCTAGGTGTACTCAGGAATGACTGTGTCTATATGAGCGGGTTGTTTCCATGTCATGGGTTACAAAAGGTTTAATTTTCCAATATCTTAAAGAATGTGAGGCAAGGAATTTGGGGGACAGTATCCCGGTTCATTTATCTCTAGTAGAAGGAGCATCTAATGGACTCTCGGCTAATTCATATGAATATTGATGTTATTTCTCACCACCTGGGTATCCCCTTTTTACCTCGTTTGAAGGAAGGTGGGGTTCAACCTACTAGTGAGCCATCTGGGGTGCGTGTGGATCTCCCGTCTATGGCAGGTGTGGGAATTTCATCTGGCTCTCACGGTGCTCTTTGGGATGGATCGTCGGTGGGATTTCAAGTTCCATAAATGGACATGAGCTTTAATGTGACTATTTTGGTTGTAATTAGCATGGATAGTCATTAGATCTAATTTTTTCCATTATTTTGCTTGGGTATAATTCAAGGGATGGTACTAACATGGTACAATGATGTACCTATGTGCTTCATTTGGGGTTGGAGATATTTTGTTTAGGTTATGTCAATTGTAAGGAGGTTATGTCGGGACTTTTGGGACCTATCTGGGAAGAAAAGGTCCATAGTTTAGTTTTTGAATGTTGATGTTTTGTTGTAATGGCTCATCGATGTAAATTTAATTTTTCTATGTAATATATGAAGTGCTAGTTTATAAAAAATATAATGACCTTATCTCATGGATGATTATCATAGTTGAAGAGTCCATACTACTAATGAAACATGTGTGGGTCCTTCCTGTAACAAGCCTATAAAAGAATTTGATCCATAAAAAGATGTGAAGAAAGATCATATGGTCATTATATGACCTAGTGATAATAAGCCAATATGGTTACGAGAGACATTACATGATTTCTACAAAGATAAACATGATATGTAGAGATACTAGGTTTTAGTTTGATGGTGGAAACCCAATGGAGGATATGCACATTGAGATAAAAAAAACTAAAGAGTTAAAAAGTAGAAGAGATAGAGATAATATTGTTGATGTGTATAGTATCACATGGACATGTAAAATATGAGAGAATCCAAAGAAAGATGAATTAAAAGTAAATGAAAAAGGGGCATATGGAAATTAAGATATATCAACAATAATTGATAAATGTATGTGATGATGAATTAGAATTTCCTGCTAGTGTTTGGAGAAATATAATAAGGTTTTCACTCTTGACCTAAGGTGTCGGTTTCTAAGATAAATTTATTATTGTTATTGATGAACTGCCTTGGGATATCATACTAGACTAGGAAATTTTTTTGTAATATGGTATTTAAATAGTAATGGAAAATGACATATTAAATGAATTCGTTCAACATGTTTGGGATATTTATTTCTACGAAAAATATTGTAAGCAAGATATTTCATCATTATACAAGACTCTGTGTGAATATTAAAACACATATGTTAAATGCATGAAATGAATAATGACACTATTGGATTTCGATAATCACACTTTTGAAGACCCATAAACACATTTTTGAAAACCAGTTATCACACTTTTGGATATCAGTAATCACACTGTTGGAAAATGATAATGATAGTTTTGAAAACTAATAATCACACTTTTGAAATGTGATTCAAGTATAAATTCTCAATAGGGAGACTAAATTCATTCAAATTGGGCTTGAAAAGAGAATGTAGTGGATGATTCCCTAAGCAGTAGACCAATGATATTTTCCTTAATAACCTTAAAAACCAATTTAAAGAAATGAGTGTTAGGAAACCATTTTGGTGATCACACCATGATGTACACAATAAAATGCTCAATGGGATTAATTGTGGATAATGATTCTATATCCCCTTCCCTTGGGATTACATCCTCCCTTGAAATCGGAACAATCCATCTACTTCAAGGACTTGCCCCTAAAAATTAGGTTGTTAATCATAGTAGCAAAATACGGTCGTATTGGCAGTTGCTATACGGAAATTAGAACCAAGATAAAAGTATGGCGAACATTCGAGATGATACGGGTTCGGTATAGTCACTAATTTATTTACCAAATTTTGACCAAACTAAATTCATACTGGTATAGTAAAATAAGAAACTTCAAAGCATGGCCGACAAATCAAAAAATTTATTTAACAAAAAAAATTTAAAAAACTTTTTAAAAATCATATAAATTGACCATCCCTCAAACAAAAAATAATCCTGAACCACAGAAAGTCAAACTTGTTTCTGAAATTTGATTTGCAACAAAGAAAATCAAATCAGCCACTAAACAATTTGGGGTCAACTGCTCAAAAGTGATTTGCATCCGTTAGAGTTCAAAGAGAATATCATATATTATCATTTCATGATGCATACTTTTTAATAGTTGGGTAATATTCACGTTGACATGTTAATTATAATTTGTAAAGAATATGATTAGTATTTTTAACTTTATAATTTGATTAGGTGAGAGTGCATTGACGTGTGAATGTATGATTAATTTTCGACTACATTTGCATGTGAATTGGCATGTGAATGTGATTAATTTTGGATTTGCCATTTAATTTTGGATAGATACAAATTAAAAGTATATGTTTTTTGTATTTATAAGACATCTACTTCCGTATTTTAGCCGTACTTGATTTTTTCTTTGCATATTTTTTCCGTATCGTATCCGAATTGTTTTCGAATCCATACTCGAATCTTGCTACTATGTTGTTAATGCCTCCATTTTGAAGTATTGATGTATGCAAACATGAAGAAGCTCTTCCTTTGGAGAGGAATGAAGCATGATGTAGTGTAATTCTCTACCAATTGCCTTGAATGTTAGCATGTAAAATACAATCACTAGTCAAAATATAATTTTCCATGTTAAGAGAATATTATGTTATTTTAGAAAAACGTTGCGAATATCTTTTAAGAAAAAAATGATATTTATGATTTTAATATTAAATTATTATTATTTATTATAAAATAAATTTTAGATGACATACAAAAAAGGAATAATATCATAAAATTATAAACTTTAATTTAATATCAACATAAATATTTAATTTAAATTGATAGATTTATTAATGAGAGAAAAGAATAATAAAATATAATAAAAATAAATGATAAAATATATTTCAATGTGTACGTCAAATATTTAGTTTAAATTTTAGTTTTAATATACATTCAAGAGTCTGCAGCACTAGGTTGTGATTGGGAATTCGGGAGGTGATGCTTGAGCATGTAACTACTTGGAGTCAAGTGGGTTCTTTGTGAACCTATCCCAGTACCAGCCAAGTATAAAAAAAGTGGGAAGTTTTGATTCTCGTTGCTGCTCTTGTGTCCTTGTTGGCATTCTTGGTTTGCAGCCTTTTGTTTGTAGTATTTGGTGTGGTGGTGGGTTCCATCTTTTTTGGCTCTAGGACTATTGAGAGGGTCTCGGGGTCAGCGTTTTGTCTTCTTCTGCAGTTAGAAAAGTGTTGTTCTCTTTCAGTAGGAGGACAGGCATACATGGTCTTTGTTCTACCGGCTCTGTCGGTTCTCGCCACTATGTCTTCGCTTTCTGAAGCCCAGATCCGGGATCTTTGCGGTTGCGACCAGGGTTTTGTTGGTCAAGGAAGATGTACTTCTAGCACTTCAAAAAACCCTAACCTTTTTGGTTCTAAGGATAAATGTAGACGACAGGCCAAAACAATCAAAGCTCGGGGTTTTTTGGATCGCTTCGTGATCCCAAAAAATGCGAACATGGACAGGGTGGCAGTTTTAGCTGAAAGAGCCCTTGTGGGGCGGTTGGAATTTACCTCTAGTTCTAAGGAGGAGATTGTTGAGTGGGTGAATAAGTTCTGGAACCCTTTATCTAGTATGCCCCCAAGGGTTAATCTACTTCTGAACAACTTGATCCTATTCACCTTCCCAGATGGTGAGTCTAGGGAGCAGATTTTAGATGGTACCTGGATTTTTAAAGATGGGTCCCTTTTCCTGAAGCAATGGCACCTTGATTTCAACCCAATTCATGAAAAGCAAGGTTTTCGTCCTCTTTGGATGATTGTCTTGGGTCTCCCGACTGAACTCTGGACAGAGGATATAATTGTTGGGCTTGCAAACTTTGTTGGTAGGTTCATTAGGTTTGACAAGAAATCCCTTTTCGGTATTGATAGAAGATATGAGAAGGTGATGGTTGAGTTTGAAATGAGGCTTGGACTTCCGAAGGCAGTGGAAATTGTTTGGGGTTCTAAAGTATGGAATAAAAAACTAGATTTCTTTCGTATTCCCTTCGGTGCCTCTTCTGTAAGGAGACGGGCAATATCTGGGAAAAATGCCCATCTCTGCTGGGTCGATAAGATTATCTAACAGATTTGGAGGGTTTAAGACTCCGGGCCTTTGTAGCTCTGCTTTGTCGGCTGCTAAAAAGGGTAAGGAATTTCTCAAGCCTGAGTCCACTTACTCTGATGTTTCAAGAGACGACTTAAATTATATTGCTGACCTGGAAAAAGATCTTGATAGACACATCTCTTTGGGGGAGGTTGTTCTGAGACATGGTCTGTCTAACCCTCCTGTAGTGACTATTTCTTCTGAGTGAGTTAGTGAGAAGGGGATTGGAGATACTCCAGTAGCTAGAAGCCTTTCCCATGAACTCTTAAATGTTGATGAGGTGATTTGTATCAACTCTTTTGAATCTGAGACTCATAACCGGCCTATAAGTGATAGTGTAGATTTGTCTACTAAAGAGGTGGTTTCTATACATGGGGGGGATCCTGCTTGTGACAGTTTGGAAGCCGAAGATAGGGTGCTCTTGGAAAACTGTGGTTATAAGGAATTCAGTGTTCCTTCTACGCTGCCACCTCTTCCTGTTTTCTCCAAAAATCTGGGTGGGGATTCTAGTGCTCTTCCTATTCACTCCCTTAAGTTTTGGAATGTTAAAATTAGAAAAGGGAGAAATAAGAATTTGGGGGAAAATGTCTTGAAGGAGGCTGAGAATTCTTTTGTCTCGGTTTCAGATAGGTTAAAGGAGATGGAGAATCTTTCTGTTGAGGGCCTTAGAGCGAAGGAGCCCAGGATTGGGGGTTCTTAATGTCCATTCTTTCTCTGAATGTCCGTGGGTTGGTTAAGGCTTCTCGGGCTAGGGCCTTAACCAACCTATTTCCATCTACTAGCCCGGGAATTGTTCTTTTTCAAGAGACTATGTGTTCCAGTGATGTTGCGATTTCAAAATTGGGGAGCATTCTACCAAATTAGGAAGTTTGTGCAATAAGGTCAGTTGGTTTATCTAGGGGTTTGGCAGTGGGATGGAACCTTGGTTTATTCTCCTTTTCAGCTTGTAATTCTTGTTGGGGCATTATATTAAAGGGTGCATGTGTGGGAATGAAACTTCATTTGAATGTGCTAAACTGCTATGCCCCATATAATGATAGGTGTAGTTTTTTGGAGTCTCTTGTTGCTTTTGGTTTTATGAACTTTGAAAATTTTGTAAATGCAGGTGACTTAAATTTCACCAAGTCGCCTTCGAAAATCTGGGGGGACTCTGCTAGAGTTGACCCTCTGGCTAACTTTTTCTCCTAGCTAATTTCTGATAATGGTTTGGTGGACGTCTTACCTATTAAAGTGGTACCAACCTGGTCTAATGGGCAGATTTGGTAGGGATGGGGTTCATAAATGACTTGATAGGTTCTTGGTTGAGGAGTCTCTACTTAATTCATTTCAAAAATACTGGTCCTAGGTTCATGAAGATAATTTTTCAGACCACTGGCCTATCTTTCTGCAAATGGAAGACTATGGAGGGAAACTATAGTATCCCTTCAAGTTTAATAGTTCTTGGTTACTACAGGAAGATTTCTGTGTTATGGTAAAGAATTTATGGAACTCCAACTGTGTTGAAGCTACAAATCCAGTGTATTATTTTTGTGATCAAATAAGAAGGTTAAAGGATGCGGTGATAGTCTGGATCAAGAATCGAAGGGTGGCTGACAAGGCATAATTAAGTAAGTTGGAACAATAGTTATAGGTGAGCTCTTCGGCCAATCTTAATGGTGTTTTAAGTCTGGAAGGTTTTGAAACTCTGAAGAAGTTTGAACAGAAAAAGGAAGAGTTTCTTTTGCAAGAAGAAATGGAATGGAGGCTAAAGAGCTGGGCTTTGTGGATTGATCATGGAGATAAGAACTCAAAGTTCTTTCATTCCTATGCCTCGGCTCATCGAAATGTGAATACCATTTGGGAATTAAATGATGCTATAGGGAATGTTGTTTCTGGGTTGGAACCTTTGAAAGTTGAAGCAGTTAATTTCTTTAGCAATATTTATAGAGATGAGGGGAATTGTGACTTACTTGATCAACTTAGGGTCATTAGACTCTTCCCCCAATTTTTTGATGAACAGGAAGCTGCTGAGCTTGGAAAAGAAATATCATTGGAGGAAATTGAAAAAACTTTGAAACTCTTTGCGAAAGATAGAAATCCTGGACTTGATGGTTAGGGAGTTGAAGTTTATATCCATTTTTTTGACCTTATGGGTGAAGATATTCTAAGAATGGTGGAATTTACAAGAGTTAATGGTTTCCTTTCGGGAGCCTTAAATTCTACATTTGTTACTCTGATCCCAAAGTGCAATAAGCCTGCAACTTTTGGGGATTATCGGCCAATTGCGTTGTGTAATGTTGCTTACAAATTGGTTTCGAAAGTCATTGCTCAAAAACTAATGGAGGCCCTGTCTTCACATGTTACAGCTGAACAGTTTGGGTTTTTACAAAATAGACAAATCCACGATGCAATTGGAGTGACCCAAGAACTTTTACATTCTATCAAGGCAAGAAAGATGAAGGCTTTGCCGTTGAAAATGGACCTAGAAAAAGCTTATGATCATGTGAATTGGTCCTACCTTAGTCTTATTTTGATTCAAATCGGTATTCCACCTCTGGTTTAGTTTTTTATTATGGAATGTGTATCTTCTATGAATATTGCTATCTTAGTTAATGGAGCTCCTTCATCTTTCTTCTAGTGCTCCAAAGGGATTCGGCAGGGGTGCCCATTATCCCTGTTACTTTTTTTGTTGGTAATCGATGGTCTCAACAAACTAGTACAACAAGCAAAAGACAGTGGTCTGATAAAAGGTATCAAACTGGATCGTAATGTTGTCCTATATCATATCCTTTTTGTGGATGATGTGCTCTTGGTTGGTATTGACTCTGTTGTTGAATGGACTGTGTTTAAAAACATAATTGAGATATTTTACAAAGTTTCCAAGATGAAGGCAAGCTCTCTTAAATCCAGTTTTTACCATTATGGAGTGGATGATCTCAAAAGAAAGGAAATTGAAGCGGTACTTCCTTTTAGTAGCTACAGGTTGGAAGAAGGCTTTAAGTATCTGGGCTTTTTCTTAAAATCTAACAACTATCTTCTTAAAGACTGGAAATGGCTTGTTCACAAGATCGAGGCTAAAATCTCACATTGGGCTTATAGGCTTCTTTTTGTTGGAGGAAGGCTCATTCTACTGAAGGTTGTTTTATGTGGGATTCCAATTTATTGGCTGTCGTTGCTTGAAATTCCCTCCTCTATTTTAATTACTATAAAAAGACTATTTTTTAACTTCCCGTGGTCGGGTAACAGTGAGCATGCTAATTTGGTTATGGTAGGATGGGAAACACTTTCTCATCCAGAGAAGTTTGGAGGATGGGGGATCAAATAAATTTATGTTTTTAGCAAGGCACTAATACTAAAACGTTTGTGGCATGGCATCTTTGGTTCTTCTCTATGGTTGCGAGATCTAAAGGATAAATATATCAAACCTGATTTGTATTCCTAGATGAGAAATCCAAAGAAGTTAGGTTGGTGTGTCTCCCCTTGGTGGAGAGGCTTTATGAAGGTCTATGACTAGTTGGAAAAGGACATATTCTTACAGGTTTGTACTGGTGAAAATATCCTTGTGGGTAAGGACCCCATTCTCGGCATGGAGGATTCCTTTCTTCTTTCTGATAGGTTACTGGTTTTTCTGCAGATCAATGGCTTGAGTTCTTTAAACAAAATTAAAAACTGGGAAGTTTCTTCATTCTCTGCTAATTATTGGATAAACTCAATTGATCTTGGGCTGTCGGGAGCTGATGGTAATGAATGGGATTGTTTCATTCGATCCTTATACTCTGTTAGCTGCCTTTTAAGTAGGGAAAATGATAAGAGCATATGGATTGGAAATGAAAAGATTGGGATTATTACTGCTAAGACTACTTATAATAGAATCATTCAGGAAAGATATATATATACCCAGCAATGGTGGTATAAAAGGATCTGGAGTTGGAAGATCCCTCTCAAGGTTAAATTTTTCCTTTGGCATGCTCTTCGGGGAAGCCTTAAAACCTAGAATATTCTCCAAAGAAGAGGATGGATTGGTCCTAATTGGTGCATTCTATGCAGGCTCTCTTCTGAGTCTGTTAATCATCTTTTTGTGAGTTGTAGGTTTGTCAAGGATGTTTGGAACATATGTGGTGCAAATTTGAACCTTAATTTTACCTAGGATATAGGTAACATTGAACAATGTATGCTAAATTGGTATAAGTTCTATATGAATTTTCTCTTTCTACCCATCTTTATTGCTTGGGTAATTTGGCACACACGTAATTGTGAAATTTTTCAGGAGAAAAAACCTGAGAAGATGTCCTGTGCAATAAGCATTTTAAAGCTGGTTCAGTAGTATCAGTATGAGAATTCTATTCAAAGGGTTGATAAAGTTGGAATTTTCTCCTTTGATTTCAATCAACGTATCCTTTTTTTCGATGGTGCAGCCCAAAATGGCATTTATGCAGCTGGATGAGTAATTTTTCTAAATGAAGACCATTATTTTTCTGTGCGATTGAACGGTGGTAAGGGTACTAACATGAAGGCTGAGCTACTTGCGTTGTGGTGTGTTCTGAGGGTAGCAAACTCTTTTAGACTGGTTAATATCAAAGTGTTTGGTGACTCCCATGTGACTATTAAATGGGCTGCTGGAGAATTCCAACTTAATGTTACAGCTCTCCGTCATTGGTGTTACCGTACTAGAATGGTGATTGATAAGCATGATTCCATTACTTTTGAGCATATATTCAGAGAATATAACTCCATGGCTGATAAGTTATCCAAGCAGGCACTTGAAGGCTTTGAAGGTCATCTGGTGTGGGAAGAATGGTGGAACTCTAGCCCCCTCGAGATGGGGGTTTACTCCTTTTTTGACTCCTTTCTATAATTTTGTAAAGGTCTCTGTAACTTCCCTGGGATGGATAATTTATAGCTCTTTTGTGTGAAAACGGATAGGTTGCAATGCTTTTCCTCTGCCCTCAGTTGATAGATGTTATGATGTAGTTTTTTACCATTGGAAGGATCAGTATAGAAACAATTTTTTGAGATCATGTACTCTGGATTTTGGAAAAATTCAGACCTATCTTTGTACTTTTTGATTCAATTGAATAACAAAAGTGTTTTTTTTTTTTTTTTTTGCTGAAAAAAAGTAACTTCTTGTAACAGTAATATTATTCTAAATCGCAATGGCTTGCTTTTACTTTCACCAAACTCCAAACCCTAACTGAAAGCATTGTGTTTCCTTGATCTCTCCTGCATACCACCGAAAATTTCATCGAAGCGAATGATAACTCTTGGAATTTTTAAATAGGTTTTGAAATCGGACTGTGATTTTTTCAAAAGATAATGAAAAGCATATTTTCAGGTTGTATTATTTCATTCTTATTGTATATTTTAGTTCTCGATTTTTAATTTTGAGAAAGTAATAAAATATACAAGCTATTATTTACCCTTACAATGGTAAAACAAAAAATCCAATGAAGTTAAAACATTATTGAATTGCAAGATTTTCATCCATTTTTTCTTAATATTATTTTATTTTGGAGGAAGAGGCGGCACAGTGTTTTCATGTGGATGTATTGTAACAAAGTTTTTGCATTTGAACATGGTAGATGACACAACTTGTGCATGATAGGTAAGTTCAGAGGTGTTGGGATTTATACAAGTTGGGAGACTTTTATTTTTTAAACGAAATTATTAATAAAAAATTATGTGAAAATTTCATGTATAATTTCTTTTGTCTTGATCAATATAAATCCAAATAGAAATGGAAACATTGAAGTGAATATGTGAAAATAGATCACAAGGAAACTACATTAAATTGCAATGTTAAAAATATCAAAATCTGTCTACTAAACTCACTACATATTTCATCAAACATTGATCACAACTCTAATAACAATCTTCTACAAGCAAACAACTCAACACATATCACACGCATGTATTTTCATGTCACTGTAAGCTGATATACTATAACTAAGTAAATTTGCAATGGAAATAAATATAGAACAATAAAATAAAAAACAATATCTTGATACAATGATATTTAGTCTAAAGACATTGGAAAAAACCCAAAGGGGAAAACTAGTCCAAGAGATTTCTTTCTTATTGAGCTTAAGTCAAGTCGTAGAGTTTACAACTAAAATATTTAACAACATTAAATACATTAGTGAAACACATAATTTTCCTGGAAATATGAGTTGAAAGCCACCTCAAAAACTGTGCACTTTGTTGCCTATGAAAATGTACCCAATTGGTTGTCTAATAACTACCACTAATACAATCACACAACAAAACAATCTGCCTCGATTTCTACATCGATAAATTATGTTCTACATCCTCCCTCAACTGTACAAACTCTCCAGCAATAAATGCTATTAGATTTCCTCGAAAATGGTGCTATATTTGCGTAGTTTTGTGTGCAATCTCAAACAATAGTATGGCCTCTCTAACCCGTATAGTTTGACCTTCAATATCAATTCTATGGTTTGCTCATTAAGGGTTATATCTTGTCTTGGGATGTGTTCCCACTTGCCTTGGGAATTGTGTCCCCTCTTACTATTTCTCCTTCTCTTTTCACTAAAATAAACAAACTCTCTTTATGATATCTTGTGCCTCTCACACTTCTCTCCATAACTCTCTCTAGGAGTGTTTGTCAATGAGTCTCACTCAAGCTTCTTTTAGTTTCCATTTTCGGCTAACTAGACTAGCATATCATCTTCCATGCTCAAAATCAAATCTTGTCCCACAAGATCGATGGCTATGATTTCATCGCAACTTCACATGACTTAAGTCATGAAACTATATTAAAATCACATTTCTCTTGAAAATCCACTTTACCCTAAAATATACAACTTCACTTTATAAAGTACAACTCAACTTAACTTTATAAAGTCACATTATAAAAACATATCATAAAGTCACTTTATGTCACTTAAGTGAGACACCTTGCTTGGACCTCTGCACCTACGCACATAAGTGCAAAAGTACCTCTGAGCTACAAAATATAATATTCCATCTTAGCGAGGAAGGTATTGTTGGCACCTACAACTGAATCCATCTCCAAGACCCCCATTCCAATTTCTGAAGTTGCTCCCTCTGAAATAGAAGGTCTCTCTGCTAGCCTTTCTAGATCATGCACTGAAGAACCATGCTAGATAAATCTGAACTGAGAATTTACCTCACTCTCATGCTCATATTCTAGACTAATCTTGTACCAACTTAGTCTCTTCACTGAGATGGGAGAAGGCTCTCCAATGGATACCTACGGTATTGTCACTAAGCCCAATATCCATCCAGACTCACCATCAACAGGATAACCCATCATCCAGTACATCCATGCCCAACACTCAACCGACAGCCAAGCTCTCCCTTACCGAATATATAAAAACATGTCCATTGCCAAATATGACTTCATATCCATCATCCTCCAAAGCTGATAGAGAAAATCATTTCTCATCTTTAGTACAAACAATAACGAGTCCAACCCTATGTATCCATCTGACTTGAGTTGGAATCTAACCCTTCCAACTCCCTCTACTACATGGGTGATGTCAAACCCATCCTTAGTAAGCATAACTATGTCAATAAATGTCAATTGCAGGAACATAGATCATGTTCCTATCATCTGACATGCTGCCCCACAATCCACATACCATGTTATTGTGTCCTCACACTCTACCACATTGCTGCTCAAAAGAGATAAGACCAATGATAAATCCTTCTCAAACTTCTTGGTGTACTTTTCCACTTCTACTAAAGCAGCTACCTCTATATCTTCTTTCTTCTTACCTTCTTGTTTGGACACTGGCCTACATAATGGAAAAATATCTGACAAGAAAAATGTTTCACCTTGCTCATGTCTTTATCTTAGGATTATCCACTACTCGAGCCCTTCTTCTTCTTTCCCTTTGCTGAAAGGGCCATGTGCTACTCATTGGTACCATGATATGTCTTCTCCTGAGACCCCTCTTGCATCTCCTCCTGCATGAATTCATCCCATAATATTTCCCAAGAGGGAAAGATCTCTCTTCCAACTAAACATTTCACAAACACATCCCAATCCCTGGTGAATCCCTTCAGGGCTATCCGCACCAACTCAAAATTAGGAATGATCTCACCAAATGTGTTTAGCTCATTCTTCACTTGTCTAATCCCAGTGAGATATGAGGCCACATTTTCACCTTTTCCATCCTCGTGATGTGGAGCTTCTCTTTCAAATCGATCTTCTAATTTTCATTCTTGTTTTCATACAAGCTCGTCAACGTGTTCCACATTTCCTTGGTTGTTTGTTTCTCATCCAGATGTGGGATGAGGTGATCCTTTACTCCATCCAAAAGTATCCTTTGATTTCTACCCTTCTTCACCTCATGCAAATCAAGGGCAATGGGATTAGCTGGTAGTACCACAGTGGTATTGACGAACTGCCATATCTTTTTCTCCTTAAGAACAACACCAATCTAATCCTTCCATTGTAAGTAGTTGGATATCCCCTCTAATCGACCTTCATTCCAGATACTGGATGTCATCTTTCCCCCTTTATTTGCTCGTTTTTCAAGCAAAAGACCAAGAAAAATCTGTTAACTAAGTGCAAAAATCAGAACTGAGTTGCACTAACTAGCAAATCACTTGCAAATCACTACCAAAAAAATACCCACTGAACCACTCAGAACCCTAGGTTTGGTACCATGTTAAAAATCGCAAAATATATCCACTAAACTCAACTACATATTTCGTCAAACACTTAGCACAACTCTGATAACAGTCTTATATAGGCATAAAAATCAATACATATCACATGCATGTATTTTTCATGTCATTGTAAGTTGATATACTGTAACTAAGTAAAATTTGTAGTGGAAATAAATATAGAACAACATACTAAAAATCAATATTTTGACATAGTGATATTTGGTCCAAAGACCCCGAACAAACCCTAAAGGGGAAAACTAGTCCAAGAGAATTCTTTCTTAGGAAAACCAGTCCAAGGGAGTTCTTTCTTATTGAGGTTACGGTCAAATGTCATAGTTTATCAAATTAGTCACTAAAAACATTAAATACATTAGTACAACACAGAATTTTCCTAAAATCTGAGCCAAAAGTCACCTCGAAAATTGCTCCTTTCATTTCCTTTGAAAACATATCCAACTGGTTGTATGACCTATATGACCCAATACAATCACACAACAAAACATTCTGCCTCGATTTCTGCTCCCATAACTTATGTTGTATGACCTCTCTCAGCTGTACAGACTCTCCAATAATAAATGTTATTAGATTGCCTCAAAAACTATGCCAGGCTCGAGCTTTTCCTCATTTTGCATGCAGTCTCAAGCAATAGTACAACCCTTCTAATCCATATAGTACGTCATTCAATCTCATCTCTATGGTATGCTCATTCAAGATTGTATCTTGTCTTGGCATGCATTCCCACTGGCCTTGGGATTTCTGCCCCCTCTTACTGTTGCTCCTTCTCTTCTCATTGATCTCATTAAACTCTCTTGAAGCTCTCTTGTGCCTCTCACACTTCTCTCCAAAACTCTCTCTTGGAATGTGTGTCAATGAGTCTCACTCAAGCTTCTTTTATTTTCCATTTTAGGGTAACTTCCCTAACTTTTCATCTCCACAGTCAAGATCAAATCTTGGCCCACAAGATTGATGGATGTGATTTCATTACAAGTTCACATGACTTAAGTCATGAAACTATATAAAAATCACATTTCTCTTGAAAAGTCACTTTACCCTAAAATAATAAAAAAATTACAACTTGACTTTATAAATTACAACTCAACTTAACTTTATAAAGTCACTTTATAAAAACATATCATAAACTCACTTTATGTTACTTAAGTGAGACAACTTCTTCGGACCTTTGCACCTAGGCACATAAGTGTGGAAGTACCTCCAGGATACTGCACCTAGGCACATAAGTGCGGAAGTACCTCCAAGCTACAAAATCTAACGTAATATGGAATTTATGAACTCTTCTAAGATAAGTAACATAGATATAATCACGATTCTCATGATAAATCATTACATCCGTGAAAATAAATCTAGCTTGTATAAAGGAAATCACCCAACAATATGTGCATATGTAGACACTACACATGTAGGGGAATAGAAGATTTCATTTCTACATTTCACTCTCAGGTAAGAAAATATTTTTGAGCCAAAAGCTATGAAGATAGATTTTGTTGCATGACATTCTTTATGTGACATGTATATGTATCTATGCCACTAAGGTACTTGAATGAAAAATTACGCCCTTGAGGTTATTAGAAGCCTAATTTATTCGAATATGCCACTAAGTTTTAGGGGTTAAATATTGTCTTCATCCATGGACCGAATGGGAGGTACTTGATTCTTTGTAAAAGGGACACCATTACTATTAATTTCATTTTCTTGAATTTTAACAAAAAGTTGTGTTTGTATTATTGATTGTTGTCAACTTGGTAAGAATTAGGATTAGCTTTATCATTATATACATAGACCGAACCTATAGAAAACATGTCCTTAACAAAAGATGTTCTCATCACTGATCAAAAGAATTTTTGATACACATCAATGTAACTGTTAAATAAGTGTGGAGCCCCTACTTGCCATCCAACCATTTAAAACCACACTATTCTAACACAAAGAGGTAGTCGAGACCATAGTTAATCCACAACACTAAAACATTAAAAAATTAAAAAATCACTCACCCACCTTATTCACCATGTTGCCTTAAATATAACTATGTTACATGTATGAGATAATTAGAATGATACATGCATCGTGTATTTAACTTGTGGATGGGCTAGATTAAAGTAATTTAGTTGAGTTAAATTTTAATTTTTTTATTAAGCTAAGTTGAATAATTTATTTTAAATCATTTTTTTTATCTATGGCTTCTGGATTTGGGAAGCAGAGATAACAAGATTTGAAATGTGAGTTCTGAAAAATCCAGAAGACTATGGATAACTAACATAACTACGAAAGCTTGAATACATTTTTTTTATTTAATGATAAAAGCTAAATCCTTAGAAGAGCGGCTGGTAATTGAATAGAAACTAAATCAACATAACAAGATTTGAAACGTGAGTTTTAAATATTTTAGGTAGTGAAAAATCTGAAAAATCCAGAAGACCATGGATAACTAACATAATTACGAAAGCTTGAATACATTTTTTTTATTTAATGATAGAAGCTAAATCCTTAGAAGAGCGGTTGGTAATTGAATAGAAACTAAATCAACAGAAGAGGAATTGGTGATGGGGTTTAAATATATAAAAATTTTAATTGGAATTTGAAATCCAAACCTCTTGTCAAAAATATTTGACAATTACAATATTTTTGTTAGAATAACAAAAATATTAAACAAAATGCTTTATTTTAACAGTAGGTTCTTTGTATTTTATGAACAAATTGGCTCTTCATGCAACTAAATTCCATGGAAGATTTGTTATAGATCAAGAATTTTAATGTGAAATAGAAGAATTTTCCACGCTTTAGTAATCTCTTTCCTTGTTTCGACTAGCTACACCCATTTCCTTGTTCCCACTCTTAGTTTTCCCATCATCTTTTCACACACCAAGGACATCGATTTCCTGGTTCTCAGTCTCTTTCTCTTATTTTTCCCATTGTCCTTTCACACACGGATAAAGTTATTGAAGAATTTTCCAAGCTTTTGTCGTTTCTTTCTCTATTCTCAGCAACTACGGATAAAGTTATTGAAGCATTTTCCAAGCTTTCGTCATTTCTTTTTGTATTCTCACCAATTACGGATAAAGCTATGGAAGAATTTGCCAAACTTTATTACAATGTAATTTGTCATTTCTTTCTATAAATTTCATTACATACACAATACTATGAACTACCAAAACCATAGACTCAAAAACCACATATTTACCTAAAACAAAATTACTCATTTAAATGAAAATTAACATAACATTTATTTCCCTCTTCTCACCCAAATTAACATAACATTTATTTCCCTATTGCCGATTTCCCATTGTCCTTTCACCCGAGAATAAAGTTATAAAAGAATTTTGTCATTGTCCTTTCTCCGGAATAAAGTTATTGAAGAATTTTCCACGCTTTGTTTGTTGCTTTCCCTGCTGTCACTCACTAAGCGGATTTCAATTTTCCCATTACCGGATTTCCAGTTATTGGTTTTTTTGGAGGAGTTCGCATTTGGCGAGGGTTTTGATGGTGAACTAGGGTTTGTAGGGTCCGTGGAGGGGTGTGGAGCAGGGAGATGGCGGAAGGCGATGTGTGGCGACTGGGGGTTCTTTACCGTTCCGATATAGATATTGACCAGTAAATATGGGCTGGTCCTTGGGCTCTCTAAATTTGGAACCTAGTTTGTGGTGGTGGTTTTATCAACCGAAGAGTTTTTGTCTACTTATGAAATTTTAGGGCTCAAGTTGGGCGGTTTTAGGGTTTCTTCTGTTGGAACTTGTGGTTTCTGTTGTGGGCTCTGTCACCTCGGGGTTTACACAACAAACATGTTTTTATTTGCTCGTTATTGGGTGCTTTACATTTCCGGTTACCAATCTGCCGAAAATCAAGTGTATGCTTCCCCGGATTAGTATATCATCTGGGTCCTTGGTCACCGACGGTGTTTTTTGTTTATTCCTGCGCAAATTTGATGCTCCACCATTGGGTGGTTTTTAGGGTTTCTTCTTTTGGAACTTGTGGGTGCTGCGGTGATCTCTGTCACCTTGAGGTTACGCATTATCCGTTTTGATAGTTTATTATGCCCGACTTTTGGGGATTTTCTATCTAGTATCCACCTGCTGGATTTGGGTGATCATTTCGCCGGTTTGTTATAACACCTATCCATTATGGGAGAGAATATGCTGGACTCACATATCCCGGCTGAAAACAACCTAACTATTTCCGACTTCCTAATTGAGGAAGCCGGTTTGTTTAAACCGGATGAGTTCTTTAAGAACATGCTTAAGGGGAAGTGGCCACATGGCTTGGGGGAGAGGCTGGTAACTACACGTTCCAAGTCGGCTGCAAAAAAGCGCCATTTGTCTTTGTTGAGGATTCCTGCCCCTACATCTAGATCCGACCCATCAGTGGACGGTACTCGGGCTCTACCTCGTTTGGAAAATAGGGATAAACCCTTGGACTCCTCCAGATCTGCTCGTCGGTTAAAAGAGAAATATTGTTGCAGGCCGGGAGAGGTTTGGTTGACAATGGGCAGAGACTTAGGTTTGGAGGAGCTCGTGGAATTCAAAATGATGGTCCTGGTGGGAAAATTCTCATACTTTGCCATGAACCGCAAAGATATTATAAAATGGGTACATGAAGAATGGAATCCTATTTTGAGTTATACTCCACAGGTTTTCGCTTTGGCTCAAGGTTGGTATGGTTTCAAGTTTGAACAAGAATCTCATTCTTTCATCATTCTGAACAAGCTTTGGCTCTATGGTGTGGGTAGTCTTATGTTGTAGAAATGGCAAACTGATTTCGACCCGAATACGGCTTCTGTGCATCTTCGACATTTTTGGGTGCTCCTCCTAGGTCTTCCACTTGCCCTTTGGAATCATGGGGCTTTTGAAGCCATCGGTAACAGCCTTGGCCATTTTTTACATGTTGAGGAGGAACATCTTAATGGTTTTGACCGTTGTATTGCTAGGATGCTGGTTGAGGTTGATTTGTCTTTGGGTCTTATTGATGTTCCCCACATCAATGGGCATGGCCATAAACTAGACTAGATAATCGACTATTGGGGAATACCATTTCGATGTTCAAAATGTAAGCAGGTTAGTCATTTGTGGCGCCAATGTAATGGGTCTTCATCTTCGGGTTGGAAAATGGCATGGGGCCTTTATGGTCTTCTGATGATGGTAGCGATAAGGAATTGGATGCGAAGGGTGTGCTTGATGGCTTCTCCAACAGAGTTCATCTCCCAAATGTTCTTGATTCAGCCATTATCCATAAGTTGGAATTAAAAGACCCATCCTTCTTCCACTCATTGAATGATCTAGATATCTTGTTTATTAATTCTTTAGATTTGATAAAAGGCAACAATGGTAATTATATGGGTCGCCATCAATTCTCTCCTTTGCTGTCAAACTCCTCTTGATCTGAGAAGTCATCCCATGATCCATCTGAGAATACCGTCCCTATCTCCGTTGCCGTGCCACCGGCACATGACCTTCCCTCTATCACTTCCCCCATGCTAATGGCCTCATCTTATATCCCTCCTTCTACTATTTCGACAATACTTCTTTCATCGGATTTGGAGCAGCCTGTATTTGGATATAATTCTAGAGTGGATGGGGATATTGGATCTCTCATCTCTGATGATCCATTGGGCACTGTTTGTCCTTCTATGATATATTCAAATGGTTTGGAACCCTAGGAGAAGGTTATCCATATTCCCTCTTACTCCGAATAGGTTAAAAAGACTCCCATACCTGTTTTTTACAAAAATTGGGTGGTTGAGGAACATGTCCTGACCACTGATAATGTGGTGGCCCCATCGTTTGTTGAGACCTCATTGCCTATGTTGGGGGCTGATAATACTACTACATATACTACTATTATCTCATCCATGGGGGACAAATGTGTCTCAAAGGGGGCTCTCTTGGGTGGCTTGGCTCCGGATTTCTTACCGATAAAGACCTGCAATGCCTGGAAAAATAAGAAGGTCATTCCTATGGGGGTGGGGGATGACCACATCACATTGGACACCCCAATTTCTCATGATACCAGGGGTCTTAGAGGAATCAAAGCCCTAGCCAGGGGTCGCTAATGATCTTTTTCTCTCTAAACATTCAGGGTGTGGGGGGTCTTCCCAAACAACTAGCCCTCAAGCGTGCTCTTCATATTATTAGTCCAGATTTGGTCTTCCTCCAAGAAACTATGGTTTGTGGGGAGAAGGCCCGTACTTTTTTTAACAATATTAAACCTGGTTGGTTAATGTGCTCCGTGGATGTTGTTGGCCTATCTGGTGGGCTATTGGCGGCATGGAACCCTGGGGTTCTGAATTTAAATCCTTTCATTATTTTGTTGGGAATTTTACTATCTGGGAATTTCAGGGGTTCAGATAAAAGCATAAATATTGTAAACTGTTATGGTCCCTACTGTGATAGGGAGGCATTTTGGGACCTTGCGTGCTCAAACCACTTACTAGAATTGGAAAATTTGATACTTGCAGGTGACTTGAAGTTTTCATGGGGGCTAAAGAAATCTGGGGACATTCGGCAAGGAGGGATCCAATGGGATCATTTTTCAGAAACCTTTTTTCAAAATTTTCTCTGATTGATGTGGCTCCTCATCCTCTGGCTCCTACATGGACTAATGGTAGGAGGGATGGGAACCTGATTTCAAAATGTATTGATCATTTCTTAATTTCGGAATCTCTTTTGTGCAATTTTCAGTCCTACAGATAGTGGATTCAGCAGATTCATATCAGTGATCATCTCCCCATTATTCTTCAATTTGATGTGGAGGTTTCACATCATCCTTTCCCTTTTAAATTCAACTCTACCTGGTTAAAAGATCCATATTTTAATTTGGGTGTGAGAACTCACTCGATGAATGTAGATGTTATTGGTGAGAGATCTGAGATGGACAAGTTGGCGGTGAAACTTAAATCATTAAAAGACTTTACTATTCAGTGGGAAAGGAATAAGAAGGCTATGCTAATTGCAGAACTCATAAAGGTTGAACAGGAAATTGCTATACTTTTGGATCAGTCTCTAAAATATGGTCTTTCCCATTCGATCTGGACAAATCTTTCATCATTGGAAAGTAGGAAATTGAAAATTCTTCTTACACATGAGGAGACTTGGCGCCTAAAGAGCTGAGCTATATGGATAAAAGCAGGAGACTTGAATACTAAGTTCTTTCACAGGTTTGCTGATTCTCAAAGGATTCAGAATACTATTTGGGATCTTGACAATCATGATGGCCAAAGGATTAGGGGGGTTTCGGATCTGATGGCTGAGGCAACTCATCATTTTCAGGAGTATTATTGTGACCCCAAAAACACTACATTAATTGAGCAATTCAAGATTATAAAAGAATACCTCTGGATGTTTAATGATATGGAAGGGGATTGTATTTAAGAGGAGATATCTTTAGCAGATGTGGAAAGTACACTTCGGGGGTTTGCTAAGGATAAATCACTTGGACCGGATGAGTGGTCTGTGGAACTTTTACTACACTTCTTTGACATAATGTGGGATGATCTTAGGAAAGTTGTTGATGAGTCTCGATGTTTGGTTATGGTATCTAGGGTGCTAAATTATACATACTTGGCCCTCATTCTGAAATCTTCCCACCCGGAGAACTTTAATGAATTCCGTCCAATTGCACTCTGCAATTTAGTCTACAAGCTTATATCAAAGATTATTGTTTTGCAAATCAAACCGATTCTTTCAAGATTCATTTCGATGGAACAGTATGGTTTTTTGGAGGCTCGTCAGATTCATGATGTGGTGGGTGTAACTCAAGTGGTCTTTCACAGTATTAAAAAGAAGTGACTTGATTCTCTCATCCTCCAGTTGGACTTAGTAAAAGCATATGATCGTGTTGAATGGAACCTACTCAGGTTAATACTGATTTAGATTGGTCTGCCATGGAAGGTGATGAAATGGATTTTGGCATGTGTTTCTTTGGTTAATTATGCTTTGCTCATAAATGGTCAGCCGACAAACTATTTCAAGGCCTCCAGGGGTCTCCATTAGGGTTGTCCTTTCACACCCTTGTTGTTCTTGTTGGTCATTGAAGGCTTGATCCTCTCCATTCGTAAGGAAAAATGTGAGGGTCATATTGTTGGCATCAAGGTAACTTCGGACATTTCTGTTACATACTCACTTTTTGTGGATGACGTTATGCTCTTTGGTTTGGGCACTTTGGAGGAATGGAATCAATATAAGAAAATACTTGACTTTTTCTACTTGGTATCTGGCATGAACATCAGTTTTATTAAATCACATTTTTTGAAACACTCCTTAGAGGTTGATGTGGAGCGGTCGATCAGTTTGATATTGCCTTTGCAATTCAAAGAATTGAATGGAAAAACTAAGCACCTTGGTTATTTTTTCAAGCCGTCAAATTATCTGCTGAATGAATGGTATTGGCTTGTTAGACGTTTTGATTTAAGGATTGGCCATTGGTCTATGCGCCAATTATCATTAGGTGGAAGACTTACTCTGGCTATACCAGTTCTACAGAATCAAGGGGTATACTGGTTTTCACTCAGCAAAATTCCAAAATCCATTCTTGGGATTATTCTCTGGAAGTTTTTCAATTTCTTATGGTCTGGTGGTGGGGATAAGAAAAAATTCCACCTGATTAAATGGTCCTCCTTGGCACGGCCCTGGGATTTAGGTGGCTAGAATATTAAACATCTGGAACATTTTTTCACTGCACTTCATGCAAAGAGTTTGTGGCATGCTCTGTTTATCGATTATGTTTGGGGCAAGATTATTAGAGCCAAATACTTAAGAAATTCTTTGGTTGCAAATTGGTTCTGTAAATGACCTCCCTTAGCCACTGGTGTCTCAAATATTTGGAATGGCCTCTTGGGTTCCTTCAACACGTGGATTCCTGGAAATGGTCAAGAGATTAGATTGGGTATAGATCCTGTATTGGGGGGTTCTTCTTCATACCTTGTGTCTCCTGAATTAATAACACATCTCAAGGAAAAAGGTTTATATACTCTTGCACATGCGTCTTGTCATGGTAATATTGCGGGTACAAAGTGGCTCTCGGCTTCACAACTAGGACTTGTTGGTGGTATGGAAGTTGAATGGTTTGTATATACATGATCATTTTTCCAGGAAAATATTCAACTCTCTGAGTCTCCTAATTGGTTGGCTTGGTCGTGGGATGTGGAACATGGATCGGTTACTGCTAAGCTGGCTTATTCCTCATTATTTGTTGATATTTTTCCTTTGAATCATTGGTGGCACCGCTCTATCTGGAAACTTTCTCTCCCACTTAAAATCAAATGTTTTATTTGGTTAGTACTGTGCAACAAAATCCTCACTTGGGATAATCTATGTGACCGAGGCTTTGTTAGTCCTGGATGGTGTCCTCTTTGCTGCTTACAGGACGAATCGGTTGATCACCTCTTCTCCACCTACGAGTTTTTACAGGGCCTCTGGAAACAAATTACTATAGTTTTGGGCATTCAGACCATCTAGAGGTCTTCTACTCTTATGGACTGTCTTGGTACTTGGTTTAGGAACTCTCATTCTATGTTGGAACTTCCATGCTTCATGATTTGGGAAACTTGGAAAGCCCGGAACTGCAGAATTTTTGAGGGCACATCTCCCCATCAGGATTGGTTATGTGGTACGATATTGGATGCATACAGGGAATACACTTCTCAAACTGGTCGACCTAATAAAATTTTGGATTTTTCGGGTCGACGTTTGGCCCCTCCTATCTTGATGTACCCCTGTGGATTTTTTGATGGTGCGGCGATGGGGGGGCCTGGCGTGTGTGGGGCAGGTGCGGTATTACACCTTTCAACCTCCTGTTTTATCCGAATCCGTTTGAATTTGGGGATTGGTTCAAATACTCGTAGCGAGTTATGTGCCCTTTGGCTATTGCTGCATTTTTCTCATATCAGACAGGTAACATCACTCTTGATATTTGGTGACTCTTCAACTATTATATCTTGGGCAAAGGGTGTTACTCCGCTCAATGTCATGTTACTTTCTTTCTGGATGGATGCGGTCAGAAAATTAATCCTCGGTTTGGAACATTCTTATTTTTCTCATATCTTCCGGGAGGTGAATACTGAAGCTGACTTACTTTCCAAGCTAGCTTTAACTTCTCAGGCTAGGATCATCATATGGGAGGAATTGCGGGAGGAACATTGTTTCTCCCATGGTACTATTGACATGCATTGGACTTGATGGCCCTGACCTTGGTCTGTTGGTTTATAGATTTTTTGGATCTGTCATTTATATATTTTTATGGTTTTGCAACTTTAACATTTTTGCAGGTCATTAGTTTGGTTCGTTGCTTCACCAACGTCTCGTTGGTATTTTGGATCTCCTGGGATATATGCGGCTATATTTTTATCTACAGTTTCTCTATATTTTGATGTGTTTAGCTGTGCTTATTTCTATATGGACTTGGATTGAGTCCTTTATGGATGGATTCGTAGCCACTTATATCACTCTGTTTATAGTGGTTTAGGTGCATTTGTTGACTGATGTATTGGCCATGATCTGACTTTTATTATGGCTCTGTATTTATGGGTATATTTCTGATGCCCATGTGTTTGTAACTCATACTAGTTGATATAGGGGTGATATCCCGTGGATTGATATGTGACATTTGAACATACTTTACTATTTCGCAGTATTAATAGTAAGATATATTTTTCTATGGAAAAAAAAAAATTCCCATTACCAACAAACAATGCTAATTTCCTTGTTCTCACTTTCTTTCAATTAAAAGAAAAGACAAGCTAGAGATAACAATACTAGTAGTAAGAAGAATAATGTTAAAAGTTGGATGGATGATTATGTCATTAATGGAATATGGATTTGTTGCCATTTTTGGGTATTGATTTCCATCCAATTATCCTAAAAATAAAATGTATAATGAAGTGGGTACTTATATTTACTCAAAGACATTATTGTTATAGAAAAAAAAAGCTAATGTTGTTACATAATGGATATTATTGTCATTGAAAAAAAAAATGTTGTTACATAATGCATATAAGCTAATATCGTCGTTTTTAGTTTAAATTTATATTGAATGGATGCCTGTGATTATTTATGTAAATTTAACTTTACTAATTTTATTGTATAAATTTTACTAAACTTAATATTCATGTACCTTTTATATATTATTTTTTTCGTGTGAAGTTTTAATCTTATATATTTAAATATATATTTAAAACCTTTATTTCGTTGTTTTGAAAGTTATTAATAAATCGATGAAGATTTAGAAGTCACATTGAGTGCCTTTTGTAAATTATGTACGTTGTAAAAAGAGATTATTTGTGTATTTAACGATTAAATATTATTGCGAATAAGATAAGTTATTTGTAAATTATTGATTAAGATTTTTATAAAATTTTAAAGATTTCCTTAAAAATTAAATAAAATTAATGATAATTTTTTTAAATATTTTATGGTTGAATATTTTTATTAATTTTCATATTAGTAACTATATTTTAATATGATATTTTTTTAATTTATGAATTTCTCTCAAAAAATCTAAGTTTTTATAAGTATGAACGTACTATATTATATATATCTTGTTTTCAAGGGATTTGCATTCCTTGAAGACAAGATCCAAAAAAAATAGATAACAAGTTAAAAGGGATGGAGAATAAGATTCAATTAATGGAGGATAGATTAAAAACAAAACTAAGGACCCAAACAATCAACCCAACAAGGAGATGTCGATACATTAGAAAATTTTAAATGGATCAACATGTTTAAAGAGTTAGAAGAAAAAGTAAATAAAAAGCTGACCCTAAATAATCTTGAAGGTAAAGTCAATATCAAGCCCATTAAGGAAGAAATGAATAGTCTCTCAGAATTAGAGCATTAGCGTAACAAATGACTTTTGAAACTCATAATTTTTGGTTCAAAGGAAAACGAAGATGAAGATACATTAGCCATAATCAAGGATAAACTGCATAATAGGATGCATATTGAAACAACCTTCCTAACATAAAGAAAGAGATTAGGGAAATTAATTAAGAATAAAGAAAGGATGATCAAGACCAAAGTTAACTCTACTGACCATAAGTATAGTATTCTTAGTAAAACCTCAAATCTAAAAAGGTTGGGAATATTTATAGATGAGGATCTCATTCTAGAAGACCAAGCCGAATTAAGAAAGGAGGTCCAAAAGGTAAAAGAAGCTAGTAAGGAAGGAAAATGGGCTCTAATTAGAAATAAAAGTTGTTATCCAGGATAGAAACCAAAAAGATAGAAATAAATAGTAATTAGACACGCTGTGGTTCCTCTCTTGGAACCATTGAGGGTTCCCTTGGAACAAAGGCCCCAAGCTAAGTTGGACCCCGAATGAAATTGATCTTATTCTTATGGTCGAAACCTAGGAGCATGAAGAATCTAAGGTTCCTAACATAGAGGGATTCATTCATTGGTCGATTTGAAAGAAGAGATCATCTTGCAGAGGCATTGGAGGTATAACCTGTTATTAAAGAAAACATCTTCCCCAACACTAGGATCTATAAGAAAGACCCCCATAGGCAATATATGTGGATAGAAATAGTTGACATTAATAATAAGAAAACCTACATTGCAATATGCTATTTTCCTCTATTAACACTAACTTTTATAAGAAAAAAAGAAAAAGATAAAAAATGACCTTTCAATTGTTTAGAAAATGATATTGATAACCTAAGAAACGATGGAAATATTCTCTTAATGGGTGACTTTAACACTTGTACTTTGAGTAACCAAGATACTCTTCTAAGCAATTATTCCAACCCTAATCCTCTTTGGTTGGATGAAGACCCCACTCTAAACAGTCAGTACAAAATAAATTCTACAGATCTAGGTGAAAATTTGTTTAACTCTGAGTTACTTAAGCTTTGTAGTGATCAACACCTTATAATTTGTATTGGACTAAAGAAGTGGCCAAATTCTAACCAGATGACTTGCATTCATGGGCTTAGTTGTAGTGTGGTAGATTATGTCATATATAAATCTAGACATTTTTCTCTACCATGAGCCTAACTCAGATCATAGACCTCTGCTTGTAACCCTCAATTTTTCCATGCATAGAGATCTCACAAAAGAGAATTCTCATAGTCAAAATCATTTTATATTTGATAGAAATAAGGATTATCTTTTCATAACTGATTTTAAAAATAACTTGTTTCCTCTTTCTAGTACGGACAATATAGAAGTCCTCTATCATAATTTCACCATGGCCCTCTCTTCTTCCCTTAACAAGTTCTCTATCAAAATTTCAGGTAAAAATAATAATAGGAAAACCAACCCCTTGTATGATAATGAATGCAAAAATGCTAGAAAATTCATCAAGGAATCAGTTGAAGAGTCTCTAAAACTTGACAAGATAAGAAATTACAAAGCCCTAGTTAAAAGAAAGAAAAGGCATTATATACATAAAAATCAGGAGCACCTTTTACACCTCTCTAAGGGGGCCCCTAATAAATTCTGGATACAAATTCTAACTAGTAAAAGTAAAGGGAATAATACCATTTCTTTGAAAGATTGGGATTCCTATCTTAAAAAGATCTATGAATCCCCAAATGTCATTAATAACACTCGAAACCTTTTTACAAGGAAATATTTTTTCTCGATAGAGGACATTGACTTCGGCGTCAAACACATAGAAAATGGGAAAGCTAAAGACATTGAAGGATATCAAGCAGAAATCCTAAAATTTGGAGGAACCATTCTCACTCCTCACATCCACAAGATTTTGAATATGGAATTCATGCAAGGATTAACTATTCCTTGGACTCATGGCCTCATTATTCCTATCTTTAAAAGCGGTGATAAGAATAAACACTCTAATTATCAGACCACTATGATTAACCCTCTCTTAGCCAGGCTATAAGGTATCATTTTAGAGAACAAAATCAATGTATGGATTGAAAGCGAAGGTAAGTGGGATAAAGGTCGGGTGGGGTTTAGAATACATCACTCTACAATAGACCACCTCATTACGCTTAGGATAATTGTGGAGGATTGTTGTAATATTAAATCCAATCTCTTTCATTGCTTTGTGGGATTTAGGAAAGCTTTTGATATAGTTCACTGGAACAACTTGTGGAATGGATTAAAAGAGCTAAAAGCTCCTTTAGAATTGAGAGCTTCCATGATAAGGTTGTACAAGAAAGTCATTTAAAAATTTAAGAGTACTGAAGGGTGGTCGAAAGATATGAATTGCAATATTGGAATCAAACAAGGGTGCTCCCTCTCTCCTACCCTTTTCAACATTTACATCGATAAGCTAGACATTTGTTTAGAAGAAGCAATTTGCACTGGAGCGACCTTAGCTGTAATAGTCATCCTCCTCCTTCTCTATGCCAACGATATTGTTCTTATGGAAAGGAGCTCCTTTGAACTCAATAAACAATTATGGATTTTCAAGGATTTCTACTCTAGAACAGTTATGTTTGTTAACACTAATAAAACTAAAGTTACGACTATCAAGTCCAAGAAAGACACTTATGCTTATTTTGTTTATGGAAATAACAACTTGGAGGAAGTGTCATGTTACAAATATCTCATAATTGATATCCATAACAAGCTCAATTGGAACTATAACATTGAGAAAAGGATTAACAGAGGGTGGAAAGCTTATTTTGTCATAGAAAACAATTGTAAATATGAAAATTTGTTGATGTGGGATAAAAAGAAGTTCCTTTTTTAAACTCTTATTACTCTTGTTATCTTGTACGGTTGTGAAGTTTCGAGTTGTAGCATCTCTCTAGAATCTTGGAGAAAAATCGAGTAAATTCAAAATTATTTTATCATGTATAACCTCAAAATTAAAAGCAATACACCCTATCCCATTCTCCTTATAGAAGTAGTTATTTCCCCACCAAAAGCATCACTATGACTAGGTACCTAATGTACACGAATAAGATAAATAACATGGAAGACCAGAGACTCCCTAAAATTGCTTTAAATTCTAGTCAAAGCCATCTTCGGCTCAAGAAAGGATGGTATAAGGACACCTTGTCTTGGTTAAATAATTGGAGGATTGACGACAATACCACATTGCAAAATATCAATAACCTCAAAAACACTATCACCTCTAAGTTCAAAGCAAGAATGTGGGACGAGAAATATTTCGAGGGTAAAAAAAATTAATATATTACAAGGAAGTCATTAATCCTAATCTGGAAGATCAAAAGTATCTCTATGTCTTAACTAGTTCAAAGAAGAAGATTCATATAGGCAAGATATGAATGAACTCCCATTGGTTTCATAGTGAAACACTAGTACATTTTGACCAAATTCTGACTAAAGGGTTCCAATGGTACAGACTAAATTGGTCGTAACGTCAGAAACTTCAAGAGAAAATGTTAAATTTTTATTTTTATTTTTATTTTTTTATTTTTATTTTATTTTATTTTATTTTATTTTATTTTATTTTATTTTATTTATTTATTTATTTATTTATATATATATATATTTTTATTTTTTTTTATTTTTATTATTATTATTATTATTATTATTATTAATTATTTTTATTTTTATTTATTTTTTATTTATTTTTATTTATTTATTTTTTTTTATTTTTTTTTATTTTTTTATTTTTTTATTTTTTTTCTGACCCCCTCAATATCGTCGGTATTGCGACAAGCTATCTTTGTTTATCGGTGTTGCGACAATACATAACAAACCGTCTCAATAGTGATGTTTTAAACATTTTGTCACTATTGGAACATACTAAACGATTCAGTCACAATTGCGATGAAAACAAAAGTAGTCGTTCCCTTTTCAAATAGTTTACCATGTTTTGAGGAATTCAATGTTGACTTGGTCAATGTTCATCAGAATTCTGACAATTTAAAGTTTATAAATACACTCTGATTTATAGATGTTGTGACAAGTTTTCTACATCAACGACGGTTCAAAAAGGATGTAAGGTCTTCTTGTCAAGAAAAGAGCAATTTTTTTTTATAATCATCACTATATTTTTGTGGGAAGAATGTCAGAAAATATTAGAGGTAGGGAAAGAGATGAAGAGGGTGAATAGGGTAATGGTAGATGTTTTATCCCTTGCAATAGTTATTTTATGAGACGTCCCGCGAGAATTATAATAAAAACAACTAGAAAACATTGTAGGAAATATGGTCACATGGATGGGGGATTGAATGAATATTGTCCCATGGTAAATAGCTCTATATATATTCATTATATTTCTTAATACTGATTGAATTTGTGAAATGTTATATTGATTTAGTATTTGTTATACATGCACTAATTTTGCATTATTGCTTGTAATTATAAAGTTAGAGTTGCTCTCTAGCTTTCTGCAGAATGCCCCAAGTAGTAGTAGAAATGATGTTGTACAAGATAAGGAACATTAAGCGAATAATGAATATTAAGTTAATGATAGCATGGAAGTGTTGATTTATATGTAACTTCGGAATGTATTTCACATATATGTATATTGTATTCCTATAGAGATGTTATTATTCCTCTATACGGAAGTGTTGTCATTTATATTGTAAGTGTCATAACTTATACTTGATGGGTTATTAGACCACCTTGTTGGGGTCGGCCCTGTATAAGCCATGTGGGTCAAAGGGTTATTAGACCACCCTAGTGGGGGTTGGCCCAATCAGCACTATGTTAAGTGGTTAAGTTGAGGCCGACCTAGTTGAGTAAAGGTCAAGTCAAGTTAGTGTATAAATAGAGAGTGTGTCTCTCTCATTTTACACATTCTATTCTCTCACTCACACTTTGGAGAGTGGTGCACTTGTGGAGGAGCAGGCTCTGCTGCTAGGAGAAGACTATCTATTGTATTCTGGTTGTATCATTGCTCTATCTATCTCTGAGAAAGTTATTGGGATTTTTCACCTTTATGGTTTTCCCCAAGTAAACTCTGTGTCTCTTGTGTGCTTGCATTATTGTGTCCATGATTGATATGATGTAGATTTGCTATACATGTTGTTCTCTTAGTTAAGATCCTAGATCAGATTGAAGTAAATTCTAAAAATTTAACATGGGATCAGAGCTAGCCTGATAGAAGGCATGATATGGCATGTATGACACTTGTTGCACTTACGATGCTAGGGCTTGATATAGCAAAAACCAGTCATCGTAGAAATTTCGCTATAAATCCGTTTTGGCAAAGTTTTCGGATATGAAACTTTTATAGGTCGAAGATCAGATCCCCATGTACCTTGTGTCCAAAGGAAAACCTCTAATTCACTGTACTTTGTGATTTATGATTTGTACAATATAGGGTTTCTGCCTCTTCCATATCTTAGTCAAAATCAGGTGACCTTGGGAAAAAGGTCATAACTTGGGTTAGGAAGATCCAAATGAAATTTCGTAAAACGTGACAGGTAGTAAATAGATTGTACTATTTGAGGAAAAGTTTTTAGAGGCCGAAGTTGAACCAGTGACACGTGCAGCTCCGTACAAGTTCGCTCTCCTGTATTATCCCATCAACAGGTCATGTTGCGACACTTGGCATAGCTCTCTCCCACAGAATCAAATTGAGGTCAGACCTATCGATATGGAAAGATAGCAGGCCAGGATATCTTAGGAAAAATTTTCAGACCCTATGGATTGAAAATTTTGGAGTTACACCAGGAACAATCAGGTACATATTTCTGTCAAAACATAATTATTTTTTAGTACCTTCATTCATGGCTTCCAGAATTTAGGGCTTCGGAGAAAGTTGAAATTTTTGTAATCGGAGACCATGGCTGGATGCTACTCATCAAAATCAAAATTTAGAGACCAATATCAGATTTTTTGGTTGGGAAGAAGGCCGGGCTTGATCAAACCCCAATTCGGGACTTTGATCGGAAAGATGGAAAATTAGGGCTTCTGCAAAAATTGGAATTTTGGAAATCTGTGACCACGGCTGGAAGCTCATCAGAAAAATTGAAGCTTAGAGTTTTGAATCAAATCTTTTGGTTGGGTGAAGCTTCGAGAAATTCAAACCCTAATTCAGGGTCCTCCCTAGTAAATCCAAAAATCTAAAAGGCAATTTCAAGGGGTGAAACTTTGCAGTTTTCAAATTCTGAATATACCAACTTGATCAGCTCATCAAGGTGCATATTTCTATCGTTTCAGAAGTTTGAAATTCAAAGTTTGAATTTTTGGGGTTTCTTTAACAAACCCTAATCCAGCTCTAGGACCAGTTCTTGCAAATCAAGTGGATTGGGTTAATCCTAGAAGAAGATGGATTGGTCACCTGCATAAGTGAAGACGTTCCTATCTCAGAGGGAGATGAGGCTAAGGTGTTCCATAAGAAGATTACAAACAATCTTGACAGGTATGGCTTACAGGTATGTTTCATGGTTAAGTTTATCATATGTTTGTCTTCATATCATTACAGTAAAATCTTGATTAATTACTGGACTTGTCGTATTACCTTAATAGAAAATATTCATTGATTAAGGTTTTGACACTTATAATAATTGTACTAATGCATTGTGATGTTGTATGAGGTTTATGTTTTTTGCTAACACAAAAGGTACACCAAGAAAGTCAAATCATGTTCTACTTCAAGAACATATTCTCATGGTGACATGAAGACAAAGATTCATCCATTGTCATGGATCACATAGAACATCTAATTTTGAGGTATGTATAACTTGGTTCTACAATGGTTAACTTATGAGACATGCAGGTTACTAGCACAAGTCACTGAAGAGGACTAGAAGACATTATGCGCGTATGTTAGACATAACTAGCTACCATGCTAATCCAGGTATGTTTTTCCTATATCAAGTTGGAATCCTACCTTGTGTTAGGATCTTATACTGTTGTGTTGTTGATAATGATTATTCATGAAGTCATAGGTTTGAATAATCATGGTTGTATGCATATTATGTTTCTTACCATAATTGATGATATGACTAACCAGAAGAATCATGAAGGTATAGGTTTGAATAATCATGGGTTTTATGCATATTATATCTCTTATCTTGATTGATGATTCAACTAACTTGAAGAGTCCTACGATCAAATAAGAATGTGTATGAGTAAAAGAAGACTTCCCTGAAACCTTGAATACTAATGTTTATTATCTATGAATGATCATGAATATACATGTTTAAGATTATTGTGTTTTGATAGTATTAAGATTATACTAATAAATGTGTGATTATGTATGATACCTCAAGGATAACAAAATGATGATACTAATAAGCATTCATAGTGATTAAGGATGGATGTAAGTTCAAGGACAGGTAATCCAAGAAGCAAAGATCAAGAGGGAGCACACTCCAGTTGTTCCTGCAAGAAAGCAAAGGAGCACACTTCAGTAGTTTCTGCAAGGATACATATATTCAGAGGGAGTTGACCACTTCTCACAATCCACATAAGAATGGAGTTGCAGAAAAGAAGCAAAGACTGAGAGGGAGTCAACCCAACAAACAAACAAAGATAAGTATTTGAATTGTCATCACTTGCATATTTTATTGTTTAAATAATACTGTTCAATAATGTATATACTGATGTTCCTAGAATTAGGTTGTGTATTATGCATATTAGAATAGTTGCATTGATGAACAGTATACTACTAATATGCATGGGTAAGTGGCCTATGGCACTGTACAACATTCCATTGATACTTATCTAGAATGAAACCTCTTTGCTGACATGTTGGGAGTTGTGCACACTCTTAACAATGTTCTGGTAGAGATTGGAAGGCATCTAGAAAGTTACGGGATATGGATAAATGTTGTATTGAAGCATTGGCTAAGATAATTGCATGACTGTATGACATATTTCTTTATGTGTAAGAATTTGTTATGAAAACTATGAGATGTTTTCTAATCATGCAATTTAACTTGTTGTGTAGGAAAGATTGTATGCCATCACCTACAAAAGAAGAACTACAACATTTGTTCAGCAGCAAAACTATCTATTGAAGATATTGAAGTTCCCAGGATATGGGAAGAATGCCATGATCCGTCAACCATGAAGAATGATGTTTGGGATGTAGTCCCAAGACCTGAAGGGAAGTTTGTTATGACTTCCATATGGATCTATCAAGATCAAGCATGATGCAGATGGCAGCATAGAGAAATATAAAGGCGATGAAATAGAAGATACACCAGATGGATTTCAAGACAGCTTTCTTGAATGGTGTAGTTGAAGAAGAAGTGTATGTGGAGCAGCCACTTGGATTTGAGACACATGACAGGGAGTCATATATGTGCAGAACTTGGGTATGAGGCACCACTTTCTAGATATGGAGGTGTGGCAAAGTGCAGATGGAATCTTCCTTGGACAAGGGAAGTATGTAGTAGAGATCCTTAAGAGGTTCGGGATGATGGACTGCGAGGCTATGGCATCGAACTTGAAGCTTCTGTGTGATGCTTCATATGAACTGGTTGATGTCACTATGTATCGTCAGATGATTGGGTCCTTGATGTACCTGACGAACATGAGACCAAATATTTTCTTTGCGGTGAACACATTGAGCTAGTTCCTAACAAATCCGAGGAGTGTTCACCTAGTTGTTGTAAAGCATATTCTGAGGTAGCTGAAGGGTACAGTTGATTATGGGCTCAAATATGATGTGAATCAAAAGTTTAACCTGTAGGGTTATGTTGATTCAGATTGGGCTGGCAGTGCTACAGATAGGAAGAGCACATCTGGATGATGCTTCAGTATGGGATTAGGTGTGATCTCTTGGTTTAGTAGGAAGCAGTCCTGCGTAGCACTGAGTACAGCTGAGGCAGAGTATGTTGCAGCCTATTCAGCTAGTTGTGAGGCAGTATGGCTACAGAAGCTACTGTCTAAGTTATTTGATATCCCATTGGATGCTACTGGTCTTTTTCTGCGATAACCAGAGTTGTGTGAAGTTGTCTAAGAACCTAGTGTTTCATGATAGGTCGAAACACATAGAGATCAAATATCACTATATCAGGGATATGGTGCAGAGAGGAGCTGTGAAGCTCCTGTATGTTGCGATGGACGAGCAGATTGCAGATGTGCTAACGAAGCCACTAGCCAGGGTGAAGTTTGACTACTTCAAGGAGAGGCTTGGCATTCTTCAGATTGATGACACTTCGAGGAAGAAGTGTTGGACACATTTGCTGAAGCCATTCCAAGCATGTTGGAAGGAGGATCCTTCACATGGCTGTGGATGGAAGCGCTGGATGATGAGCATCAGGATGATGTTCTAGTTTCTGCTTTGTATGATCAGTTGGATCATTTATATGTATGTACGCATGATGTTGGATGCTGGATATGATCAGTTGGATCATTTATATGTATGTATGCATCATGTTGGATGCTGGATATGATCAGTTGGATCATTTATATGTATATGTATGTACGCATCATGTTGGATGCTGGATATGATCAGTTGGATCATTTATATGTATGTATGGATCATGCTGGATGTTGGATATGATCGGTTGGATCATTTGAATGTATTTTGTATATACATCATGTTGGATGCTTAGACCATGTATCTGTATATGTATCAGGTGGATACATTGTATGATCAGGTGGATCATGTATGGTTATATGCATCATGTATTTGTATTTGTATCAGGTGGATACATTGTATGATTAGGTGGATCATGTATGATGATATGTATCAGGTAGATACTTGGTATGCATCAGGTAGATGCATTGTATGATCAAGATGATCATGGATGACGAGCTTCAGGATGTTGCTCCAGATGACATGCAGCAGGATGTTGCAGTGATGATGATCAGGATGATGTATGGTGAGTATTAGGTTGATACTCTATGGCCGTGGATCAGGTTGTACAGATGAGCATATAAATTGGCCGTGGGAGATTTGCAGATAGTTTTTCAAGGTTTTTCCTATGGCATGTAATCTAGCCCTGGGATATCTGGCAAATGCTCTTTCTAGGTTTTGCTCTGGAAGGACATATAATTTGGCCCTGGGAGATCTGCAGATAGTCTTTCAAGGCTTTTCCTATGGCATATAATCTTTCCCTGGGATATCTGGGAGATGCTCTTTCTAGGTTTTGTCCTATAGCATATAATATGTCCCTGGGAGATCCGATAGGTTGGGCTGTGTGCCCGTAATAAGTCTTGGGATGCTCTTGCGAGGTTTTTCCATGACCACATATAATCTATCCCTGGGAGATCCTATAGGTAGAGGTGTGTGCTCGTAACAGCCTGTGATGCTCTTGCAAGGTTTTATGGTGACCACATATAATATATCCTTGGGAGATCCTATAGTAGAGCTGTGTGCTCGTAACAACCTGGGATGCTCTTGCGAGGTTTTGTGGTGAGGTCACATATAATATGTCCCTGGGAGATCCTATAGGTAGATCCGTGTGCTCGTAATAGCCTGGGATGCTCTTTCGAGCTTTTGTGATGCACGTAATAAGTCCTGAGGATTCCACAGTATGGCCAGTGATGATGAAGACTTGCAGGTGGTGGGCCTACATTTAGTATGAAAAAGGACTGGCTTTGTAGAACTTCCTATGACGAGTAGATTCAGAGATTGATTGAGATAGCAGCAGCAGTGACGATGATGATGTCTCGATGATGATTATCTAGTGACGATGATCCAGAGAAGAAGACTTGTGCTAGAAGACCTGTGTCGAGAAATACCTTCCTAGTTAAGAGGGAGTGTTGATGTATATGTAACTTCGGAATGTATTTCACATATATGTATATTGTATTCCTATAGAGATGTTATTATTCCTCTATATGGAAGTGTCGTCATTTATATTGTAAGTGTCGTAACTTATACTTGATGGGTTATTAGACCACCTTGTTGGGGTTGGCCCTATATAATCCATGTGGGTCAAAGGGTTATTAGACCACCCTAGTGGCAGGCGGCCCAGTCAGCACTATGTTAAGTGGTTAAGTTGAGGCCGACCTAGTTGAGTAAAGGTTAAGTCAAGTTAGTGTATAAATAGAGAGTGCGTCTCTCTCATTTTACACATTCTATTATCTCACTCACACTTTGGAGAGTGGCGCACTTGTGGAGGAGGAGGTTCTGCTGCTAGAAGAAGACTATCTCTTGTATTCTGGTTGTATCATTGCTCTATCTATCTCTGAGGAATTCATTGGGGTTTTTCACCTTTATGGTTTTCCCCAAGTAAATTCCGTGTCTCTTGTGTGCTTGCATTATTGTGTCCATGATTGATATGCTGTAGATTTGCTGTACATGTTGTTCTCTCAGTTAAGATCCTAGATCAGATTGAAGTAAATTCTGAAAATTTAACACAAAGTAGATGATGACCATAAAATAGTTGAAGATGATGGGACAAATGAAATGATCCAAAACTTGTTCGATCAACTAGATGAGGATGGGGACAGTGATGGTATTTATGATGAACATTTGATGGAAAAGGAAAATAAATGACTTTATAAAGGGTCAAGAGAAAATATTCTCTCTGATACATTGCTTCTAATGAACTTAAAGGTTATGAATAACTTTTTGAACACTTTTATGAAACAGATCCTAAGGTATGTAGGGGGGGTGCACAAAGTTGCTCCCCAAAACAATTGCCATGTGACCGCGCTAGCGGAGACAAAACGAAGATGCGCACTCACCTAAGGAAGTGCGCACGCTCCATTAGGTTTGGTACCAAACTGAGGCACATGCACATTTTTAGCTTGTACACTCCCAAAAGCGCGCACATGCTCCTGTTAAACAAAATAAAAAAGGGGACAAAACACATTCTATTTAACTTCCAATCGACCATGCTTTACTCACTCGGTGCTTACTCGAAGTAAGAGACCACTTCACTCACCTATTGCACTCAAGAAATCAATCAATACATCTATTGACTGATCATCAATTGCATTGGATAGGTAATATTGTTGTTTTTTTCATTTTATTGATTATTTTTTGTTTATTAAATTTTTAATAATTCCCAAATTAGTAAAATAATAGATTTTTTTCAATTGCAGAGTCTAAACCTATACAATGAATGAAAAAAATGTTAACATGGAGTCTGGTGGAACACAAGAAAAAATAAATCTTGGAACCAATGAAAACCCTCAACAAAATCAAAATGCCCAAGAAAATCAAAAGCCCCAATAAAATTTCTACCGAGGCGATTTGAACCATTACATACATGAAATGCGAGTGCACACTCGAGAATTAATAAACGCAGGGGAACAATATCGAGTGTCCCTTTCCACCTCAATTCAAAGCTCAATTGAATCCCTCATCCATGCACATCGCCAATTCACTGACATGACCGAATATAGAGCTAGGATGCGGGAGTATTATTCCACAGGCATTTCCAAGGAGGAAATAAAAGCATTGAATATTACAAAGGCCCAATTATACAGTATGTTCACCCATCCAAGAACAAAACAACCATTAGACATTAGAAAGCCACAGTCTGCATGGATTGGTGTCATTTCCAAACATGGAGGGACAATTGGATGCATAGGTGGTTCATGGTTTATGATAATACTCCCTCAATAATAGGGAGGTTCCACAGTATTTCCTTTGACAACCATGGGCTGAGTTTGTGCTCGGTTTACATGTCAAATATTTTGACATAACCGAGTTCCAGGGTGTTGGGCTTGGCTCTACCCAAGATTGACTTGCTACCAGGAGGAACCCATTGAGAGGGCCACCAGATCCTAGGTACGAGCCCAACCCCTCTCCCCAACCACCTCATTTACTCCACAAACTTGATCAGATCAAGGGGGCGATGAGGAGTGTTTCACGTGGACTCCTTAGACACACTGCCTTCGTAGTAGTGACTACAGTGGAGAGATAGGTTGACCCTAATAGAGACTCAGGTTTAGGGCCTTCACGACAGAGTCAGGATAGACCTGTGACTAGTGGTATCCATTCTCGGCCTTCTAGTTCGACGGGGACAATGTCACATCTTTGTCCCCATTGCGGGCACACTTTCCTTGGGCCGATCGAGGGATGCTATTTGGAGTAGGTTAGCACTTTTTTTAATGAGTTTTCAATCATCACTTGAAAAATTGTAAAGTAATTTTAAAGCACTTATGTATAACTTAAACTGTTATTTCAATGTATAGTTATTTAGAGTGGAGATGCCAACATGGGAGAACGTATGATCTCCCAACCTAGACGTAGCAATGGAAGCTGCAACTGAAATTGAGGCACCTCACACGGAGGTATTTTCAGTGCCTCACACAATATTGTTATTACTTATGGCATTTATATTATTTATGTATTTATATTTATGACATACACGATGATAGTTTGTACACTATTTTTGGATATTTTGATTGCCTAAATAATTACTTATTTAATATGTTCATAACGTGCATGCATTTTGGTGTCCACAGGTATGCCCATACTACAATGACCAACCATCTCCCCCAGGTATCGATAGGTCACCATATACATAGGTACAATGTGTAGTTAAAAGCATGCTTTTAATTTGAATTGTTGAATTGTTATGACTTACTATGGTTTAATTTGATTTTTTTCTACTAAAATATGATAGTACAAATGTTTATGTAGGGCCACCAATAGCTGTAGGTGACACTGTTCCACCTTCCCACTTTAGTCCCATGTTTCCACCCTCTTGCATGAGTCTCCCCCCTTGCTTCCATCCAGACCGCTCTCTCCATCCACCCACTCCCTTCCATCCAACCTCCCCTCTCCGTCCATACTCCCCCCTCCGTCCATCCTCCCCCATTCATCCATGCCCCTCGTAATTTATACATCCTCCCCCATTCATCCACACCCCCCATCTATCCATCCTCCTTGATTCGTCCACAACCCCCCTTCCATCTAGCTTCCCCCATTCATCCACAACCCCCCTTGTATCCATCCTCCTCCCCCTATCCAGGAATTCCCTCCCATTCGCCATCCCTCAACATCCCCCCTACACCTTTTAGGTCGATACCCCCTATCGTACAACCGGTAGGGGTTCATCGTCCATGACGTCCTCCTCCACCCCATACCACCATGCCCTCTTCCACCATATCTTCTTAAGTTCCTGACACTATTGTGGCAACTACTCTTCGAGTATCCATCGATGTATCTATAGTGGTTGCACCCATAGTTGTTGCAACTACATTTGTGCCCCCCCCCATGAATGCATCAGAGTAGGTTTGTCACATCCCCTCCCATCATTCCAAACCAAAAAGGGAACATGATTGTAACCTAGGGGTGTCTGATTCTTCCCCAAAGCCATAAGACTGGATTTTTTCCATTTAAATAAAATGCATACTAAATTACCCAGCGGAATTAAAACATATTTGCACACACAAAAATAGTAATGCATCAACATATCTATCACACGTAGATGATGATTCAATATGCAAGGAATCAATCCCCTTCTCATGCTATGCACAGAATTCATATCAATTCCATTAACATGAATAATTATCATTCGGAATTAACACATTGCAGAACACAGAATGCATATAATTTAAACCACGGAGAACAGTTATCTTTGAGATGAAGCTGTCCAAACAACTAGCTATGTGAGAGCAATGTTCCACCCAACCATAGATCTCTGTCCAACCTATATTCTTTCAGCTAAAACATCACCTTGGAGCTGGGTTGTACATCCACTAAGGAGGGATTAAACAGGCTCACTCACAACCATGGTTTCCCACCAACAGTCATGCTAAGCCAACACACAGTTGGGTTTATCAAGCATACAAGAAGCAAAGGACTAGGATGCTAAGCCAGTGAGCTCAATAATAGAGCTACAGGAATCTCAAAGGAACTCAACAGTCATGGCACCCACAATACCTACCTCACCCAACACAAGGAAGGTCCCCCTCTCTGTTGCACAGTCCCTCAGGCATCCCTTCCCTCCAGTGCTATTCAAGGTGGGCATAGAAAGGTCCAGCTGCTAATTCCTTGAGATTCCAGCCTTCATTGGGTTTATCAAGCAAAACCAACCTCTTTTCAATCATTCACACTTGGATTTCTCACAACTCTGTCATCAAATACTCAATCCCATTAGTGGACTTCCGGGCTATGAATACTGGGTTTTCCAATGGATTTCAGGGTATCTAATACTCTCAATTTCACCCTGAGGTTCATATTTATGGATCCCCCATTGGATTTCACTGTCAATATCGAATTATGGGTGTTTATGGCACTTCAAAACGTGGGTTCTTGCAAAGTTGTGATTTCGGGTTTTTCTCACCACTGGGCATTCATAATTGATGAAAACTGACGCTAGGATGTTCAACAATTGAATGAGAATGAGGAAGAACCAATTCCCATGAGGTAGGGTGACTTGTGGTATAAGAAAACAAAGCCCATACTCTGCAATACGAATTTATGGGCTTCCCATGCTTGATTGAAGCCATGGACTGATTTCTCAGCAACTTCCTTAAAACTAAAATAAATGTCAGCAATGGAAGTCAAATGGATTCTCAAAATGACATTTGGAGGCCTATGGTTCAATCCCACAACCCCCTCACCACTCCCTAGTGGATACACATGGCCCCTTCTCATTAGTTGCTTCCATAGCCAATTTTGGTATTTTATTGCAATATTAAATATTTACATCATTTTACAATATCCCATGGCTTAATAGTGCATGGGTAACAAAATGTCAAATAATTTCCTTTCTAAATAAAATACGAGCATACACTAGCAGGGCCTTGGCCTTGAGCTCCACGCTAGGGAAACCTACATCGCACGTATACAATATTTACATTAAAAGCCAATATTTCATAAGGGTCAAAATTGGGGTTTTACAAGGTTGTCTAGCCAACTGTTCCACTTGCTATCCCTAAAGCCCAGTCATGTCCATTGTCAAAGGTGTTCATGGTGAAAATCAAGTTAATTTATGAAAATATTTTGATGCATTAACGATAATTAATTTAAGAAATTACTATTTTTCAATAAAATGATTGTCGTAAATGTTGTAGGGTGGCATTCCTGATAGCTCAATAGATCGAGGACACCTTCCTCACATATCCCATTCCCATCATCAGTGAGTTATTTAAGATTTGAATTCTACATTCATTTTATAAATGTGGTAAATGTTACAAATGCTTGAAAATGATGGTATCTTATATCATTTGTTTTAGATCCTGGAGAGATGGTCTACTGCTAGACGGAAGAAGGCCCTAGATACCACTAGATCCAAGAAGAGGAAGATCGGTTTCAGAGATGCACCTGGGAGTGACAGGGGTGGGAACAATGATTGACATACCATGTTATGCACATTACCAACGATGTGGCATTTTTGGGCACCAGTTTCCATATACTTGGTATCTACAGCACGAGTTTCCATGTATTTTGTATCTACAACACAAGTTGTTGGACTTTGTATAGGGCACGAATCACCATTGTGTGTACATTGGGAACCATGTTACACTGTTTTCTAGAAAAATTATATGTTTGGACGATTTTTGTAGCTTTGATGTACATAGATTTTCAGTTATGTGATTAATATCCATGTTGTCTATACTTGTATTTTGTTGTCTCTTGTTGTGTGTAGTTTCCTAATAAACAACATCATGCTTTTAAAACAAATGGTTGAGTTTGAATGGTTTTTGATATGATTTCCTTCGTTTAGGTTTAAGTGTGAATTTAGATTTAGAATTGACATACTGAATATTATTTCAATTGGTTTATATTATGAAATGTATTTTGATCGTAAAATGTCATTATAATAAGATCCAACTAGTTTGTATACATCACAATGCAAGTACTAAAGTTCGATGGTAAAATTCAACACAGTGAGCAGTTATTGGAGAAATTTTATGGGGCCCTTGATATGATGACTAGGGAGATACTTGACCTTTTCGTATACCTTATTATTTTGACAAGTTTTTCTAAGGTGTTGTCATTGCATATGAAATTTTTATGTAAGTGATGAATGATAATGGTGATCTTCCCAAATACCAAAAGGTTCCATATGTTTGTGGAAAATGTGATCTTGATCTCTTCACGGAGAGCATTTAAGTCTATACTTTATTGTTTGAAGCATTCCCTAGACCTCATGATATTTTGATTTATTGAGTTCTCTCTAGATCAATGAAGTAGCCCCCTTGTATACCTACCACCCCTAGTCATCCCCCTTGTGTACCTACCACCCCTAGTCATTTACAAAAAAACACACACAAGTTAGATGCACATAATTATATTTACACGCATATTAAAGATGTAGAGATACATATATATTTACACTACAAAAACCTACACACATAAATGATTTATACATAAACATACAAAAAATGCATCCACATAGGAAAATATCTATGCACATATACAATAAATTTACAAAAATTTGCACAAAGAAAACCATACAAATATTAGTATAAAATAACAAACAACATGATCATTTTAAACACAATTACACACCTAACTAATATCACATTAAAATATTTTGAATTTTGAATTTTGAATTATGCATTAGGCTATAAAGGCACCTTCTAGGGACCAAGGTTCATGAATGATGCCCTAAAGCATTACAATGACCCATCAAATTGATCATTTTTCCTAAGCCATAAATATATATTTCCAGCCTTGAGATGTTCGTCTCCCTCCTCGAATCATGTTTATGGATTTGAGGTCCACCCATAAAGAAAAAAACCTACTAATGGTGTCCATACTGTCATTCAAATATTTAAGTACCAAACCAATCTTATATGGTTGGTTACGGCTTCACATTTTCCCTATCCTTGGAAACTTCCTTTAGAGCCTAAGGTCAAGGTTTCATTGTTTGATCATGTTTAGTGCCATAAAACTCATACTGAGTGCTAAAATACTCCTAGTTGCACCCATGTCATTTATTGGAGGCTAAACATATCCTTGTCATTTGAAGCCTCTTTAATGGTTGTGAAGCTATGTAATTAATACACCTATAAGGTTGAAGCCTCAGGTTTCCCTTCCCTTAGAAGCTTTATTTTTATTAAGGTTTGCAGTCCTCCTCCCAACCATATATAAGACCCTAATATCCATAAATGGTTCTCAAAATATACTAATGAAGTATGTATCAACACTTGGTAGCCAAAGAACCCTAAGACATGTACTATATGGTAGTTTGAAAGCTCCTTTCTTTCCCTTGATCGCTAAGTTTGTGCATTTAGGGAATAACTCCTAAGTCTGATCGCTAAGTTTGTGCATTTAGGGAATAACTCCTAAGTTTCCTACATTTACCATGTATCAATTCATGACTTGTATACGGGGCTCAAAACTTCCCAGTGGTTAACCTATTCCTCTTGTATTCCAACATAGAGAAAATATGCACCTAGTAGATGCCATGTGTTATGGTCCAATACCTTGCGCATGGTCATCAAGCCCTAGAATCTTCTCTTAGGACCTATGGGCTACATTTCATCCTTTGACCACTTTCGTATCCTAAGAACAAATTTCGATGTTCAAAACCTCCAAATAGTGTTCATATCCTCACCAATAAGCTAAATATTCACAACCATATATAGGCCCTCAATAACCAACACTTGGTGTTCATAACCTCGTAATCATATTTGAGTATGCTCATATGGAGGCCAAATATCCCTCGATCCTAGACGTGTTGTGATTTGACACATCATTCTTGGTCCTAAATGCATAGAAGCCTTGTTTAGGGAATAAGGCATATGTTTCCTCCATTGAACATATTCATGATCCCAAGAATCATACCTAATGTCCACAACCTACTTATTGCATCTAGGTCAACAATCAAAGGCAAAGGATACCCTTCATAGGTCAACTGTTATTCTTTAAGGCATTATCCATGGCTCGAGATGCTTAGAATCAATTCTTACAACCTAAGGCTCAAATTTTCTACCTTAATCATGTCCAAAGAACTTACATCCAAACTTAGTACTTAAAAAATCCTAATGGCTCATAGTTCCCCCCTTGAAAATAACTATAACCTAGGGAGTTAATGTGGTTACAAGGATTTTACCTACCATAAAAACTAATTAATGCCATATATGTTGTCATAAGAATGTGTACACCTTTGTAATGTGTCTATCACGTTCATAATGCATACAAATTATTCTTGTTATAAAAAAAAAGGGAAACCAACCTTATTTTATGCAAACCAAAACTTACTTGTCTCTTATAGAATCATCTCTCATAAACACTATGGATCCAATACATGTTTTCTAATGTTTTTTACAATTATCTCTTCATGTTTTGTTGAGTTCTTATTACATTTGGTCCTTCTAAATATGGGAAATTGATGCAATCAAGCACAAAAGTTTGACCACGTCAATTTGTACATAAACAACATGCACATATAAAAATATCTGCACATACATACACACGTAAGACCATGCACATACACAATAAATAAACTCTAGCTTGCAGAAGGCCATGCCAATATCTCTCAAGGGGGTTATTTATGACCCTAAGGCTCCCAGGCGAGCGTGGTCATCCTGAACACATCCAAAATGGCCATATGCACATGTGGGAGCTGAAAGAATCCAAGTCCGCTCGTCGGTTTGGGTTTTGTGCCCCTGGAGAAAATCCTCAAAGTGTCCCTGAATGGCCATGGGGTACCTAGAAAAAATTACTATAACACCAAAATCGTGACTTTGATCGTGAATCCGTCTATTCCGATGGATTCAAGACCCTGAGTTTCAACTAGGGAGTCCCCCACACCATGCCTCAAACAACCAAAAATGGTGCTATTGTGCCATCTCAAGAACTATGATTTTGCTCAGTGAAGGCCATGCCAATCTTGCTCAAGCGGGTCATTTATGATTCGAAGGCTCCCAGGTGAGCGTGGCCATCCGGAACACATCAATAATTTCCATATGAATGTGTGGGAGATGAAAGAATCCAAGTCCGTTCATCGGTTTGGGTTTCGTGCCCTCGGAGCAAATCCTCAAAGTGTCCCTGAATGGCCACGGGGTGCTTGGAAAAAATGACCATAGCACCAAAATTGTGACTCCATTCGCAAATTCATCGATTCCGATGGATTTGAAAAGCCGGGTTTCAACTAGGCTCCCCCCCACACCGTGCCTCAAACACTCAAAAACAGTGCTATTGTGCCATCTCAAGAACTACGGTTTTTCTCAATGAAGGCATGCTAATCTTGCTCAATGGGGTCATTTATGATCCAAAGGATCCTGGGAAAACATGGCCATTCTAAACACATGCACAATGGCCATATGAATGTGTGGGAGCTGAAAGAATTTAATTTTGCTCGCTAGTTTGGGTTCCGTGCCCCTAGAGAAAATCCTCAAAGTGTCCCTGAATCGCCCTAGGTTCCTAGAAAAAAATTCCGTAGCACCAAAACCGTGACTCCTGTCACAAAGCTGTCGATTCCAATGGATTCAATACACTGGGGTTCAGCTAGGCTCCCCCCACACTATGCCTCAAATGCCTGAAAATTATGCTATTATGCCATCTCAGGAACTAGGTTTTTTCTCAGTGAAGGCCATTCTAATCTTGCTTAAGGGAGTCATTTATGAGCCGAATATTCTTGGGAGAGCGTGGCCATCCTAAAATCATCCACAATGGCCATATGCATGTGTGGGAGATGAAAGAATCCAATACCACTCGCTGGTTTGGGTTGCGTGCCCCCATAGCAAATCCTCAAAGTTTCCATGAATGGCCATGGGGCGGTTGGAAAAAAATACCATAACGCCAAAACAGTGACTCCAATCACAAATCCATCAATTCTGATGGATTTGGGATGCCTGGTTTCAACTAGGGGACCCCCCACATCATTCCTCAAACACCTAAAAACAGTGCTATTGTTCCATCTCAGGAACTACGGTTTTACTCAGTGAAGGCGATGCCAATCTTGCTCAAGGGGATCATTTATGATCTGAAGGCTCCCGGGTGAGCATGGCCATCCTAAACACATCCACAATGGTTATATTGATTTAAAATATATTGGAACGGGTCCAAAGTGCATAAGTATGGAACCCCCAAGCGGCAAAAGGGTCATCGACATGAACAAAGGACCGGTCGTGAAGTATAAAAGAGCTGATATATGCATAGTAGTTGGTTAAGTTAGTTATTAATGGGTCATTTGGACCATTTTGTAACAGCCAAGTGAGCCTATAAATAGGAGAGATTGTAATCCTAAAGGCATCATATTTTTGGGTATGATCTTTCATCGACCATAGTGTCTTTTTTATCTCTCTTTTGATCTATCTGTTTTCGGCACTTCTATCTTTTGCGGAGTAGTGTGTTGCTCCGAGTTTGTTGTATTGAGAATTTTGCGATGGATAATGAGAAGGATTAATACTATTATATATATTTTCTATTTATCTTGTTACATATTGCAATATTTGATGTTTCATTGAGATCGCAGCTAATGCTTTCGTATTTATGTTATGTACCGCAGATTCCTTAAGCATGTTTTGATGGTTTCTTTAATTCGTTAACTGTGAGATGATAATGTGTTGATGCAAATGAGAATAGTGGTTAATAGATTGATAATGTGATGTTTTGATGTGAATGCAAATCTCTGTCTTATGTTGTGAATGAGTGTTATATAATGCATGTCTTCTCACAACTGCGGAAACTTGGTTCCTGCAGCCCCCTTAGACATCTCGGGTGAGACTTCATTCACTCTATGGATGTTGTTGGAAAGGGTAAAAAATTTATGGGCTGATGTTTAAGGGATTCTGTGTCGATGTCTGTTGATAACAGTGTGAAGTGAACCCCTATTGACAACACTATGTGAACAAATGGTTCTGTTGTTAGGACCCTAGTGATAAAGGAGAGAGGACATGCTGTGACATCTAACAAAGCCAGAGATCGAGGAGTGGTTCCATAAGAAGACATGAGAATTTGCTGAGGAAGAAACTTAGAACGCTAGATGGTCGACAACCGATTGGTTATAGAATTATATCTACTTTGATATCCATGAAGTATTCTTATGCGAATTTCCTATACTACTGCATGAATGGTTGGCACAATTGAATTTTTAGAAGAATAATTTCCAAGGAGGTGAGCCTGAACAATGGATGCCAGAACTGATCAAGCAGTTGAAATGGGTGAACAACAAAGCATCAAGAGATGTCGAGGTTTGGATAGATAGTATTTTGGAAGGATACATCATTGAATTCATGGTCGACATGACTATTTCATACATTGATGTAGAAAGGAAATTTTTCAAGGGACCTAGAGGAAGGTATCTATTGTCGTTAAAACTATGGATTAAGATGCTTATTTGCAAAAAGGGCATATTAAAGATTAACTCTGATGAGTAAATCTAGGGTGTGCAAAGGCTGTGGGTACTGCGTGGATTGGGGCTTGGTAGAATGATGTGGGGTAGATTGATATGAGATAGAACAAAATATTGAGGGAATCTATGGAATATTGTTGTACCCTGTGAAGTGGGGTGAGGTTCCAGCCAGAGAAGAAGAGGAGGACTAAGATAGAAAGAGAGTATCCTAGGGAGATCGAAACAAAGAACTGCAAAACAAGACCACAAGTGCCTAAGAGATGTTACTGTGATGAAGAAAATGAATAGGATACCCATGAACCTAAGGGAGAATGAACCCAAATCTACAACGTACCCACAACCCTGCACACTGCACCAAACTTCGAATGGAGAAATACAAGCTCTTCGTAGAGTTGTCCTGCATGTCAGAACAATGGTAAAAGCAGTGGGTCTACGAACACCAGTAGGAAACCAAGGATGGCAGGCGATGATGTAAAGATGCCTCTTTATCAACATAACGAGGTCGAGGATCCCTAATAATACCGGTTTCTATGCGAAGCAGTGTGGATGGTGAAACAGGTCCAAGATGATGATATTAAGAAGGGAAAATTAGCGACAACCTTTATGGGTTGTGCGCTGGATTGGTTGATGAAGTTTGTACAAGTATCTTCAGGGAATCCAGAGAAAGCCTTGGCACAAATCAAAGCAGGATTGATTGATGAATTTAGGAAACCAAAATCAAAGTCACAATATATCACAGAGTTGAAGGAAATAAAGCAATTTCCTAATGAAGCAGTATGGAAATTCGATTAGAGGTACAAAACTATGATTGCCAAAGTAAGTTTTCGAATGAGTGACATGCAACACAAAGAATGGTTCATTGCGGGATTGATACCGCAAATTCGGATGCCACTAATCTAGCATAAGATTGCATCCTAGCCAGAGGCACTAGAAATTGCGATGAAACTTGAGGCTTCACTAGTTGGAGAAACAAGCATAGGTATGAACTAGATCAAAGCACAGCTAGCGAACTTGACGATCCAAATACAATATATCAAAAAGGGGAAATAAGTTCATGAAGAAATGTAGTGCAGTCGATGTAAGTCTGAAGGAAACCATAAGGATCAGTGCCCATAGTTCCATGAATACTTACAGTCTGGTGCACCAAACCCACTTAGTCAGGGAGGAATTCCCTAGTGCCGAACTTGTCAGACGATGGGACATCGATTGGAAGAGTGTGTGTATTTACAAAATATTGTGTTGAAGTCAGATAACCTCTTTTGTAATTCTCGTCGATCGATCGGTCATGAGGAGAATGATTGTAGAGCATATGATTTGCTCCAGGAGAGAGCTACAGATACATTTTTTATGAAGGGAGAGAAGCAGCCTCCTGTACAACCGCAACAATAGTACAATCAACCACCGCCACAATATAACCATCTGCAACCGCATTATAATAAACCACAACCTTAGTATAACCAACCACCTTTGCAGTACAACCAACCGCAGTATCAACTACTGCAATATAACCAACAACAGTACAATCAACCGCGAGGAGGATTCATATGAGGATTCTGCGGAGGTGGCGATGGAGGCTTTGGTCACGGAGGAAATTTTGGCCGAGGTGGAGGGCCGATCACTTGCTATAGTTGTGGCCATATTGGAGATTATGAGAGGGATTTTCAGAATCCAACTCCGCAATGTACCTATTGCAGTGCAGTAGACCACAGTGTTAAATTTTGAGCATTAATTCACAATACTCTTGGATCTTTACTGAGAGAATAAAATATACAGTATATCAATGCATAACAATCACAATAAGCATGACAAGCATCACAAGAATCAAAAGCATGAGAGATAAGAGACACAGAGTTTCCATGGGGAAAACCCTAAGGTGAAAAACCCCACAACTTCCTCAGAGATAGAGAGAGCAATGGCTCAACCAAAGTACAACCAAAATACACTTGAGATAGTCTCCTAGAGTAGATGATCCTCCTCCTCACTAGTGCACCACTTTCTGAGTGAGAGAAGTGTGACTTTTCGAATGATCCAAATATAGATCTCCCGATCTCTATTTATACTTAACCTGTTTGCCCAGTTACACTATGGGGCCGACTTGTCTATCTAGATACATCCACAATATAATATATATTTCAGGGCCGACCTCACACATGGTGGTCTAATAACCCATTGGCAAGTACACACACTTGCGACACTTGTCAATCCACATGACGACACTTCATTATAGAGGAATAACACATCTCTAATAAGGGTACAATAAATATATATGAAATACATGGATGAAATACATTCCGAAGTTACATATACATCAACACTCCCTCTTAACTAAGAAGGTATTTCTCGACACAGATCTGCTAGACAAGTCTTCTTCTCGGGATTATCATCATCGATGTATTATCATCATCATCGTCACTGCTGTTGCTATCTCAACCAATCTCTGACTCTACTCATCATAGGAAGTTCTACGGAGCCAGTCCTTTTTCATACTAGATGTAGGCTCACCACCTACAGGTCTTCGTCATCACTGGCCATATTGTGGAATCCTCGGGACTTATTACATGCATCACAAAACCTCGAAAGAGCATCCCAGGCTATTACGAGCACATAGCTCTACCTATAGGATCTCCCAGGGCCATATTATATGTGACCTCACCCTAAAACCTCACAAGAGCATCCCAGGATGTTACGAGCACACAGCTCTACCTATAGGATCTCCCGGGGATAGATTATATGTGGTCACCACAAAACCTCGCAAGAGCATCACAGGCTATTATGAGCACATAGCTCTACCTATAGGATCTCCTAGGGACAGATTATATGTGGTCATGGAAAAACCTCGCAAGAGCATCCCAGGACTTATTACGAGCACACAGCTCAACCTATCGGATCTCCCAGGGACATATTATATGCCATAGGACAAAACCTCGAAAGAGCATCTGCCAGATATCCTAGGGCCAGATTATATGCCATAGGAAAAACCTCAAAATACTATCTGTAGATCTCCCAGGGCCAAATTATATGTCCTCCCAAAGAAAAACCTCAAAAGAGCATTTGCCAGATATCCTAGGGCCAAATTATATGCCATAGAAAAAACCTCGAAAGACTATCTGCAAATCTCCCTGGGCCAAATTATATGCTCATCTGCAGAACTTGATCCATGACCATAGAGTATCAACCTGATACTCACCATACATCATCCTGATGTACATATGATCATCCTGATCATCATCACTGCAACATCCTGCTGCATGTCATCTGGAGCAACATCCTGAAGCTTGTCATCCATGATCATCCTGATCATCCAATGCATCTACCTGATGCATACCAAGTATCTACCTGATACATATCATCATACATGATCCACCTGATGCAAATACAAATACATGATACATATCACCATACATGATCCACCTGATCATACAATGTATCCACCTGATATAGATACATGGTCCAAGAATCCAACATGATGCATATACAAAATACATACAAATGATCCTACTGATCATATCTAGCATCCAACATGATGCGTACATACATATAAATGATCCAACAGATCATATCCAGCATCCAACATGATGCATACATTTATACATATAAATGATCCAACTTATCATATCCAGCATCCAACATGATGCGTACATACATATACATATAAATGATCCAATTGATCATACAAAGCAGAAACCAGAACATCATCCTGATGCTCATCATCTAGTGCTTACATCCACAACCATGTGAAGGATCCTCCTTCCAACATGATTGGAATGGCTTCAGCAAATGTCTCCATCACTTCTTCCTCGAAGTGTCATCAATCTAAAGAACACCAAGCCTCTCCTTGAAGTACTCGAACTTTACCTTAGCTAGTGGCTTCCTTAGCACATCTACAATCTGCTCGTCCGTCACAACGTACAGGAGCTTCACAACTCCTCTCTGCACCATATCCCTGATATAGTGATATTTGATCTCTATGTGTTTCGACCTGTCATGAAACACTGGGTTCTCGGACAGCTTCACACAACTTTGGTTATCACAGAAGATACCAGTAGCATCCAACAGGAGATCAAATAACTCAGACAGTAGCTTCTGTAGCCATACTGCCTCACAAGTAGCTGAATAGGCTGCAACATACTCTGCCTCAGCTATACTCAGTGCTACATAGGAGTGCTTCCTGCTAAACCAAGAGATCACACCTGATCCCATATTGAAGCAACACCCAGATGTGCTGTTCCTATCTGCAGCACTACCAGCCCAATCTGAATCAACATAACCCTGTAGTTTAAACTTTTTATTCGCTTCATACTTGAGCCCATAATCCACTGTACCTTTCATATACCTCAGAAAACCAGGTGAACACTCCTCGGATCCATCAGGAACTGGCTCAATGTGTTCACAGCAAAGAAAATATTTGGTCTCGTGTTCGTTAGGTACATCAAGGACCCAATCATCTAACGATACATAGAGACATCAACCGGCTCAGATGAAGCATCACATAGAAGCTTCAGATTCGATGCCATAGGTGTGGCCATGGCCTTGCAATCCATCATCCCAAATATCTTCAGGATATCTACTGTGTACTTTCCTTGAACAAGGAAGATCCCACCTGCACTCTGCCACACCTCCATACCTAGGAAATAATGCATCATTACCAAATCCTTCATATCGAAGTTAGCAACAAGCTTCATCTTAGTATCTGCAATCAGTTTGTCATCTCCTGTTACAAATAAGTCATCCACATATAGGAGTAGAATCACAGGATTCCCTTCCTCAACCTTGTAGTAGAGGTTGGAATCTGCTTTACTCTTGGTAAAGCCCACACTAGATAGGAAACTGTCCATCCTACCATACCAGGTTCTAGGATCTTGTTTCAAGCCATACAAGGCTTTCTTCAATCTGCACACATCTGACTCCCTGTCATGTACTTCAAAACCGAGTGGCTGCTCCACATATACTTCCTTTTCAACTACACCATTCAAGAAAGTAGACTTGACATTCATCTGGTGTATTTTCCATTTCATTGCTGCAGCCAGGTCAAGTACTGTTCTGATGGAAGTATACCTGGCTACAGGTGCAAAAGTTTATTCATAATCTATTCCCTCTTTCTGAGAGAAGCCACAAGCTATGAATCTTACCTTGTATTTCTCTACACTGCCATCTGCAGCATGCTTGATTTTGTAGATCCATTTGGAAGTCACAACAGACTTCTCTTTAGGTCTTGGGACAACATCCCAAACATCATTCTTCATTATTGATTGGTATTCCTCAACCATGGCATCCTTACATTCTTTCTTTTTTGCTGCTTCTTCATAACTGGAAGGCTCTTTGTTCATAATGTCACAAAGTAAAGCAACATAGCTGGTATGTGATTTGGTTCTCTTCTTTTCTCTGTGTTCTTCTTCTGGAATGCCAAATCTTTCTACATCTTGAATGAGCTCTCTAGCCCATGCAGGTTTCCTCTTGCGAGAGTTATCCTCATGGGGTGGATCTACAAGTTCTTGCGGATCTTCAAATTCATGAACAACTTCTAGAACGGCTTCAGTCATGGTAGTGTCTTGAAATCTAGTTTCCTTAGGTTTTTCATAAACTTCGATAGGTGCCTTCCTTGATTTGATGAATGCTGAGTTTTCATCAAATGTTACATCCCTACTGACATCAATCTTCTTGAACCCTGGAAAGTATATTCTATAAGCCTTCGATATTTCACTATAACCCACAAAGATACCCTTCTTTCCTGAAGGATCTAGTTTGGTCCTCTTTTCCTTTGGGACATGAGTGTATACTGGACAACCAAATATTCTGAGATGGCTGACTTCAGGTTTCTTTCCAGAAAAGACCTCTTATGGTGTCTTGTTGTCCAATATCTTGTGTGGTGTTCTGTTCTGCACACATACAGCTGTTCTAGCTGCTTCTTCCCATAGGTGCATAGGTAGATCCTGGTCATGCAGCATTTCCCTTGCTGCTTCCATGATTGTTCTGATTATCCTTTATGAAACTCCATTTTGTTGAGGATTATAAGGAGCAGTCACCTCCCTCTTAATACCTGAATCACTACAAAGCTTCTTGAAGTCACCTGAGGTGAATTCTCCACCATTGTCGGATCTGAATGTTTTGATCTTCTTATCAGTTTGATTCTCCATCAAGGTTTTGAATTCCTTGAACTTATCAAACACCTCATCTTTGTTCTTCAAGAAGTATACCCAAGTCTTCCTAGAGAACTCATCAATAAATGAGACATAGTAAACATACCCACTAAGAGAACTAGATGACATAGGACCACATACATCTGAGTGGATGATTTCCAAGATAACTTTTGCCTTGCTTTCACTACTTGGGAAAGGCTTCTTAATGTTCTTACCTTTTGCACATCCTTTGCAAACACCTTCATGTTTGGTCTTGATTTCAGGAAGACCTTCTACAGCCTTGCTTGCAATTGGAAGTGCCCTATAGTGCATATGAGCAATTCCTCTATGACAAAGTTCACTTGGCTCCATGGATTCATGTACCATGGCATGTTCAAGTTGTCCCTTCAATTTATACAAACCTCCCTCTTGCTCTCCAATCACTACTACATCATCTATGGTCTTTCCCTTCGGCCACATTAGGACTTGGCCATCCACAAATGCAACGCTCATACCTTTTGCATCCAATGCAGAGATGGAGAGTAAGTTCTTCTTGAGCCCAGGTACATAAAGGACTTCTTTCATCTTCAAAGATTTTCTAGAATATAGGTTGTAGGAGGCTTCACCACTTCCTTTGATTGGGTATTGATAATCATCCCCAAGTTTCACCTTATGGGGTGATTCCTATTCAGATAGATTCACAAAATATTCCTTAAACCCAGTGATGTGTTTGGAAGCCCCACTATCAATCAACCAATCATTACAACCATGGGAGATAGTCCCTATGAGAGCAGAGATTAGAACATACTCTTCTTCACTTGATGAGTCATCATCACTATCATCACTTTCTGCCCTAGCCTTCTTCTTTGGAGGTTCATCATCCTCGGCAGCATGAGCATGGAAATTTCTTTTGTTGCCCTTCTTCTTCTTGCTGGATTTGTTTTTATTATCCCTTTTGTTCTTGGGACAATATGAAGCAAAGTGACCCTTCTCATTGCATGTGAAGCATCTTAGATCCTTCTTATTCTTTTGATAGGATCTCTTGTAGCGAGAGTGCTCCTTCTTGGGCTTGCTTCTTTTGGTGTGAGCTGCAAGATCTTGATCTTCACCTCCCATCTTTTCCTCATGAGATACAAGTCTAGCTTCTTCTTGAGAGCATTCTTCCCGCAATCTGTTGAAGGAGATCAACTTCTTCCTTGCACAAATTCCTTGAATAAAGGAATCCCATGACCTGGGTAGGCCATTTAGAGTGGTCATGACAACTTCACCATTCTCCACCATTTCATCTACTGCTTCCAGTTGTTCCTTAATCTGGGAGACCCTAGAAAAATAAGATTGAATGGTTTCTCCATTCTGAAACTTTACTCCTTTCAATTGGTTCCGTAGGGTCATCTTCCAATTTATGTTCTTCCCTTCAAATAGCTTGGTCAAAGAGTCAAACATCTCCTTGGGTGTCTTTAGAGAAGACACATGGCATATGAGATGGTCTTTGATCGAATCAACAATGATTCTCTTTGCCTTGACAAAGTTCTTCTTGTGCAATACTTTAGCCTCTTCATCCTCTGGGATAGGAATGTCTTCTTTTATATATGAGTCCAACTCATTCTCTTCCAAGATTAACCCAATCCTATACTTCCAAGCTCGGAAGTTGTCAGCCCCTTCAAGCTTATCCTCAAGCTTGGTGTGGTGAGACATCTTAAAGAGTACTTCAAATGGAAATAGAAAAGATTTAGGTCTTACCACTTGAAATGCTCAAAACTAGATTTGATCCTGGATTAGGGTTTGTCGGAAAAACCTTAAAAATTCAAAATATGAATTTCAACTTTCTGAAAGGATAGAAAGATGCACCTTGATAAGCTGATCAGCCTGGTGCATTCAGAATTTGAGATCAGCAAATTTTTACCCTTTAGATTTGACTTTTTGTCCTCCCGGGTTCACTAGGGAGAGCCCTGAATTAGGGTTTGAGTTTCCCGAAGATCTACCTAGCCAAAAATCTCGATCCAAATCTCTAAACTTTGATTTTTGCAAGGAGCTTCCAGCTAAGTCTTCATATTTCAGAAATTCCTATTTTTGTGGAAACCCTAATTTTTAGGGCCAAATCTAAAAAAGCTCAGAATTGAATTCTGATTGGACAGATAGATTCGCCTTGATGAGTAGAGTCAATCTACTATACCGCTTTTCCAAAATCTATGGAGAGAAACCCAATAAACAAGAAACTCAAGTTTCCGTCACTGCAAAATGTCTTCTTCTCAGGTTAGCCCTGATACCATGTTAAATTTTGAGCATTAATTCACAATACTCTTGGATATTTACTAAGAGAATAACATATACAGTATATCAATGCATAACAATCACAATAAGCATGACAAGCATCACAAGACTCAAAAGCATGAGAGACAAGAGACACAAACTTTTTGTGGGGAAAACCCTAAGGTGAAAAACCCCACAACTTCCTCAGAGATAGAGAGAGCAATGTCTCAACCAAAGTACAACCAAAATACACTTGAGATAGTCTCTTAGAGTAGATGATCCTCCTCCTCACTAGTGCGCCACTTTCTGAGTGAGAGAAGTGTGACTTTCCGAATGATCCAAATAGAGATCTCTTGATCTCTATTTATACTTAACCTATTTGCCCAGTTACACTATGGGGCCAACTTGTCTATATAGATACATCCACACTATAATATATATTTCAGGGCTGACCCCACACATGGTGGTCTAATAATCCATCGAGAAGTACACACACTTGCGACACTTGTCAATCCACATGATGACACTTCCTTATAGAGGAATAACACATCTATAATAAGGGTACAATAAATATATATGAAATACATTCCGAAGTTACATATACATCAACACACAGTGTCGTGGAGTGTCCCCAGTTGATTGCGAAGGGGAAAACTAAGAATCTGCCATAGCCACAATCGAATTTGAATATAAATCAAAATCAAAACCCTAACCTTAATTTGCAGAAGATCTCAGTAGAGATAAGAAGTTGACCCATGAATGTCACAGTAGTGACCATGGGAGGAGATGTGACAAGAGAAGATAGGCCACTTCCTAGTGTTCGGCCTACAACAAGGAAACAAGTTCGATTTGGTGCAGAAGCAGATAAGGAAATATTTTGGAAGCATGAGATGCGATGAGAAAGACTAAGTTACCACCTATAAGACAGAAGGAACCTGTTTATGAGATGCCACCAATATTTGATATGAAAAATCCACAGAGGCCGCTAGGGAAGGTCATCACCTTGAGGAACTTCCTAGAAATTCGTTTGAAGTTGGCAAAGGATCAAGATGCAATAGCAGATATATATATTGTATTGGATCGACAGAAGGACATGAAACAAGATCAGACAGTGAATTGATTGCACAAAAAAGGACATGGAGAGAAATGAGGAGGAATGCGTAGATTGGTGCATTCGACATCGATTCTATCATTTTGGACCTAGGATCAGATGTAAACATCCTGACTAAGCAAACATGGGAAACAATGGGGAAACCTATAACATCGCAAAAAATCGTAAAAATTAAAAATTTTGATAATATCAATAAATATGATATTTAAGTATGTAGAAGTAATTAACTGTTTGATTTGTTTATTTTAAGTATAGAAATTCATCTATCTGTTATGTATTAATTTGTGAAATATGATTACCTTCCTTAATGAGATATTTGTTAAGATTGCTACTTAATGTTTGATTATTTTGTTTGTACTAACTGTTCACATCTCTTCTGACAATGAAGGGGTCCTATGGCACCCCGAGGCTTACTTAGCTACATGGCTAAAGTTATTACACTTGACGCAGGTTATAGGTAAAGATACTTCCATCCTTTGAAGCTATTTAAAGTTTACCAGCTTATATTCAACCAACAGTAATTTTATTTGAATATTGTTTTGGGGTGAGATCCTAGCTTTTATTATGACTTTTGTAGGTTAGCTTTAGCATGAATATTATTAATTTGAATTATCTTTCTTGTGGCATTTCCAAAAGATAGATACATACCTGAAACTTAGATTATAATTCTGCGATGAAAAGATAATTTTGAAATACTATACTCGTTACGATGGAAGTTATCTATTTTATCCAAAACTTAACAACCTAATACTATCAAGACTTATTGTAAGTATTAGCATTACCATGTACATTTGATATTTTTCACATATCGACAACAACGAGTTAGCACTCATAATTATGAAATAACATTCAAATATCTACAAAATTATATAATTATCTATATACAAGAAACTTCACAAGGATTCTACCCATATCATGTAATTGCTTAGGGTCTAGGTTACAATCCATAACATTTTGTGTTAGGATTCTAATGTTATACAACCACTCTAGGGTTACATTGATATACAATAATCGATTGCAACAATACCTAAACTATATAACAACTCAAATATTAAATCAACCTATATATAAATGCAATGCTATTCGAAATACCTTGGAGTTAGGGTTACGAGCCTAACAATTATATATAAATATAAGCTATATGATGATCCTATCATTAAACAAATGATAACAATATTATAATGCAATGATATGGTCTCAATATTCTAATACAATGATATGCGATCTAGTTGGAAATATGGTTATGAGGTAATGTATTGAAACTTACGTGAAAGAAGTGCGGGTTGGAAAACACTACGATATTAAAGAGCATTAACTGAGCTCCTGGTGGAATGATTGGTGGCATCCAACTTGTCGTGAGGCACGTGAACAATCTCTTGGATACTGTGTTACCACACTTGCAATAGTGTTAACTCTCATTTGTCCAAAACCCTTGTATTCATTGCTATGGTTGTGATTTTGGGAGTGAGGCCGACAAGCCACGAGGTCTTAGGGTTTCAAGGTGTCCGTTCAGGGTTTCGATACCATGACCTCAGTGCGTTTTAATGGATGCAAACTGAAAATTGAATTCCATGAGTCTTGAACCTCGGCCTTCGAACGATAACGATTGATCCAAAAAATCGATAACCACAGGTAAAGATCTATCATTGCTTGCAATGGTTAAAATTGTAATTTTTGGTTCTTACCATTATTACGAATCTAATATGAGGTTTTTATGATACACTTGCAGGATTTGGTGGTCTCTTAGCTACGTTCCCAACAAAGGATAAACACCGAGGACTTCAAAGTCCTATTAACTCTTGGGTTCATCCATATGCCCTCGATTCGTCGGAAGATGATTTCTTTCTTCTACTCAAATGTAATTTGATACAAGGTCTTAAGCCATGGGAAAAAGAATGTGTAGTTTTGAGGCTTCAATCCTTTGTTGTAACCGATTATTTTGAGCTTTTAGCATACTTGCTGTTTGTACAACCTGTGCATACTTCTATTCGATGGTTATCAATACATTTGACAAATAATATTAATACTAGTTTTGGTACCGTATTCACTGTGTTGTTTTTAATGTATTCAATATTATTGTTTTTATAACCATTATGGTTCGATACCTTGTCATGGTGAGTGAAGCACTTGAACCCTAGACTTGGATGGCAAATGATTGGATTCTCCAATTTATAAAATACAGGGTTTCAGAAATGAAAAAGATAAGAAACAGGATTTAAAGATTTCGTTACTGCTCTTACAGATTTGTAACTGGTGCTTCGTTTTGTTATTGTATATGTATTATGAAACAATGGTTTTGATTTTGTATTTGTATTTGCAATAGAAAGATTCAAAGGGTTTGAAATCCTTGGTCTTTAGTGAACATGGCTCGAACCATTCTTGTTATGATAATTTATGATATAAACCAGGCGAGTGTGACTCGAACCTGAGAATTGACATAGGAAATGTTATTTAATTTAAAGTTATTGATGCGTAGCTTTAGGTTTGGGTTTGTCCAACGTTGATAATGCTTAAACTTTAGCTACAGGAAGGGTTGTTAGGACCCTTGCCACGATTCTGTACTACTTTAAAAGATTCGAAGGTTTTTTCTGGAAGTGCTGCGTATGCAGGCTTGATTTATGCCTTGGCTGCCAAACCCTTATGGTTTATCGCAGCATTTCTATGTTGATTAAAAATAATACTTAACTTGATATTAAATATCCTAACCATGAATTGGTTGTATGCATGATGATTATACTTCAGCTGTGTGATTTCTATTTATCAATAAATATTTTAAAGATTCCTACAGTTCTATTTTAAATGCAATCTATAATGTATTATGAACTATTAAGATCATTTTTATTTATTAGGTTTACAAAGTTACAGAGTTATTGTATTGCATGTGATGATAAGAATAAAACAATGTTTTCGATAACACAAACTATAAGACCTATATGGACTCTACTTCTAGCCAATATAGGTTATTTACAACTACTTGATAGTAAAACTTAGGGTTACTATTTGACTTAGGAAACAATACATAATTATGTAATTTATTTATTCAAAAACATATATATTCTATCCTATCCTAACTTAACAGAGTATACAGTTCAGCTAAACAATTTAATGAATAAGTCTTCATTATCAAACCAGGAAAAAGGGTTAGATTTTTAAATAAACAACTTCATTCATTCAACTGTAAATAAACAAGACAAAACAATAGAACCTGATGAATGTAGTAGAAACAAACAACCCAATGAGCTTGTTCCACCCAACCTACTCTTGAAGACAACCAAATTAATTGCCTTAGAACCCCCAAGCCTGTTCACTGAACCACTAGGAACAAGAATCTGTAGAAGCTTTAGGTCATCAACTTGCAGCAACAATGTAGATCATCCAGTCATATAGACTTAGCAGTCCAAGAGACCTGCACCAGCACCTCTTGTTTCCTTCTCAGAATAATTTCAGCAGACTCACAATGCACATCCACTTAGCCTCCCTATTTGAATCTCTCATTGATCACCTAATACACTTGAGGAATTATTTATGCAAAAAAAATAATTATGGAGCTCCCTGCTCAATTTGAATTGCCTTCTCTAGGCTACCTAGGCCTTTCTAGTGGTTAACCTGGTCATTAATGAGCCAACAACTTTGTTCCACCCACCTGGGGGATAATGCGACAATTTTATGGGTAGTTGTCCCATAACCAATAGCTAGTGGTGGAGTGCAAATGCTGACATGTCACCCATGCCTTCTAATAGCTTCCATTCCTCCTAGTGGGTCAATGAACACTCATTTAACAGTTCCCTAGGTGTTTGTCTCCTGTTTTAATTTATTAAATAATAATAATATGTCATTACAATCATCTTTGACCAAATTTGGTCATAATTACAAAACTTTGTAATTATAATTTAAAATAATGTTCTTGCAATAAAATAAATAGTCTCAAAATTTGGGTAGGTGACATACACCCCCCCTTAAGTCTCAACATCGTCCTCGATGTTGTTCATTCATTTTCTGAGTATTCTTGAAACAGATCTGGGCATGCTACCTACATACTACTCTCCAACTCCCAGGTTACCTCTTCTAGGCTAAGGTGCTTCCATTGCACCTTTACCTTCCCAATGGTTTGATTCCGGAGTAGAGTTTCCCTCCTTTCGAGGATGCAATCCAGTTCCACCTGAAAATCGTTGTCTTGTTCCACCTGTACATCATTCCAATTTATAACATGAGTAGCATCGTGTATATATTTATTTAAAATTGAAATATGAAAAACATTTCATATTCTTAGATTTGGTGGCAAAGCTAGTTGGTATGCCACGGGTCCAACCCTTGACAAAATTTCGAAAGGACCACAATACCCGAGTGCCATCTTGGCACAGCTTCCCAATTTTAATGAGCTCTTCTTTGGTCTTACCTTAATGAAAACATGCTCACCAACCTGGAACTCTTTATGAGTCCTCTTAAGATATGCTTGACTCTTTTGCCTATCTTGTGCAGCTTTAAGATTTCTTTGTACCTGTTTCACGGTTAGTTCTATTTCCTTCAACAATTCAGGTCCTAAAATAACTCTATTAATTGGGTCATTCCAGGAAACTGGTGTATTACATTTCCTACCATAAAGAATTTCAAAAGGGCTAAGCCTAGTTGATGCATGTTAATGGTTGTTATATGCAAATTCTGTAAAATGTAAGTAGTCCTCCCACTTACCAGGCTGGTCCTTGACATACATCCTTAGCATGTCTTCCAATACCTGATTTACTCTTCCTATCTGTCCATTCGTTTGTGGATGAAATGTTGTGCTGAAGTTTAAGGTTGTATTCAACCCTTTAAACAAAGATCTCCAGAAGTTCCTAGTAAACTTAAAATCACAGTCTGAAACTATCACTTTTGGTATTCCATGTAATTGAAAAATCTGTTTCATGAAAATTTCTACAATATTTGAAGCCTTGAGTAGTTTTCACTGGTATAAAATGTGTTTCCTTGCTGAGTTTATCCACTACCACCATGATGGAATCATTTTGTTTCTGATTCTTGGGTAGTTCGGTAATAAAATCTATGCTTATGATCTCCCATTTCCAACTAGGTATAGGTAATGGCTGTAATAGTCCAGCCGGATGCTGATGTTCAACCTTTACTCTTTGACAGTCAATGCATTTAGCTATATATTCTGCTACTTCATCCTTCATCCTGGGCCAATAATAATCTTTCCATAACATAGTTATGGTTTTCTGATAACCTGAATGACCAGAATAATGACTTTTTTGCATCTCATCTAAAATCAGAATTTTTATCTTTGGTATGTTGGGCACATATAATCTGTTCTTGTACAGCAGCAATCCATTTTCTTTTAACCTGAAATCTGCCATAGAATTTTCAGAATTACTTTTTGTTGTCTTTTCATGTAAATTTTTGTACTCTTCATCAGTTTTAATCCCTTCGAAAATCTGATTTTCTAAATCTATTGTGTATGTGCTGATGGCTGAAATAAAATTTAACTTTGCATTACAACTTAAAGCATCAGCAACCTTGTTCTCTTTACCCTTTATATGCTGAATTTCAAAATCATATTCACTTAGAAAGGTTAGCCATCTAGCTTGTCTAGCATTGAAGTTCGTTTGATCTAGTAAATACTTCAGCCCCATGTTATCTGTCATCAAAGTAAATTTTCTGCCAATAAGATGGTGACACCACATTTTTAAGGCGTGTATTACTGCTAATAATTCCAGATCATATGTAGAGTAATTTTTCTCATGTATTTTCAGCTTTCGAGACTCATATCCAACAAAATATCCCTCTTGTATTAGGACTCCACCGAGTCCATCATTACATGCGTCGGTGCATACTATAAAATCTTTATTAGGATTAGTAATTCTCAAAATAGGTGCTGTAGTTAGTAATTCCTTCAACTTCTTAAAACTATCTGCACACTTTTGATCCCATACAAACTTCTTCTCTTTCTTCTGTAAGGAGGTTATGGGGTTTTCAATCTTTGAAAGGCCTTCAATGAATTTTCTATAATATCTTGTAATCCCCATAAATGATTGTGCGTCCAACAAATCCTTAGGAACCGGCCATTCATTAATGCGTTTATCTTATTGGGATCAACCGAAATTCCTTCCTTAGAGATTATGTGACCTAAATACTGAATCTTATCCTTGTAAAAGTCACACTTACTAAACTTAGCATATAACTAATGATCTCTCAGAACTTGTAAAATAATATGCAGATGTTCGTCATGTTCTTCCTTTTAGAATATACTGGAATGTCATCTATGAACACAACGACGAACTTATCCAAATACTTGTGCAGAATATTATTCATTAAGCACATAAATACTGCCGGGGCATTAGTTAACCCAAATGGCATGACCATGAACGCATAATGTCCATAACGAGTTTTAAAGGCTGTTTTAAGAATATCCTCATCCTTCACACAAACTTGATGATATCCCGACCTTAAATCAATCTTCGAAAATATCGTTGCTCCATGCAACTGATCAAATAGATCGTCGATGCGGGGCAATAGATATTGATTCTTGATTTTCATCTTGTTCAGTTGGCGATAATCTATGCAAAGCCTTAAAGTGTTATCCTTCTTCTTAAAAAAAATAATAGGTGCTCCCCAAGGAGACACGCTGGGTCTTATATAGTTTTTATCAATCAGTTCCTTCAACTATGATTTTAACTCATTTAATTCCAATATGTTCCTCCTATATGGAGCTTTGGATTTCGGTACCGCACCCGGTATCAACTCAATGGTAAAATCTAGATCCCTCTTCAGGGGTAATCCTGGAATCTCTTCTGGAAAAACATCTAGGAATTCTATTAGGACAGGTATATCTCCTAGTTTCAGTTTGTCCTCTTTTTTAGTTGACTCCTCATGTACTACATTCACTGCGAACATCTTACATCCTTTCTAACAGCTCTTTTTACTTCCATAACTGAAATCTGTCTAAGTGATGTCTTTCTAGGAATACCCTTCACTTCTACTGTTTCTCCTTCATCATTTAAACAAGTAAAACTTTTCTCATAACAATTCAAAATAACATGATGTGCTTCTAACCAGTCTATTCCAATTAAGATGTCAAAGGATCCTAAAGGTAAAACATTTAACTTCGTTCATGTCTTTAACTGATTCATAGATAAAACACAACTTTCAACAAAATCAGACACTTTTCTTTTTGTTCCGGTTGCTAGTCTAACAAACCAAGATTTATTAGATTTTTCTGTTTTTAGATTAAAATTTTCTACAATATTTGGAGAGATATAACTCAGGCTAGTTCCTGGATCAATCAAAACAGAAACATGGTGGTTTTGTAGCATACCTTCAATCTCTACCATAGAGACTTGATGCTCTGCTTTCCTGTTGTCTAGAGCTGCATTAATTCTGGGCATCTCTCTTGTCAAGTCTCCCACAATAGGTTCAGCTTGTATGGAGTGAATATTATTGGCTGTCCACTTCTTATTGGGACAGTTTGAAGCATAATGAGGACCTTGACACTCAAAACATTTTATAGGTGTCCTCTGGTAATTAGTTCTAGTAACATTGGGTGTATTTTTAGGAGCTATAAAATTCTGCTGTTGATTATTTCTGGGACTGTTTCCTTGGAAATTTTGATTTGGAAAGTTTTTCTTTTGAAAACCAGAATTTCCATTGAACCTGAAATTCTTCTTCTCCAGCTCAAAGTTGTTGGGTTTATTATTTTTCCAGTTTTGATGATAGCAGAAAGTTGATTTCCTCATGGCTTCTTCTAAGGCCTTTGGATTGTCATACTCTATTATGTCCTTGATGTTGAAAGGTAGACAACTCAGATACCTTTGAATCTTTGGTTTCTCCTCCACAAGGTATGGCACATACCTTAGCAAATTCAGAAATTTGATGTTCAGCTCTTTCATGTTCATTGTTCTCAATCTTAAATAATAAAATTCCTTGGACTTTTCTTTGCAATATTGTTCAGATAGGAAATTCTTCTTGAAGTACCATTTAAAAGTGCTCCAATTCACATCCTTGTCCTTTATGCCCTTCAATCTTTTGATGCCCCGCCACCAAATGTTTACCTTCCCGATTAGGTTGTATATGGCCATCTTTGCTTTCAATGATTATGAATAATCATAAATTTGAAAATATTTCTTCATGCCGAGCAGCCATGCTTCAACTGTCTCTCCTTTCTCAGTTTCACCATTGAAGGTTGGGGGTTTGATCTTCTTGAACTCCCTAGAAATATGTCCATATTGTTTGTGGATTTTTCTTTTTGGTTTGTAATCCCCTTCGCTGCTATCACTTGAATAATTAAGTTTCTTTTTACGTATCTCAATGGCAGCTCCCGATGATGTTGAACTGTTATTCTCATCACCAGTTTTCGCTTTCTTATCTTTGTTCCCATGAGGTAAGTCTTCAATCTTGGAGGTATTTTCAACCCCTCTATCATATTCATCAGTTGGGCACTGATCAAATAGTACTTGGTTCAGTTCTTCTTGTGCCTTCAGAATTCTCTCATTATCCTGTTTAACAGATCTTATTTTGCTTTCAACTCCTGAAATGCACGTAACAATTCTAATGAATTGTCATTCAATTCACCATGGACCTCTTCTTCATAATTCTATCCAATACTATTGTTGGTATGACTGGTTGGTCGAATTCTGTCCTCCATGTGTTCATCTGATCCTTCCATACCTGTAATTTAGAAAACAATTTTCTGTATAACAAAATAATTTAATTAGTAAAGATTTTTTTGTTGTCATAAAAATTTTATGTTGCGTGTTCTTGGACCTTTTCAGGCCAAGAGTTCGAACATGATCTCTGATACCACATGTAACATCCCAAAAATTCGTAAAAATTAAAATTTTGATAATATCAATAAATGTGATATTTAAGTATGCGGAAGTAATTAACTGTTTGATTTGTTTATTTTACCTATAGAAATTCATCTATCTGTTATGTATTAATTTTTGAAATATGATTACATTCCTTAACGAGATGTTTGTTAAGATTGCTACTTAATGTTTAATTATTTTGTTTGTACTAACTGTTCATGTCTCTTCTGACAATGAAGGTGTCCTATGGCACCCCAAGGATTACTTAGCTGCATGGCTAAAGTTATTACACTTGATGCAGGTTACAGGTAAATATAATTGTAGCCTTTGAAGTTATTTAAAGTTTACCAGCTTATATTCAACCAACAGTAATTTTATTTGAAGATTGTTTCAGGGTGAGATCCTAGCTTTTATTATGACTTCTGTAGGACAGCTTCAGCACGAATATTATTAATTTGACTTATCTTTCTTGTGGCATTTCCAAATGATAGATACATACCTGAAACTTAGATTATAATTCTGTGATCAAAAGATAATTTTGAAATACTATACTGGTTAAGATGGAAGTTATCTATTTGATCCAAAACTTAACAACCTAATACTATCAAGACTTATTGTAAGTATTAGCATTACCATGTACATTTGATATTATTCACATATCGACAAGAACGAGTTAGCACTCATAATTATGAAATAACATTCAAATATCTACGAAATTATATAATTATCTACATACAAGAAACTTCACAAGGATTATACCCATATCATGTAATTGCTTAGGGTCTAGGTTACAATCCATAACATTTTGTGTTAGGATTCTAATGTTATAAAAACACTCTAGGGTTACATTGATATACAATAATCGATTGCAACAATACATAAACTATATAACAACTCAAATATTAAATCAACCTATATATAAATGAAATGCTATTCGAAATACCTTGGAGTTAGGGTTATGAGCCTATCAATTATATATAAATATAAGCTATATGATAATCCTATCATTAAACAAATGATAACAATATTATAATGCAATGATATGGTATCAATATTCTAATGCAATGATATGCGATCTAGTTGGAAATATGGTTACAAGGTAATGCATTGAAACTAACGTGAAAGAAGTGCAGGTTGGAAAACACTACGATATTAAATAGCATTTACTGAGCTTCTAGTGGAATGCTCGGTGGAATCCAACCTGTCACGAGGCATGTGAACAATCTCTTGGATACTATGTTACCACACTTGCGATAGTGTTAAATCTCATCTGTCCAAAACCCTTGTATTCATTATTATGGTTGTGATTTTGGGAGTGAGGCCGACAAACCACGAGGTCTTAGGGTTTCAAGGTGTTCATTCAGCGTTTCGATACCATGACCTCGGTGTGTTTTAATGGAGACAAACTGAACCTTGAATTCCATGAGTCTTGAACCTTGACCTTCCAATGATAACGATTGATCCAGAAAATTGATAACCACAGGTAAAGATCCATCGTTGCTTGCAATGGTTAAACTTGTAAGTTTTGGTTCTTATCATACACTTGCAGGGTTTGGTGGTCTCTCAGCTATGTTTCCAGCGGAGGATAAACATCGAGGACTTCAAACTCCTGGTAAGTCTCGAGTTCATCCATATGCCCTCGATTTGTCGGAAGATGATTTCTTTCTTCTTCTCAGATGTAATTTGATACAAGTTCTTAAGCCATGGGAAAAAGAATTTGTAGTTTTGAGGGTTCAATCCTTTGTTGTAACTGGTTATTTTGAGCTTTTAGCAGACTTGTTGTTTGTACAGCCCGTGAATACTTCTGTTTGATGGTTATCAATACATTTGACAAATAATATTAATACTAGTTTTGATACTATATTCACTGTGTTGTTTTTAATGTATTCGATATTATTTTTTTTATAACCATTATGGTTTGATACCTGGTTGGGGTGAGTGAAGCACTCGAACCCTAGACTTGGATGGCACACGATTGAATTCTATGATTTATAAAATACAGGGTTTCATAAATGAAAAAGATAAGAAACAGGATTTAAAGATTTCGTTACTGCTCTTATAGACTTGTAACTTATGCTTCGTTTTGTTATTGTATATGTATTATGAAACAATGGTTTCGATTTTATATTTGTATTTGCAATACAAAGAGTCAAAGGGTTTGAAATCACTAGTCTTTAGTGAACGTGGCTCGAACCAATATTGTTATGGTAGTTTATGATATAAATCGGGCGAGTGTGCCTCAAACCCAAGAATTGATATAATAAATGTTATTTAATTTAAAGTTATTGATGCGTTGCTTCAGGTTTGGGTTTGACCAACGTTGATAATGCTTAAAATTTAGCTTCGGGCAGGGTTGCTAGAACCTTTGCCACGATTCTGTATTACTTTAAAAGATTCGAAAGTTTGTTCTTGAAGTGCTGCGTATGCAGGCTTGATTCATGCCTTGGTTACCAAACCCTTAGGGTTTATCGCAGCATTTCTATGTTGATTAAAAATAATACTTAACTTGATATTAAAGATCCTAAGCATGACTTGGTTCTATGCATGATGATTATACTTCTGCTATGTGATTTTTATTTATCAATAAATATTTTAAAGATTCCTACAGTTCTATCTTAAATGAAATCTATAATGTATTATGAACTGTTAAGATCATTTTTATTTATTAGGTTTACAAAGTTACAGATTTATTGTATTGCATGTGATGATAATAATAAAACAATGTTTTTGATAACAGAAACTATAAGAAGTATATGGACTCTACTTCTAGCCAGCATAAGTTATTTACAACTACTTGATAGTAAAACTTAGGGTTTCTATTTGACTTAGGAAACAATACATAATTATGTAATTTATTTATTCAAAAATAGATCTATTCTATCCTATCCTAACTTAATAGAGTATATAGTTCAACTAAACAATTTAATCAATAAGTCTTCATTATCAAACAAGGAAAAAGGGTTAGAGTCTTAAATAAACAACTTCATTCATTCAACTGTAAATAAACAAGACATAACAGTAGAACCTAATGAATGTAGGAGAAACTAACATCCCAAGGAGCCTGTTCCACCCAACCTACTCCTAAAGACAACCAAATTACTTTCCTTAGGACCCCCGAGCCTGTTCACTGAACCACTAGGAAGAAGAATCTATAGAAGCTTTAGGTCATCAACTTGTAGCAACAATGTAGATCATCCAGTCATATAGACTTAGCAATCAAAGAGACCTACACCAGCAACTCTGGTTTCCTTTTCAGAATAATTTCAGCAAACTTACAATGCACATCTACTTAGCCTCCATATTTGAATCTCTCAGTGATCACCTGATACACTTGAGGAATTATTTCTGCAGAAAAATAATTATGGAGCTCCCTGCTCAATTCGAAATTCCTTCTCTAGGCTGCCTAGGCATGTTTAGTGGTTAACCTAGTCATTAATGAGCTAACAGCTCTGTTCCACCCACCTGGGGGATAATGCTACAATTTTTGGGGTAGTTGTCCCATAACCAACAGCAAGTGGTGGAGTGCAAATGCTGACACTTGTCCCATGCCTTCTAACAACTTCCATTCGTCCTAATGGGTCAGTGAACACTCATTTAACAGTTCCCTTGGTGTTTGTCTCCTGTTTTAATTTATTAAATAATAATAATATATCATTACAATCATCTTTGACCAGATTTGGTCATAATTACGAAACCTTTTAATTATAATTTAACATAATATTTTTGCAATAAAATAAATACTCTCAAAATTTGTGTAGGTGACAAAACCATAGTTAGTATGGTCCCCAGTACAACTTCGATTGGAAAATTAGAGCAAGGTCACACCAATTGGTCGATTTGTCATCTTCCTGCCGAAATAGAGGGATTGAAAACTTATGTAGAATTATATGTTATAGAGATAGTTGATGACACCAACCCCTATCAGGTGTTCCTAGGAATAGACTGGGCCATGGAAAGTCAGGCTGTTATCAACATCAAGAAGCGGACAATGTCTTTTGAAAACCGTGACATAAGGGTAGTCACCCCACTTGATCCATCGGAAGGGAAAAGGTATGTCAAAACAATGAGGGATGAATTTACAGAAGGATGGGATAGTGTCTAAAGCGTTTTGGAGGATTATATCAACCCCACTACCGATGAATAATTGGGGTGGTGAAGTGTTAGTTCAATGTCGTCAGAATCCAATGAGGTGCTAGAAAACTGGCAGAATCTATTGCATGAAGTGTCATTCAGAAGGGCGCCCAAATCACTCAGTCGTTGAGATGGGTAGCGACGGAGGTAGATGATCTTCCAACATATGAAGGATTACCTAATTTGGCCATGTTCCTCACCAAATTCGAAGAAAAGGTATCAAAACCACAACGACTGCTCACATTAGAAGAAGCACTGAAGGCTACACTAGCAAGATGTTGGAAAACGCACAAGTCGTCGATAATGAGTTGGCCACTATGTCGACAACTGATGGAATTCAGATTTGGGGAGACTAAAGGCTAGTATGGAAAGAAATATAATGGAAGGGGTGATCCAAGGGATCATTTGGAAGAGTGTCAAAGCGCATGGGGAATGAGACCGAAACAAGAATGGGTCCTTGCGTTCATCCATACACTAGATGAAGTACCACGGAGCTGGTACATCGTAGCAGAACTACGACATAGAACAAATACATGGTAAGAGTTAACCATTAGTTTCAGCTAGACTTTCAGCTTCACTGATGAGAACCCTTTCATGCACAGTGCACTGTAGGAGATCTGCAAAAAAGGTACTTGAAGTAGTTCCGACGGAAAAACCAATGGGATTACAGTGGACTGTGACACCAAAAATGATGATGGAGTGCTATAACATGTCGGTAGGACCTGATGAAGAGGATGATCCTAGAGCTATTTATGTCCTAGATTCAGAGGGAACCAGGGATGTCGAAGCGCTAGAGATGCCATTCGACAAGTTCCAACAGCCACTGAAAATCAAGAAGGCTAATATTGGGTAGGAGGAAAATCCCAAGTTCGATAGTATTGGAGATTACTGGGATGATTAGGTAATTGGGAAGTGATTGATATGCTGCACAAGCTCCAAGACTTGTTCCCAACAAAATTTTCATAAATGAATGGAATTTTCAGGGACCTAAGCGAAATGAAGATTCTGTTGAAACCTGATGCAAAACTAGTAAGGCAGCGACCATATAGACTGAAACCCAAGTACAAGTGGCGAGTAAAGGTTGAAATAGAGTGAATGTTCGATGCAGGAATCATAGAACCTATCAAAGAATCAGAATGGATAAGCCCAATTGTAGTCTGGGATAAGAAGACAGGATAAATATGGATTTGTGTTGATCTAAGGAAACTAAATGATGCATGTCTTCACAATCCATTCCCTATGCCATTCACTGATGAGGTACTCAAAGGCATTGGTGGCCAGGAGATATATTCGTTTATAGATGTATTTTCAGGTTACCACCAGATAAAGATCATGAAAGAAGATCGACATAAAATGAATTTCGAGAAGGAATGGGGTTGCTTTCAATACACAGTGATGTCGTTTGGTCTTAAAAATGCCCCTGTGATCTTTTCAAGACTAGTTGTTGATGCATTTAAAGACTTCATTCATACGTTTCTAGCAGTGTATATGGACAATTGGACTGTATATGGGTTACTTAAGGACAACTTTGTGAATCTAAGGATGATGCTGGAAAGGTGTCGCCAACATCAGATTTCGATGAACTTAAAGAAATGTATCTTCTACACACCATTTGGAATCCTTCTAGGACTCATTATATACAAGGAGGGGATGTTGGTCGACCCAGTGAAGAATGGAATTATCATCGACTTACCACCACTAGCAATAGTTAAGCAACTAAGAGTTACGTTGGGACACACTGGATATTACAGGAAGTTTATGTTAAGATTCAATATGCTAAGACAGAAAATATCAGCATTGCATTTCATTTCACAATAATATCATATACAAGATCACTGAAAGAACAACAAGCACAACATAAACACAAGAGACATAGATTTATCCTGGGAAACCCTCATGGGTTAGAAAACCCAGCAAAGCTTCCTCAATATAGATGATCAACAATACAAATATGTATATCCCAAACATGAGCTCCTTCTCCTCCATATCAGATCTCTCTCTCTCACCTATGCTCCATTCACAAGTAAGTGAATAATGAGTGAGTGTGATAAATGAGGAACACACCTCCTCTATTTATACACTACTCCGACTTGTATTTTACATTAACTAGGTCAGCCCCAACTTAACCACTTAACATAATGTGATAGGGCCAACCCCACTAGGGTGGTCTAATAACCGTTTAGCCCACATGACTCATACAGGGCCGACCTCGACTAGGGAAGTCTAATAACACAAGTTGCCACATTATCCATGGAAGAATAAAACATCTCCTGATATACAATAAGGTCTTCATGGAGGAATGAAACATCTCCGGAATAATAAAGTACAAATATAATATTCTTAGAAGTTACAATATTTCAACACTTCCTCTTAATGAGAAGGATATTATAACAACATCTGCAAGAGCAAGGAGTCATTAACTACATGATACATGATACATCTATAAATCATTGGAAGCTTTCTCAACATCATCAGTAACTCAACCAGTTACTGGAATATCTTCAGGTCTTCAATACTGGAGTACCAGCATCATCAGTATTGAGTCTTCACCTTTTGCAGCACTTGATCAGCTACAACATCGTCATCATCTGGATCACCCGATCAACAGCCTCATCGTCTGGATCCACTGATCATCATCATAACAACATCAACTGGATCCTCTCGATCAACAGCATCACGTCATCAACTGGATCCTCTCGATCAACAACACACATCATCATCTGGATCCTCTTGATCAACAACATTCCATCATCAACTAGATCCTCTCGATCAACAGCATCACATCATCAACTGGATCCTCTCGATCAGCAGCATCACGTCATCAACTGGATCCTCTCAATCAAAAGCATCACATCATCAAATGGATCCTCTCGATCAACAGCATCATGTCATCAATTGGATCCTCTCAATCAACAGCATCAAGATCTGGATCTCTCAATCAATAGTATCATCATCTGGATCCTCTCGATCAATAGCATCATCATAGCAGCATACTCTGCAATACACATGATCCAATTACAGGATGATCAATCCCACTCACTTTAGGACATAAGTCCAAGGATGATACAATCCTATAATGTGCATTTTGAACCAAACGTTCAGGGATGATGCAGTCTTATCATGTACATTTTGAACCAAACGTTCAGGGATGATGCAGTACTATCATGTACATTTTGAACCAAACATTCAGGGATGATACTGTCCTATCACGTACATTTTGAACCAAATGTTCAGGGACGATGCAGTCCTATCACGTACATTTTGAACCAAAGATTCAGGGATGATGCAGTCCTATCACATACATTTTGAACCAAATGTTCAGGGATGATGTAGTCCTATCATGTACATTTTGAACCAAAAGTTCAGGGGCAATGTAGTCCTGATCTGCTTACAAGATGATCAATCCTTCTCACTTTAAGACACCTCTCATGTCTAGGGATGATGCAATCCTGATCTACTTACAGGATGATTAATCCTTATCACTTTAAGACACCTCAACATGTGTAGGGATGATGCAATCTCGACCACAGTGCCAGTCCTTTTTCATACTAGATGTGACCTAGATTAAATCTAGGATTTTACCACCTGTGAATGATCACCTGCTGCTACACTTAGCAGTCCAGAAGCAAACATTACATCATTACAGGACTTATGAATGATCACCTGCTGCAGTCCAAGAGCACACCTTACATCATTCCCGTCAACCACAGAGCCAGTTCTATTTCAACTAGGGTGTGACCTAGATCATATCTAGGATTTACAACCACAGAGCCAGTACTATTTCAACTGGGGTGTGACCTAGATCAAATCTAGGATTTACAACCTGTGAATGATCACCTACTAATCCAGGAGTGAACATTACATCATTACATGTTTTTTGAATGATCACCTACTGCTATGCTAAGCAGTCCAGGAGTACACATTACATCATTCACCAACATCTTTCTTGAAGACAAGAGTCTATGGATCAATTCAGGGACCGAATTCCGGGGATGATACAATCCTTCTCGTCCATTACGGACCACTTCTCGGAGACATATGTCTACGGATCAATTTAGGGACCAAAGTTCGGGGATGATACAATCGCCTCTCTTCCACTAGGGACCACTTCTCGGAGACATATGTCTATGGATCAATTCAGGGACCGAAGTCCGGGGATGATACAATCCCCTCTTGTCCACTTAGACAAAATTCTAAGGACCAGGCATCAACCTCATTGTCATAACTGGAAACCTCATCATCGACCTCATTGTCAGAATAGGTAACCTCATCATCGATACAAATATCCTCATCATTGATGCAAGTATCCATATCAACACAGGTATCCTCATCATTGACCTTAACGTCAATATAGGAAATCTCATCATCAATACAGGTATCAAAATCGATACCAGTATCCAAATATCATCATCGACCATATCACTCCCCCTTTTGAAGAGGGTCCTTCTGAACTACACCAAGCTTGTCTCAGAAATACTCAAGCTTTACTCAAGAAAGAGGTTTGGTCAATACATCAGCAACTTGTTCGTCAGTGCTCACATATTCGAGCTTAATATATCCTTTCTGCACCATATCTTGTATATAGAAATATCGTATCTCTATGTGCTTTGACTTATCATGGAACACTGGATTCTCTGTCATCTTGATACAAATCTAGTTTTCACACAGGATCACAGTGGGGTCCATCTCTAAGTCAAACAATCTTGATAACAACTTCCGAATCCATATCGCTTCACAACTAGCAGAGCAAGCAGCCATATATTCCACTTCAGCTGTGCTGAGAACCACACTAGACTGCTTCCTGCTAAACCACGAGATCATGGCAGATCCCAGACAATAACATCCACCCGATGTACTCTTCCTTTTCTGATACACTTTGAGCCCAATCAACATTTGTGTAGCCATACAATCTGAAGTCATGATATCCAAGATAACATAGACCAAAGTCTATCATACCCTTTAGGTACCTCATCACATGCTTTGTAGCTATCAGCTGAACATGCCTGGGTTCCACTAGATATTGACTCAAGGTGTTCACATCAAATCATATATCTGGCCTGGTATTCGTCAAATACATCAATGACCCAATAATTTGTCTGTAGGGAGTCACATCCACTAACTCTGATAAGTCATCAACTAACATATTCAAGTTGGAATCCATGGGAGTGGCCATGGATTTTGCATTCCAACATATCAAATACTTTTCCCTGGTTGAGAAAGACTCCTTCTGGGCCTTGCTATACATCCAAACCTAGGAAGTAATGCATCAATCTAAGATCTTACATCTCAAATTCTGTAGCTAGCTTCTTCTTGCTTTCCATGATCTGTTTCTCAATCCCTATTAGAAAGAGATCATCCACATACAGTAATAGTATGACAGGTTCATCATCCATAACCTTAGGATCAACTTTACTTTTGGTAAAGCCCAAGCTTGTCAAGAAGCTATCAATTCTCCCTTTGTGATTGAACATCACTCACACTCTACATTGAGTGATCTTCTGCATATATATCCATGCCAGCTCTTATCAGATCGGTCTACTGACATGAGTCTCAATATCATTCGAAATATGTGGTGAGTTCCTTCTTGCATCCATCTAAGAGAAGAATGTCATTTGTATATAGACACCATCTTCAACCTTGTAACAAAGGTTGAAATCCACATCACCCATGGTGATCATTAATCTCATCAAATGACTATCGATCCTGGGTACCCATACAGAGCCTGATTCACACTTCTTCTTCAATTACACCATTAAGAGAATGGTCTTATCTAACCACTTGGATCAAGCATATCTTCATGATCCTCTTCCTCTTTCTAAGAGAATCTTCTAGCCATGAGCCTTCTATAGTATGTTTGATTTGTAAATCTTCTTTATGTGGTTGCCTCCCACTTGATCTCTATTTTCAACTTCTATCCATCTTGGACCACTATGCATGCTTAAGTGTGCACTAGTGTCATCATCATGATCTCATACATAACCATACATTCATTAGTATAGTCTTAATACTATCAAAACATTATGATTCTAAATAATCTTAAGTATGTATGGTCATGATCATTTCATACATAGGTATACTTACCTAAGATCCTAACAAAGTAGGATTCTAACTTGATATAGGAAAACATACCTGGATTATCATGCTTGGTTATGTCTTAACATACCCAACAATATCTTCTTTGTTCTCTTTAATTATTAAGAGACCTTGTGCTAGAACTTGCATATCTCATAAGTTAATCATAGTAGAACAAAGTCATACATACCTCGTAGAGCTTCTATGTGATCAAATACTATGGATGACTATTTGTCTTTATGTCATCATGGTCATAGAACTTGATTTGTCTTTCTTGATGTACCTGTATCTTGTTAGTAGACAACATCATCCTCATACAACACCACAAGTGCATTAGTATAATCATAAGTGTCATAACCCTAATCAATGAATGTTTTCTATCATTCACATGCATTCATTATCAAACAATCATAATTGTACTAACCTCAATAATATGAAGACAAACATATTATGAACTTAATCAAGAATCAGATTTCAAAGCATACCTGTATTTCCTCAAGTCATACCTGTCGAGATTGCTTGTAGCATTCTTATGTAAGGCCTTAGCCTCTTCTCCCTCTGGGACTGGAACCTCTTCACTTATGTAAGTGTCCAACTCATTCTCTTTTAGGATTGACCCAATCCACTCGATTTGCTGAAAACTGGATCTCGAGTTGGATTAGGGTTTCTCAAAGAAACCCTAAAAATTCAAACTTTGAATTTCAAACTTCGAAAATGATAGAAAGATGCGCCTTGATGAGTTGATCAAGCTGGTATACTCAGAATTTGAAAAATGCAAAGTTTCGCCCCTCAAAATTGATTTTGAAACTTCTGGATTCACTAGGAAGGACCCTGAATTAGGGTTTGATTTTCCTGGAGCTTCACCTAGCCAAAAAGTTCGATCCAAAGCTCTAAAATTCGATTTTTCCAAGGAGCTTCCATCCATGGTCTTAGATTTCAGAAATTCCAATTTTTGCATAAACCCTAATTTCCAGATTTACTAGATAGGACACCAAACTAGGGTTTGATTTTCCTGGAGCTTCACCCAACCAAAAAGTTCGATCCAAATCTCTAAACTTTGATTTTTTCAAGGACCTTCCAGCAGTGGTCTTAGATTTCAAAAATTCCAATTTTTGCATAAACCCTAATTTTCGGATTTATTAGATAGGACCCCAAACTAGGGTTTGATTTTGCCGAAGCTTCACCCAACCAAAAAGTTTGATATTGGTCTCTAAAATTCGATTTTGCTGAGGAACATCCAGCCATGGAATCAGATTCCAAAAATTCCAATTTTCTCTCAAACCCTAATTTTTAGGTCAAAAACTAAAAATGCTCAGAATTGAATTATGTCTCGATAGAAAGATGCACCTTTCTGAGGAGAGTCAATCTAGCCTCCTGCCTTTCAAGATATGTGGAGAGAAACCCAAAAAACAAGAAGCCCTAGCTTCCATAACTACACAATGTCTTCTTCTTAGGTTAGCTCTAATACCATGTTAAGATTCAATATGCTAAGATAGAAAATATCAGCATTGCATTTCATTTCACAATAATGGTATATGCAGGATCACTGAAAGAACAACAAGCACAACATAAACAAAAGAGACACAGATTTATCCTGGGAAACCCTCATGGGGTAGAAAACCCAGCAAAGCTTCCTCAATATAGATGATCAACAATATAGATATGTATATCCCAAACATGAGCTCCTTCTCTTCCATATCAGATCTCTCTCTCTCACCTATGCACCATTCACAAGTGAGTGAATAATGCGTGAGTGTGATAAATGAGGAACACACCTCCTCTATTTATACACTACTCCGACTTGCATTTTACATTAACTAGGTCGGCCCGAACTTAACCACTTAACATAATGTAACAGGGCCGACCCCATAGGGTGGTCTAATAACCCTTTAACCCACATGACTCATACAGGGCCGACCCCCACTAGGGAAGTCTAATAACCCAAGTTGCCACATTATCCACGAAGGAATAAAACATCTCCGGATATACAATAAGGTCTTCATGGAGGAATGAAAAATCTTTAGAATAATAAAGTACAAATATAATATTCTTAGAAGTTACAATATTTCAATAGTTTATCAGGGTATATGTAGCAATTACAATACCGATGGAGAAGTTGCTAAAGAAGGATGCAAAGTTTGAGTGGAACGATGAGTGTCTGAAGCGCCTCGACATACTAAAGGAAAAGATGGTCACAGGACTTATATCAGTCTTCCCTGACAGGATGAAAGAATTCCATGTCCATCTGGATGCATCATCAATAGTGCTCGGAGTGATACTGGCCTAGCCAGGAGAAGGGTTGACTGACCACCCGATCGCATTTGCAAGCAGGAAGTTGTCCACTACAAAGAAGAATTATATGACAAATGAGAGAGAAGGCCTAGAGACTACCTGCTTGGAGGAAATTTCAAAATGTTTACTGACCACTCCACATTAAAATACTTGATCAATAAGACTATGTTGGGGGGGAAGATCTGTCACCGGTTGCTGTTATTCCAGGAGTTCAATTTTGAAATCATTGTGGAACCAGGACGATTGAATGCAGGACCTGATCACCTATCAAGGATTGAATCAAGAGAAGAACCAAGGAGCATTGATGAAGGCTTTCCTGATGCACAGTTATTCAGGATTGGAATGGTCAATGAACATTTAGAACAAATTATTCAGTTCTTTGCAACAGGAAGCGCACAAGAGGATTCTACTACCAGTCAGAAGAAGTAGCTAGTTGTTCGGGCTACTGATTTTTAACTAATCGCAGGTCAGCTCTACAAGATGCGACCAGATGAATTCCTTCATTGATGCGTCCTTCCGCATGAACAATAAAGAGTATTGGAAGAAGCTCACTATGTGATCAGAGGAGGTCATTATGGAGGGCGTGCAACTTCCAAGAAAATACTTAGGGCTGGACTGTGGTTTCCAACAGTACATGGTGATGCCATGGACTAGGCAAAGAGCTGCGATGTATGTCAAAGGACAGGGAAACTGTCGCGAGGGGATGTAATGCCACTAGTACCTCAATTGAAGTTACAATCCTTCGACATATGGGAAGTTGACTTCATGGGATCCATCACCCCGCTAGACAGAAGAACAAGTTCGTGATACATAATTATTGCGACCGATCACTTGACGAGATGCGATGAAGCAACACCGGTAAAGGATTGCATAGCTGCGACTGTAGCAAGGTTTCTATTCAACAATGTGGTCACTAGGTTCAGGTGCCAAAATATATTTATGAGCGACCAAGGAACTCACTTCATCAATCAAAATATCAGGGCCATGAAGGAAGAATTTCAAATCCATCATCGAAGGAGTAACCCATATCATCCACACATGAATGGTGCAGTGGAGGAGTTGAATAAGGTATTGGAACATGCGCTCGCCAAGGTGTGTAACACAAATCGCGACGACTCGGATTTAAAGATTCCAGCGGTATTGTGGGCCTATAGAATGACATGAAAAAGGTTGACAGGAGATACTCCTTTCAAGTGAGTATATGGACAAGAAGCAGTGATGCCGATGGAGTACATTGTCCCAAGTCTGTGCATCGTAGTAGTGATAGGAATGAGTGATGATGGAGCCATTGAAGAATGGTTGGCATAGCTATTAAAGCTGGATGAGGATTGATTCATCGCAGGATTTCATCAGTAGGTAGAAAATGATCGACAGAAGGCCTAGCATGATCACAACGTAAAGGCAAAGCATTTCCAATGTGGAGACATGGTTCTCCTTTATGACAATAAGTTTGCAAAACACCCAGGTAAGCTACAGATGCATTGGTTGGATCCATACATAATCAATTTTATTACTAACGGAAGTGCGGTGCAGCTACAAAATCTAGATGGGACACTGTTGAAAAATTTAGTGAATGGGAGCTAGCTAAAGCGCTATCGGGATAGCTAGGCGCATAACGATTGAAAGAGCAATTGAGTCGACAAAGTGAAAAAAACAAAAAAAAACAAAATAAAAACATTGATAAGTTTGGGAGTCATTCGATAGCACCAGGTCTGTCGATGGAACAATGGCGAAGCAAGGAATGGCGACAAGGTTTGAGGTTTGTCAATGTTCGGGAAGTCACGAATGGTTAAAATCAGGTAATAATTGTTGCAGTTAAGTCGCGATGGACGACAACGCAAGTAGATGACGATGCAATTGATGACAAATGAGTACACCGGATTCGACAAATCAACGAAGGATTAGACAGATGATTTAGAAATCATTTTCCAAAATCTCCAAGATGGATGGGAAGTGAGAACTTGAATCTATAAATACACATAGAGAGGGATATTTTGACTCGTTGTGCCTTGTGTGAGTTATTGAAGACTTTGTATAAGAAGAGCTAGAGCGAAGAGTGAGATTAGACAGTTACGATGGTGCATTTCATTTCCATCACGAGCACATAAGGTGCGCCAAGGGAGAGGATGCCAATTGTTCACGAGCAACCAGCAATTGCATCGGCGTAGATGATTCAGTAGAAGAGAAGTACCAACCAACTGGTGGATACCGACTGAAGGACAAAGTGGGCTACTAGTAGTTTGGCATGGGATGTAGTTGTTGGAGGATAGGCAGGCCTTTCAACCGCTACCGAACCAATGCCAGGGGCACTCTATCTCTAGCAAAGGATGATCAAATTTGTGAAACGTGTTGGGTGCTAGAAATGACCCTTTTTGCTCACTCTTATCCAAACCTTTTTCTCTCATTTTGTCTTTTACCTTACAACCAAGTCATTATCTTTTCCAATATCAAGGATGTATTCGAACAGGTATACCTTATAATTACCTTGCTACATTAATGCTTAGAATTGCTTATGATTATGTATTTTGTTCCTCGTAATACTGACTTGTGATGAGTTTATGAGAAGTGAATAAGAAACCTCAGTAAATCTAGGAATATCGGGCTACTGATACACATGGGCGTTGAGATACTTGGAAGCACTTGCATATTTCCAGATCTTGGTTTGATCATTGTTGAAACAACTCAGGCTACTCTTCTACGCGACCAGCTGTGACTCACTTAGCACTGAATCAGTTCCAGATTGTGAGGGCAATTGACTATGAAACAAAGTCCATTTCAATGTAACAAATCTTGTAAATGTTTCTACTTTTTTTGTTGTATATTTGGCAGCATGAAGATCATAGATCCTCATTGCTTCCTGAATTAAGGGATTTGAACTATCTTGCTTCACTATATAAAGGAAGACAAAATCATACAGAAATTTAGGCTTAATTTCAAGGAAATTGTAGAAGGAAGATGGGAGCTTTTGTAATCAAACTTATTCATTAATGAAAGAAGCAATATTTCTCTGATTCATTGTTGTTGAGTTAGTTTGGTAGCCTTCAGCAGTGTCTCTGTTCGAAGGCCAAAGCCTACCTTCTGATAGATATTTCCGATTTAAGTAGATGTTTTAGTTTTGATTTATTTTTGGTTGATGTAGAGTTACAATAGGAGTATTTTTGGATTGTTGCAACATTAGTTCTTGGATGATTGCATGATTATACTTTCCGTTTGGTTTGTTGCAACAATGTGGTGTAAATAGTCGACTCTGTAGAGTAGTTTTCCTTTTATGCATGTGTGTTAATTTTTTGTTACAGTCAAGCTCAGTTCATGTTCATTATTGTTATTTATCTTTCTTAGGATTTGCTGAATCAGATAGGTCATGGTTCGAATTCATTTTTCTTAGAAATTGCTGAATTAGATAGGTTATGGTTTGAATTACTTTCTATTTGATATTTTTAGGATTTAACTTCTTGCAAAAGCAATTCTAGTTAATTCATTCTTACATCAGTTGTTTCATGATTGAAGTTGTAAGAAAATAGGAATCCCTTGAGTTCTTAGATTGATAATTAAGATTGGTTTTTATAGTGAGTTGAGTTTGGATTAGCAGTTAATTAGGATGAACGATCTTTATTTATTTAGTCATCTACTGAAGTGTTTATGCATATACTTTTCTTAGTTGAAACAAAAAGACTTTCCTGGGTTGACAATTTACATTGAGCACTCTGTGTGTTAACTAAATTAATTGGCATATAGAGTGACCAACATTTTGGCATCGTTTTCGGGGAACGTAATTGGTAGACATAGATCTTAGTTGATTGGTTTGATTTCATTAGATATGAATATTTGAAGCTTGCATGAATACGAGAAGAAAAGCACGGGAACCCCCAAAAAATACTAATTTTGCAGGTGGAAGAGGTCGTGGCAGCAACCACGGTTTAGGAAGACAGACATTCATTGATGAATTGATCGCTAAAGCTGATTCCTCTACTAGACTACCAGCTAAATCTTCAAGAAGAGGGAAATCCGTTCTCCCTAAACTTGAATCATCATTATCAATTGTGTTGAATGTAACGGGACCTTCAACTCCCATTTCAGAGAAGAAAACCCATGAAGATAAGGGAAGTGTTGCAGGTGCAGGGAATCTAGAGGAGATTTACCAAATCAATGGACATAGAGAAACTAAAGAGGAGTGGTTAGATTATCACCAAGAGCTGGAGGAAGAGAGAAGGAGAGAAGAAGAAGAAAGGAGGAGAGAAGAGGAAGAAAGAAGGAAATAAGAACAAGAGAATCATGGAAACATGGATAATGAAGATCATGGAGAGTATCAGGAATGTCCCAATAACCATGAAGACGAAGTAGGGGATAACCAGCATGGAGACACTATTGTCGCACTTGAATTCCCTATTAAAAAAATGTCTGGCGTGGATCCCATGAAGAATATTTCACCCTCAATCTTTCCAAAATTTTATGGTAAGTCCACAGGAGATCCAGATGAATTCCTTTTCAAATTTGATATCCTGTATCGGAGCTATGATTATATTTCTAGTGCACAGAAGCTGAAACTTTTCCCTGCTACACTAAAGGGGAGTGCTCTGTGCTGGTTTATGAGCTTGAGTGGTAGGAATATTACCACTTTGGATGATATGAAGCAAATATTCCTTGCTAAATATCAAGACTATTGAAGAACTAAGGATAGGAGGGAGGAGCTATTTAAAATGGTCCAAAAAGAGGAGGAAAGTATGGAGGGTTCTGTGGAAAGACTCTTGTATAATTTGCAGAGATCTGTTCACACTGATATCGGGAAGGATGTTCTCAAAATTATTCTACTACGAGGAATCAGAGAATACTGCCTAGACATGCTTAATTTGATGCGAAAAGAAGATATCTCTAGAGAGTCTTTCGATCATATCATAGATCTATGTCGAAGATACTCTAGGGGGTCTTCCAAAACCAGCATCAGAGATCGGGATGTCCTAACAAGATCCCAGAAGTCAGCTAGTGGACAGGCTACTCAAGCTGAGATAGGTAATATTCTTGAGAACTTTACAACTGATATGATGAGCTCAATTTCCTCATAGTTGGATATTTTGAAAGCAAAGCAAAGGCGAGTAGAAGAAGATCTTCCATTTGGTGTATTTTGTGTTAAATGTAGGAAGAAACATCCATTGAGGGAATTCCCTCTTGACAAGGTGGAGGTATGTCTATTATGTGAATTGGATCATGACACTAAAGAATTTCCTTCACTGCCTAAAGTCAAAGCAGTCCTTCAAGCATCTACCTTAGATGTGGAGCAAGCTTACTTCATTTCACAGAAGAAGCATTGGAAACCTAATGCTCCAGGTATGAATCTAGATCCTACATCTTTCAATTCTTGGAATAATATGACTAATCAGTTTTCTTCACAATATTCCTATCCTAATACTCAATGGAATCCACCCACTCAACCTCCAATGCAGTATTCTACTCCTTGGACACCATGGGCACACCACTCAAACCAATAAGCTCCTTGGTCTCCTGGGTAGAGAAATTCTTATCCAGGAAATCAGTTTCCTCATAATCAAACTCCTCAACCATAGTATTAGCACCCATAGTATCAATAGCCACAGCTGCAACTCCCTAACAATGCTGCACCAATGAATACACCACTATGACCTCATATGCCTGCTCAACCTAACCCCAATCCAAATAATAAGACAGTACATCAATTTGAAATTCCTAACATGCCAACTTGTTCCATTTCCTCTATCCCTTGCAATGAATTACACCTACGATCAAGGAGGGTAGTGGAACCTATTGTCATTGAGGATGTTCCATCCTCTATGAGTGAAGAGAGAATGAATTAACAATTTGAGAATCCAGTCAATACAACAATTCCCATTATTGAGGATGTTGAAACACTGATTGAGACACATACTGAAAAACTTGTAGAAACACATATTGAAACTCAACCTACACAGTTGACAAGAGAACTACCCTATCCTAAACGTTTGGCGTTACAGAAGGCAGTGGAACAACGTCATTTCAATCTATTACGAGAATTGAAGAACCTTTATGTTAAGATTCCACTATTACAATCCCTACATGATGATGTACCTATTTACGCCAAAACTGTTAGGGATTTGTGTGTGAAAAAGCCAGGAAGGAAGCCTAAGGATCCCGCTACAGTCCATGTAATGGGGAAGTTGTCTAAACTAATGTTGGGAAAGGCTCCACTGGCCAAATATGATGACCCAGGTAATCCCATTGTCACAGTATATATTGGGCATACCCAGATCCCCAATGTTTTGGTTGACTTAGGTGCAACAATTAATGTTATGATCATCGAGACTGTAAAGAATTTAGGACTCACTAATCTCAAGCCTACCCCTACCATACTAGAACTGGGTGATAGATCCACGATCAGACCTGAAGTTATCTTCGATGAATTGGTAGTCTCCATTGACTCATGGGAATACCCTATAGACTTCCTTGTGTTGCAGCCTAAATCACAATTGGGGGGACACCCATTAATCTTGGGGATACCATGGTTAGCTACAGTAGTTGCCTGTATCAGTTGTAGATTAGTATCCATGATGATTTCTGATGGAACTAATATCAAGATCCTGACCTTATATCCTTCATCCTGGCCAATCATATATGCTGAAACTCCATTATGGATGGATTTGGAGGAGGAGGAAGATACTCAGCCATTATTAACAATTAGGAGAGCCCTGACTTGAAAAAATGAAACTGAAGATGAAACTATCAACAGTTTTATTAGTGAGCCAATGTCTGTCACTAGACACACATATAAAATCTTGGATATTACTTTAAGCAAACTAGAACAAGAATAAATTACCGAAGAGACCCTAGTTAGTAATGCCGAAACAATCCCGGTAATTGAGAACTCAAAAATTACTCCAATAGAAATCGAGCCTATAAAAACTTTGAATATTAATCCTAATCTTGTGCTCAATGAACTGAAGCGTCTGGTTACATTGCTAAAAAATCATAGGGGGGCCTTTGCGTGGGAGTATACATACATGAGAGGTATTCCCTCATGACTGCGTACTCACCACATCTATAATAAAAATGATTCCAGGCCAATATGCCAACCACAATGCAGAATGAACACAAACTTAAGATATATTGTGAAAGAAGAGATTCAAAAAAATTTGGAGGCAGGATTCATCTATCCTATTTCAAACAGTGAGTGGGTTTCCCCACTGGTGATCGTACCTAAGAAAAATGGGAAGTGGCGAGTGTGTGTAGACTATAGAGAATTGAACAAAGAAACACAAAAGGACCATTTTCCTCTACCATTTATCGATCAGGTTTTGGATACCTTGTTTGGGAAAAGAGTCTTTTCCTTTTTGGATGGGTTTAGTGGATATAATCAGATCCAAATAGCCCCCGAAGATCAAGATAAAACCACTTTCACTTGTCCTTGGGGCACCTTTTCATATTGGGTGCTTCCTTTTGTGTTATGTAATGCACCAGCTACATTTCAATGAGCTATAATCAGAATTGTTTCTGAAATGGTCAATGATTTCATGGAGATATTTATGGATGATTCCACTCCATATGCTAGTAGTTTTGATGAAACCTTAAGGAATTTGGAAAAAGTTTTAGAATGCTGTGAACAAACCCAACTCTCCCTGAGTATTGAAAAATGTCACATGATGATGAGTGAGGGTATAGTTCTTGGGCATTTTATCTCTGCTACAAGTATCCAGGTAGATCCAACTAAAATAAAGGTAATTGCAAATATTCCTACTCCTGGAATGCTGAAAGAGGTACATAGTTTTCTTGGACATTTTGGTTACTATAGACGATTCATAGAAACTTTTTCTAAATTAGCATCTCCTTTATTCACTTTGTTAATGAAGGATGCACAATTTAATTGGACAGATGCATGCCAGACTGCATTTGCAGAACTAAAGAGAAGGTTTTCCACAACACCTATTTTAAGAGGGCCCAATTTGGCCTTTCCTTTGCATATTTCTTCTTATGCTTCGGATACTGCTATTGGATCAATGTTGGGACAACAAGAGGGCCATAGTCCATATGTTATCTATTATGTTAGTAAGAATTTGTCCCATGCTGAACTAAACTACATAGTGACAGAGAAAGAATTCCTTGGTATCGTTTATGCCATTAATAAGTCCATACATTATATCACATGGTATTCTACGTTTGCACATACTGATCATCAGCCATTAAGTATTTAATGAATAAACCAATTACTAATGCTAGAGTGACTTGATGGTTACTGCTATTACAAGAATTTGATATTACTATTGTAGACAGACCATGAAAAGAAAATGTTGTTGCTGATTTTCTTTCTCGACTAACTAACAATGATGATTATTCACCAGTCGAAGATTATTTTCTCGATGAACATTTGTTCATAGTCTCAGGATACTCCCTCTGGTATGCAGATATCGCTAATTATTTGGCTACAGCTAAGCTTCCAACGAACTTATCAAAAAGATAAAGAAAGAAGGATCATACAACATAGTGCGAGATACTGTTGGATAGAAAGACATCTCTTTTACATAGGCCCATATTTGGAGATCAGGCGATGTGTGAGAGAAGATGAGATTCATAGCATCCTCAAAGCATGCCACGATGAGCCCTGTGGGGGGGATTTTGATGATAAGAGAATTGGTCATAAGGTACTAAGAATGGGACATTTTTGGCCTACTATGTTTCAGGATGCAAATAAATATGTTCAAGCCTGCGACAACTACCAAAGGATGGGCCAACCGAAAAGATTGGATGAAATGCTGCTTCAACCACAGTTAGTAGTTTAACCTTTTGACAGATGGGCCCTAGATTTTGTAGGGCCTATCAATCCCCCCTCAAAACAAAAAGTTTATATCCTAGTTTGCATAGATTATATGACCAAGTTGGTGGAGGTTGTGGCTCTTGTAAGAGCCAATGATCAAGCTGTGATAGATTTCTTATATTAGGAGATCTTCACCTGCTTTGGGGTACCCAAAGAAATTGTAACAGATGGAGGACCGCAGTTTGTGTCCCATAAGATTGAAGCCCTGCTGCAAAAATATCATATTCAACATTAGATAACTTCACCATATCATCCACAGGCCAATGTCCAATTGGAAATCATGAATAAGGTAATTGAAGCTATCCTTACAAAAACAATGAAGAGTCGCCGCGAATATTGGACTTAAAGACTTCCAGAAGCATTATGGGCATATCATACCACATGGCGCAACACTACAAAGTTTTCTCCATATGAATTGGTATATGGGAAGAATGTTGTATTTCCTATTGAATTTCAGATCAAAACCTTGAAGAAAGCTATAGAAGCAAATCTGGACTTAATAGAGGCTCAAGGAAATCGGTTGAATCAGTTGAATGAATTAGATGAGAAGTGCACAGTTGTTGTACATCAAAAAACATTAATTCAACAACAACACTCCAAATGGCATGACAGGTTCATAAAAAGGAAAGTATTCTACGAAGGAGATTGGGCATTACTATATGATTCCTGATTCAAGAGGGATTTTAAGGGCAAATTGCATACAAGATGGTTGGGACCTTACAAAATAGACAAGGTATTCGACAATGGAACCGTCTGCTTGACAACCATCGATGATAATCAGATGCCTTTGTTTTCTAATGGTCATCGAATATGGATTTCTCATAAGCCTATTTCAAAGGATGCGTTCATTTCCAGTGTTGCAGCTAATCCTCTTGTTCCTCTAATACTTTAAGTTTGTTGCATATTTTTCATAAGAAATATTGTAAATAAATAAATTCATTTTGATTTTTTATTTTGGGCTTTGGTTTATGGATTTATTCATAGTTTTGTTTTTCAGATTTAATTGTTTCTTTTAGAAAATGGTGTACAGGGATGAGATGCGAAGGACCCAATGGGAATGGGACAGTTGTACTGGGCCAATCGACTGTGAAATCATGAGAAGTCCTCTGCACCTATTGGATAAGTCAAGGATCAGAAAAAACCACTTCTGCAAACTCTGCCATTTCCCCACTTTTTGCTAAAACTTTGTTATTTTCCCCACTTTATATTGAAACTCTGCTATTTTCTCCGCTTTTTGCTGAAACACCGCTATTTTTTCCGATTTATGCCAAAACTCCGTCAAAATTCCTTCTTTTTGGCCAAGCCTTATTTGCATTTATGTTAGCGGTTGTGCTTGTCAGCTTTCTGCTGAAACTCCGCCATATTTGTGGTTGAATTTTTATCGAATTTTCCCCTTCTTGTCGAAACTCCACCAATTCTCTGCTGGAACAGTGTCAATTCTCCCATTGAATTGATTAGAATGTCTATTACAATTTTTCAAAAGGAATGGAGCTACGACCCTCTAAATGGCCACTTATTCATATAATTGATGCTGATATGGACACACTTTGGCATATGGGATATCTGACAATATGAAGCTGCATGTGAAAAGGTTGTCTTCATCAACTATTGTAACAACAAGGACAAACCTCCGAGGAGAATGACGATGCATCACAGTAAGTATGGAGGTATGATTTATAATCATAAGTCTGACCAGGCATAAAGTTGCAGAATAATCATGATTATATCATGTTTTATACATCCATGTCAGGAACTCTTAACTAACCTGTCCATATCACTACCCAACCTGTATTTATTGACCACCACCACCTTTCCCATTTTAGGAGGAAACTCTTTAGTACGAGCTTATTCCATAATGCACCAACTTTCTAGAAATACTCAACGAACTCTCCACTGTTCAACACTGTCACTACATGTTGCAACTCGAGCATCTGAATTTGGAATTTTTTTGCTCGTCTCATTGGAGATTACCAAAGAGAAGGACGTATGGGAGGTTTTGCTATTTGACATCAACCAAAATCAATGGATGACCTTCGCAGAAATAGAGAGGTTTTCAACATTTTTGAGGAGGCTGGATGGATTGGATACTTTGAAAGGTTGAGTCGATTCGATGGGGAATAGCCCTACAATTCGCTATGAATTTAAGGGATGATCATTCTACATTGATAGGTCTAAGGGTTGACGTTTCGGAGCAGGTGTTAGCAGAAGTCACGGGATTGCTGAGAACCAGGAGAAAATGGGTCAACCGGAAGAAGCCCAACCCGAATGCAGTCGAATATTTCCTCATAGCAAGGGAGAACGTTCAGCCAATACAATGCGGCACGGCATTTGAAACCCAACCTCCTACTTGGGACCAGGTGGCCATATTCCTGAAGAAATACATTACATGTGAAGGTAGGTACAAAGTTGTTTATACTTATGATTTTGTGCTACTTTCCCACCTGCGTCATAATGCATTAATCAACATGCCCTAATTTATTCTAAGATATTTTCAAAACATGGCTCATTATTCTTGAGGGTCTCGCCATCCTCATGCCTCCATTACCAATCATGGCCTCATTAAACTGCTAGTCCTAAGAGTCCTAGAGAGAAGGAATCAACCCTGGGCACAATTTCTTGCTGGGGTTAGGGTGGACCCGGTGCCTATAGAAGAGGGAGAGGGTATAAGTGGCGAATATGATGCGCAGAGCTTGTCCAATTTAGTTGGGGAGAGAATGGAGACCCTGAGGAAGCTGGTAATGCCCAGGAAATGACTTATGGGAAGATTGAAACTACAGAAAATTTGCAAAATTTAAACCCCCTAGAGCTTGCTAAAAACCCATCCCAGTGAGCAGAGGAAAATGTAGAAGAGAAAAGGGAGGAAATTGAAGATCCAACCCAACAAGAAGAGGCCAATGTAGAGGAGAAAAGGGAGGAAACTGAAAATTCATCCCAGCAAGCAGAGGCCAATATAGAAGAAAGAAGGGAGGAAATTGAAATTCAGACTGTGGAAATTCATAAGATCGAATCCTCTACTAAGAAAGGATGAATAATTTAGGAAGAGGAAGTTCATGCTGAAGGGGAGGAATCAGTATTAAAGGATGATTTTCCTTATTTTTTCCCAGTGGAGATCGAAACCCCTCCAAAAGAACCCATACCCTCTACATCACAAAGGAAGAAGAGGGGGTCCATAATTCTCCCATAAGAACTCACATCCTCTACATCACAAAGGAAGAAGAGGGGGTCCATAATTCTCCCAGAAGAACTCACATCCTTTACATCACAAAGGAAGAAGAGGGGGTCCATAATTCTCCCAGGAAAGCCTTCATCTTGTACATCAAAATGAAGGGAGAAGAGGACCATCACCCAGAAGCAGTCAAGCAGTCCATTGAAGAAATAAAGGACTAGAGCCACTTCTGTAGCAGCGGTATTAAAAAGAGTCGAGGAAGATATTGAAACCCCAATCTTAAAGCCTTGATCATCCCTTGTAACACAAGAACTAGAGGGTAGCTTAAAATCCATACAAAAATATGCCAACACAAATGAACCTGTTGCAGAAGAGGGGAGAATCCAAATGGAAACCCTGCTCTTTGAAAATGATTTGTTAAAACAGGATGTAGACGTGCTTAGGAAGGAGTTACAAGAGTTGAAAGAAGTGTTAAGGAAGCAAACAATACAAAGATTAAGCACAATAGCTGATGCAACTGACCAGGTGGAGAAATCGCTCCTTGAAGCAGAGAATTTGGAGCATGAGGAATATGTGTGCCGTGAATGTGGGGACATTTTCAAAAAGTTAGGATTTAAATTTACACTCATGGATCCTTCGGCCTGGAAATTAGGTCAATCAAGATAGGAATTGGATGCTGAAACATAAGAACTAGCAATCCAAGAACAAGTTGCTGAAATAGTGGCACAACAAGGAATCACTGAGTTTCTTGAAGAGGTGATTGGGAAAGAGGACAGTGCTGAAACAATGGAACAGAAGGAGACTGTCAAGTCTCCTGACGTGCTAGGTCATGAATACTTTGTTGAGGCTATGGCATTAAAAGAGAAAGTTGTTGAACCACAAGAACCACTAGTACAAGTAAAGTTTATTGATCTTGCTATGCAATTTCCTGAGCGAATGGATGGAGAATAAACTGCTGAAACACAAGAACCAGCAGTACATATAGAATTTGTTGATGCTGCTGTGCAATTTCCTAAGCCAATGCATGGAGAATAAACTGCTGAAACACAAGAACCAACATTACATATAGAATTTGTTGATGCTGTTGTGCAAGTTGCCGAGCCAATGAGTGGATAATAAACTGCTGAAACACAAGAACCAACAGTACATATAGAATTTGTTGATGCTGATGTGCAATTTCTTGAGCCAATGAGTGGAGAAGAAACTACTGAAACACAAGAACCTGTAGTACATGTAGAATTTGATGATGCTATTGTACAAGTCCCTGATCCAATCGGTGTAAAGAGAAATGTTGAAACACAGGTTTTGGCGTCCCCAAATCAAGCCTTGACAGATAAAGATGATGATAAAGAAAAAATGCAAGAGCCACAAGAGATCATTGAGTTAGACACCATGGATGAGGAAGATACAAGGGACATAAGAATGCATAAATTGGTAGAAGAGATTTCAGTTATGGAGCTCAAAGTAAGTAAATGGAGAAATCATGATGGCCTGTGTAAGGGATGGTCCCTCTCTATGAGCATAGCAATACCATTAAAGAACTTAGAGAGAAATGGGTAGAAGAACTGATTTTTCAGAAACTTCAATGGGAAAGTGTGCAGAAAGAATTAATAGAGTTGAGAAAATTCAAGTCTATGCAGAAGGATACAGATCATATGTACTCTTTAGCTCAGGAGTTGTTGAGATGTAGACCCCCATCTCCTTCTTATTATGTGTTCCTCTATGAATAGATGAATTTTTTCAAATTGAAAGCTTTGAAGGAAGGGAGACCTTACCATATTATGACTACTCCCCAATTTTTGGAGGCCTTCTTGCAGAGTGATTTTAGTGAGCAGAATTTATTGTGTGAATTGTATCTACATGAAATGTAATGCTTCATGGATTTTCATTCTAACCCTGTGCCTTACCTAGGAGACATTCACTTGAGGGTCTTCACCTCTTTTTTCACTAATCAGATGCAATGGTGGAATGCTTTCTAGACTATTTAGAAGAATGAGGAAAACTCCACTCTCTAGATTAGAAGTGAACCTCAGTACCCTATGGTCCTTATTGAGAAACATGAAAGGTACCTTTCTTCTCCTATGAAGGTCATCATTTGGTATCTTTACAACGGAAAATCATCTCTACTTGTGTTCGAATGATATCTCAACAACAGCCTCATGCCCTGGAAGGCAATAAGCATAGGTGGCAAGCATATTCTCCATCTTTGAGAGGAAAAGACCCTTACTATTTTGAGAACTTCAAGCAGTCTCTATCTCGAGTGCCTGAGTATGTTAAATGTATGGAAACATGTGGGAAATGATGGTTGGGGCTTAAATTCAAATTTCCACTGATATGGCTTCCCGAGAGGCAATATAAGAGCAATTACAGGTTGACCAAGAAAGCAAAGAAAAAGTGTTGGGAAGAGTTGATTGCTTGCAATGGATTCTTTAATTGTGTGAGAATCCTGAGAATTCTTTTAACCTTACTAATATGCACAGAAAGAGCTTAGAGTCAAATTTAGATTCAGATTAGCTGGAATTTGTTGCATGTGGACATGCAACAGGACAATAGGGGGGACGTGTTGGGTGCTAGAAATGACCCTTTTTGCTCACTCTTATTCAACCCTTTTTCTCTCATTTTGTCTTTTACCTTACAACCAAGTCATTATCTTTTCCAATATCAGGGATGTATTCAAACATGTATACTTCATTATTACCTTGCTACATTAATGCTTAGAATTACTTATGATTATGGATTTTGTTCCTCGTAATACTGACTTGTGATCAGTTTATGAGAAGTGAGTAAGAAACCTTAGGAAATCGAGGAATCTAGGGCTACTGATACACATGGGATGTTGATACACACAGGCTGTTGATACGCATGGGTGATGAGACACTTGGCAGTAGTTGCATATTTCTAAAGCTTGGTTTGATTGTTGCTGAAATAGCTCAGGCTACTCTTCTACGTGGCCAGCTCTGACTCACTTAGCCCTGAATCAATTACATATTGTGAGGGAGAAATTGATTATGAAACAGAGTCCATTTCAATGTAACAAATCAGTTACAAGATTTGTTACATTACAATTCCCTTGAAATTAAGCCTAACCTTCTGTATCAAATCTACTTTTTCATCTTCCTTTATATTTTTGGATTGTTGCAACAATAGTTCTTGGATGATTGCATGATTATACTTTCCCTTTGGTTTGTTTTAACAATGTGGTGTGAGCAGTCGCCTGTGTCGAGTAGTTTTCCTTTTTATGCAAGTGTGTTAATTTGCTGGTATAGTAAAGCTTGGCTCATGTTCATTATTGCTATTTATCTTTCTTAGGATTTGTTGAATCACATAGGTCATCGTTCGAATTCATCTTTCTTAGAAATTGTTGAATCAAATAGGCTATGCAGGTTTGAATTACTTTCTATTTGATATTTTTAGGATTTAAATTCTTGCAAAAGCAATTCTAGTTAATTCATTCTTAGATCAGTTGTTTCAGGATTGAATTTGTAAGAAAAAAGGAATCCCTTGAGTTCTTAGATTGATAATTAAGATTGGTTTTTATAGTGAGTTGAGTTTGGCTTAGCTGTTAAGTAGGATGAATGATCTTTATTTATTTAGTCAGTTGCTGAAGTGTTTATGCATATACTTTGTTGAGTTACCTTTGAAACAAAAAGACTTTCCTGGGTTGACAATTTATATTGAGAACTCTATGTGTTAACTAAATTAATTGGCATATAGAGTGACCAACAAAAAGGATATTCCGGAACTGGAGCAGTTGGATTTCACACACCTCATCCACCATGGGTGCTAGAAATATTGTTTCACAAGACAAAGAAGAGTATGAAGTTGCAGCAGTCATGATGATTAAAGCTGCAGCCAAGGAACAGGTCGACCATATCAGGGTGGCTTACGATGGCTTCAAGAAGCAGGTACATGTACCAGCAGTCTCCCACTGAGGTGGCTCGCGGGTGAGCCACAAGTTTTTGTTCCGGTCCTGTTCTCATGGGTCAGAAGCGCATAAGTGCGGAACCCCCAAGCAGAAAAAGGGTCATCGACATGAACAAAGGACTGGTCGGGACGTATAAAAGAGCTGATATATGCGGAGTAGTTGGTTAAGTTAGGTAGTAATGGGTCATTTGGACCATTTTGTAATGTCCAAGTGAGACTATAAATAGGAGATATTGTAAGCCTAAGGGCATCATCTTTTTGGGAATGATCTATCATCGACCATAGTGTCTTTTTTATCTATCTTTTGATCTATTTGTTTTCGGCACTTCTATCTTTTGCGGAGTAGTGTTTTGCTTCGGGTTTGTTGCATGGAGAATTCTGCAATGGATAATGAGAAGGATTAATACTGTTTTATCTTTGTCTATTTATCTTGTTTATATATCGCAATATTTTATGTTTCATTGAGATCACAGCTTATGCTTTCAAAGTTATGTTATGTGCCACAGATTCCTTAGGCATGTTTTGATGGTTTGATTAATTTGTTAAGTGTGAGATGATAATGTGTTGATGCAAATGAATATAATGGTTAATAGATTGATAATGTGATGTTTTGATGCAAATGAAAATCTATGTCTTATGATGTGGATGAGTGTGAGATAATACATGTCTTCTCACAACTGTGGAAACTTGGTTCCTGAAGCCCCCTTAGACATCTCTGGTGAGACTTCATTCACTCCGCGGATGTTTCTGGGAATGGTGAAACCTTTCTGGGCTGCTGCTTAAGGGATTATGTGTCGATGTTTGTTGATAGCAGTGTGAAGTGAACCCCTGTCGACAGGACTATATCAACAAATGGTTTTGTTATCAGGACCCTAGTGCAAAAGGAGAGAGGACATGTTGTGGGATCTGACAAAGCCGGATATCGAGGAGTGGTTTCACAAGAAGACGTGAGAATTTGCCGAGGAAGAAAATATGAACCCTGGATGGTCAACAATCGATTGGTTACATAAGTATATCTACTTTGATATCAACGAAGTATTCTTCTGTGAATTTCCTATACTGCTACACGGATGGTTAGCAAAATTGAGTTTTTAGAACAATTTCCAAGGAGGTGATCCTGAACACTGGACGCCAAAACTGATCATGCAGTTGAAATGGGTGAACAACAAAGCATCAATAATTTTCGAGGTTTGGGTAGACAATATTTTGGAAGGATACATTATTGAATTTGCGGTCGACACGATTAAATCATACAGCGATGTAGAAAGGAAATTTTTCAGGGGACCTAGAGGAAGGTATCTATTGTCGCTACAACTGTGGATTAAGATGCTTATTTTTGAAAAGGGCATATTAACGATGAACTTCGACGAGTAAAGCTAGGGTGTGTGGAGGTTGTGGGTACCGCACGGATGCGGGTCTGGTAGAATGATACAAGGTAGATGGATATGAGCTACAACGATGAATCTTGAGGGAAGATGTGGAAGATTGTGGTATCCTGCGAAGTGGGGTGAGGTTCCAGTCGAACAAGAAGAGGAGGATTGATATAGAGAGAGAGTCTCCTAGGGCGACTAGAATAGAGAACTGCGAAATGGGACCACAATGGACTAAGCAACCTAACTATGACGAAGAAAATGACCCAGATACCCCTGAACCTAAGGGAGGATAGACCCAAAGCTACAATGTACCTAGAACCCCACGCACTGCACCAAATTTCAGAGGAAGAAATATAAGCTCTTCGCAGAGTTGTCCTATGTGTCAGAACAGTGGTAAGAGTAGTGGTTCTAGGATCACAAGTAGGAAACCAAGGATGGCAGGCAATGATGTAAAGATGACTCTTTTTCATGTTGACAGTACCAAGGATCAAAAACAATATCGGTTTCTATGAGAAGCAGTGTGGACGGTGAAACAGGTCCAAGATGATGATATTAAGAAGGGAAAATTAGTGAGGGCCTTTAGGAGACATATGATGGATTGGTTTATGAACTTTGTACAAGTACCTGCAGGGAATCTGAGAAAACTTGGCACAAATCAGAGCAGGATTGATCGACGAATTTAGGAAACCAAAACCAGAGTCACAATATATCACAAATTTGAAGGAAATAAAGCAATTTCCTAATGAATCAGTATGGGAATTCGATCAGAGGTACAAAACTCTAATGGCCAATGTAAGTTTTGGAATGAGTGACATGCAGCACAAAGAACGGTTCATCGTGGGATTGATACTGCACATTCAGATGCCACTAATCCAGCAAAAGATTGCATCCTAGTTGGAGGTACTAGAAATTGCGATGAAACTCGAGGCTTCACTAGTCGGTGAAATAGGGATAGGTGTGAACTAGATCCAAGCGCAGCTAGCGAACTTGACAATTCAAATATAGGATATCAAGAAGGGGAAATAAGTTCAAGGAGATATATGGTGCAGTCGATGTAAGCCTAAAGGAAACCATAAGGATCAGTGCCCAGAGTTCTGCGAATACTTACAGCCTGGCACACCAAACCCACTCAGTTAGGGAGGAAAGCCCTGGTGCCAAATTTGTTAGATGAGGGGACATCGATCGGAAGAATGTGTGTATTTACAAAAGATTAGTGGCAATACTAGCATATGAATACTATTTAACAAAGAAAATTTTACAAAAGCCAAAATCCAGGATAAAAATCCTAGACAAATATTATATGATTAAGCAACTATAAGACTATTTTAGAGTTTTGGAAGAGTTCAGAAGTCTTGATCAAGTGGCTAGTCGCAGTATTTTTTACTTGTTATTTTGATATTATAGTCTTCTTTGGATTTCATGCTTCCAATGATCTACTACCTTTGCAGATTACGGGGTCTTTAATGATGTACATCTTCATCACATTATATCGGATTGTTTAAGCCATTGCATACGAATCACAGCCAATGCAATAATTAAGGTAAATGCTACATACATAGCAACAAAAATGATGATCTTACATGCCACATGCAGTTGTAGTTTGAGTAATTTTCCGAGGCAAAAGGTCTAAACTTGTGGGCTATTTGGACTATTTTATCGGTGAGAGATTCAAGAAATTCTTGCAGAAAAAGCATGAAGAATAGCAAGAACGACCATACAAGATTTTGTTGAGGCTAATTGGCCATGATGGCCTGCCACAATGAGGTTCCTAGGAAAATATTCCCCGAATAGGAACATCAAGATACATATATGTTCCTACTGGGGACTTGTTTTCATTTGAGTTTTGTTATTATTAATATATATTCTGCTATAAGTGAAATCCTATTTCTACATGCAACCTCATCAATTGTAATGCTGGAATTTGCATTCTATGTCATGATAGTTGTGGGATTCCAGAAACTATGGATGACTATTTTGTTGTGTTAAAGAAATGTACTTGGATGCACCATAAAAATAAAACTGCAAAATGTGAGTTCAGAGAAAACAACAGAATAGCACATGAGAGCACTTCAGCAATTTGCACTATTGATTAAAAAAAAAAAAACATATACCATCGAATTATTGTTGAATGTGAGTTTAGAGAAAACAACAGAATAGCACATCAGAGCACTTCAACAATTTGCACTATTGATTAAAAAAAAACATATACCATCGAATTATTGTTGACTCTGTTCCTACAACCAACTTTATTGGGTCTTCCCTTTAAAGTGCAATCTCTATGTCATTTATTGAAGTGCACAGCCCATGTCAAAATATTTGAACATTCAATCGCCTTTGTTAGAGAATACTTTCAACACCTGATTCAAGACCCTTGAACACCTCTCACCTCAACAGACTAGGGATGATTGCACAAACAACCACTTCGCTCAAGCTAGATAGATCTAATTGTAATAAAATTAGATGCCAGGTCTAAGGGATATCTCTTTTGTCAATTTTGACAAAAACTTGCACACAAGATCGAGAATGAAAACTTGGTGGACATCTCATTGGCACAATGTTCTAACTAGTAACAATCTGCGCCCATCCATAACTATAAAAATATTGTTGACAAGCCGATATGAATTGTTCGCCAACTAAGGAGAAGCAACCAGAAATTAAGGTTCCTTAAGGTAGTTCCCGATTTGTTTGGAAGAGCTGCTTCTCGCATGAACAAGGGCTCAGCTGCCACTAAAGTTTATTTGCTCTTCGAAAGGAGACATAAAATGAAATTTATCTAAGTTCCTGAATGAAATCTTTCTCTAAAAGAAATCAAAATTACTCTATGATGCAATCTAAATGCAATTTTTTAGTATATGAAAAATTAACAGTTTTAGCAGCTGCTAAAACCTAAAACAGTTTTAGGAACTGCTTAAAAAACCTGTAACATTAGCTAAAATAAAAATTGCCAACAATTCTAACTAATATATCTTACGCAGGTGCAAAGTAGAAATTACAAAGATTATCTTCAGATCTGAATTAAAAATGAATACTGTTAAATAGAATAATAATGGAAAGTTTAATCACTCCATTATAATGCAAAGTTTAATCATTCCATTTAAACAATATGGATATCTAATAACACAACTGGTAAAGTGACAATAAAATAATTATCACGAGATAACTCTACAATTATTTAAACAAATTCCAGAAACAGTGTATGCTCGAGAACAAAAGGTTGATCTTGTTGCACATAATCACAAAGTATACATATGCTAGCGGTCTTATTAGTCCCTGCCAAAGGCCAGGGTAAACTATTGTTTTCAATAAGCGTTGACCACTAATTAGTTTGCCTTTGACTCTGTATATTTCTTCATATGTCCTATCTTTTTCACATAGTTCGTAAATATATCAATTATTAATTTAACTACATATTATTTTACTCCAATATTATTGGATGATAGTTTGAAGCATTTTCGTGCCGACGGCGGAGCTCTTGGAAGTTGGGTTGTTATTTAATGTTTTTATAAATACATTTATAAATTTAAAACTACCTGCTCCTTCACTACTTCTTAGAAGTTGGGCTATTATTTAATGCTTCTATAAATACATTTATAAATTTAAAACTACCTTCTCCTTCACTGCCACACTGCTTCTTCACTGCCACACTACTTGCATTAAATAAACAACCTTGAAACCATTGTAGGCTTACACCACTACCTTCACCCCCACACCGCCACTGAACCTTCACCACCACACCGCCAAGCTCTAGCTTTTCACCATGGCTAGAACCTTTGGCTAGTAACTATTTATACAAATTCTCTTCAGGAATATTTGCCATCTTTCTCATGCTTCTGAAGTCTCGGAGCTTTGTCTCGGCTAGTTTGCAAGTATGAAGGAGCTTGTCATGGCTAGTTTGCTATCCTGGAGAACCTGTACAAACATATATACAGAGTAATCAATTGTTGTTTGAAGTTACTTGTATGCACAAAGAGCTTGTTTGTCAAATGAATTTAATTAAACAACAAAATAAACATTTCCAGCTTCTTTGTTTGTCAATCCAATCCAAATCAAGCTCTTTGTTCAGATAGTTGGCCTTATGCTCTGCTAAACATTGAATTATCTCTATACTGTACTTCTGTTCATTTGTTAGTTCTCTTCTATATATAATGGTCAAGCGAGTTGTTCAGACGAATGCACACCCTATGCACTTAGCAATAAACTACTTATCGTATCAGTTCTCTAAACAAGAACAAAAATACAACTAATGAGTTGAAAGACGGAGCTACAACAACAACGTTATGTGTTATTAAATAAGCTATCTTAATTTTTTGTTAAATAGTTGTGAGTTCCTTATCTCAAAGTGTTTCCGTTTCCAGATTGTTAACCTTGCCTTCTGGTTCTTTATCATACATAATAGTCATTCTTCTATTGGTGAAATACCAAATCTACTCCTATGACTATAAGCACTATAAACAAATATGTTTTCAACATGTAGCAAGATTTAAAAAAAACAGTAATTCTCAGCCCAGGGCCATGCCCTCATTGGCTGCGTTCACCTGTTGGTTATTCAATAAACGATTTATATCTCAAGATATAAATAAGAGGGAGCTAATAGCTTTGCCCCATTGAAGCTTATTTTGAAACATAATTATTCTGAAACTCTAAATTAATTATCTGAATTATAGACAAGATGGGTTGGGCCCTATCCAAAAGGAGAACATCTCAGCCTAGGGTTACACCTTCACAGGCTGTGCTTCATTGGTTTAGCTCATACTGCATTAAAAAAGTATCAAAATTTTTATTTTAAGGTAAGTACTGAAGCTTGAGTAAGCATAAGCATTGAGTTTGCTTATATATATATCTATATCTATATATCTATCTATATATATATGTGAGATATTAATTTCCAGTAAAGATCCGACCTTCGTCCTTACAATAGAGGTCTGGACTGTGTCAGAGGTCTGGACTGTGTCAGGAAGAGTTTTCTTGCACAACCAAGATAACAAGAATAATGGGTTGATTTTCATTTAAATTAATAAGAAGAATAACAGGTGGTTTTCAAGGACTTGTAAGCCCGAAAGTGGGACTACGTCCTCTTCTGCTTCATACACAAAAACTACAACAAAGAAGGGGCTACTCCTACTCTTCCCTTGAGTCCAAGGGTATGTTAAAATTCATAGTGTTACAAATAATATAACATACCGTCGCAGGGGTCGGCTCTCATTGAGACTGCCCTCTCTAAAAAGAAGAAATCATTCTAACACATGAAATTGCATTTTCCAGAATATTTCAATGTATGAAATCAACACTATCTGGTCAGGCTTGTATGCAAGTTTGATTCCAAGTATCGTAAGGCAAACACCAAATCTACTCCTATGACTATAAGCACTATAAACAAATATGTTTTCAAGATGTAGTCTCCATATAGATTTGAACTAGCTTGCATATACTTGTTCATGTAATCTTTGCTGCCTCTGATACATGAATTTTTAACATAGCAATATGTTCCATATGAGAATTTAGCTTCTGAACAACTTCTATATGTATAAAGTTAAACCTATTTATGCAATTCTATACTTCAAACATACTAAAGGAGTTAAACCATGCATTCTCATACAGTTTTTTCAAAATTGTTGGCCTAACCTGTAAGACAACTGAAAATGATACAAAGAAGGTGTTCCTTCCCCTCATTGCATTCAGTAAAGCGCCCAAGACCTTTATTCCAACATTAGGTCAAGCCCAGGCTACCAGAATAAATGGTGCGAATCAACCCCTAGTTACAGCCCAAAGAGCTTTTGTAGGTCATCAACCCCTACTAGGTCATCAACCCCTACTAGCTACAGCCTGTATATGCTTCATTTTGTTTGTAAGCTGTTATTGTGTCTTAAACGAATTGAGAAGTGTTTCATTTGCTAGGGTTTAGCCCTTGATTTGAAAATAAAAGGCTTTAACTAAGCTCTATGATGAGCTCTCGGCATAACCTGTGTTCACTAAATTGTTTGTAAATCCCCTATGATTGTTTTGTTAACTCAATCCTAACTAGTCGATCTACAATCATGTCTATTGTGTATTCGTTGACTCTGCTTATAGAGGAATTGTAATGTCTAAAAACCTTCGAACTGATAATGAAATAATTATCTCGATCTACAGGCATGTTTATCTATTCTAAAAGTAATAATAATAGAAAATTGTGGTTATTCTTGGAAATAAACGTTTAAGAAACAAAAATGTAAAGAATAGAAATGATTTCTTTAACCAGTATGAACTCTGTTATTTCTGTGGAAAATATTTACTGTTGTGATGGAAGGAATGAAAACAAGAATTGTACTATTAGTAAAATGCAGTAGACAATACTAAATAATTATTAGCAATTAATTTACAGAACATATAAAATAGTACATTCATCACCATGGCAGTATGCCTATCTTATCTTATCGATCTTAATCTGTTTCTGTACTGGAGTACGATGCTATTCCTTTTTGCATGGGGAAAAATAAAGAAATTATATTTATTCAATCACTTCTTATTCATACAGAATTATTAATTTTGCACAAGAACTGAAATAAATTTATTAAATAAACAAGGAAAGTTAAAAACAACAGAACTGTAAATATACAAAATAGATAACAGAACTTGAAATAAATTAGATAAGACAAATAGAACCTGTAACGATAGGCCGACAAACACCCAAGGAAGCCTGTTCCTCCCAACCTGCTTTAGAAGAAGCAGCTCAATTGCTGACTTCTAATGAGCCCCCAAGCCTGCTTACTAATCCAGTAAGTGGGTGGAATCTGTGTAGAAGCAAGGCACTCAAAAATACCTTCTCCACTCGGTATCAACCTCCTGAAAAATGCTTCTCCACTCAGCATCAATCTCCTGAACTCAATAAGAGTTTGGCAGCTCCACAACATGATCAACAACAGCATATCCCCTCATCAAATCTCTTGGGTGCAAACGGAGAAAAACCCCAAAGTAAATTTCCTCGTCAGGAAAAGTGATAAACCTCAGTTAATAATTTGATGGCTATTATATAGACTGCCTAGGTATTTTAGTGGTCAGTTTAGAATAAATGAGCCTCAAGCTCCAGTCCCATCTTTCAGGGCACTATGACCACATTTCAATGGAGTTGTCCCATACCAACAACTAGTTAGTTGCATCATGATGCTACCACTTGTCCATTTCCTTCTACCCCAGATTCCATTCCACCTAGTGGATTAGTAACCACTCTTTCAACAGTCCTCTTAGGTGTTTGTCTCCTATTTTATTTATTAAATAATAATATATTGTGAAAATTACAGTCATCCTTGGACACCTGTCCAATATAACCTTACAATAAAAGTTATCATAATGTTTCTAAACACAAAATGTTTTCTAGCTTAAAGGGTATGTTAAAGGCTCGCATGCGAAGTTTTATGGCAAGCAGACAGTAGACGAGACGTGGGGTATTTGAACTACAGGAGGGGCAAACAAAGCACCATCTTCTCCCCACACTTCCAGCATTCGTTTTCTCTCTGCATTAGGCAAACAAAACAAAGAATGGACTCCGACAACAATGGACCGAACGCAACGGTGTGCCCTAAGGGGTTTAAGTGCAAGCAATGCAAGATTAACATTGAGCAGAAGAGACACCCCTCGGTCGGCAAGGAAATGCTGAGTCCAAGGAGCGGCGAAACTGAAGTTCTCCATCCCTCCAGAGCCCCTATGAAGCATGTCCACTGAAATGATGACAATGGTCAAACCTGGAACAACCAGGCAATGGGAATGCATGGGAAAAATGCAATCCCGGTCCAAAACGGTTTCATGTTCGATGGTGGTCATTTCTAGCGTCCCATTGAGGTGGAAAAAATTCAGAATTCCGGGGGATTTCACTTCCAAAACTCCCTCCAGGAAGGGTTGCAGCAATATGGCAGTCAGAGAACCAGTTCAAGTGAAGCCTGGAAAGCATGGAGGGTGGTAGGCGACAGTTTGGGGCTTGTTCATTTGGATTCCCCGGTTGGCAGAGAAAGTCCCTCCCTAGGGGTACTATCACACCTCTAGGACATAGAAGCACAAGTTAATTGGCTTCGGGGGGGAATTTAGAGCTCAAGAAAGCACTCTCAAACCTATCACATATCACTAGCTCGGAAGCCAGCAACACCCACAGCAAAAGCAAAGAATTCTATGAGAAGCTAGGGGGAAAGATTGACTCTCTGCATAGTTGTCTGAGAATTGTAGAAGCAAAGGTTGATTGCATCCGGAGCAGCAAAGAAAATAGCCCAGCTGCGATCACAGGGCTGAAAGACAAGGAAGATCCAAAAGTTGGCAACAAGAAGAAGTTTCCTCTCACAGAAATCCTCTAAGCACTGGTCAATCAGCAAGTTTTCTCTTTTTTGAAGATGTGTTTTATATTTCCAGTAGCGGCATGTATAGCCTTATGTAGTTTGTTTCTGTTCTATCCTGTCAACTTTAGAAATATTGTGAATTTTGAACTTCATAAAACTGTTTGGAGGTGCCTCTTCCCCTCATTTTTGTGGGTGTAGTCTCCCCACCATGATGGAGTGCTGCCTTTATTTTAATACAAATATATCCGTTTCTGTAAAAAAAAAAGATATTCACATTTTTCAAATTTAAATAAATCGTAAATTAAACATCTAAAAAATAATCATAATTTTTAAATATAATACAAAATTATATCACATTCTAAACATAATTTATTCCTTATATAAAAATTAATTTTCCTTTATATAAAAAAGAATAAAAATAAATCTTTACTTATAGCAAATAACATAATATACCTTCCTATATCTAAAAATAGATGACAGTAAAAATTTGCTTTCAACGAAGATGGTTAGTAAAACGAAGATGGGATAGATCGGCCTTCTCCCGTTGGGATAGATCTCATCCAAATCTCAACATATAACCACCCGCCCGAATTATCTTGGCCCTTTCCAAAGTCAATGACATTGAAATGTTAGCTATCTAGCTTGTAAGGCATAGGATTAAAATTTACAGCCACATGCACAATTTTTTTTTTGGGTTTTCGCTGTTAAAAAATAGATGATGTTCTCTGCACAATCTTTTATGTGAGATGTTTGCAAAATTTCCCTTCAAAAATACATACATTTTAAGTTGGTAAGGCACAAGTTTAAAATTTACAGCCACAGTTGCACATTATTTTTTGTGGTTATTGTTGTTAAAAAATAGATGATTTTCTCTACACAAACTTACTTTTATGTGAGATGTTCACAAAATTGCCCGTAAAAAATACATACATTTTAAGTTAGTAAGGCACATGCTAAATGCACATTTGTTTTATGGTTTTTACTATTAAAAAATAAATGATTTTCTCTGCACAAAATTTTATATAAGATATTAGCAAAATTGCCCGTAAAAAATACATACATTTAAGTAATATCTTATCTACACATAATCATGTATTTAAAATAACTATACATAAATATTAAAGAAATAGTTTTAATTAATATACTAGACTATGAAACAAAGTGCATTATAAGTTTTTAAAAGTTTTGTTTAAAGTTCATGTGAATTTTGTGCTAAGGTGAATAGAAACTAACCGTCTCTAAAATTCATTTCAATTCCTTCAACCGTAGAAACAATACTTCTCCCTGGTCTTTTCCATCATGGCTATGACATCATACTGACAGTTTGTAATGTCAAGAAGAGCAATGACCTCACTCTTTTCCACAACTAACAAGTGTTTAAACTTCCTTGTTCACAGAAATATCCTACCATCAACACCATAAATCAAGAATCCACAAAATTTTAATCAAAACCTCGTAAATGAACTCGACCATGAAAAATATGGGATTTCATTGTCAAGACCTTTGAACAGGTGTCTCACCAAGTTTCAAATCCTCAACTATAACCCTAGTTTCCATATCCTACAAAGCAAAGACATTATTATAAATACAAGGATGCAAGTGTTATTGAGCAATGAAGAAGTGAAAAGATTGAAATGACCAAACTCAACAAAATTACCAAACCTTCATGAAAGGGAAAACCAAACCCAAGAATAAGTAGCGTAAGGAGTGAAGGATCAAAGAAATATAGCCATGAAATCACCTACCAAATCAAGCAAGATAGAATAAAAGAAAACCAAAAGCTAAATACTTACAAAATTAAGATGGGGGGGGCTTTATTTCAAAAAAAACCAAGGGGGAGTTGTTGGAGGCCCAACAGATACAAAAAAATCCAATGCCATCCCATAGTAAAAACACAATCAATTTGAATGGTTGAAATATTAAGGGGAAACAAGTTTGATCCATTTTATTAGAAAATTTGCATCTATAATTCAATTCTTCAACCAACCATGTAAAATGCTTAAATTAACTGGAAAAACAATACCAACCTTCCATAAGATCTTTCCTCCTTGGGTAAAAATAACTCAAAAGCTGCACATTTGGGGTTTGTGACTCAAGTTTGAATAGAGCAACTCCCTTGCATATCATAATTGAAAAAACCAGAGCCGTCAAAGCCATGTCTAAAATAAACATAGCCAAGACCTAAACCCTCAATATTCTCGCAACATATTAATTACTATTATTATCTAAGCAAGTTACATGGGGACACACTAAACCTCAAAAGATTAAACCCTACATCATGCTTAACTTTCCGAAAAAAATTGTTTCACTGGCATTGAAATAGTAGAAATTTTTTATACCTATTGATTCAATGGAGAGAGTGAAAACTTGGGTGATTAAGGAGGCAAAGACAACTCAACTTCAATACATAAAAGCTTTCTATGCAATGAAATTTATCTACAATTGGAATTTCCAATGGACACCAATTTAGTGGGTTAATAAATGCCCAAAACCAGCATTTGAGACTCCATTCAAAAGTAATGGCCTCTCAAACCCAAAGAAACTCCCTTCTCTTCCTTGCAAACCCTCCTTTTGTGGTCTCTTATCTCCAACCCTTGCCACCAAAGCCTCTTAATTTTTCAATGTTTAATTGTATTTGTTTTGTTGCTATTTATTTTTATTATTTCATTTATTAATATTACATATAATACAATATTTAATTATAATATGTTTATATATATTAATATTATTACATATTATATGGTATAACACAATAATATTTATTAACGTATTAACTATAATATAATTAACATATATAATTATTTATATTACACAAAATTAAGTATATTAATATTACATATTAATTCAATATATAATAACTATATGATTCCTTTATGGTAAGTTAAGTTATTTGACAGAATCTAGTAAGGAAAATTGCAATTCTTACAATTTACTAAATTTGAATGATACAAAGGGGTCCCTAAATCCATCTGCAATGTTCAAATTTAGTAAATTGTAACAATGTAAATTAACTCACAAACTCTCCTTAGTGTTAATTGTGTCACTCGAAAATTATATCACACTTTGGTCCATTAACTAGTACGAATTCCACCCATTAATATATAATTCCTTTCCATCCACCATTGTGTTAGGAAATTATCCCTATTGATAGGTAGAATCCCTCTTGGATGTGAGAAGGTTCCCTAGATCCCTAAGCCAAGAGAGAAGTAAAAAAAATGGACTCTAACTTTCTCCTAGACCTAGGCTCTATGCATACAACAATGCAAGAAAGAAGAAGAGTGAAGGAGAGTAGATGACTTACCTCCTTATTGATGGTTGTCCGCGCTACTCCAACCTTTAGGATTCATGTCCAAACTCCAAAGCTGAGTAGGTCCTATAGGGGTCCAACACAAAAGACTACCTTCCTGCTACAAGTTAAGCATAAAGAAGCCTACTTACTTTGAGTGAAACAAGAGTAAGCATGCATGTAAATGAACACACATATGGGAGAAATAGGCCAAGTTGTATTAATGGAAGGCCATAATAGCTGACTTGCGGCAACACTTCCTCAAAGCTTCCCTTTCAGAATCAAGCAAAGATTTGGGATCCCAAACCACATGGAGAAATGCTTGGATCACAAGAGGATATCATGGACCATGAGAGGATTCACATACTTAGGATGGTATGGAGGAGAGTATTTGAAGGGTAGACCTAATATCCAAAAATCCCTCTCAAATATTGACCCTAAACTGAAGGAAGAGTGGCTGGACAAGATTTTTGCTCCCCTAAAGAGAGCCACAAAGCGATAAAAGGGGAGTTGTTGCTCCCTAGACAAGGGGAAGGTGAAAATAATGGATATTGGGGCTCCCTAGACAACTTTCAGGGAGTGAAATTTCTTGTTCATGTCTTAAGATAGGGTTGGTTGAAGTGGATCTTGACCTCCTAATGATGGATTTCTCTTCCCAACATGTTTAGGGACCATAAGAGGCTTTAGGTTTCCCTCTAGAACACCTCTAGAATGCACAATAATCACATTTTCATGGTGATAAAATATACAACTCAAGGAGGACACTCAAATGTAACATTTTTAGGTGTAACAAGTGCCCCCTAAAGTGTGAGGTTAGAAGGAATTTGATGGACGAAACACTTTACCAAGACATAGGTGCAAATGGGTGTTTGGAAGAGAGTAAAAAAGAAGATGCAAGCAAAGAACAAATAGTACGTCTATATCATCCCCGACATAGGCATACCCATGCTCAGAACAAATTGACTCAAAGCATGGTTGTTGATCAATACATTGCAGATCCATGATAGTATTGACTCGGGATATGGCCACTGACATACAATGTGGATCCATACCTAACATGAGCAATAAAGATCATGACTACACGAATACAAGGTAGATCCATGATACAATGTGGATATAATGATGACACAACCACAGACCAATAGAAAGTGAATTTGCATGACAATATCATATTGATGCCATCATGATGTCCATGTAGGAACCTACTAAAAAAATCTCCATCGCAACCTGAGTAAAGTACATAAAAAGAGTGTCAGTAAAAATATATGTTATTAATTAGACATTTAAATTGTCAACCGAGGGCTCATAAGCTTTGAGGTGCTAGCACTATATATGCAGGATTGAAGACTGACTTAATCTAATTTAGTGCTGACAAACACACTTTAATTGCCAATGTGGACTATGAAATAAATTTCCTATTCCTATCTCAAATTGCAAGGTGTGCTAATCTACAAATTAAATACTAATTACAATTTAATTACAAATTATAAACTAATTTTATAAATCCAATTACAAACTAATTTAAAATCACCTACTTTCATCAGCATCTAAGTATTCTAAAATGTAAAAACTAAATCACTACTAATTTACCAAATAAAAAACCTACTTTATTAATCCAAATATCAAAAATGAATTACAAACTAAAGATACCAAACTAATTAATTAAACTAAGATAAATTACAAATTAAATTTATATAAATTAACTAAATTAAATTACCAATGGATATAAATTTCAAATTAAAAAAATTACAAACTAAATTACAAACTACAAATTAAATTACAAGCTACAAATTAAATTGCTAACTAAATTATGAACTACAAATTTGAAACTAAATTACAGTTGTATTAAAAATAATATGACCTATGCCCAAATTCTCACATCTCCTCTACGAGTGCAATTCTAGTTTCTGAATTTTTATAATGTTTACATAGGAAAGGAATCTAAAAATTCGGTTTCAACAAATCAATACAATATTCTAAATATAAAAACTCTCCAATGCCTTTGCTAAACTCCTCGAAATTGTTGAATCGATTATGAATTAAATCCCAGAATAGTGTGTTAATAGTTGATCCGTTGAAGCCTACGTGTGATGTTTTTTTATATATTAAATTCTGCATGATTTGTATATAATTAAAAATCAAGCAACGATCCAAGGTGGAATATAACTACACATGGGTCATCACTCCAAAGCCTTTAACATTTCCTTCTTTGTGAACTATATGATCCATTTTCACGTGATACCTTATACCTACATATGATACATAATTAAAAGTCAAAACAAAGTTATTTGGATGACATGGCAAATCTTATTTGTTTTATGCTAAAGTCAACACAACTTTCCATGAGTGCTATGTTTAAGTGGCATAACAAATTAATATATATAAGTGGATTTCCAATAAATAATTATCATGCCTTAAATTGGATTTAATTAATAACAATTTTGTTTTATACCTATTTTAAATTTAAAACATTTTTATAAAAAGGTAAAATAATAATTATTTTAATGTATTACTTTCTTTCAGTTTATTTATTAATTTAAATTTAAAATTATGTAAATTAGTGTATTAAACTCATGATCAAGTCATGATTTTAATTTGCATATGTAGGCATTACATGATGAACAAGAACTAAAATACAAAGGTAAATTAGTTCATCAACACTAGAGAACCGACAAGAGGTATGCACAATACATTATCAAGCCCAGTGTAAAATTTAGTACCTAAAGAAGTGTCAAATGGAGTACTGCAATGCTTACTATTTGCACAATATTACATTTAATACATCAAAAGTAATATATTAGGCTTCTTTTACGTTTAAGAGTTTTAATTAATAAAATAAAGTAAAAGATAGACTCTTTAAAATAGATGTACTAAATTACGGATGAATGGCATGTGAAATTAGTGAACATAAGTCATGAAAAGGTGAAATTTTGGAGCCCATCCAAGAGTCCCCAGCATCTTCAACCCGGTCGCGAAATGATGTGGTTCTATCCATGTGAATAAAGGTACTGAAGTCGAACATGGTACAAACCACTTGATTACTAATCATTAATGAAAATCGTTAACAAGTTCAAGGGAAATCACCAATAATGTCAATGACTCCCAAGGTTTCCTAGTACATTCCGACGAATGTGAATAAGTGAGATGGAGTCGAACACTCTGGGAATCTACCAATCAGCGGTCAATGATGTAAACCTACTGTCAGAAACAAGGAAAGCTTCCATTGAGGCATGCATGACCCAAGGTACTAAATGTTTTCTAAGTCTAGTTCCCGGATGATGTGTTAGAGTCAACATGAATAGACTCATCAAAGGAAGGCCATGATGTATCCCACATCATTGACACGAAACCGACACAGGAAAGTGGTGTAAAATGGTGGATCAAATGAGCATAGTATTACACAACTATGAAGGTTGAAAGCACTGGAGAAAGGATAACTCAGGTTAACTTCCCTTGAACATTGGATTATACAACAAGTGACTTGGCAACATTGACTTAACGAGGAAGAGACCAAAACACAATGCGACGATGGCTGAAGCCTTATTTAGAGGGATCAAAGGAGTAATATGACTCATAGAATTTGGTATGACTTAGAGGCAAGAAAATTACCCAACTGTAAGGCAAGACACAAATAGTATCCATGTTCCAAGGGTGACAACGAGCTAACATAAAGCTTCCCAACAAAACTAACCCATTTTCCCCAATTACCCACCCATCATAATCGATGAGTACCTCTTTATTTTTTAATGAGCTTGAGGATGATAATAGATGCTCGGTATAACTCATCTTACATGATTCCCTCAACATATATTTAATGAACCTAAAGCAGGAGAGGTTCAATCCCATATGGGCCTTTCAATGCATTGTTTTATGAGTCCAAAGAAGGTAAAATCATTGATCTTTTCACATTTAGAGAGTCTCAAAAGAATCTAAAGAAGACTAAACAATGGTTATTTTTTGCAAATTTAGTCTCATCGCCTGAAAAAGGATAAAACAATGCAAAAGAGAACTCTTCTAGCCAATGAAAAACCAGAGTATTCATTTTTCATAATTATTCCAAATGGTCCGAAAAAGGGGTAAACTATCACCAATTGGACGAACTTATATTATGTATTTTTTAACAACTCATTGAAGGGGATTGAGATATTTTTCTTAGAGATTTCATTTTCTAAACTGAAAGCAGAATGGGTCTTCTCTACTGTTTTCAGATTATTTCCATCCTTCCCTTCTAGGACCCTTTTAGGAGCTTCAACATTCTTTTCAATTCTTCTGTCAGGGATAAGGGACTTTGGATCACCCTTCTTGAGGGTTTCTTTCTTTTGTGGCTAAGAATTAGATGGCTCTGCTGAAGCCTTTCCTTGGTCAGTTGTTACCTTTCTATTTCTCAAATTATGTTGTCTCTGAAATTAAAAAATTGCATTTTGGAAACCTCTTTGATATTGTTAAGACTCTAACTCTTCTAGACTACTATCTAACTGCAAATATGATTGATCATGTTCTTCTTTAGTCAAATAAAATTGGGGTTGCATTTGATCAAAGAGGTGGATCTGATCTTCAGGTTCTCCATCTTCCTCTTCTTCTTCAACTACCAAATTTTCAACAAAGGGTGTTCTTATTGGCTGATTTTATGCATTTCTAGGGTCCCTTGGCTCTCTTGGTCTTCCTTGTGGGACAGGAGGTCTCTTGTAGTTGATGTTTCGAGGTTGAGGTTCATGAGTTTCTCTACCAAGGGTTTTGTTATCTAGGGACATCCTATCCACCAGTATTTCCATGGTTTTCATCATCTGTTCAAACTTGGTGTCCATAGATTGGGAGGTGGAAGGATGGCCTATTTCATTGAATCTCTTTTTCTCAGTTTCAGTTCTGTTCCTTATTTTACCTTAGGCCATCAGATTAGATTTTACTTCAACAACATCTTTCAGGAAGGGTATCATATCTCATTTGTCTCAACATGAGAGAAAAGACATTGTCAAAACAATTAGCATAGTGAAGTTTGGCTGCACCCATAGGGGGTTTGATTTACATAGGGATAGAATTGTACATTTTCATGAACCTGGCTGAAAATTATTGGACAGTATCAACATTATTTTTCTTCATGTTTTCATATTGAGTGAGAATTTGGAGAGGTTTTTGTTTATCTTTCCATCTGGCCAGGAAATCTTGTTCCAACCTCTCATAGGTAGAAATAGGTCAATTCGGAAGGGCTCTGAACCATCTATTTACTTCCCTTGAAAAAATTTGGGCAAATAACCTAATCTTGTCATCATCTTCATCTATCTCTTCAACATCTATGAATTCATTAAAATGGTCCACATGTTGTGCAGTACCACTCCCTTCCCCATCATATCTCGTGAGGCGTTGGGCATATCCCATAGGTAGATCATGGAGTTTGGCATGGAGGGAGAAAGGGGAAAATATGGAAGCCATTGCTCTTAGGGTTTGCTTGGAACCAAGAGGAGTCTTTGAAATAGGTTTAGAAGTAGAGCTAGGTATTACAACATTGTGACCTGGAGTAGGAGGGGTGATTAGGATATTTGTCTACATGTTGATTGCTTTAGTGAAGGGGAACACGTCACTGCTTTCTTCTTTGGCCTCTAAACTCTCCCATAAAGCACTCAAACAATGGGTTTGGAACTTTTTCAGATCAAATAAGGTTTCTTTCAGATTTGTCTCAGATTTAGTCATAAATAAGGAATTCACAAACTTTAAATCAAAAGAGACAATCTCTATCATCTGGGATTCTTCTTCAGGTCAAGAAAAATATCTGGTTAATGGAGGAATACTGTTTTTTTCTTCCTTTGCTTTCTGGATGATCTTTTTTGGATCTGATACGAACTGTGTTGGTTCAGGATTCAACTGAATTTTGGTAGATACCCTTTGGGAAGCCAGAGTTCTTTCAAGAAACTCACCAAGTGTCTCTTGTCGGACTAAAAATTTGAATATTGGAGTCGCCAGGGAACAACCTTTATGTATTTGATCTTCTGTTTTCCCTCACAGATCTAATTTGATTCCTTGTAATTATTTTTCTAGGGTAAATAAGTTATATGTTCCAAAGTATGGTCTCCAGATGTTATCACTTAGGATTCTTCCAGGTTGCGGTAGAAGGGATCACTAAGGAAACTATCTCAAATACACTCTTGTAGATGGAAACTAGCCTTTCCAAACACAGAGAGGGATCTCTCTCTCACAACTCTTTCAGCACGCAAAATATCACTTGAATTGGATGGTTGTGTATTAATAGTGGTGGATAGACCTTCAGATAAAGGGTATTAGGGATTTCAATTGGTTGGGTTGAGGATAGGTATATCACAGGGCATGGAGTCAAACTTTCATAGGTTTTCTGTCACAGATGACTGATTGGACTATAATTTGATGATCATAGGAAAGATAAATGAAGTTTTTTCACGTCAAAAGATTATGAGCAGATGGTAGCAGAAAGGGAAAGAAAAATACATCATAGAGTTAGAGCAAATTTATGAATGAATTCTAACTTGCAATTTCAGAAAGAAAGAGTGGAATATCTAATCATATGTATTTGAAGCATCAAATGATAGATGAATTTCAGAACATGTCATATTGATTTAAACACTTCAAAAGAAGAAAATCAATGGAAAATAGGAGCAAGGAGGACATGCACATGAATTACAGACATCAAAACATTCATTTCAAGAATTTCTGCTCCAAAATTTAAGTCGTCACATTACTCAAAGGATGGGTTTCATTACATACTTAGATTTTTCTTATCTCAAAATCCCAACCATTGGGTCTTATTCAAAACCTGCCTCTATAGGCTTACAAAAATCAAAACCTTATCAACTACTTCAGCCATATGTGATTGTTTATTAAATTCGAAACTACAACTGTTGGTAATAAATCAGATTAACTGTTAGTCTTATGGACTATTTATTAAAAATAAAATAAAAACTAGAAGTGATGTGGCTATCTTACTTCTTCCCTGCAAGCTGCTCATACCAACTGCTTCTTGATCTAGAGATGAGCCAATGGGAAAATTCAGTGTGCTTCCAGTGTAAAACTTGGGTTGTTGAACTACCTTTTGTTCTTAATATTGAGCGATTTCAAGATGATTTGTAGGGATTGACGTATTGTGCCATTCTTTTTCCTTCAGATCGACTCCCAGTCACGGAACAGGCTGTCTTTTCTTCTTGTTCTACAATTTATTCCGAATGACCAACTTCAGTCTGCAATCCACAATCCGCAAGCCACAACGAGGGATTCGAAAGTCAGCACTCCAATGCACAACTTAAAGATATTACACCTCCGACTTCCACAATTCGCAATCCGAAATTCGGGCGTTGGAAATTCAGAATGCCAAATTGACAACTTTGAAGAAATCATGCCTCTGACTTCCGCAACCCACAATGCCGGAGTTGGAAATCGGAACCCAAAATTCCGCTTTGAAGAAATCACGCCTCCAACTTCCGCAATCTGCAATGTGGGAGTTGGAATTCAGAACCCCAAATTCACCGCTTTGAAGAATTTACTCTTCCGCAATCTGCAATCCAACATGCGGGAGTCAGAAATCAGAAACCCAAATTCAAAGTTTTGAAGAATTGACTACTCCGCAATCCACAATCGAAATTGCGGGAGTCGGAAATCAGAACCCTAAATTCTCAGTTTTGAAGAATTTACTCCTCTGCAATCTACAATCCGAAATGCGGGAGTCGAAAATCAAAAGCCTGAATTCACAGTTTTGAAGAATTTACTCTTCCGCAATCCACAATCTAAAATGCGGGAGTCGGAAAGTCGAAACTCCAATACACAACTTTGGGAAAATTAATCCTCCGACTTCCGCAATCTACAATACCGGAGTCGGAAAGTCGGAACCCTGACACACAACTTTGAGAAAATTACTCCTCCAACTTTGTAATGTCCCTTGTTAGGAATTTTATTAAAATGGCAATTTTCCACTTTTTTTCCCTAGTTTGACCTTTGACTAGTTTGATCTCTAGGTCCCAAATTTGCCCCAAATGATTTCAAATCTTCTGAGAAGGTATATGAATGAGATTAGAACATAAATATGTGTTTTAAGGATGCCTTTGGACCTTTAAAATACTTCTGCAAATACTCTTTCAATTCTGGCCAATGTAGGGACCTTTACTAGTAATTTGCCTTTGACTAGTATTGGTCTCTATGTCTCGAATTGACTCCAAATGCCTTCAAATCTTCAAGGAAGGTGTATGAAAGATATTAATACTTGAATATGATGTTCAGGGATGATATATGGCCACCAAAATACCTCTGCAAACTCTCTTAATATTCTGGACCAAGTATGCAATTTTACTAGTAATTTGGAGTTCAAATCCCCCTGGGGTAAGTATTGAAAATGGCTTCCCAAATGCCTCCAAAGCCACTCAAATTTCTGAACAGAGGTAGGGAATGTATTAAGGATGTTATTAAGGTCTCATGTGCACCATTAATTGATTATTATATCTGTTCCAACCCTCTCCCATTCAACTGCAAAAATCACCAATTCGACCCTTGGGGAAATGGCACTATTTCTTCTCCCAGTGCAATTAAACTAAGTAAAAATACTTCAAATGCTCAAGTACAGTACATGAAACTTGTAGAAGACATCCATAGAATTATATTGACCACAAATATATCAGAGAATCATCCATCCATTCGAAATCATCATCAATACATTGGCTCACAACAAGGTAGTGGGGAAATGGCATTGTTCTTCCATTAAAAATGAGATTTATACATTTCTACTTGGAATTTCGACCTGAAACTTTTTGGATATGAAGAACAGAGTATTTACTTCATATTACAAAATAAATGGGGCATTAAAAGCTTCCCTAAAGAGTACAATAGCTCACCAAAAACGCCCTCCCTCAAGGATCAAGAATATGCCATCAAAACCGGAAATGGTTGAAGGAGTGAGCTGCAATAGAAGAAACCATGAGCTTCCCTGTAGCTTACACCTGCAAATAAAGACTCCATTTAAGCTCCAAATGAAAGGTCTGAATGGCCTTTCCAATTACCAACTTGGATGGGAATCTTTCACCCTCGAAATTGGCTAAGGCAAGAAACTAGTCATCCACTAGCTCTCCCTCTTCACAAATGCAATTACAAATTCTACAAATGATCAAAAGCTGGTTTTATTCTTTGTTATTGACATTTATAAACTTCTAATGTCCTCCATGGGTCGAATTCCTTCCAAGAGACTCATTCCAACTCATGTTGGGAAGAGATTCCAAAGAACGCCACTTGTACAACAATTCCTAGTCTCCCACTTCCACCAAATCACATGTGGAAGCATCTTAGCTGCCCTAACACCCTTGAGCGCCCTCTTGGAGTCTATTTTTAGCCCTGACATGTCATATATGTCATATGTCAGCCTTCAGGTCTGATTTGTGTCATAGGTGTCATAGCATCTTCATTATTGTTGTCATAGAGCTAGGGAATCTAGCCCAAGTGTCTCACTAGCTCCAAATTGCCTCTTCCTCTTCCATGGGAGTTACTCTTCCTCTATATTTCGACCTTGGATGAGTCATGCAATGAATAATACCTTTTGGACTTCCCCAAGTATGTTACCATTCACCTTGAATTCGAATTGGTGAGAGAATGATGCCAAATGTAGTGGGGAAATCTAGCCATATGTGGGTCCCACTTCCGCCATGTGTCTTCATGATGAAATGCCACTTTGATTTTCACTTGTATATATTTATTTAGATCCTTTATTAAATATTTATGCCATTCTAATGTTCAAACATCATTTATTATCCCCATTATTCCAAATCCCAAAGCTTCCACCCCAAACCTAGGAAACTAGTAATTTTCCTCCTTGGCAATTATTTGACCTTTAACATCAATTTTACAAACTCTAATGAATATGACCAATGTGATTAGGCCATTTTGACCCAATACCAAATTTGGGACATGAAAAATCCTCCCTTCCCAATATTGCTTGTCCTCAAGCAATTTTAAACATGGGTGTTGAAGAACCCGCTTTCTGTATAATTCTTTGAAGTTGCCATTGAATTGCCCAACCTTGAGTCTTTGAGTTTCCATGAAGATTTTAGAGAGGAACCAACATGCTTGCTGCTGCACTACTTTGATAAAAATCACTTTATTAAGTGGGGAAATCCATCTCCCATACTGCTTGTTTCCCCAAAAAATTTGAAACCAATGAGATAAAAATTATTCCAGGGTCCCATTGCTTGTATTGCACCCGAACAATTAAGAGTGCTCTCCAACCCATACCATCATATAAGAGGATTCCTGGATCCCATTTTCTTGTATGCATTCTTCCAAACATCATGAGTACAAAATATATATCATCAAAGTATATAACTACATAATGAAAATTAATATCAAGGAGGTGCTTCATCAAAGAATCATGAAAGTGCTTATACCTCCAAGCAAGTAGACCACCGTTTTCCAAGTGCATACAAGCTTCAAGTGACCAATCAAATCTGCTCCAATGACATAGGTGAGGATCCCATGTCCTATAAAGCTGCTCCAAAAGGATATGATATGCATCAAAATATTCAGCTATGTATTCTTCCATCGAAGAAGTGAATGAAGAATCTCCACTAAAATCTGAACCAAATAATGAGCAGAAAAAACAAGGAGACTTCAAATGACTCAAAGAAGTCTCACCCATACATCCATGAATGTGAGAATAATAAATATGTAACAAAGTATGTGGCTGCCAACAAAAATGTTCTCCCATCATAAATCTATTCACCCAAGTGTTGGATGAAGTTCCTCTCACATCAAATGAACCCAATGTTGAGCAAGAAAAACCATGAGTCTTCAAGTGACTCAAATCCATATCATAGGTGCATCCATGTAGATGTGAATCATCATAAAGTGACAAATGATGCTGCTGCAAATGTGAATAAGAATGTGCTCCAACCATGTCATCATAAAAGTTAAATATAAGAGTTCCATACTCCTCATGTGGCACCATCAAAAAGAACCCTTTCACCCATACTTCATTGAGACTAATACTGCAAAACATGGAATTGTAGGATGTAGGAGAATGTACTAACTCACCCAAATGATCAAAAAGTTTAGGAGTTTCATCATGGGAAGGATCCATGTGGGTAGTATCATCCAGCTCCTTCAAAAGTGGGAAACCTTTGTCATAGATTGGTTCCAATGTAGAGGAATCATGCTCTTCTTTAAAAATTGCATAAGCTTCATCAAGAGACAATTCAAGTTTCTCTTCCACCACATCAAGTTTTTGGATCTCTTCAAGTTCATCTTCAAACACATTAAGCACATTCAAATTCCCACATTTCTCATGATCCACCATGTCATGAGAATCCTCCAAACAATCTACCATTTGACAATCTGAAACATAGGAGGAAAAACAAGTATCTTGCAACTTTTCAAGAAGTTGCTCATTTTGAATTGTGAGCTTATGAATATCCTCATTATTCTTCAAGTATGCATCATGTAACAATTCATTAAGCTCAAACAAATGGTTTCTATCAAAAAGCAAAGACATGAAATTACCTTTGATGTGGCACATTGCTCTTTGAATCTTCTCCATGTCTTCAAGGAAGGATGTTTCCTCCAATGAAGTAGCTCTCCAACAAGAATTTGACACCAATGCTTGAGTGTCATGGAGAATGATGAGGGACTCTTGGATCTTATTTTCATTCATCTTTAAGGACCCTTCAAGAAAATGAGGCTCTTGCAAATGAACCTCCTCATCTTCTTCATTTTTGCTTGGACCAACTTCATGAAGCTCAAGTGGTGATGGGGAAGTTGATCTTGGTTCTTCTTCAACTGCTACAAGGTCTTCATTATCATGCTTAATGGAACTTGGGCTTGCAGCAACACTTTCAAAAGTGATCTCTATGTCACCAACATAGAGGTGTGAGCACCCATCAGTAGGTACTCCTTCATAGTTTAAGCATCCATCAGTAGATGCTCTTTGGTTCATGTCTAAGCTAGAAGGTGTCTCGAAATGATCTTCCATGTTTTCAATAGAATCTTCTTCATGCTCTTGTGATGTCTCTTCATTTTTCTCCTTCAAGCAAGCTGATTCATTTTTCCCCTTGTTTTCCTTAGGATCGGTATATTTGGAATCCCTTCTTGAATAAATCTCAAAAGCTCTCATCAAAGAGGACATCATTTCATGCACACATATATGATACTCGCTCCAAGGGTTCTTACAAGAAGGGCATAAACCTTTCTTCACTAACTCCACATCTTCATTTTTGGGCCTATTTTCAAAAACATGTTCAGCATAGTACTCAAAAGACATGGCATTTTGTGTATTTTTGCTCGAAGCAAGATATTCTTGATATTTTTGATATTGCTGGGGCAAGGTTTTATAATTTGCTCTCCATCTTTGGAACTCACTCATAGAATTATCCTTGGTTGGTGTGACACATTCATATTCATCAGATTTAAAGTCATAAGAATAATCTTCATTTCTCTTGAAATTGTAAGAAGTGTTGCATGATGGCACCTTTTCCTCATACCATTCACATTCTGCTTCATATTGCTCATAAGCATCTGCATATTCATCATAAGAATTGTACTCATAGGATTCATCATAATAGTAAGACATGGCTGCCAATTATTCTTGAATGTATGTACCTAATACACAGGTGCAAGGACCATGCTCTGATACCACTGTAATGTCCCTTGTTAGGAATTTTATTAAAATGGCAATTTTCCACTTTTTTTTCCTAGTTTGACCTTTGACTAGTTTGATCTCTAGGTCCCAAATTTGCCCCAAATGATTTCAAATCTTCTGAGAAGGTATATGAATGAGATTAGAACATAAATATGTGTTTTAAGGATGCCTTTCGACCTTTAAAATACTTCTGCAAATACTCTTTCAATTCTGGCCAATGTAGGGAACTTTACTAGTAATTTCCCTTTGACTAGTATTGGTCTCTATGTCTCGAATTGACTCCAAATGCCTTCAAATCTTCAAGGAAGGTGTATGAATGATATTAATACTTGAATATGATGTTCATGGATGATATATGGCCACCAAAATACCTCTGCAAACTCTCTTAAGATTCTGGACCAAGTATGCAATTTTACTAGTAATTTGGGGTTCAAATCCCCCTGGGGTAAGTATTGAAAATGGCTTCCCAAATGCCTCCAAAGCCACTCAAATTTATGAACAGAGGTAGGGAATGTATTAAGGATGTTATTAAGGTCTCATGTGCACCATTAATTGATTATTATATCTGTTCCAACCCTCTCCCATTCAACTGCAAAAATCACCAATTCGACCCTTGGGGAAATGGCACTATTTCTTCTCCCAGTGCAATTAAACTAAGTAAAAATACTTCAAATGCTCAAGTACAGTACATGAAACTTGTAGAAGACATCCATAGAATTATATTGACCACAAATATATCAGAGAATCATCCATCCATTCGAAATCATCATCAATACATTGGCTCACAACAAGGTAGTGGGGAAATGGCATTGTTCTTCCATTAAAAATGAGATTTATACATTTCTACTTGGAATTTCGACCTGAAACTTTTTGGAGATGAAGAACAGAGTATTTAATTCATATTACAAAAGAAATGGGGCATTAAAAGCTTCCCCAAAGAGTACAATAGCTCACCAAAAACGCCCTCCCTCAAGGATCAAGAATATGCCATCAAAACCGGAAATGGTTGAAGGAGTGAGCTGCAATAGAAGAAACCATGAGCTGACCTGTAGCTTACACCTGCAAATAAAGACTCCATTAAAGCTCCAAATGAAAGGTCTGAATGGCCTTTCCAATTACCAACTTGGATGGGAATCTTTCACCCTCGAAATTGGCTAAGGCAAGAAACTAGTCATCCACTAGCTCTCCCTCTTCACAAATGCAATTACAAATTCTACAAATGATCAAAAGCTGGTTTCATTCTTTGTTATTGACATTTATAAACTTCTAATGTCCTCCATGGGTCGAATTCCTTCCAAGAGACTCATTCCAACTCATGTTGGGAAGAGATTCCAAAGAACGCCACTTGTACAACAATTCCTAGTCTCCCACTTCCACCAAATCACATGTGGAAGCATCTTAGCTGCCCTAACACCCTTGAGCGCCCTCTTGGAGTATATTTTTAGCCCTGACATGTCATATATGTCATATGTCAGCCTTCAGGTCTGATTTGTGTCATAGGTGTCATAGCATCTTCATTATTGTTGTCATAGAGCTAGGGAATCTAGCCCAAGTGTCTCACTAGCTCCAAATTGCCTCTTCCTCTTCCATGGGAGTTACTCTTCCTCTATATTTCGACCTTGGATGAGTCATGCAATGAATAATACCTTTTGGACTTCCCCAAGTATGTTACCATTCACCTTGAATTCGAATTGGTGAGAGAATGATGCCAAATGTAGTGGGGAAATCTAGCCATATGTGGGTCCCACTTCCGCCATGTGTCTTCATGATGAAATGCCACTTTGATTTTCACTTGTATATATTTATTTAGATCCTTTATTAAATATTTATGCCATTCTAATGTTCAAACATCATTTATTATCCCCATTATTCCAAATCCCAAAGCTTCCACCCCAAACCTAGGAAACTAGTAATTTTCCTCCTTGGCAATTATTTGACCTTTAACATCAATTTTACAAACTCTAATGAATATGACCAATGTGATTAGGCCATTTTGACCCAATACCAAATTTGGGACATGACAAACTTCCTCAATCTGCAATGCGGGTTTGGAAAGATGGAACGTCTACAAAATCTCTCTATGGCTGTCTATCTAGATCTATCTCCAATCTCGACGATTCAATCTCTTAAGAGAGGAAGACCTCCTTTTTATCATTTTTCTTAATGTGGCTTGCTCATCTAGTCGGAATCGATTAATGCTTAGCCATTTTTTGGGAGTTTTTGCCTCTTCTTTTGGAGTAAAACATTAGTGGGTAGGCTTGAGATTTTGGTAGGGGGTGCCCTTTCCTTCCCCTGTGGGATTTTTCTTGGAGGTGTTAAAAAAAATAATAAATAGAGAGTGACTAAGAATACATTGAATAAGATACAGTGAAATATGATAAGGAAGTGGATAATTCTACAAAAAAATCTAATCCCACCCTCGTTTGTTGAATCCTTGAAGAGGAAACAACAAACAAAATCAAAGAAAAATCATAATCCAACTTCAACTCTGCTAAACGAGAATATTTCCTTCACTAAGATAATTAGTGTCTTCTCTCCTCCACTCTCACATGGAAGGAGATATAGTTAGGAGAATCAAGGAAAGAAGCCATGGATGTTTCTCTAATTCATATTGTAATTTTTGTATACTCTTATGCAAGCAATTTGCGAGTATTTAATCATTATCTAAAAAATTTGTAAGGAGAATTAGGGGGGAAATAAAATGGTGCATTATCCCCTCCTCGATATTTGAAGGGAGGAAGACTAATCCTTTGTGTGTCATTTGCATTGAATTTTCTAGACTTTCCTTCTACTGGACTTGAAGCACCTTTTTTAATATAAAACTGCTACCCATTTCTGTAAAAAAAAGTATAACTTTTAAGACCAACAAAAACGATTAAAAATATTAGTCACTGTTGGAACATTATATCCATATAGACCTTGTTCATAGCTTGATCATGCACTCCATGCATATATTATTGAGTCTCATAGCACCTAGACTATGTTTTTGACCCCTGAGTGCTTAATATTGGTCATCATTAGCCTCCTTCTCCACTCAGAGCACCTTATCCACATCATTTATGATCTAATGTGGCCTCATGGATGATTTTAGGAGTTAGTTGATTCAGTTCCTTTATTTAAGGTTGCTTGTCCCCTTGATTGCCCAATTAATTGACACTTCTGTCACATACCCAAGTGAATCCAAGTTAGTTTTTAATGAATTATACGGAAGAAAAAGGAAATAAATTTTTCTAAATGAGAAACCACCATCATGAAATTTAATCGTAATAAGGACCTTGAGTCTGCCATTCTGTTCTCCATCAAAGACGGTTTGTTCAATATAAATATTCATCATGCATAATCACTTAGTTTGTATTACTTACAAACTATGTTCTTATAATCTTACTTTATTGTAACACCCCCAATGCATTAGTGTTTAAGGGAAATTGCAATAGATAGTTTCATAACCATAAGAAAATAATATTACATCTATCTATGCTATCATAACATGTACAACGCGTTAAATGAAATTATCTTTTACTAAAGCACATTCGACAAGAAGTAACTAAATCATAAGCAACATTGTCATTAAAGTAACACACATAAAAGCACCACACATAAAAACACTATATACATGTGGGTCACCCAACTCTTTGGGCTACGTCCACAAAAGGTCATAAATCTTCTTATTCATATCCCACAATAGAGAGTTACAATCTTGCAATGCAGGGAGAGCCACTTTTCACTTTCAAAGCTTCGACGTTGCACCAAACTTAGGCAGAGAGCTATTTATTATCTTATCATAACTGAAAGGAATGTATACACCTTCAATGCATAAGAATAAATACATGCATACCGAGTCCTAAACTCATATGGACCATGATAATTTAACAGAATTCTTTCCTGCATAAAACACTAAAAAAGGAAGACCGCTTATTTAAGAAGGAACTCGTGCAGAAATAAACTTACCCTTTAATTTGAGATCACAAAGGATTAAAGATTTCATTGCAACCAATGCAACTGGGGATTGCATATCAAATGCCAAGGGTAATGCATATATAGCGATCAAACCCGAGATTGAATTTCAAAGATAGTTTATTGTAGACATATCTAGAGTGTAAAATTTTTGCGGGGAGTAAAAGAATATGCAATATTTGCTATGATCCAAAACTGAGATCGAACACTTACATTACACCAATGAAACTTAAAATTACTTCACAAGCATTCCACTATGGGATCGACTCTGCGCCATCCCTTTCCATACATACCCGCAGCTAGTAAATCGATGTTCCTCATGAATTATGAACTCTGCTAAACAAGGGAGCAGAAAATGCCAGAATCCCATAACAGATGCAAAGTCAACTATTTTGGAAAAATAAACAAACTCATGGAATAGAGCCATCCTACACCATATGATATATGTATATCAAAATCTAACCATAGATCAACCAAAGATCATTGGTCCTACACAAAGGCGACCTGGGCACGTGTATGAGAATAGATTTCCCATCATATAAAAGAGAAGAATAAGTATAATGGATCATTGTTCTATAGAGATACATTCCAAGGATAGTGTGAATCCATATATATGAAGAGACAAATAATGGATTGATGTTCTATAGAGAGGCATTTTAGGTGTACTATGAAAACAAATTTATTATTAATAAAGAAATGGGACTCTTCTAAAACAAGTGAACAAATCACATACCTTACAATCACGGGATTCACTTACTCTATATGCAGAGGTAACAATGATAAAAAGTATCAATTCTTATCATGGGGATTTGCTTCCTAGTGCTATTGCAGATAATCAACCGTCGATGATCAAATCTGAGCCTAAAGATTAGAAATGTATATGCAAGGCCCACGCATTCACATAAGTTAAAGGCATGATAAAAATTATATTCCATAAATGCATAACCCAGACCACACGCCGTATAATACAGTAAGAGATATTAGTCTGTATGGAATCAACAACTAACCTTCCCTATGTTCGCAAGTGGATTATCTCATCATTATGAAAAATCATATAACAATTAAAACAAACAAAAGGGGTCAAAGTCGTCCCTTCCTAGGGATCGAGCTAATCACATAAATCAAAGACGCAGGGATCCAGAGCCATCCCTCTCTTAGGGATCGAGAAATTCCTCAATATAAAACGGTCCAGAATTGCCTAGCGCATTCCCGATGAAACCCAATGTAGTTAATAGAGGTTCATATACCTGGATCAACGTAGGCACGCAGAAAACCAGAGAAGAAATCTAATGAGTGCACGCCCAACTTTCTGCACTTCCAAATAGGTAGATCACCCTTCTCCAACCAGTATGCACAACCCAAAATAAAACCAGGATCCATCCCTCATTTTTCCACCATTTCCATCTCTTTCTATATTCCCGGCTTCACCCCTAAATCAACCCCCCCCATCACTTCAACGACTACTCAACCTTATAACCCAAGCTTTACTTGCTCACATTAGGAAATCCGCTTAGGATCCTAGTGACAAATGGCGCTTCTCCAAGTCTGTCACTCTTTCGAGGAGACAACCCTGCGTTGATTTCGCCTAAAGATTCTCCCCAAATCTTTCTACCGAACTCCACTAAGTTGATAGGGGTAGTGCGGCATTTGGTGTATGTTTTAAATAAATAATATATATATATATATGTTCAAGAAGTAAAGGACATTTTCAATTTTACTTTCATCTTCACATTGGAAAGGCAATTCCCAACACTCCCTTCTAGATGTATAACTTTATGAATATATCATAATTAATTGCATATGAATTGCTAATTCATCCATTATATATAAGAAGCTAAACACCCTCCTCAATATATGTATCCTTATCAATACCATGTTTAAAAGCATGTGAATCTCTAATTGATCCATTAATCATATATATATATATATATATCTTTATCAATATACTAATTTAATGCATATGAATCTCTAATTGATCCACAAATTAAATATATATATCTTTATCAATATACTATATTTAAATGCCTATGAATCTCTAATTGATCCACAAATTAAATATATATATCTTTATCAATATACTATATTTAAATGCCTATGAATCTCTAATTGATCCATGAAAGAAAGGCAAAACCCTCCTAACATAATTATATAACTTATTAAGAGGTTGCGTTGAGTAACTTACTCTCTCAATCTATGACGACAATACCTATAAATAATTAAGGTTGACCCGTAAACCACTTACTCTTCTTTAAGTGCCCATGGCACTAAGATGACACTTATAATCTATTATCAGACTTTTGAAGGATGTCACGCCCTTCTCCTTTCCCCTAGTGGCTTCACTTGCCCATCACTTAGTTGCGACAAACGTTCGGTCTCTTAGTCTATGAATCATCATTACAATTTAGGAAATAATTAACAATGCTTGCAAGGTTATCTGGTGGGGCCTTGGCCTTGAGCTCCTCACCAGAAATCGTGTACCATTCTTTCTAATTAGATAAGGGTAGGGGTAGAAGAGGGATGTTACATCCTTTCCCCCTTAAATATAACACCGTCCTCGGTGTTCACAACTTTCAACACATGTCTTCCATTTTCGAGTTTTTTTTTTTTTTTTGCACGTCATTCTTCTGTTTTTGTTTCGTTATTTCTATTTTGACCTTCTTCAGTCTTTCATGGACTTTTGGCAAGTCACTTTCTATTCAACCTATATTTTCGGCTACAAAACTAGAATTTCAAGGGATCGTAACAACTTTCATCGATTCCATAACCAAACTCAAAACATAAATAATGAGTCATTTTTACAACACAACATTTGCAATTCATAAAATATATTTTAGTCTTTGTTTTTTTGTTTTTACTATCACAAGCACACATAATTCCGATGCTTCCAAGAATGTAGACTGTTAACTTTGTCAAAACACATCATTCACTTGATCCAGGAACTTTTTTCCTAACACCTCAGGGCTCACACAGCAATCCTTTCGGAGGTTTCTTGCCTAACACCACAGTGCTCACGCAACAATAATTTCGGAGGTTTCTTGCCTAACACCACAGTGCTCACACAGCAATAATTTCGGAGTTTTCTTGCCTAACACCGGAGTGCTCATGCAGCAATAATTTCGGAGGTTTCTTGCCTAACACCACAGTGCTCACGCAGCAATAATTTTGGAGGTTTCTTGCCTAACACCTCAGTGCTCACGTAGCAATAATTTTGGAGGTTCTTGCCTGACACCACAGTGCTCACGCAGCAATAATTTCGGAGGTTTCTTGCCTAACACCACAGTGCTCACGCAGCAATAATTTCGGAGGTTTCTTGCCTAACACCATAGTGCTCACGCAGCAATAATTTCGGAGGTTTCTTGCCTAACACCACAGTGCTCATGCAGCAATAATTTCCCTCAAGCATACTAATCAGCGTCCTACCTCCTGCATATGCTTTTTTTTTAATAGTTTTGCTAGGTCTTTGTAGCCCGTCGATTCCTTCGAGAATCCTGGTGGCTGTCAACTCCCTGATTTCTAGCGAGTGTTTTAGTGCCCTTAACGCACTCTTACATAATTCCCCTCAAGCCTTCTCGCTTGAGTCTTGGAATCTATCTCCCCTCAAGCCTTCTCGCTTGAGTCTAGGAAAATCTCTTTCAATTTGTTTATCAATTCTTTCATCATATGACATTTTGTACCCTGGGATTACTCTAACCAATTTGGGTCTTTTTTTTTTTTGATTCAACAATATTTATCAAAATTTACAAGAATAAATAACAGTTGTGATGTGGATTCTAAATCCTCACCCCCTTATTTTACCATGCATAATACTCATTGCTCTTGTCTTTCCACAAGCTCCACCGAATTTTGAACATTTGTCAAATTCACCTGTTAGTAACAAGATAAAATATTTGTAAGAAGATCCTTTTCTCATGCCTAAAACAAGAAGATCATCATTCACACTATAATATCCATACTTGGCCATCTAAATTGAACATGACTGTCTTAATTAATAGGATTACATAATTCCTTGAAACACATTCTTCCCATTATGATTCCATGGACATTACGATCACTTCACCTCAATCCTTAGCTTTCACTATGTCAAGCACTTATTTAATTATACGACTTTTCTTGCACATGCCAACATCATGTAAGTAAAAATAAATTGTCTTCATATATACTTGTACAGTTTCATAAGCATAACCACATACCTTTATGAGAGAGAGACTGCATTAGTGTATGGCCCTCATATGCCAAGGTGCATGTTTTACTTGTATTAACACACATTAGTAATCCCATCAATATCATAAGAATCTATATATCAAAATGAAACAATTATCAAGTTATAACATAAATCTTGATCACATAAAAGTATAATCCTTCTGTCGACCACTCCTAGTATCCCAACATTCTTGGTAATGATCGCTGCAATTAGACAATATGTAAATATGAAATCATACAGTTTCATCATATGCATCCTATTAACTACTTAGAATACACATACATACTTCTTGAGTAATTTATAACCATCGTCCTTTTTTTAACCTACAAAGAAGGTACAAGCGTGTCCCCATGTCCACATTTATACTTCCTTATTCTATACAATCTTATACCATGAAGAGACAAGGGGACTCTTAACACTTATTCTCCTTTATCACTTGCCATCTTCAGATAAGGCGATAATGACAAAGGATACTCATTTGTGGAAGTACATTTAAGTCGGAGGGCATAAAAATCATTCACAAGGACAGAAATTCCTAGTCATAGAAAATTTTACACACTAGAATGTCCAATTAAACAAAGTAAAGTTAATTCCTATACCTTTCAATCCTTTATCCCGAGGATGACCCTCGGCTAACCATTCATAGAAGTTTTACAACTCTTCTAACCATCTATTGTTTGTATAGTATTTTTCTTGGATGTGAGATCATAGAATAACACATGTAACATTACTTACATTAACCTTGAATATCTATTACGTGTTTCAACTTAACCATCTTATCTACCATGTCACGTGTCTCGTACCAAAATAAAGCATAGAAGTAAGAACATAGAACTATCAATCTATATTGAAACCATCGCATGTAACATCCAATATAATGTACAAACATCTTCCATACCTTCTACATATCAAGGGTTAAGATCAAAATAACTCCCTCAATAGCATTTAGCCAATTCTTTTAGTCGTCTCTCGATAAATCCTCTATTTTAAAACGTCTATTATTCCAACTCCAAAATCGTTCGGTAAATTAAAGAAAAATGAATTTTTTTTTCTTTTTACATAACCGATATCCAATAAGGAGAATTTCAGGAGTTACTACCTTAGTAGAATTTATGTATTTTTCTAACGTGATAAGGATCATCTCCACCTTACAATCTCATACACATAATTAATACAATATTTTCAACATATGTGTGCGAAATCAATAACCCGACAATTCATGACAATTTTATAGTCCTTCATATAATGACCTAATTGCACCTTACCCCATTCCATAATTCACATACTATATCAACTTTTCAAAGTGCTTCAACACCTTTATCCTATACATACATATCTTTATATGACCCATCCATTCAACCCTTTTTAATTCAATATGTTTTCTATCCTGCCTTCATTTGTATAATCATATTTCCAAGCCTTAAAACCTTTTAATTCTCATAATAAAGAATTGAAGCAATCAAGTATTTATGATGAATGTCTATGACTTGACTCATATACATACTAAAACCCTACCAATGGCATCATTCGAACGGATATGAGTGTACATCTTTCATAAGGTAAATAATCATACTTATGTTGTATACAACCCTTATAAACTTTTGAACATGCAACTGCTCCTATGAGCCTCATTACTATCATTATGATCAATGTACATAAAAAAGTATTACCAACATCACCAAGATGAAGATAGGAACATAGTCCAATTATTTTAAACATTTTTAAGGAGTATTTAATGAACTAATTGTAGAGCTTGTCATTTAAATACGTAAGGAAACATATAAAATTCTCACATATTGACAATGCTTGCCTTTATAGTGCTTCAACCAATGGAGGATACTTACTTGCAATTTAAAAGACATCTTGACGATTACCTCTTGTCGTTCCTTTGGAAATGAAATTCCGTGTTGCATCTTTCGATGGAGTTCCCTTGACACATTTAGGTTCTTTTCCTTGATTGAGCCCAATTAAGCCCGAGTGTTTGCAACCTATGCTCTGATACGATATGTCACATACCCAAGTGAATCCGAGTTAGTTTTTAATGAATTATACGAAAGAAAAAGGAAATAAATTTTTCTAAATGAGAAATCACCATCATGAAATTTAATCATAATAAGAACCCTGAGTCTACCATTCTGTTCTCCATCAAAGACGGTTTGTTCAATATAAATATTCATCATGCATAATCACTTAGTTTGTATTACTTACAAACTATGTTCTTATAATCTTACTTTATTGTAACACCCCCAATGCATTAGTATTTAAGGGAAATTGCAATAGATAGTTTCATAAGCATAAGAAAATAAAATTACATCTATCTATGCTATCATAACATGTACAACGCGTTAAATGAAATTATCTTTTATTAAAGCACATTCGACAAGAAGTAACTAAATCATAAGCAACATTGTCATTAAAGTAACACACACAAAAGCACCACACATAAAAACACTATATACACGTGGGTCACCCAACTCTTTGGTCTACGTCCACAAAAGGTCATAAATCTTCTTATTCATATCCCACAATAGAGAGTTACAATCCTGCAATGCAGAGAGAGCCACTTTTCACTTTCAAAGCTTCGACGCTGCACCAAACTTAGGCAGAGAGCTATTTCTTATCTTATCATAACTGAAAGGAATGTATACACCTTCAATGCATAAGAATAAATACATGCATACCGAGTCCTAAACTCATATGGACCATGATAATTTAACAAAATTCTTTCCTGCATAAAACACTAAAAAGGAAGACCGCTTATTTAAGAAGGAACTCGTGCAGAAATAAAATTACCCTTTAATCTGAGATCACAAAGGATTAAACATTTCATTGCAACCAATGCAACTGGGGATTGCATATCAAATGCCGAGGGTAATGCATATATAGCGATCAAACCCGAGATTGAATTTCAAAGATAGTTTATTGTAGACATATCTAGAGTGTAAAATTTTTGTGGGGAGTAAAAGAATATGCAATATTTGCTATGATCCAAAACTGAGATCGAACACTTACATTACACCAATGAAACTTAAAATTACTTCACAAGCATTCCACTATGGGATCGACTCTGCGCCATCCCTTTCCATACATACCCGCAGCTAGTAAATCGATGTTCCTCATGAATTATGAACTCTGCTAAACAAGGGAGCAGAAAATGCCAGAATCCCATAACAGATGCAAAGTCAACTATTTTGGAAAAATAAACGAACTCATGGAATAGAGCCATCCTACACCATATGATATATGTATATCAAAATCTATCTATAGATCAACCGACGATCATTGGTCCTACACAGAGGCGACCTGGGCACGTGTATGAGAATAGATTTCCCATCATATAAAAGAGAAGAATAAGTATAATGGATCATTGTTCTATAGGAATACATTCCAAGGATAGTGTGAATCCATATATATGAAGAGACAAATAATGGATTGATGTTCTATAGAGAGGCATTTTAGGTGTACTGTGAAAACAAATTTATTATTAATAAAGAAATGGGACTCTTCTCAAACAAGTGAACAAATCACATACCTTACGATCACAGGATTCACTTACTCTATATGCAGAGGTAACAATGATAAAAAGTATCAATTCTTATCATTGGGATTTGCTTCCCAGTGCTATTGCAGATAATCAACCGCCGATGATAAAATCTGAGCCTAAAGATTAGAAATGTATATGCAAGGCCCGTGCATTCACATAAGTTAAAGGCATGATAAAAATTATATTCCATAAATGCATAACCCAGACCACACGCCGTACAATATAGTAAGAGATATTTGTCTGTATGGAATCAACAACTAAACTTCCCTATGTTCGCAAGTGGATTATCTCATCATTATGAAAAATCATATAACAATTAAAACAAACAAAAGGGGTCAAAGTTGTCCCTTCCCAGGGATCGAGCTAATCACATAAATCAAAGACACAGGGATCCAGAGCCATCCCTCTCTTAGAGATCGAGAAATTCCTCAATATAAAACGGTCCAGAACTGCCTAGCGCATTCCCAATGAAACCCAATGCAGTTAATAGAGGTTCATATACCTAGATCAACGTAGGCACGCAGAAAACCAGAGAAGAAATCTAATGAGTGCACGCCCAACTTTCTGCACTTCCAAATAGGCAGATCGCCCTTCTCCAACCAGTATGCACAACCAAAATAAAACCAGGATCCATCCCTCGTTTTTCCACCATTTCCATCTCTTTCTATATTCCCAGCTTCACCCCTAAATCAACCCCCCCATCACTTCAACGACTACTCAACCTTATAACCTAGGCTTTACTTGCTCACATTGGGAAATCCAGTTAGGATCCTAGTGACAAATGGCGCTTCACCAAGTCTGTCACTCTTTTGAGGAGACAGCCCTACGTTGATTTCGCCTAAAGATTCTCCCCAAATCTTTCTACCGAACTCCATTAAGTTGATAGGGGTAGTGCGCCATTTGGTGTATGTTTTAAATAAATAATATATATATATATATATATATGTTCAAGAAGTAAATGACATATTCAATTTTACTTTCATCTTCACATTGGAAATGCAATTCCCAACACTCCCTTCTAGATGTATAACTTTATGAATATATCATAATTAATTGCATATGAATTGCTAATTCATCCATTATATATAAGAAGCTAAACACCCTCCTCAATATATGTATCCTTATCAATACCATGTTTGAAAGCATGTGAATCTCTAATTGATCCATTAATCAAATATATATATATATATATATATATCTTTATCAATATACTATATTTAATGCATATGAATCTCTAATTGATCCACAAATTAAATATATATATCTTTATCAATATACTATATTTAAATGCCTATGAATCTCTAATTGATCCACAAATTAAATATATATATCTTTATCAATATACTATATTTAAATGCCTATGAATCTCTAATTGATCCATGAAAGAAAGGTAAAACCCTCCTAACATAATTATATAACTTATTAAGAGGTTGCGTTGAGTAACTTACTCTCTCAATCTATGACGACAATACCTATAAATATTTAAGGTTGACCCGTAAACCACTTATTGTTCTTTAAGTTCCCATGGCACTAAGATGACACTTATTATAATCTATTATCAGACTTTTGAAGGATGTCACGCCCTTCTCCTTTCCCCTAGTGGCTTCACTTTCCCATCACTTAGTTGCGACAAACGTTCAGTCTCTTAGTCTATGAATCATCATTACAATTTAGGAAATAATTAACAATGCTTGCAAGGTTATCTGGTGGGGCCTTGGCCTTGAGCTCCTCACCAGAAATCATGTACCATTCTTTCTAATTAGATAAGGGTAGGGGTAGAAGAGGGATGTTACACCTTCTACCTAGTTTCACTGAGACTGTAACATCCCAAAATTTAAAATTTTTCAATATAGCTTTTAATGCATAATCTAACTATGTAGAAATATAATAAATGTTTAAATGTCGTCTTGTTGTACTAAATGCGGTGTTAGTCAAAAGTGTAGTGTTTACGACAAGATAACTAATATCTTCTTTTGATATTAAACTCACTCAACTGTACTTTCACCATTCTTTTGCCGCTTATCCAATGATATAAGTTTATATGTGTTTAACTATTGTTCTTCTGTTTGATGATGAAGGGGTCCTAAGGATGCCCCGAGGCTTACTTAGCATTCGTGGTAAAGCATTTGAATTGTCCTTTTACGCAGATTACAGGTAAGAGATTTTAGTGTTCACAACATGTGATCGAAGAGTTTCTAACCAGTTTCCATGTATCCAAAGTCTTAATGATTTAAGAGACATAATGTCGAATATGCTATTGGTGAGAACTTTAGTTAGCCTAGTTTGTAAAGGATAAGTATATCATTTGTATTATTCAAAATCCCTATATCAACCTTTTATTTATTTGTTCAAACAATGAATAGGATCCAGATAACATAGTTTAACTCTATGTACTGTTATCATGAGTTTCTATTGATGCAAATTATGAGAATAGCCAATGTCTATAAGTGATGGCTAAATGCAATTGAAATACAATATCGACATGCAATTCTTGATATGTATATTCTAACACCTACGAATTATTGCAATTCATAACATAGTTAATTGCTAACCTATGAACTATATACAAACTTCTATTTAATTTTTATACTATATTGAAATATATATATATATATATCAAATCTTATACAAAATGCTATGAACAATAATTATATAGTATTGTGTGTGTGCAGTTACGTGACCCTATATGACATTATGGTTTCCTATCAAATGAACCCGACACCACCTTGACTTACCACAAGGTTTTATTACATAACCAAATGGTGTCTTTGATCAACAACTCAATACATTGTATGATCGGTTGACATTAACACTATGAAGGTATCGTGCTGGCAGGCACTTGGGCTTCCCTTTGCATTTAATACTCCCAACTATCGAGACAGTGGAATGTCTCCATGGACAATGTCATGGTGTTATGCATGTCATGGTCTAGTGATGTTTCAAGCGTCGTGACGAGCTGTAAGTGATTTGGTTTGAAAGTTATCCGAGCTGTCTTCCTCGGTGGCTAAGGTAATGATGGTGTCATTTAATGTGGTTGTTGCTTGGGTTTTCATGAAAACCTTTCGGTGATCTCCACCGTTGATCTAGCAAGGGTTTGGCTTTGGGATCTAACCCTACCACCAATGCGCTCTACAAAGTTGTTGTTTTCCTTGGCTTTCAGTGTAGTGGCTCTGAGGAGAGGCCGACAGGCTGAGAGCCTTCAGGGTTTTGTTAACAGGTTTTTTTTGTGGAGTGCCTACAGTTCGAAACCATGACCTACTATTAGCTTAAGGGCCGATACACTCTTGGTGTTTTACAGTAGCAGTTTGTAAATAAAGTTCCAGAATGAGGATCAAAATTCTTCGGGAAAGTTGGTTTAGTACTTGTCTTTTCCTGTCTGTTAGGTGATAGTGTTTAGGGTTGATTCCCACCCTTCTTCGCATTTGATGGTGGAGTAATGGTTACAGTTTGTACTACCTTGGCGTTTTGCTCTAGTGATAACTTAAAAATTTAATGGTTTTTGGTTCGAACCCTGAGTCTTCCATTCTATTTTTGAGAGTTCAATTATTGTTATTTCGCATGCCGTGATCTTTTTAAAACTCATTTTGACCACTATTGTGTTTGAATGGTAGGTACCTTCTTCGATGGCTTCTCATCTTAGGTTTTGGTAGCAGGAAACTACTAATAGACCGGTAAGCTTCGGTGGTTACTCGTTACTCTGATTAGATGACTAGTGGAACTTCACTGTGTTCTTTGCCGAGACTTCGTGTTTTCTTGGGCTCTGAGGGTGACCTTCATCGAAATATTTGTGAGCTTGTTTTGACAGTTTGGGGAGGATGAAACCCTCGACCCATTCGTCATTGTTTTCAGTAGTACTTGTTTTCCATTGTAAAATCCGTAAAGAAAATACTTAGGAGAGGGTTTCACCCTTCTATTGTTCTTGGTAACTGTAAGGATTTGTGTTTTCATTTGACCTATGTTTGTGTAGATGATACTGTGAGCATTGCTCTATTTTGTGTAAAAGAAGCGAAGCCTAATGTTTGCAAATCTACTGTGTATTTGATAATACAATAGCTTGTTTTCCTACTTTATCGTGTCTGTGTTTGTGTTCAAGAGCAGGGCTCCAGTTTGTATGCATTTGATATTTTTAACGTTTTTGCCACTATTGTATTTTATGAAAAGCTAGATGGCTAAGGGTTTAGCCCTGTATTAAAATGGTCAACCCTAATGTGGGTTCTCGGAATTGTTCTGCTGTTATGATAACAAATGTTTTCACTTCTGTAAATAGATATCTAGTTCGAAGCAAATCGTATGGTTTACTATTTAATAGTTTTAAGGTGAAATGTAATAATGTAGTCTCGTGTTGATGCCGAGATGCTCTTAATTTAAGTCTTAAGGAATGTAATTGACAATCATTTTCAAGAATAAGCTCATGGAGTTGAAAGGGTTTCTCGTCGTTCATGTCTGTCGATTTTAAGTGTTGGCCGAGAGCCAATGTTTTTCTGTCTGCAACTATGTAATGAGATTGTATCTAGATTCATAATATGTTGTTAACTGAAGGTGCTTGAACCTTAACTAAACTATAGATCTGAGAGTTAGGTGTTGATACTTCTAGGGTTTGGTCAACGAAAACTCTGTTTGGATAACATAATGATTCTTTGTTATAATAGTTTTGATAACTATGGAAAATGATGAAGCCCTAAGCCAGGGTTTCTAATCCTATACTGAATGTAATGGTATTAACTGTAGTTTTAAATAAATAAATAATATAACAAAATGAATACTGTGCATAAAAATTAGTACTAAACAATTATGCATTGTCTGAAATAGAAAGAGTTATGTTTGTTTATGTCATTATATTTACTTGCTAGCAGTATTGAATAACAGTAATATGTACTTAGGAAGTAATTATTTTACAGCTGTTATTTCAATAAAATTTGTGAAATAAAAATACAGTGAACCTGAAAACATTTAACTGATGAAAAGAATGATAAGGAAAAGACATAGAATTATATTATTTAATTGCAGAATATAAATGGTAGGAAAAACTAATGAAATACAATAGGGTTGATCTTCTCATTCAACTGACAATATTCCTATCAATTTTATCTACCTTAATCTCTTCTCTATACTGGAGTACGATGCATATCCATTAGCATGGGGAAAAATGAAATGAAATATTTTATTCAATTCATCATACATAATCATTACTATGTAGAATCCTAGTTAGCTCAGAAACTAAAATAAATGCATTTGTTCAATAATATCCTTGGAAAAAGTAAATCAATAATTGCAGATAGAAATATTAACTACTTAGAATTAGAAAAGACAAGTAGAACCTGTAAATGAAGATAGGGCCGACAAACACCCAAGGAGGCCTATTCCTCCCAACCTTTTCCAGAAGAAGCAGCCAAAACTACTTGCTTCCTTTGGACTCCCGAGCTTGCTTACTGAACCACTAAGTAGATGGAATCTGTGTAGAAGCAAGGCACTCAGTAATATAACTTCTGCACTCAGTAGTATAACTTATGCACTCAAATATGCCTTTTGCACTCAACAATATAACTTATGCACTCAACAGTGTAACTTATGTACTCAAATATGCCTTATGCACTCAGCAATATAACTTCCGCACATAGTAGTATAATAGGAAGACTTACACCATGATCAAAAAGTCAACATATCCCCTCATCGAATCTCTTGGGTGCAAGCACAGCAAAACCCCAAGGTAAATTGCCTCATCAGGAAAAGTGATGAACCTTAGTTCATAATTCGATGGCTCTTATATAGATTGCCTAGGTCTTTAGTGGTCAGTTTTGAATAAATGAGCCTCAAGCTCCAGTCCCACCTTCTAGGGCACTATGACCACATTTCAAGGGAGTTGTCCCATTCCAACAACTAGTTAGTTGCATCATGATGTTGCCACTTGTCCATTACCTTCTACCCCAAATTCCGTTCCACCTAGTGGGTCAATAAACTCTCTTTCAACAGTCCCCTTAGGTGTTTGTCTCCTATTTAATTTATTAAATAATAAAATATTGTGCAATTAGAGTCATCCTTGGACACTTGTCCAATATCAAACTTTACAATAAAAGTTAACATAATGTTTCCAACATAAAAAAAATTTCAGCAAAAAGGGTATGTTACAGAGACCGAGTGAAATAACACCATTTTTTACCACTAAAATTCATCTAATGTGCCTCCTTGATTTCTACTTCCCTAATTTCTAGTATAGTGGCTCAATCATACGCAAACCACCTTCAGTTAACTAGCCATTCATCATTAGTTTCCACTAGCTCTTGTCGAGTGATGGATCGAATGCAAACTAAGCCTATCTCTTCAGTGGAATTCGAATTCCATTAGAAGCTCATGAAGTCTCTTGCATGTAATATTATTTTATTTCCAACATCTTGTGGAGGAATAATATGAAAAGTTTTTACACTCAAAAATCTCTTTTCTCTATGATATCCTTCTCTATTTTTCTATAGATCTATGTTAAACTTTTGAGGATATTTAATTTTACTACTGGAGATCCATCTGTGTGAATAATTTCACATGGTATTAGAGAATACCAAATATATATTTCATCTCAAATACTTCCATTGATGCACTAGAAGCTACGGAGTGTCGACATAAATAGTTGGGAAAATAACCTTGATAGCCTTGGCTTTGCCAAGGAAATCTTCCCAGGTGTGACGGACTCCCAAATGTGATCATTGTCAAACTAGATATTGAGTGAGATGATTATATTAAAATTTATTCCAAAGTGTTTTTACTACAGGTTACAGCTCCCAGGCTCATAAGGAGCGCAATTGTTGAATATGGAGCAGTCCCAACATATTCTTCTTACTCCATTCAATTACTTTGATTGGAAAGCAGAGATAGTGATCCTTCTAAGAAGCAAATGGATTTACAGAGTCACCATGGGCATTGAAAAATGAGCCAAACTCAGCATTTGAGAAGGCCAATTGGTTCAATAGGATGGATGAAGCATATGGTCTTCTATGCCTCATTACTTGCATATATCCTCCTTTTCACCTCAATGGTTTACCACTCCAAATCAAGTTTGGATAAAATTCGAAACTCTTTTTGGAAAGACAAATGAGATTAGAGGCCATCAACTAGAAAATGAGTTGCTTACTTTGAGCCCCAACAGTTTTGACTCCCTACAAGAGTTCTTCATTGAATTCAAATCCTTGGTGCTCCAGCTCAAGGAATGTGGAATTGAGAAGAAAGGAGAACAATTGGTTTTGTCCATACTTTCAAAGTTGGGCTCAGACTACTTAGTTTTTGTGTCTACTTTTCATGGAACCAAGTTGGCAGTGAAAAATTGGTAGATGCCTTCCTTGGAAGACTTCATGGAGGCCCTCACCCAGGAGAAAGAAAAATTGGTTCAAATGGGTACCATCAAGGCATTAAAGGACCAAGTGCTTGCTACAAGTGATTCCAATAAATCCAAATGGAATAATCATTACAAAAATAAGAATTTTTCAGATGATGAGGGTTCCAATTCAACTTCCAAGAAGAAGAAGAAGAAAGGGGGATCCAAGTGATATTATTGCAAAAAATATTTCCATTCTAATAAATATTGTATGAATAAAAATTGGACATCATGACTCAATTTCTTGAAAGGCATAACATTTATGTTCCTGATCTCACAAGAAACAAAGAACCAGAAAATCCTCCTGCTGACCAAGAACATTGTCTTCGTGCTACTCATGAACGTAATCATTTTTATGCTTTGAGTGATCGATTCAAAAAAAAAATTATTCTTCTTATATTTATTATTTAGATTCACATTCTGATATATCAAAATCATAAATATCCATCCCTTCCTTGGAACAATCTACAGTCAGTCCACTAGAAGCACCTCTCAATCCTTGTGCTTTTTAACATGTTTCTGAATTGCCTCCTGGAAAATATTTCCAATCCCATTCAAATAGTTCCTATAATATATATAATTATGATTAAGAATTTTATAATAAGGTTGTATGGCCCACACATCCATCCTTTCCACCATTAGATTCCGAAAAAACTCCTCAACCCCCAAGTGCGACAGTTTACAAACCCATGGTTTTTGAAACTATGTCACTTATTTCAGTTGCATTCCAATCTTTCATATCTTTCAATGGTTGGGATGCCATCACATTGGCTCTGTTTGGACTAATATTCCACATTTTTGGACCCCATCTCTAAAGACCCCACAGGTTCACTCAACAATATGTATAATTCTATTGCACCTAGTTTTCTTTTTGACATCCTATTTTATCATAGAGACACTTCACCATTGATGTTCTCTGCTCCATATGATTCTTATTTTGTTGCTACATATCTACATAATCCCCATTGTGAAATTAAGAAGGTGATCAATCAATTTGAAAAGGCATTGCATGGCTACATTGTCCATTCTGCAGTTGCACAAGTTCCTGATTCTATTGAGTTCATTGGTTTTTTTGGGTTAGGATATGATAAAACATATCTCTTTTCCATATTTGATTATGTTATCTTATCTTATTATGTATGCGTTCACATCAATAAGCATTCATTGGATGCTCCTCCATCAGTAGAAGTTGAGTTCAAAGGGGCGCCTACAGATCTTTTGTGTGTACATTGCATTGAAAAATGTTTGCATGATCAAGGCATCTACAACATTTTCATCAAGTCTCTCACCAAAAAGAAGTATATTCAGATCATCCAAGTGAATAAAAATACATTGTGAAGACATTTTTCTTTGTTCCATGTCTTTTTTGAGGGGACGTTTTGTTCCCACTGGGTTTTCCTTCTTTCCTCGGTTAATTGGACAAATTTAATTTTTGTAAAGGGTGACCTTAGCCTTTTTTGTTGGGCCCTATTTTTCTTCATTTTCTATAATTCATTCTTATGGGGGGTGTTGGAACATTATGTCCATATATACCTTGGTCATACCTTAATCATGCACTCCATGCATTGATTATTGAGTCTCCTAGCACCAAGACTATGTTTTTGACCCCCTAGTGCTTAATATTGGTCATCATTGGCTTCCTTATCCACTCGGAGCATCTTATCCACATCATTTATGATCTAATGTTCCCTCAGGCATGATTTTAGGAGTTAGTTGAGTCAGTTCCTTGTTTAAGGTGCCTTGTCCCCTGGATTGCCTAGTTAACTTGCCATTCTACCTATTCAATAAGACTGAGTGTAGTACTGCCATTTTTTACCACTACAAGTCATCTAATGTGCCTCCCTGGGTTCTCATTTCCCAATTTCTATTCAAGTGACTCAATCATGCGCCAACCACCTTCAATTAGCTGGCCATTCATCCTTACTTGCCACTAGCTCTTGTTAGGTGATGGATGCAATGCAAACTAAGCCTGTATCTTCAATGGAATTTGAATGCCATGAGAGGCTCACATATTCTCTTTCATTTAAACTTATTTAATTTCCCATGTTTTGTGGATGAATAATAGGAAAAAAAATTACACTTGGAACTCTCTTTTCTCTATGATATCCTTCTGTATTTTTCTATAGATCTATGTTAAACTTGTGAGGATAGTTTTACTCCTAGAGATCCATCTGTTTGAAGAATTTCATAGTCACACTTTTAAGTTCTTTTTGATAGTCATAAGAATTTTAGTCGCAACGTTATTTGTAATAAATAGAACTTTTAAGACCAACAAAAATGATTAAAAATATTGGTCACACTTTTCAATGCCTTTTTTCTAGTCATAACATCTTTAATGACTATGCTAATCGTAATACACATAAGCCGTATTTTCAAATAAAACAACTAAATTTAAATACACCTGCAACTAACAACCAATAGTCATATATTTAAAAATATTTATTTATGATTAGATTTTAGTCAATTTTTACTAATAAAACAAATTAGGATCATTTTAGATGTTTATAGTGAATTTATTATTATTGATTCACAACATGCATTAGGCTCACTAATTATAATCATATTGGACTTATAAAGGGTTGGTTTTGATGTTTTGCTGCATAAGAGATGGCTTTATGATAAAAAAAAAAAAATTGCAACCAAAGATTTGTGTGTGTGGATCTATATGAAATATTTTTGGTTTGAGAATGTTTCATTATATATTTAAATTTTAAATGGAGATTTATAATATCTAATTAAATATATCTAAGGTCTAATTATAGGTATTCACATTGCAATTACTATTATATAGTTACTATTTATATGTCATGATGCTTTTTCATAGCTATTTTATAATTTCATTTAAATGAGGATGATGAATTTTTTTTATGAGGATAGAACATCAAAATGCACATCCATTTTTTAATGTATACATGTTATTTAAACATAAATAAATAAAATTTGTTTTAGGTTTGATATAACAAATTGGATGGCTCATTTTTTCTATAAATTACCAACTCGGTCATTAATAATATAAAAAATTACTACATAATTTCCAATGTAAGGTTCGAACTCCTAATGGTTAATCCCAGGTTTAAAAAAAATTCTAAGATAGTTATCTATACTTTAGCCTCTTATCCTCATGGGGATGGGATAAAATTCACTAGAGAAATGACAAAAGTTGTCCATAAGACATGTTTTATTATGCAATCAATTTTATTTATGGTATTAGGAAAATGAATCAACCATTATGAGTTGAATTGAGAATATAGACAAAATAATTTAATACATCGCATCAGTGATGCTATTTCTCACCATTTCATGATGAGTTTACATAAATGTAATCTAGTTGAGTGGTTACCTAAGCCTCTACTTCTTAAGTCTACTCATTAGATTTTGATCCTTCGTAACCACTTCAATCTCCCAAAATTCTTTGACCAAGGCTTCAGAGTTCATGTCCATGAAGTCTAATTTGTCTAGAATGGTGTATTGTTGAGTTCTCTTTCTTCTACCACCTACAAGATAAAATATTTTTTGTTATCGTAGAGTTCCACCTTGTTGACGCATTTGTTTTCTCAACTTCTGGAAAATCTTGTGTCTAAAATCCAATTTAAGAACTCAACATCAATATTCTCAATTTAGGTGTTACCTTACTTTTCCCTAACTAAGGTTTCAATTCTTTCCACTTCTTCCTTCATTGAGGCATAAAAACTCCAATTGTATATGTATGCTACATCCAAAATATCTTTCAATTTATCTCTAGTTTCCTTCTATTAAGGACCCTTCTGGTTTGGTTTCTACAAGCCCACAATCTCCCCTTTCAAGCTGCATGGGTACTTCCTACACCCATTTTGTTCTTTCTTCCAACCTAATTTTCATTATTTTCCATTAAAAAAATCCCTCCAATGTGTTTTCCATCAGCCATTGACTATAAATTGCATAGTTCTTTAGACCCACTATCACTTAACATATTAACACATGAACCATAGAGTTTGAATTGAAATGTGCCACTCCCCCTACCACTAACCATCTAGGAAGAGGTGAATATGTGTCCCCCAACTTGAAAATGCTTAAGGATATCCAAGCTCACCTAGAAACAAAAAAGAAACATAACATAAACTAACCTCCAATGTATCTCATGACACTTCTGTATTGTACCCAATTCGAAAATCAGGCACACTATCTCAACTTCAACAAAACTGGGGCAAGATTTTTCGTAATGACTCTAAACACCCCCAAACCTTCCCAAACTTTCGCAAATTGAATATTGGGTTCTACTGTAGACTTAGAAAATACTAGCAAGTGATTTGGAAGATGGAATTAGGCTCTAACTTGGAATATGCACATTTTCTGGGTACGTCATGCTTGGGTAGACTCCTTTGGCTAAACCAAAGGCTTCAAGGCAATAGTCCCAGGGCTTCTGTGGAAACCCACTGGATTCTGGTGGAAATATGGAAGTATTATAATGTAACAAATCCCAAGCCAACTACAAGAACGATGAGACTAAAAAATCATAGGTTATTTGGATTTTCGGATAAATTGAGAGAAAGTTCATTTCATTGGACAACTCAACTAGTCTATTTTCAACTCAACCCAAACAACCTCTAAAACCTAAAAATTTCTAAACCAATGTTGGGGATGGGCTCTATACTGTCCCACCTACCTGAAATATTTTACAATACTCAATTTGGTGCGCTAAAACTCAATATCTGACCCAAAGAGTGAAAGCTAGTAAAAAATTCAAGACATTGACCATAAGTAGAATAAATTATTGAAAATAAAAATACGAATAGTAGAGAAAGGCACATATCTTATTCATTGCAAGTATGCAAAATATCAAAGGATTGTAGGAACAACATCCATGATTACATAGATCCAACCCACTCTCCAAATGACCATCAAACACCAAACATGTTATGAGTGCACCAAAACACATTAAAAAATTCACCAAACTGGAACGGGTACTAGAAATCGACTTGTTACAGTAGTATGAACAGAGAATGGACTAAATGTCCACTCCATCATGGCCAACTGAAATGAAAAAAACCACTCTAATTAGTTACAAAAGATTAGGGGCCCATCTCCCTAATGGATTGCAAAGGGCACATCTCCCGAGCATGAGTAGCATGAGAAACATTATCATAATCTAAATAACCAACCAGCTAACCTCGACTAATGCGTTATGCCTCCTTTTAAAAATTTCACTTGCCTCCAATACTATGCTCCAACCGATGGAACGATGAAAACCATGGTCAAGACTAGTTTGGCCACTTAGTCAATACTAGTGGCAAATACCATGGAACGCCAAAAACCATTCATTGGGTAGTTGAGTGATCCTTATCCTCATTCAATGCACCCTCTAACTTCTTTTACCAACTCTTCCCTATTTTTTACGGTTCCTCGGCTAACCAACTTAGAGTTTGTCCACTTTCTTAAATGTTTTCCACTAGCTTTGGGTCATAAATGCTTTCCAAGTGGTCCATGGTGCTCTCCAACCACTTTCCTTGATTTAAGGAGCCTCCCTTGGTCAAAGATAATATTTGTCCACTTCTTCCCACCTTTCCTTGATTTGTGGAACCAGGTTTTTCCATTTTCTTATCTTGACCACTTCTTCCCATCTTTCCTCGATTTAAGGAACCATCTTCCTCATCATTTCGTTTGGCATTGAGTTTGTCCACTTTATCTTTTCCCTCCAATCTTCCTATGTGCCACCAATAGTCAATATTCTCTCATAAAATCATAAATAAATTATTGGTAAATAATTATTTATGAGAGAATTGGTCCCTAGCTTATTGTCTAATATTATTTGACACCACATTCCTTAGCCTTGCAAGAAAATTCGAGTTTGGATGTGCATACTTCAACTTTGGGGAAGATATTTCTTCATATGGCCCACCTTAGCTCATAATTGAACTTGCAGCATAATATCTATTCCTCTTTCACATTGACTTGAAGTTGCACTTGGATTTTCCCACTTGTGATTATTATCAACCTTGGGATTATTTCACCAATAGTTTCAACCACATGCATATTTGATGAGTCAACCTTGGCCCATCATCTCCTTCATGTGCCTACCTTGTCCCATTAGCTCCATTAATTTGACAACTATCATGAACATACCAAAGTCACTTAGGCTATTTTGGTCATTAGAAATATTCGGGGACATAACAACTTCTTATAGGCACCACCATACATTTTCAAATTATCTACATGGTTCTTTCAAGATATGGATTAATGATCAGACAAGGTGGAGAACTAAGTCTCGAATGAAAGAGATGAATGATAATGTCCTTCTTTGTCTCTCCCTTCTCCTTCACATACGTAACCATTATATCAACTCGTCGCCCGTTGTCCATTGACCTGAAAAATTGAAACTACATCCCTCGGATGCACCCATAACACGTTACAGGGAGAACATGATCGCTCAAATTACAAAAACCATAATAGATCATTTTTTCCAAATCCTACTCAATTTCTATGTTTTCTAAATATATATATATATATTTTAAAACATACTTTTTATTTTTATTTTATCTTATAATATACGTAATTTTTCCAAATTTTATTTTGACTATCTAATATTTTTTTCACGCGGAAAATACCAGCTTCTTGCTATTCCAAAGGATACAAGGAAAGCTAACACATGCATGGGAAATCCCAACAAATCCCAACAAGCTTCCCTACATATCGTGGATGGTAGTTCGAGCAAACCGTCAACTGGTCATCCAAGCCAGAAGATGTCTCAACGGAATGGAACCGGGGTGGATGGAATGAAATCCATCTATCCCCACTAACAAACCACCATATCATTGACAAACTATATGATATTTTTATTATTAACTTTAAGTACATAAACCACATTTATATAATATTACATTTATTTTTTTATATTATAAAACAATGGCTACACACTTATGTAGAGATATTTTAAGGTTCTCAATTTGTACATGCACACTCAAAATTATAATTTTATGCCATTGTTAAGATGTCTATACTAAAACATCAAAGTCTTTTAGCACTAACAATTAAGGAGAATAGAGTGATATTCAGTAATTAATGTTCTTATCACTCATGCTAAAAAATAGATCAATGTTCTTGTCTCGTAGCCCTAACCATTAGGAAATAAAATAATATTGATTTATTTAATCCCCTATGCTAAAAGTGCAAAGTTCATTCGACTTAGGTGGCCGATAAGAATTTAATCATAAAAAGACTTGCGGAGTGAAAGTTGAGAGAAGACTGAGATGGCCGATAATAATTGAATCCTAAAAAGACTTGAAATGTGATGATCCCACTTGAAAGTTCGAAAGTGATGTCATAATCTTATCTTTTTCGTGTTACAAGAATATTATCTTTTATGTAGCGAAAAGTTAGTGTTAATATCAGTTTGGAAAAAATTGTGGTCTGATTAAATTATTACTATTTATTTATTATAAAATGAATTTTAATTGAAAAGAATAATATAATATAAATATAGTTTTTATTTTAATATTTATAAAAATATTTACTTCAGGTTGATAGATTTATTGATAATAGAAAATAATAATACAATATAATAAATGTGAATGATAAATTATATTTAAGTATATTAATATAATTTTATTTTGAAGGAGGATGAGGGAATGTTTAATGTGGATGTAGTGTAACAAGGTTTTGGCATTTGGGAGGTTAGATATCATAACTTTGGATGATAGGAAAGTTAAGGGACATCCAATTAGTTAGTAGGATGATTAGTAGTAAAATTTTCTCTCTTGATTAATGTAAAGCTAAATCGAAAAGAAAACATTTAAGTGAAATGTTTAAAAATGAATGACAATGAAACTACTTCAGATTGCAATGTGGAATTTATGAACTCTTCTAAGTTAAGTGGCATAGAGATAATGATGGTTGCAATGCAAAAGCATTAGATGAGTGGCATAGATATAATGATGGTTGCAATGGAAAAGCATTAGAGGAGTGGCATAGATATAATGATGGTTGTTATGGGAAAGCATTGCATCCATGAAAATAAAGCTAGTTTGTGTGAAGGAAACCACCCAACAATATGTGCATATATATAGATGTTGCACATGCATGGGAATAGAAATTTTGTTTATACATTTGATGGGGGAATTGATGTTGCATAAATGTTTGAAAAAAGATGATAATGAAACTACCTTAGATTGCAATATGAAATTTATGAACTCTTCTAAGATAAGTGGCATAGATATAATGATGGCTCTCATGGCAAAGAATTATATTAGTGGCATAGATATAATGATGGTTGCCCTGGCATCTATGAAAATAAAGCTAATTTGTGTGAAGGAAACCACCCAACAATATGTACATATATAGATGTTGCACATGTAGGATAATAGAAAATTGTGTTTATACATTTCACTCTTTCACTTAAGAAAATATTTCCAAGCCAAGAACTATGAGGACATATTTTGTTCTATGGCATTGTTTATGTGACATGCATATGTATAAATGCAGTTAAGGTGCATGAAGGCATAATTAAGCTATTGAGCTTATGAGAACCTAATTTATTCAAATATGCAGTAAGCTTCATTGATTAAAATATTGTCTATATATGGGCGTTGCTTGAGTCTTTGTAAGAGGGGAATCATTGCTATCATCTTCATTTTCTTGAACTTCAAGAAAAGGTTGTGTTTGTATTCTTGATTATTGTCATCTTGGTAGTAGTTCATATTGACTTAATATCATTATAGGTTTACCAAATCTATAAAAAACATATACTTCAGAATAAAAGTTTTGTATCACTAATAAAAAAGAAACTCTGATACATTCAATATTTCAATAAATTTTAAATTTTAAATTAAAATAAGTTTAATAACTTATACTAAACAAGCTTTTATTTAATTATATAGAAACTAAATATCCAAAACAAAAGCTTACATAAACTGAGAAAAAGTTATTGAAGAAAGCTTTTATATGTTTTTTCAATTTTCTAATTGTCTTTCTACACCGATTTCCTCTTTGTCACTTTCTTTCAATTTTCCATTGTCTTTTTACCCACTAACTACCCTGATTTCCTCGTTCTCACTTTCTTTCACTTTTCCATTGTCTTTTTTTTTTAATTTAAATCCAACTACACCAATTGGTTCTCACTTTCTTTCAATTTTCCATTGTCTTTTCACAGCTAACTACCCTGATTTCCTCATTCTCACTTTCTTTCAAATTCCCATTGTCTTTTCACCCACTAACTATCCTGATTTCCTGGTTCTCACTTTCTTTCACTTTTCCATTATCTTTTTTTTTTTTAAAATTTAAATCCAACTACACCAATTTCCTTGTTCTAACTTTCTTTCAATTTTCCATTGTCTTTCCACCAGCTAACTACCCTGATTTCCTGGTTCTCACTTTCTTTCAATTTTCTAATTGTCTTTTCACTAAGTGATAAGTTATTAAAAAATATTTCACTTTCGTTTCTTTTGTTTTCTTTTTTAAATGCAACTTTCTCATTTTCTTTCAATTTTCCATTATCTTTTCACCCACTAACTACCCTGATTTCCTAGTTCTCACTTTCTTCCAATTTTCCATTTTCTTTTCACCCACTAACTACCCTGATTTCCTCGTTCTCACTTTCTTCCCATTTTCAATTAGAAGAAGAACGTCTCCCTTTTTTTCCAATTTTCAATTAGAAGAAGAACGTTCGATGAGGAGAAGAACGTCCCCTTTTTTTTCGTTGTCTTTCAATATTCTCATTGTCTTTGTAGCTGTACACCAAAGAATTTTCCAGGCTTTCTTCATCTCTTTCCCCACTCAATACCCTCACATCTCTTTAATGCACTTCTTTCAATTTTCCACGCTTTCTTCATCTCTTTCCCCACTCAATACCCTGACATCTCTTGTATGCATTTTCCAGATCTCCCGGCATTATATATATACGTACATAGCCAAGAACTAAACTCAGAGGCTTTGGAGGACGTTGGAGTCGGAGAGTAAGAAATGGATCATGCACTGAGGACGCTGCTGTGCTTTTTTATCATGACGGACTATGTAGCTGGAGCAACAATTTTAGAGGACGCTCGTGGTTATCCATTTCTATCAGCCATGGATAATCACGATGGAAGAGACGTGGAAGCGCTTCTGTCCTTCAGAAACGAGATCAAATCCGATCCATTTGGAAAGCTGTACAACTGGACTGCGCGGAATACCAAGAATATATGCTCGTGGCATGGTATTCGCTGCAGAAAACACTCGAGAAGAGTGGTTGCTATAGACCTTCATGGATCAGGATTCCAAGGTAATCTTTCTCCATTTCTTGGCAAATTCTCGTTGTTGCGTAGTTTGAATCTTTTCGGCAATAATTTGACAGGGAGAATTCCACCCAACTTTGGTCTGCTTAAAGCGATTGGAACACTTGACCTCAGTGGGAATGAACTCAGCGGTTCTATTCCTGTTGAATTGGGCTTGTTAAAGAAACTAGAGTACCTAGATCTACAGGATAACAAATTGGAGAACACCATTCCTCCATCTCTGGGAAACTGCTCTTCTCTTAAGCTTTTAAATTTGGGGTACAACCTATTGTTAGGGAGTGTGCCACGTCAGTTTGGAAATTTGAATCAACTTACACACCTATCTATTTTGTTAGGGTCCTTGGTTATGTCAGCAATGATGATGAACGGGGTAATATTTCAGGTACTATCCCTCCTGAAATAGGAAATTGCAGTAAACTGTCGTTTCTGGACTTAGGAGGTAACAAAATTCAAAGTCCACTGCCCATGAGTATATTCCGTCTACCCCTCTCGTATCTCTCTTACTGAAAATCGCCTCATGGGAAACATCCCTGAAGCCATTACCAATTTGACCATGCTAACTTACCTGTGCCTTTCCGTGAATACACTCACTGGTAATGTACCGGAAGCCATTTTCCATTTGACCAAATTGACCGGCCTAGATCTTTCTGGGAATGAACTCAATGGTAATATCCCTCAAGGCATTGCCAAATTGACTCAATTGAAGGGACTAGACCTGAGTTCAAATTGGCTCACGGGGAATATATTTCTAGGCATTGCTAATTTGAGTCAGCTACAAAAAATATCTGTTTACAAATTGCTTCACCGGTAACATAATGATGAATGTCAATTTGAGTCACTTGGCTGTGTTATCTATTAATTCAAATGGTTTCACTGGTAACATCGAAGCCATTACCAATTTTAAGATGCTTCGATATCTTTCTGCCATGGACAATAGTGTTACAGGTACAATTCCAGAAGCCATAGGTAATCTTCAGTTTTTGGAACAGATATATCTGCATTCAAACAATTTATATGGACAAGTCCCATTCAACATTGGTCGTCTAAAGGCTCTTACTGCCCTCGGCATATATAACAATATAATTTCTGGGAGTATTCCTGACAGTATTGCTGGTTTGGCTTCACTTGAGATTTTAGATTTATCACACAATGATGTGGAGGGGTTGATTTCTTATAACATCGGCAATTGTACTTCATTGCAAGTTTTTTCTGCTCACTCTAATCATTTGTCTGGGATTTTGCCAGCATCTTTGGTCAATTGCACTCAGCTTCAATTATTGGAATTAAGGAAAAATGGATTCACAGGAAAGCTTGCTCAATACCTTGCATTTCTCCATGAATTCATCGCTTTAAGTGTTGGTTATAATAATATACAGGGTGGTATTCCTAAAGACATTACAAATCTTAATAATTTGCATGTGTTGGATTTATCGAACAATAAATTTGGTGGAAGAATACCATTTCATCTCGAGAGACTTTTCGGATTTGCAATCAATGTATCTGCACCAAATGATGATATGTTATATGAGGAAATTCCAGTTGACATGAAAGGAAGTCAGTAATACCAGCAAGCATAGGAAGTATGAATAGCCTAAGATTGTTAAATTTGTCTGGAAACCAATTGGAAGGTTTAATCCCTACTTCTCTTGGTGAGATATATACTTTGAAGGAGTTGGACTTGCCAAAAAATAATTTGAGTGGAGCAATTTGTTGGGCACTATTTTTGACCCCTTTTTGCCTCTTAGATAACCTTCATTTCCTTCCTAAAACCTCCATTTTGAGTAGAAAGCCTTAAAGTTTATCTATAAACCTTGGTCAAAGAGGTATAATATCATTTGCTTATTAATAAATTGAGTTTTGTGATTTTTTTTTGGCATTTTAACTAGGATTTTTACTTAGACTACGGGATGTACTAACTTCCCGTATTACCTCCAAAGTTGAGTAATTGCAGGGCAGTTAGGAGGGAAACGGAAGATCAAGAATGGATCCTTAATGTCCACAAATGGATGAATATCCAACAGTCAGGTGAAGTGGCCTGTGCAGATGTCGAGTCAATCAGAGTCAAAGGTGGCCACCTGTTCTGCGTTCAACACAAAAGAAGGAACAATGTTGATTTTGTGGAACTCCACGATTCTGAAGATGATCTCGATTAGCTCTTAGCATTAATTAGATGCAGGTTTATAGCAATTACAGTTTGATTTAGAATTTGTATAAATCATTTACAAGACAATGAGAAGGGGGATCACGATTTTGAAGAGGAACGCACTTGTGCTTCCAAACTGCGTGGTATCTCTGTGTAAAACAATTCTGGTGAATGAATACAAAGTTTTAGTTCTGTGAAATCTTTTTATGTGTGTTGAGCAAGGCTTTGGAGGGCCCCCATCGTCAAACTCTCACACTTTCCTGTTGCCGGTAGATCGATTTGGATGTTGCAACGATTTACTTCTGGTGTTAGCTATCTGAATTGTGTTAATGGTATGCATTTCGTTGTAATTTCCAGTTTATAAGTTGAAGAACAAGTTTAGTCAAGTTTTAAATCGATTCTATTGATGCTCTATTTCTTTCATTTACGGTTTAAATTACAAATTTTGTCACACTGTATATCATTGGCAATATTGGATAAACGCTGTTCTTCACTGGTTAAAATGCTAAGGATATCAAATGGTTCAGACCACGACCTATGTGTATTGTTCACTACTGTTTATTTGATAGTGAAATGGTAAAAAGACATTTACAAATCATGAACACTGTCTTGTAAGAGAAATTGATTGGTAATTGTCTTTCAGCGCTGGTAGAATTTTGCAGTTTAATCTTAGGGTTTATAAATTTGTTGTTTAATTAATTTTTACCTCAGTCTTTTATGCTTTCACAAGTCAATTACTGTATGCTTAAAAAGGAAACAATGAAACTACCCTTGTAAGAGGATTTTGTCTCTGTGAGCTGCAGTATCTCAGTTTCTGTCAGTAGATTTAATTACAGATAGCTAAATTCTAAATGAGTCTAGCTTCTCTGTCCTAAACTTGGATGTGTCTCGAAGTTCACAAACCCGGATTGATTTTAAATTCAAGTTCTGATTAACATTGATAGATCAGAGCCCAACATTTTGGCGCCGTTGCCGGGGAGGCATTGTAGAAGCAGGCTTAGGAACTTTAGTTTTCTGATAAAAACAAAATTTTCAAACAAAAATATAGATTAGATTTCACTTTTATGTTTAGACTAAGAGACGAGAAAGGAAGATTTATTAAAAACCCCCCAAAAACAGAAATAACAGGAGCTTCTCTTCCAAAAGGGTTCATCTCAACAGTTGGTAAATTCAAAATGTCTGAGGAAGAAACATCAAAAGGCCCAACTGCAGAACAGAGAAGGGAGTACGAGAGGATGTTAGAAATAGAAAACAAACGCAGACAAGAGAGAAGGGAAGAAAAAAGGAGGGAAGAAGAAAGAAGACATGTGAGGGATGAAGGAATAACAGAAGATCAGGAGGCCACCTTTAAATTTCCTATCTTAGACACTAGCGTTATCCTAGGGGAAGAGGTGAAAATGAAGAATATTCCACCCTCTGTCTTACCAAACTTTTATGGCATGACCTCTGAAGATCCTGAATCTTTCCTATTCGAATTTGACATCTTGTGTCGAACTTATGGATATACTGATGACACCCATAAGCTCCATCTTTTCCCTGCTACTCTTAAAGAAGCTGCCTTGAAATGGTTCATGGGTTTAGGAGAACACTCTATCACTAGTTGGGATGACATGAGGAAGATCTTTCTTCGAAAATATCAAGCATATTGCATATCAAAGGGGTTGAAAGATGACATTTTTGGCATGACTCAACAGGAAGATGAGAGTGTGGAGGAATATTTGGAAAGATTCTCATACAATTTACAGAAATCTAAATAAAATTCTTTAACACCTGAAATGATTAGAACAATATTTTTGAAAGGAATAAGAGAAGAGTATTTGGACATTTTAAATGTTATGGGAAAAGGTGACATTTCTTACCTTCCTTTTGATGAGATACAGGACTTATGTCAAAAATATTCCAGAGGAAAGGCTCGAACTGGGAAAAGAGATAGCAATACCAAAGCAACTAAATCTGCAAACAGTGGCATTTCTAGAGCTGAGCTTGGGAATCTGCTAGAAGATTTCAAGACTGATTTATTAAGCACCTCAGGTACACAAGTTGAGGCCACAAAAACCAAGAAGAGGCAAGAGCAACAGGACCAACAAGATCAGGCTTTGTCTATTTTTTGTCCTAAATGTAGAAAGAAACACCCACTTAGAGAGTGTCCTTTAAATACTGTTGAAATTTGTGGCTTATGCACTTTTAATCACAAAACTGATGATTGCCCTAGATTGAAGGAACTGCAGGCAGTTCGACTGGAGGAAAATCACAGCATGGAGTCTCTTTACTTCATGGGACAAAGGAGACCTTGGCAGCCACAATTCTCAGGTATGTCTCAAGATCCTATGCAGCAATTTAATACAAATTATCAGACTCCTGTTCAAAATTCATGGAATGCACCCATGCCTTGGCAAACTTGGTCTCCTCCATTAACCCAATCTGCTCCAAATTGGAGAGGTTATGCCCATGGTAATCAAACATATCAGCAGGCTTATTTGTAGCCATACCAACAACCTTCAGCCTATCCCCAATACCAGCAGCAACAAGTCCAAACTCCTTATCAAGCCCCACCTTTTCAAAATCCATCTTTTCAACAGCCCAATAATATGGCTCCTCAATTGAGTGCACCACCTCAACAACTTCAGTTGCCATCTAATTAGCCTCCACCTCGGCCTACACAACTGCCAGCTCAGCCAATGCCCAATCCAAATAATAAAACCGACAGACCCATGTATAATGTTGATGATGGGACAGTGCTTCCCTACTCCATTCTTCCACTGCAAAATATCAATTTGAGATCTGGTAAAACCTTAGAAAAACAGTCTCCTGTTATCTTAGAAGAATAACCAGCAAAAGACAAAACTCCAAAAAAATTGAATACAGAAAAATCTCAGTTAGAAAATCACAGTCAACGAGGGAACACAATAGCATCTTATCCACCTCCTTTTCCTAAGAGGTTAATCAAGGAGAAACCTTCGATTTCCTTACCTGACTTCGATGTTCTGAATGAGTTAACAAATGTAAATGTTAAAATTCCTTTACTGTAGGCTCTAAAAGATATCCCGATTTACACTAAAGCAGTTAAAGAACTCTGTCTTAACAAAAGAAGAAAAGATCCATAAAAAATTCACGTGGTAGGCAATCTAGCAGGGTTAATGTCCAACACCGTTTTCATTGAGAAGTATGTAGATCCTGGAATTCCAATGGTTACAATTACCATTAATAACTTTTCCATCCCAAAAACGTTGATCGATTTAGGTGCTGCCATTAACGTCATGAACCTAGAGACAATGAATTACCTTCACTTGACAAATCTCAGACCCACCACAACTGTCTTAGAATTAGCTGATAGGTCTAAGATTACACCTGAAGGGGTCTTGGAAGATATTATTGTTTCTCTAGACTCCTGGGAATATCCTGTTGATTTTATAGTCCTACAGCCAAAATCCAACTTAGGAGGTCACCCATTAATCCTTGGCAGACCCTGGCTAGCAACAGCAGATGCTTTCATAAGATGTCGATCAGGAAGCATGCTTATTTCGCATGGGACAGAGAGGAAACAGATTGCACTTTACCCTTCTGCCCAATGACCTTCCACATTAGATCAGCTGTCATGGACTAGTGAAACCAAAGAACAAGAAGAAGAGGTAATTCAACCTGTTCTAAGTATAAATTAGTACTTCAATTTCCAAGAAGACAACGACGAAGATCTACTGGATTATTTTATTGCTGAACCTAATATTTCTGCAGAATTACAAGAAATGGAATATGCTATAGCAGAACAAGTTATGGGTCATAATTTCCAGGAAAATTGCAATGTTCATTCCCTAGCATTAGCACTTGATGACGTTTTTAATGTTCATTCCATCACCGATATTCACAGTAAAACTGTAGAAATCAGTCCAGGCAAAACTCTGAAAATAGGTGCACATCTTACCACATCACAGGAAGAACAGTTGACCACTTTGCTAAATAAATACTCCCATGCATTTGCCTGGGAGTATACTGATATGCCAGGCATTCATCCTGAGACATGCACACACCACATTTACCTAGATGACACAATACGACCACTGAGACAGCCACAACGCAGAATGAACCCTATGCTAAAGGAAATAGTCAAAGACGAGTTACAGAAGTTGTTAAAAGTGGGATTTATATACCCCATCTCCGACAGCCAATGGGTCTCACCCTTGGTTGTTGTTCCTAAAAAAAATGGTAAGCGGCGTATATGCATCGATTACAGGGAATTGAATAAGGCAACTTTAAAAGACTATTTTCCATTGCCTTTCATTGATCAAGTACTGGATGCTTTAGCTGGAAAAGAATATTTTTCATTTTTAGATGGCTTCAGTGGTTATAATCAGATTAGTATTGCAAACGAAGACCAAGACAAGACCACCTTTACATGTCCCTGGGGCACCTATGCCTACAAAGTTTTACCTTTTGGCTTATGCAATGCCCCAGCTACCTTTCAGCGAGCTGTTTTGGCCATCTTTGCAGATCTGATTCATGAGTGTGTTGAGGTTTACATGGATGACTTTTCTGTATATGGACGTACCTTTGAAGATTCCTTAGCAAACTTAGAGAAAATTATGAAAAGGTGTGTTGAATCCAACCTTTCCCTGAGTAACAAAAAGTGTTTCATGATGATGACTGAAGGGATAGTTTTAGGACACCACGTTTCTTCGTCTGGAATAAAAGTAGATCCTACTAAAATTCAAGTCATTAAAAATCTGTCTGAACCCACAACTCAAACAGATGTGAGAAGCTTTTTAGGGTATGCAGGCTATTATCGTAGATCCATTGCAAATTTTAGTAAGATAGCCCTGCCATTGTTTAAATTGCTTTCAAAGGACGTGTGTTTTACTTGGGATATTGACTATAAATCTGCATTTCAGACACTTAAGGAAAAGCTCTCCACTGCTCCCATTTTAAGGGGACCAAATTGGACATTGCCTTTCCATATTTCCATTGATGCGTCCGCTACTGCAATAGGAGCCTCATTGGGCCAGAAAGAACATACTTTGACTTATGCTATCTATTTCATTAGTAAAAATCTGGCACCTGCAGAGCTGAATTATATAGTCACTGAAAAGAGATGTTGGCAGTGGTTCATGCTGTAAACAAAGTCCGTCATTATATCACTGGCTATGAAGTTTTTGTTCATACAGATCATTCAGCTTTACGCTATTTAATGAATAAATCTATCACTAATGGTCGGATTACTAGATGGTTGTTATTATTGCAGGAGTTCAATATCACTGTTTTAGATAGGCCTGGACGAGAAAATCAGGTGGCAGATTTCTTGTCTCGCTTACACAATACTGGTGAGGTTGTTCCGGTTTTAGATAGTTTTCCTGATGAGCATCTATTTGCAATTTCTATTATCACTCCTTGGTATGCTGACATTGCCAATTATTTGTCATCAGGCCAACTACCACCATCAATGACCTCTAAAGAAAAAAAGAAGATTATTAAACAAAGTGCTAGGCATGTCTGGATTAATGGTGATCTCTTTTATACAGGATATGACTTAATCATAAGAAGATGTGTCCGACAGGATGAAATCTTGGATATTTTAAAGGCATGCCATGATGAACCATGTGGTGGCCATTTTGCTGACAAAAGGACAGCATATAAAATACTCAATTTGGGGTATTATTGGCCTTCCATTTTCAAAGATGCAAAAAGGTATGTTAGAAGTTGTGACACTTGTCAACGAATGGGACGCCCAGTCCGGTCTGATGAAATGCCACTCCAACCACAGATTCTCATTGAACCATTTGAAAAGTGGGCCCTTGACTTCATTGGTCCCATTCATCCACCATCACATGGACAGAAGTACATTTTGGTCTACACAGACTATGTTACTAAATGGGTAGAGGCCAAGCCTTTACCAAGAGCTACGGAGCAAACTGTGGTAAATTTTCTGTTTGAAGAGATCTTTGTTAGATTTGGGGTGCCTAGGGAAATTGTGACTGATCAAGGTGCCCAATTTACTTCCAAATTAGTGCAAGAGATAGCAGAAAAATATAAGATCAAGCACAGGAAGTCCACTCCTTACCATCCACAAGCCAATGGCCAAGTGGAATCTACAAATAAAACCCTAGAAGGCATCATCACTAAGACTGTTCAGATGCATAGGAAGGACTGGTCAGCAAAGCTTACTGAAGCTTTATGGCCATATAGGATCACTTGGAAAAATAGTACTGGTTTTTCTCCTTATCAACTGGTTTATGGTAAGCAAGTCCTCCTTCCCATTGAGTTTCAAGTTCATACTTTCAAATTAGCAGCAGATTTGGGCATAGATCTTTCAGAAGCTCAGCAAGAAAGAATACTTCAGTTGAATCAGCTGGATGAGATGAGGCAGGCTGCCATAGAACACAATATTCTGATACAACAGCAGAGAGCTCAATGGCATGACAAATTTATCAAAAAGAAGCAATTTCACATTGGTGACTGGGCACTGTTGTTTGACTCCAAGTTTAAAGATTTCAAAGCCAAATTTACTACTCATTGGCTTGGTCCATATGAGATTGTCGATGTCTATGACAATGGTTCAGTAAAACTTCAAACCATAGATGATGAAGCACATAAATTTGTCGTCAATGGCCACTGGCTCAAGCTGTACCACAAACCTATCAACACGGCAGATTTTGTCCAACAGATTTCACAGCAAAAGGAACTGCAAGTGCTGGATAAACACCTCAGTGTTTTTCCTTCACCTGCTCCTTAGCTGCTCTGATACAGCTAGCAAATAAAACAAAAAGAAAAAAGAAAAAAAGAGAAAAAAATATATATATATATATATAAAAAAAAAAAGAGGCAGTTTAGTTGTGAAAACCAGTTCGCTGGCACAATATAAACTGGAATTTTCTGTGGAAAACCAGGCTTGCCTGGCCATTGAAAATTCCCAAAAAAAATCTCTTTCTATTTTCCTTTTTTGTTTTACAAATAATGCAGATCTTATTTGACTTGAGGACAAGTAAAAAATTAGGCCTGTGAGGGGGATAAACAGTCATTCTTCTTTAGAACCCTCCGAGTCTTTTTCAAGCAAAAGATTGTGATTTTTCATCAGCAGAAGGGACCTGATTACTAGCAATTTTATCAGCAGAAGGGACCTGACTTGTGGTAAGACAGAAGAGATCTATGAAGAGGCCCGACCTTTAGTGAAAATGAAGGAAATAGAGACAGCAGTAGATAGAAAACATTAAATGGACAATCAGAATACAAGCCAATTTCACACTGGCAGCAAGCTCATCAAAGGAACATCAAGCAAGTCTGTAAGAATTTATGGTTTTTATGTTTAAAAAGTTTCAAAATTCTTTTGTTTATAAGTGATGACATCTTACAAATTTGACTGCCTATTATTGCCATTATTCTGATAAGTCTCTACCAAGCTCCTTATTTACCTTTCATTAATCTCTGCCATTACCTTACTTAGTCTCTGTCAGCACTTCATTTTTATCTCTGCCAATACTTCATTTTCCACCTTAGGGGTCAGAATGGTTGACATAATCAAACCCAAGAGAAATTTTACATGGTCAACATCTATACTGGACTCTACAGGAAATGTACTGCATTTTATAGAACATACATTGCATTCTACAGGAAGTATACTGTATATTACAGGCAGAGTTTCAATTTGGTTTAAAAGGTAAACAAGGTCTCTTTCTCAGCAAAAGCAAAGCATTGACATAAAAGACTTTCAAAGGTTTCTTTTGTACATGTATATAGTGCATCATACAATGGTTAAATTGAAGAAGGAAACAAGGCATAAATACATCTCCAGCACAGTTTTTATGAAAGGAAAAGGTTTATTTTTGAGAGAGAAAAGAAAACTTCTTTTATACAGCATGTTTATTAAACATAGGGCATATGATAAATTGAAGTATATATATTGCCAAATTGTTTACTAAACATTGGGCATATAAAAAGATTGATATGTTTTCTATCCTAAGTAAATCATCAAATAGAAATGCCATATTATGTAATGATGGAGGAAAACGTGGAATGATGCCCACGACAGCACGCAATTAAATTTGGTTCCTGTATTATGCAAGTCTAAAACACGACTCATTTATTCTACTTGAGGCCGAGTCCAGTTATTGTTCTGCAAAATCGACTGCTGTGTGAATGTAATTGACAGAGAGAAAGGGCCGTGGGTTACAGGAAGTGTGAATACAAGAGTTGTTTAAGAAATTGCGCAGGAAGAAAGGCAATCAATGAAGAAGGAAGTTGTGACTACACTGTGGAGATCGTGCAAGAGGAAGATAGTGGCACGAGAGAAGAGGTAAAATTTAAAAAAACCCTTCTCTTTGTTAAACAACTCTGCTCAAACCAACAGCAAATTTCATAGATTCAGATTATTATCGAGGGGATAGGAAGACAAAGTCAGCGTAAAAAATAAAGACTCCTGTTTTCTATTTTTCAAAATGTCATCTAGATTGGAACCAGAGGTATTTGAGCTCGCAGATGTTTATGAAAAATGTCTAGAAATTTTAAAGAAAAATCAATGGGTGCCTTTCTTTGAAAAATTCGATGGGCACAACGATAATGTGAGCTTAGCCTTTGCTGGCTCGTTTGATGGAGAAAAGGATACAGTAGGGAATTTAAACTTCAGGCTGTCTGAAGACATTTTGGCACAAATCACTGGTCTGCCACAGCAGGGAGAAAGGTTTTTCAAAACCAAGCAATTCAAAGAAAAATCATGGGTACCCTTTTTGTGTAGATCTAGAGCAGGGTCAGTCAACTGGAAGAAAGGGATACCAAGGAGCTGGTTGGTTCATCCTTGGGATGAAATGGTGTACATCATACAAAGATTCGTCACCTGTGAAGGGAGATTCAGTATCGTTTACCTTTACCATATCAAACTGTTGCAGCACTTGACAGGTGAATGTGAAATCAATATGCCCTTTTTCTTGTTGCAGAGTCTAACCAAAATGGCCAAGGCTGTCCAGAAGCGTGAAAAAGACAAATTGACAAGTCTTTTCCACTGTGGACTTATCAAAATCATCATCCAACATGAGTTAAGGAAGCAGAATTTGACATGGACAGAATTTTTAGTTCAAAATCAATTTGAAGAGCAGGAAGAATTGCATGAAGAGGTTCCAAAAGAAGAGGAATTGCTGATGATAACATGCCCTGAGGCAACAAGTTCAAAACTGCCAAAGGATAAAAAGAAGAAAGAGGAAGTATTGCTCCTTCCTGATGATGAAGACAGCCCTGAAGCAACAAGTTCAAAACAACCTCAGAGGAGGATACGAACTAGGAGTGCAATGAAAGGAGATAAATAGTTTCAAAAACAGGAACAAATCTTCACCACTTACCAGAGGAAGCCAAGGAAGAAGCAAGTTTATAGCCAGCCAGCATCAGAGGATGAAGAACACCCACAAACTGTGGAAGGACAAGAAGAAGACTTAGCAGGTGAAATAGGACAGGGAACCCCAGATGCTGATGAGATAATGAGACAAACAAAGAAAATAAATCTCTTCTTAGATCAGCAGGAGAGGGAGAGGGAGAAGGAGAAGCAGTCAAGACAGGGAGTACTAAAAGACTTAGCTTCTCCTTCCTTAGAGCCACAAACTATGCAAGAAGAAAAGAAAGAGGGTTCAGTACAGGGAAGTGACGAATTAGGAGTGGACACCAGTTCTGTCAAGCCTTCAACGAAGAAGAAGACTTCCAAGAAAAATAAAGAGATCAAGAAATTGAAACTTGAAATCAAGGAGTTGGAGCTCAAGAATGAGAAATTAAAAAAGGACAATCGGAAGCTGAGAATTCAGAGGACACACATTTCTAAGACTGCATCCAGATGATATAAGCAGAAGAAGACCTACAAAGCAAAGTATGAGAGGCTGAAGGTCCTTTATGCATCTCCAACATCAACAGATGCATCATCTCAGTAGGAGATTAGAGGCAGGATAATCAGCAGTAAAATTTTGGTTTTGAACAGGGTCAAAGTTTTTTTTGGCATGAGGACATGCAGCAGTTTCCTTTTGGGGGAGATGTTGGGCACTATTTTTGACCCCTTTTTGCCTCTTAGATAACCTTCATTTCCTTCCTAAAACCTCCATTTTGAGTAGAAAGCCTTAAAGTTCATCTATAAACCTTGGTCAAAGAGGTATAATATCATTTGCTTATTAATAAATTGAGTTTTGTGATTTTTTTAGGCATTTTAACTAGGATTTTTACTTAGACTACGGGATGTACTAACTTCCCGTATTACCTCCAAAGTTGAGTAATTGCAGGGCAGTTAGGAGGGAAACGGAAGATCAAGAATGGATCCTTAATGTCCACAGATGGATGAATATCCAACAGTCAGGTGAAGTGGCCTGTGTAGATGTCGAGTCAATCAGAGTCAAAGGTGGCCACCTATTCTGCGTTCAACACAAAAGAAGGAACAATGCTGATTTTGTGGAACTCCACGATTCTGAAGATGATCTCGATTAGCTCTTAGAATTAATTAGATGCAGGTTTATAGCAATTACAGTTTGATTTAGAATTTGTATAAATCATTTACAAGACAATGAGAAGGGGGATCACGATTTTGAAGAGGAACGCACTTGTGCTTCCAAACTGTGTGGTATCTCTGTGTAAAACAATTCTGGTGAATGAATACAAAGTTTTAGTTCTGTGAAATCTTTTTATGTGTGTTGAGCAAGGCTTTGGAGGGCCCCCATCGTCAAACTCTCACACTTTCCTGTTGCCGGTAGATCGATTTGGATGTTGCAACGATTTACTTCTGGTGTTAGCTATCTGAATTGTGTTAATGGTATGCATTTCGTTGTAATTTCCAGTTTATAAGTTGAAGAACAAGTTTAGTCAAGTTTTAAATCGATTCTATTGATGCTCTGTTTCTTTCATTTACGGTTTAAATTACAAATTTTGTCACACTGTATATCATTGGCAATATTGGATAAACGCTGTTCTCCACTGGTTAAAATGCTAAGGATATCAAATGGTTCAGACCACGACCTCTGTGTATTGTTCACTGCTGTTTATTTGATAGTGAAATGGTAAAAAGACATTTACAAATCATGAACACTGTCTTGTAAGAGAAATTGATTGGTAATTGTCTTTCAGCGCTGGTAGAATTTTGCAGTTTAATCTTAGGGTTTATAAATTTGTTGTTTAATTAATTTTTACCTCAGTATTTTATGCTTTCACAAATCAATTACTGTATGCTTAAAAAGGAAACAATGAAACTACCCTTGTAAGAGGATTTTGTCTCTGTGAACTGCAGTATCTCAATTTCTGTCAGTAGATTTAATTACAGATAGCTAAATTCTAAACGAGTCCAGCTTCTCTGTCCTAAACTTGGATGTGTCTCGAAGTTCACAAACCCGGATTGATTTTAAATTCAAGTTCTGATTAACATTGATAGATCAGAGCCCAACACAATTCCTGAAGAGCTATCTAAATTACATGCTTTGAGCACTCTAAATGTTTCATCAAATATGCTACGTGGGCAAATCCCAAGAGGAACACAATTTTCTTCTTTCAATGTAACTTCATTCCATAGGAACAAGTGCTTATGGGGGTGCCCTTTAGATTCATGGAATGACAATAAAATACCAGCTAGAGACATAAATGGTAGTAGTAAGAGTAATAATGTTAAAGTTGGATGGATGAGTCATGCACATAAAAAGATGTCATTCATAGCATTGGGAATTGGTATGGGAATTGGGTTTGGAGGAGTGGTGGCCATGTTTATATTGTAGGAAAGAGCTAGACATTGGTTAATACCCTCTAATAGACCACAATCCTATTATAGAATGTACCGATTTCCTTCATAATACAAAAGCTTAGAAATTCTACCTAAATATCCAAAAACATAAAATATATGACAAAATTGTTTCCAGCTTGAATTTATATTCCAAATATAAAATGTATTGCTTGTAATTATTTATGTAAATTCATGTATACCAATTTTATTTTATAAATATTATTAAATATGTAATATTAATATATCTTTTACTTATTAATTTGTTTTTTATTATTTCTTATTAATTTTTAAAGTTTTATATCTATATCTATATATATAATTAATTAATTAATTTGTGTGTTGTTGTTTTGATATTTTTTAGTATATACTAATTACATTGTCAAATAAATAGATGAAGAGTTAGAAGTTATTAGATTTATAAGTATAAAATGTGTGACATTTTTGTAAATTAAATATATTGAAAATAAGAGATGATTTGTGTGAATTATTTATTAAATTTTTTATAATTTTTTAGTATTTTATTAAAATTTAAATAATTATTTATGTTTTAGTAAGTATGAACTTATTTTAAGGTTTAAGTTTGTTATGTTTTAAGAAAAAATTACAAAATTCACTAAAATTTTAAAATATAAAAAATTATGAAAATATGTATCTAAATGTTTTTGAATATATTTCTAAAATAAATATGTGAAAATGTAATTAAAAGTTATTGATAATTTAAAATATTATTTTTGGACATTTGTCAAATTAATAAATACAAGATAATTTTTTTTTCAAATAAAATGTATTTATACACTTTAAAGAAACAATATTTTTAAATAATTCTCAAAATATTAATGATAATGTTGTTTTATATAGATATAGACATGTAAAAATTAATGTTTACAACTTGAATTTCCACTATACTTCAATGTGTTGTTTGTAATTATTTATATAAATTATTGTATACTATTTTTTCTTTTACAAATTGAGAGTATAACAACATTTTTCTTTCTCATCATCTTGATATTTGAAAAAAAAATGTTATTAAATTTAATATTCATGTATATCTTAATTTGTTTTTTTTTTCACTTTTTATTAATTTTTAATATTATAAATTTAAAATCTTTAATGTTTTATTTTGAAAGTTGTTATTACTTAAAAGTTTCATTATAAAATAATTGTATAAAATAATTGTATGAAAGTTAAAAATTATTAGATTTATATATATAATTGTGTAATCCATGTAAATTAAATATATTGAAAAAAATAGATTATTTTTAATTATATTAAAAATCATTGTGAATAAGATGAATTATTTGTTAATTATTTATTAAGACTTTAATAAAAATTAAATAATTTTATTTTTTTTGAATAAAAAGTATTTTTATTAATTATTTTATTAATAACTAAGATGATTATTTTTAAATTTTGATTTTTTTCCTTATTATATATATATATATTTGTTTTAAGGAAAAAAAATTACAAAAATCACTAAGATTTTAAAATATGAAAATTACTAAAAAGACTTATATATATATATAGCTTTATATATTGCTTTAAGGAAAACTACAAAAATTACTAAAATTTTAAAATATAAAAATTCTGAAAATACTTATTGAAGATCTTTTTATTTGTCTTAAAAATAAATATGAGAAAAATCACAAAATTCTAAAATGTGAAAATGTAATTAAAAATCAATATTGATATAAATAATTTAAAAAGTACATTATTTTTTATATTTGTTAAATTAATAAATGTAAGATAATTTTAGATTCAAATAAAATGCATTTACACACTTTAAAGAAATGATTTTTAAAATATTTCTCAAAATATTAAACAAAAACCAATTTTGCTTTCAAAAAATACTTTCACACATTAACATTAAAAAATTATAAAATTTATAATTTCCATCATACTAAATGTATTATAAATTGTACCAAAATTCCACTTATGATAAACGATATCTACCTATTTAACATATCTAAATTTCCTACATCTACATTAAATTGTTAATTTAACCTCAGGATTGGATTGCCTTCTTTAGCTACAACTCCATTCTCTTTCACAAAATCCATATCATTTTTTCCAATTTTAGATAGCATTTTTTAACTTAAGCCTCCAATTTGAGCACTTTTTGTACCATTGATTTGAGCATTTTTTATCACTGGAAAGATTATCAATAAATCTACAACTTTTATGTTATAATGTTTGATGATTTTCCTGGGATTGTTTGAGATTTTTAAAATATTAAAAAAACATATTTTATTAATCCTCTATGTGACCTCATTTTTTTGCAACGAAAATGTAAATACTGTAATGAAAATATCAATATCAAAGTACAATGTATATAAGGAGCTCAAGGCCAAGGTACTGTTAGTAAAACTCTGTAAGTAATTTTCTTAGTTGTTTTGTATTTTGAGTTTGTATATTTAGGAGAGTGAAGGGATTGACACAACCAAATGAAAAGGGCATGAATCCACTAGGGAAAAAGGTGAATGTCTAGGAAGCCATGAGTACGATGACAGGTGTTATCTCGATGCCATAGGCACTCAAAGAAAGTTTAACCGTGGAAGTTTGCTTGTTGGCCTAAAGTTCTAGGTGATGTCCTAATTAAGATTAAATAGTTATTTTAACTATTATAATAACCTTAGTTACTACTAAAGTTTCCTAAGATTTACCCTTAGAGTTTTTAAAAGAAGAACTAAGTTCTATAAAAACATTAAAATATATCCTTAAACAAAGCTCTTGATTATTATTCAATAAATAAGAGTAGTTAATATTTTGAATAAAATAGTCAATTATGGTGGAACCCTATGGAGAAGTTCACTCGGCTTAGAAACATATGCTTCTTTTTAGTTAAGGTTTGTGTAAAGAATTCATTTTCTTTCAAAAACAAGTGAAATGGATAAAACAACTCATGTATAACTACCAAGGAGTTCAACCAACTTACCAACACCTTCATACGAAGGCAATTAGGCCTCTAAAGGGGGATGGTAGAAAGGGGCATGACCTCAGCCTCAATAGGGGGGGTGATCATCTTGAAGACATACCTTGCTTGGAAATAGAAATGGCAATTTGGAGGGTACACCCGACTGTAACAGAGTTCACTTCTACATGAAGGCATGTGATTTCAGATATTTTGATACATGTGCTAACTGAGTAAGAATTATCTGCATTAATTTATTTATGTATTGGATTTATACTGTAGTAGGGTCAGCCTCTTCAAGAGATCCGAACCCATTGTGATTGGTGTGCCTTCCATAGAGCCAAATTTCAGTTGTTCCAACCCCTTTTTTTGTGTTAATTCCATTCTTTATGAAAAAAGTGGTCGGCGATCCCTAACAGGGACAACCCACTATCTAATCCCATTTTTGCTGCAGAATTCCAAAGGTCAAGATCCATTTTTATTTCTCTTTGGGTGAGTTCCAGACATCGAAAGATTTCCTTGGGTATCCATTATGTTTTTATTACCATAGTCTGAGAAGTAATTGTATCCCTAGGTGAGAATTGACCTCACCCACTCAGTTTTTCGTGTGGTTAAACATTGTTGAAAAGAAAGGGAGGCCTCTATGGTAAGAGTCGGCCCTGTTGTCTCTTTTTACATTTATATGTGTACATATTCATTGCGTTGTTGAAAAGGTTGGGCGACCTCTATGGAGGAGAGTCATGTCCCGATTGTTATTGTTTTTTAATTGAAGAAGAAATCACAATACATTACCATTGTATTGTTGTACCTTACCATTGTAATGATGTACACACTTTTTGGAGTAAATATCCTTTAAGAATCGAACCCAAGATACCTTCTATACGGTTATTGCTCTTTTCATTGAATAAGGGAGAGGCACGGTCTTCATATGATGAATGACCCCATCCCTCTTTATTTGGTATATGCTAACCCATGAAGTTATACAGAGAAAGGCTTATGTGTTTATCCTATTTATATTCAGTTGTATATTGTTTCTGAATTAAAAGAAAAAGGGTGGAAAGAAAACTAGTTTTCCATGAGATGAAATCTAATTTATCACACCCGAATTTAATAAAAAAAAGGAATTTGAACTTGTAAGATATAAAGATGGGAATTTAGTTAAGTAAAAATACCTAATATGTCATCAAGAAAGGTTATAAAAATTAATGTTGAGGTTAAGATGAAGAATTTTGCTGGGACACTTAGTGGTTTTTCTAGCCTAGTGGATTCGTTTCCCCGCTCTTGGGTGATCTCGAGGTGACCTATCAGCGGGAAAACATATGCAGGACAGCGAGTCAGAATGGTTGTAGTCAAGCTCTGAGTCATGCAAGTCTACCTATTTCAGGTAAGCGCTCTTCATTTATTATGTCATTATGTTCGTCAAGCTTTGTAATGATCAATGCATAGAAGCGCAAAGTAAAATATATCATTATTGCAAGTGTTTAAATGATCCTCTATATGATTTAAATAGAAAGAAACGTTATATTAGTCCAAAAAATTATGAGGCGTAAATAGATTTTATTGTTACCCTAACTTTTTCAAGATTATTAAATGAACGAATAACTCCAATTAAAAAGAGATATGTGCCTAACTCTTGTTTAGCCCCTTTAACTTTTTACAATTATGAAACTAAGAAAGAAATATGGTGTTAACTGTCCTTACTATCATAGAATTATTGTATGAATTACTTTTACTTTTACCTTGACTATGAATACAGAAACTTAATGATATCCTCAATCTCATAGAAATAAGTTCTTAATAGTATTTTAATATCAAAGAAGGATATGGTGAATAGAAGCATACAAATTATATTTGCATAAGGTTAACTTAAGGTATGGATAGTTGTACTTGAAAAATACATAACTATTATCATTTTAATATCAAAGAAGGATTTGGTGAATAGAAGCATACAAATTATATTTGCATAAGGTTAACTTAACGTATGGATAGTTGTACTTGAAAAATACATAACTATTATCAAGAGCTTGTATTCATATTTGTACATAAGAGTGTAAAGTTCAATTGGTAATATGGAATCCAACCTTCCTTTTTTTTTTTTTTTCCAGCGGAAAAATCAACATTACAATAGGTGGGGATGGAAACAATAACAAGAGCATCATGTCACTTACAAAAATTGAACATAGGTGGGGAGGGAAACAATATTTCCTCCCAACCATTCAAGCTACAAGATTATGCTTTTAAGATATGACTAAATAGGGTAATCCCAAAATGAATACTTCCCGATTCAAAATTTTAAAAGAAAAAATATGTATATATATTTAGTAATCTTGTTGCTTGAGGGGTTAAGCAATACTTAAAAATTGAGCATGTGTAACAAATAGGACCTATTTTTAATGGTCACAGTTTGAATGTTTAAGTAATTATATATTCAAGTGAGTTCTAGTCTTAAAACATTTTATAATGAACTATAAATTAAAAGGATATATATGATTTTTAATTAACGTTTATATTATCATGTAAACAATGGATTTATCATAATTAGATTGTTTAGATATAGTCTTAAAAATAATAATAAAATTTTTATACAAGCCATTTAATCATCAAAACTATATAACATTAGATTGTTAGGTCTCTTCAATATCTCTCTATTGATACAAAATTGAACACTCAAAATAAATGTCAAAGAAAATAACTATGCTAACAATGAATCTCAATTGTAAAAATGCCTAAAAATATTTTTAAAAAATAACATTTTTCATGTGTTTTTGTCATTTTAAATAAAACTATTTTTTTTAAATATTTATTTTAGTCTCAAATTACATAGAATATGTCTATGTATACTAATTCTAAAAATTAAATGAATCAATAAAAAAATGAGAATGAGAGAGATCGGTATGCATCGTGTTGAGACAACTCATAAGTAAAGAAATAGATCAAACTACGCTAAACAAGTGTCACTCGAAAGGAAAGGATTGATAAAAATTATATCAAAAGACATGATGTTTTAAAGTGGATTCCATTTACTAGCTAACTATAAAGAAACATAATTAGTAATCTTGAGATCATATTCGTAGTAAACATTTCTTCACCCTAAAGGCTTGAAGATTCATGATAATGAAGGTCATTCAAACATGAAGGCAAGGGAAATATATTATTTTAACTAGATCATATTCGTAGTAAACATTTCTTCACCCTAAAGGCTTGAAGATTCATGATAATGAAGGTCATTCAAACATGAAGGCAAGGGAAATATATTATTTTAACTATGGAATTTAAAGGCATCCATACCATCATATGGTAAAACATCACAAAGATGTTATCATCATGCCTCCTAATTAGAATGTTCAATTATCTCAAACATTGAATTTGAAATATTTGTATGATGGATATATTTTGTAATAAAATCTATTTTTTACTTAAATGTTTAAGCTTTATAGGATAAAATAATTAGAGTCGATTCAAAACTTGTACCCAAACAACTATATTTCACCATATTTTAAATGGTGTACTTAAAAATTATCATAAAATTAGGTTAAGGATACTTTATAGGTGTGTTGGAACTAGACCTATCTTTTTGAAGAAATTTTTCCAATGTTGCAACCTATCCTTAACCGCTCATAACATTTATCTTTCTATCTATATGTTTTGGTGTGGTATTAGGAAATTCACGTCTACACTAAAATCATCATTAACCTCTATATCACCCTTATCGTCCTTTATGTTTTGTTGGTGTACTAGTATCTTCAACATTCCTCCCTTTATTGAGATTCTTTTATATCCAAATATACCATGTGAATATCCTTTAAATGATCTACTTACAACATTAACTTATCTATGTAACATCAAAGCTTTGTTGGTGTACTAGCATCTTAAACATTCTTCCCTTTATTGAGATTCTTTTATATCCAAATATACCATCTGAATATCCTTTTAATGATCTACTTACAACATTAACTTATCTATGTAACATCAAAGCTTTGATAGTCATTTGGAAAATGGCGTGTTCTACGTATTTGGAATTTATAACATGTGCATATGCATGTTTCATATAGATTTTGTTAAATAGCTAACCCTTAAGCTTTATTATCCACTTATAAATAGTTGCATTCGTTTTATTTTTTGAAAAGTCACCCACATAATTCTTGGAATGTTAAAACCAAGAGTCACATTGACAATATATAAATAAATGATTGCAATCAATAAAACACAATTGGAGTTCTACCATCAAGTAGTATTAGAGGTAGGGTCTATCACAACTCTTGTCATGTAAGTCTAATATCTTCCCTCTACGCTATGTAGGATAAAATTTCTAGACAAATATCAAATGATTAAGCAATTACAAGAGGCCCAATTGAACCACATCATTTTGGAGTTTTTGAAGAGTTCAAAGTCTCGATCAAGTGGTTGTGGGGAATATTGTTTTCTTGTTATTTTGCTATTAGTCATCTTTGGATTTTGTGCTCCCATTGATCTACTACCTTTATGTATTATGGGGCCCTTAATGATGGGCATCTTCATCAAATTATGTCAGATTTTTTATGCTCATTGCATATGAATCACAACCAATGCAGCAATTAAGGTAAAGGATACACACATAGTTGTAAATAATTGTGATCTTATATGATGCATGTAGTTGCAGTTTAAGCAATTTTTCGAGGGAAAAAGGTTTGAACTTGTGGGTTATTTGGAATATTTCAAGGGTGAGAGATTCAAGAAATTATTGCACAAAAAGAATGAAGAATAGAAAGAACGGACCTTAGAGGCCACACAAAATTATATTGAGGCTAATTGGCAAAGATGAAGTGCCACAATGAGATTCCTGAGAAAGATATTTCTTAAATAAGAACATCAAGATACTTATATGTTCCTACAAGGGACTTGTTTTCACTTGAGTTTTGGTATAATATATATTCTGCTATAAGTGAAATCTTATTCTGCAATGTCGTCAATTTTGTTAAGAGTTGTAATCTCAATGGTCCTAAGTTGGTTAGTTAGTTGAGTCAATGGTCCTAAGTTAGTTGAGTTAGTTGTTGACTAGGTCATTAGTCGAGCCATGGTATACACTAGCCCATAGTATTAGCCAGTGGTTTTGGTGTTATGTGAAACTATATATATGTGTGTTTAATATTGAGAAGGCAATCAATATGCCCTTTGTGTTTCTACTCTTTATGTTCTGTGTATTGCAAACTTTATCATGGTATCAGAGCTGATGGCCTGATCCTTCGATCTTGCTTTTTGGGTAAGCCTCAGAAGTTGGAGAGCACACACACACACATGACTAGAAGTTGTAGCACGGGATGGAGATAGAACACATGGGCCACAACAAAATAATAATAATTTTTTTTTTGGCAAAAAAAGAAAATCAACGGAAAAAACCCCTAAAGGGAGGCTGTCGCACCCTGCTTGAAGGAAAAGTGCGATGTCTAACCCTGAGTTACACCTAAAATCTCCTCATCATCAAATTCAGTGTATAAATCCCTGAAGTTACCCTTATTAAGTGATTTCCCTGGAAGGATTTGTACTCATTTGTACTAGGTTTTGAGAGGTCATCGCAGGATGCACTCAAGCAACTTGCAACGTCACACCTTTCCCAATTATAGGGTGTGACGAAGTCAATTGGATGGAAAAAATAGCTTCTTCGAGTCCCTTCTCGAAGCCTACTGACTTGGGACCCTATCCTTGACCTCGTGGGGGAGCTGGAATTCAGTTCCTAACACCTTGGAAAGATCCCTTAAGCCTCTCCTATCATATCTCAACCTATCCTATCCATATCCTATCCACTTTGTCCTATTTAAATGAAACTCACTCTGATTCCAAGGGGAGGAAGTCTATGGTATCTACATGCTGGTAAAATCATCCTTGGGAGACCTCTAACCACCTATTGGGAGACTCATACTTCCTTGGGAGGATATGGTAAATGGCTTGGATGGAGAAGGGCTGCAACATTAATCCTTCATTGTAGTTCTATATCTCTAGTATGTATTTCCCTCTATTTACAGTAATACAAATGCTTTCCACCAATATTGTTAATGTGTGATGATATTGAGTAGTTTACCTGCTTAACTGTTTACTTAGATCCCTTATTGTATAGATACTCTTTACTCGTTTCGTGTTGTTTGTGTCTTGACAAGTCTTGCAGCTTAGATCTAATGACCGTTGGACGTGGAATAACATTCAAGAAAAGAGGATTGCTAAGTAAAATGTAAAACATCTAGCACTTGATCCTTAAGTAGATCTAGGAAATCCATTTGTAGTCTATTCTATTTGTTCTAGACTCGCATTGAGCCAACGTGGAATAACATTCAAGAAAAGAGGATTGCGAAGTAAAATGTAAAACATCTAGCACTTGATCCTTAAGTAGATCTAGGAAATCCATTTGTAGTCTATTCTATTTGTTCTAGACTCGCATTGAGCTAGGGAGATCCGGCTCGCATCCTCTCAAGTGGATTGTCCGTCAAACAAACCTAGTGACCATACTGGGGAACGTACATCTTGTTTACTAGTTGTCCATCTGAGAGTCATTTTCAGTTGATTGCTTGACACAAGCCTTTTATTTGTCATTTGCTTCGTGAGTTGGTTTCACCATCCGATCTTCACATTGAAGACTCTGATCTACTTCCTCTAAGTTCATATTACTCATTTTCAAACCATTCCATGGTTCATTGCTGGGAGATCTTATTCATTTTTGAATTTAGACTCCGTCTATCGCACTTGCTCAGTGGAAACAGAGTGACACCGTGTCACTTATGGCCTCTGTTCTTTACCTGTTAATCACTCGTCACAGCCCTTTCATTGGTAGATTGTAACATCATCACAATTCCCGTATAGGTAAACTGCGACGTCACACTGTGTACAAGCACAGAGTGCGCTCATTTGTCAAAAATTGGCATACAAGCATCCCCTCTCCATTTATCAGTATGCACTTTGGTTTCCTGTATGAACTCCCTCTATGCTACAAGATCCAGCCAGAGATCCCATCTTTAATTTGTGTATTGAGCATTTGGTTTTGTTTGGATTGATTATGGGTTCCGTCTTCGACAAGTCTCAAGACCGGTAGTGGTGGATACTCTTGTCTTCTCCACCTTCATCCGCTCACCCTTGCATTCCCTTCCTTCCATCCCTAATCTGGTCATTGCATTAGATCAGCCTCTACACCTCATTTACATTTATTGTTTGAGCTTTGCTTGCTTGGTTTGCTTGCTACTGTCTGATTTTGAGTCTTGTGTGTCTTTCAGCTTAACTGAGTGCTTGGCTTTTCTTGAGTTTTCTGAGTGTACTGAATGCTACAAGTAGTGTTTTCTTTACAGTCATTTACATCTGAAAGCATAGTTGTTATCAAGCTAATCTTTTGATGCATCCATTGAAAAGTTAAAAGTGCTTCTTTCCCATTGTTTCTCAAGCATTTTTGAAGAAAATTGTTGCGCATTGGAACATTTTCATTTATGTTTTGGAAAAATTGAATGACTGTATGACCAATTGTGTTTTTCTTGAATTATGAATCGCTCATCTTCTTGAAAGACTCAAAGATGCTTCAGTTTTTGCAAAATTAATTCCATGCTAAGGAAAGATAGATGCATTTTTAATTTTTATTGCTTTTAGGTCATTGGAAGTGAAATTGAAAAGCTTGCATACTCCACCCCGGAATCCTCTCTTTTCATTACCTAGTATTGTGTTACTTTGAAAAGAAAAAGAAAAGGAAAATTGTTGTGATTTGGTTTTAGTAGTGTTGTGAATTTTTTGCGTTTCGCATGAAAAGGAAAAGAATGCTTTGACATCATTTTTCACAAAATTGGGATTATGTTGCACTGCATTGCTTTGGTCAAAATTGTCAGAAAGAAAAAGAAAAATTCTCCTTCCCATAGGTAGCATTCATCGAAAGAAAAGCATATTTTTTGCATGTAGCTAGGACTTGCATTATGCTTCTGATTATGTACTCACCTCATGCATTCACCTAACCGTCTAGATAAAATTAACGGTAGAGCTAGGGTAAAATATTTAGAAACTTGTGTGTAAGTTCGAGACGTGTTCCGGCGTCGTTAAGCGTGGCAGCTGTCGTTATTTTCCAGCACTATATCCCAGGGGTATTGTAGTCTTCCATGTACTTATTGGTATATTGAGCTCCTTCACGTACCCACCAAGTACCATAATCCGTACTTGGCGCATATCGAAGGGTGTATCACGTACTCGATAGTATATCAGAAGGTCTCTTGCCGAAGGTCTCTAGAGCTTGGTTTGATTGTTGCTGAAAAAGCTCAGGCTACTCTTCTACGTGACCAACTCTAACTCACTTAGCCCTGAATCAGTTACATATTGTGAGGGAGAAATTGATTATGAAACAGAGTCCATTTCAATGTAACAAATCAGTTACAAGATTTGTTACATTACAATTTCCTTGAAATTAAGCCTAACCTTCTATATCAAATCTACTTTTTCATCTTCCTTTATATTTTTGGATTGCTGCAACAATAGTTCTTGGATGATTGCATGATTATACTTTCCCTTTGGTTTGTTGCAACAATGTGGTGTGAGCAGTCGCCTGTGTAGAGTAGATTTCCTTTTTATGCAAGTGTGTTAATTTGCTGTTACAGTCAAGCTCGGCTCATGTTCATTATTGCTATTTATCTTTCTTAGGATTTGTTGAATCAGATAGGTCATGGTTCAAATTCATCTTTGTTAGAAATTGTTGAATCAAATAGGCTATGCAAGTTTGAATTACGTTCTATTTGATATTTTTAGGATTTAACTTCTTGCAAAAGCAATTCTAGTTAATTCATTCTTAGATCAGTTGTTTCAGGATTGAATTTGTAAGAAAAAAGGAATCCATTGAGTTCTTAGATTGATAATTAAGATTGGTTTTTATAGTGAGTTGAGTTTGGCTTAGCCGTTAAGTAGGATGAATGATCTTTATTTATTTAGTTAGCTGCTGAAGTGTTTATGCATATACTTTGTTGAGTTACCTTTGAAACAAAAGGACTTTCCTGGGTTGACAATTTATATTGAGAAATCTATGTGTTAACTAAATTAATTGGCATATAGAGTGACCAACAAAAAGGATATTCTAGAACTGGAGCAGTTGGATTTCACACACCTAGTCCACCATGGGTGCTAGAAATATTGTTTCACAAGACAAAGAAGAGTATGAAGTTGTAGCAGTCATGATGATTAAAGCTACGGCCAAGGAAGAGGTCGACCATATCAGGGTGGCTTACGATGGCTTCAAGAAGCAAGTACGCGCACCAGCAGTTTCCCACTAAGGTGGCTCACGGGCGAGCCACAAGTTTTTGTTGGGGTCCTGTTCTCACGGGTCAGAAGCGCATAAGTGCGGAACCCCCAAGTGGTGAAAGGGTCATCGACATGAACAAAGGACTGGTCGGGAAGTATAAAAGAGCTGATATATGCGGAGTAGTTGGTTAAGTTAGGTAGTAACGGGTCATTTGGACCATTTTGTAATGGCCAAGTGAGCCTATAAATAGGAGATATTGTAAGCCTAAGGGCATCATATTTTTGGGAATGATCTATCATCGACCATAGTGTCTTTTTTATCTATCTTTTGATCTATTTGTTTTCAACACTTCTATCTTTTGTAGAGTAGTGTTTTGCTCCGGGTTTGTTGCATGGAGAATTCTGTGATGGATAATGAGAAGGATTAATACTGTTTTATCTTTGTCTATTTATCTTGTTTACGTATTGCAATATTTTATGTTTCATTGAGATCGCAGCTTATGATTTCAAAGTTATGTTATGTACCATAGATTCCTTAGGCATGTTTTGATGGTTTGTTTAATTTGTTAACTGTGAGATGATAATGTGTTGATGCAGATGTGGATAATTGTTAATAGATTGATAATGTGATGTTTTGATGCAAATACAAATCTATGGCTTATGATGCGGATGAGTGTGAGATAATGCATGTCTTCTCACAACTGTGGAAACTTGGTTCCTGAAGCCCCCTTAGACATCTTGGGCGAGACTTCATTCACTCCGTAGATGTTTCTGGGAATGGTAAAACATTTAAGGGATTATGTGTCGATGTTTGTTGACAGCAGTGCGAAGTGAACCCCTGTCGACAAGACTATATCAACAAATGGTTTTGTTGTCAGGACCCTAGTTCGAAAGGAGAGGGGACATGTTGTGGCATCCGACAAAGCCGGATATCGAGGAGTGGTTCCACAAGAAGACATGAGAATTTGTCGAGGAAGAAAATATGAACCCTGGATGGTCGACAATCTATTGGTTATATAAGTATATCTACTCTGATATCAATGAAGTATTCTTCTGTGAATTTCCTATACTGCTACACGAATGGTTAGCACAATTGACTTTTTAGAAGAAGAATTTCCAAGGAGGTGATCCTGAACACTGGATGCCAAAAATGATCAAGCAGTTGAAATGGGTGAACAACAAAGCATCAATAGTTTTCGAGGTTTGGGTAGACAATAATTTGGAAGGATACATCATTGAATTTTCGGTCGATGCGATTAAATCATACAACGATGTAGAAAGGAAATTTTTCAAGGGACCTAGAGGAAGGTATCTATTGTCGCTAAAACTGTGGATTAAGATGCTTATTTGCGAAAAGGGCATATTAAAGATGAACTCCGACGAGTAAAGCTAGGGTGTGCGGAGGTTGTGGGTACCGCACGGATGCGGGTCTGGTAGAATGATGCGGGGTAGATGGATATGAGCTACAACAATGAATCTTGAGGGAAGATGTGGAAGATTGTGGTGTCCTACGAAGTGGGATGAGGTTCTGGTCGAAGAAGAAGACGAGGATTGAGATAGAGAGAGAGTCTCCTAGGGCGACCGGAATAGAGAACTGCGAAATGGGACCACAATGGACTAAGCGACCTAACTATGACGAAGAAAATGACCAAGATACCCCTAAACCTGAGGGAGGATAGACCCAAAGCTACAACATACCTAGAACCCCACGCACTGCACCAAATTTCAGAGGAAGAAATATAAGCTCTTCGCAGAGTTGTCCTATGTGTCAGAATAGTTGTAAGAGTAGTGGTTCTAGGATCACAAGTAGGAAACCAAGGATGGCAGACGATGATGTAAAGATGCCTCTTTTCATGTTGACAGTACCGAGGATCATAAACAATACTGGTTTCTATGAGAAGCGGTGTGGACGGTGAAACAGGTCCAAGATGATGATATTAAGAAGGGAAAATTAGTGAGGACCTTTAGGGGACATGTGATGGATTGGTTTATGAACTTTGTACAAGTACCTATAGGGAATCCGAGAAAACCTTGACACAAATCAGAGCAGGATTGATCGATGAATTTAGGAAACCAAAACCACAGTCACAATATATCACAAATTTGAAGGAAATAAAGCAATTTCCTAATGAATCAATATGGGAATTCAATCAGAGGTACAAAACTTTGATGGCCAATGTAAGTTTTGGAATGAGTGACATGCAGCAAAAAGAATGGTTCATTGCGGGATTGATACCGCACATTTAGATGCCACTAATGCAGCAGAAGATTGCATCTTAGGTGGAGGCACTAGAAATTGCGATGAAACTCGAGGCTTCACTAGTCGGTGAAATAGGGATAGGTGTGAACTAGATCCAAGCGCAGCTAGCGAACTTGATGATCCAAATATAGGATATCAAGAAGGGGAAATAAGTTCACAGATATATATGGTGCAGTCGATGTAAGCCTAAAGGAAACCATAAGGATTAGTGCCCAGAGTTCTGCGAATACTTACAGCTTGGCACACCAAACCCACTGAGTTAGGGAGGAAATCCCTGGTGCCGAATTTGTCAAACGAGGGGACATCGATTGGAAGATTGTGTCTAAGCCAGATAATCTATTTTGTAATTTCTGTCGATCAGTCGGTCATGAGGAGAAGGATTGTAGAGCATATGATTTGCTCCAGGAGAGAACTGCAGATACATTTTTTATGAAGGGAGAGGAATAACCTCCTGTACAATCAAAAAAATAGTACAATAAGCTTCCTCCATAGTATAACAAGCTACAACATAAAAAATCGTAATATAACCAACCGCAATATCAACAACTGCAATATAACCGGCAACAATACAATCAACCGCGAGGAGGATTCATAGGAGGATTCCGTGGAGGTCGCGGTGGATGCTTTGGTCATGAAGGAAATTTTGGTCGAGGCCGAGGACCAGTCACCTGCTATAATTGTGTCTAGATTGGATAATATCAAACGGATTTTCTGAATCCAACTCTGTAATCTGCCTTTTGCAGTGCAACAGACCACAATGTCGAGGAGTGTCCCCAGTTGATTGCGAAGTGGAAAACTAAGAATCTGCCACAGCCACAACTGAATCCGAATGTAAATTAGAATAAGAACCCTAACCCTAATGTGCAGAATATATCAACAAAGATCAGAATTCAACCCTTGAATGTCGCAGTAGTGACCACAGGATGAGCTGCGACAGGAGAAGACCGGCCACTGCCTAGTGTTTGGCCCACAACAAGGAAACAGGTTCGATTTGATGGAGAATTAGAAAATGAAATATTTTTGGAAGCAATATGAGATCCGATGAGAAATACTAAGTTCCCACCTATAAGACAGAAGGAATATGTTTATGAGATGCCACCAATATTCGATATGACAAATCCGTAAAGGTCATGAGGGAAGGTCATCACCCTGAGGAACTTCCTAGAAAGTTGTTTGACATTGGCGAAGGATCAGGATGCAGTATAAAATATAGCTATTTTATTGGATCGAAAGGAGGACAGGTGACAAGATCAGACAATGAACCGATTGCACAGAAAAAAGACGAGGAGAGAAATGAGGATGAATGCGTAGATTGGTGCATTCAACGTCAATTCTATCATTTTGGACCTAGGATCGGATGTAAGCATCGTGACTAAGAAAACATGGGAAAAAATGGGGAAACCACAGTTGGCATGATCCCCGATACAACTTAGATTGGAAAATCAGAGCAAGGTCACAACAGATGGTTGATTATGTCATCTTCTTATAGAAATAGAGGAATTGAAGACTTACACAGACTTCGATGTTATAGAGATAGTTGAGAACATAAGCCCCTATATGGTGTTTTTGGGAATAGACTGGGCCATGGAAAATCAAACTATTATCAACTTCAAGAAGGGGACAATGTCGTTTCAAAACCGCGACATGAGGGTAGTCACCCCACTTGATCCATCGGAAGGGAAAAGGTATGTCAAAACAATGAGGGATGAATTTAAAGAAGGATGGGACAATGTATACAACGTTTCAGAGGATTATATCAACCCCAATACCAATGGAGAATTGGGGTTGTGAAGTGTTAGTTCGGCATCATCAGAATCCAATGAGGCGCTAGAAAACTCGCAGAATTGATTGGATGAAGTGTCATTCAGAAGGTGTGCCCAAATCACTCAGTCGTTGAGATGGGTAGCAACGGAGGTCTATGATCTGCCAACATATGAATGATTACCTAGCTTGGCCATGTTCATCACCGAATTCGAAGAAAAGGTATCATAACCACAACGACTGTTGGAGGTAGAAGAAGCACTGAAGGCTACACTAGCAAGATGGTGGGCAATGCACAAGTCGTTGATAACGAGTTGGCCACTATGTCAACAACTAATGGAAGTCATATTTGGGGACACTGAAGGCTACTATGGAAATAAATAGAATGGAAGGGGTGATCCAAAGGATCATCTGGAAGAGTGTCAAAGTGCATGGGGAATGAGACCGAAACAGGAATGGATCCATGCATTCATCCATACACTGGATGAAGTACCGTAGAGCTGGTACATCGCAGCAGAACTATGATGCAGAACAAATACATGGTCCAAGATAATTGGCCAAGATGGAGTGCCGCAATGAGATTCCTGAGAAAGATATTTCTTAAATAGGAACATCAAGATACATATATGTTCCTACAAGGGACTTGTTTTCACTTGAGTTTCGGTATAATATATATTCTGCTATAAGTGAAATCCTATTTAAGGTGCAACGTCGTCAATTTTAATGTTGGAATTTGCATTCTATGTCAAGATAGTTGTCGTAGATAGCCCTAGTTACTGCAATGCAAAACAAACATGACCGGGAGTGGAAATTGAGTGTAGGAAGTAGAGTGGAAGGATGGCATTGGTACCCTCTCCAACTCATGGTTTTGGGGTATCATGCAGTACTTCACAACCCTTGGCTTGAGATAGAACAAAAAGGTGGTGAGTTATTGTCCTTTTGGAAATACTACCAGATGAATACTATTTAACAGAGAAAATTTTACAAAAGCCACAATCCAGGATAAAAATCCTAGACAAATATTATATGATTAAGCAATTATAAGACTATTTTAGAGTTTTGGAAGAGTTCAGAAGTCTTGATCAAGTGGCTAGTGGCAGTATTTTTTACTTGTTATTTTGATATTATAGACTTCTTTGGATTTCGTGGTTCCAATGATCTACTACCTTTGTGGATTACGGGGCCTTTAATGATGTACATCTTCATCACATTATATCGTATTGTTTAAGCCATTGCATACGAATCACAGCCAATGCAGTAATTAAGGTAAATGCTACATACATAGCAACAGAAATACTAATCTTACATGCCACATGCAGTTGCAGTTTGAGTAATTTTTCGAGGGAAAAGGTCTAAACTTGTGAGCTATTTGGACTATTTTATGGGTAAGAGATTCAAGAAATTCTTGCAGAAAAAGCATGAAGAATAGCAAGAACGGTCATACAAGATTATGTTGAGGCTAATTGGCCATGATGGCATGCCACAACGAGGTTCCTAAGAAAATATTCCCCGAATAGGAACATCAAGATACATATATGTTCCTACTGGGGACTGGTTTTCATTTGAGTTTTGTTATTATTAATATATATTCTGCTATAAGTGAAATACTATTTCTACATGCAACGTCATCAATTGTAATGCTGGAATTTGCATTCTATGTCAAGATAGTTGTGGGATTCCAGAAAGTATGGATGACTATTTTGTTGTGTTAAAGAAATGTACTTGGATGCACCATAAAAATAAAACTGCAAAATGTGAGTTTAGAGAAAACAACAGAATAGCACATCAGAGCACTTCAGCAATTTGCACTATTGATTAAAAAAAAAAACATATACCGTCGAATTTTTGTTGAATGTGAGTTTAGAGAAAACAACAGAATAAAACTGCAAAATGTGAGTTTAGAGAAAACAACAGAATAGCACATCAGAGCACTTCAGCAATTTGCACTATTGATTAAAAAAAAACATATACCATCGAATTATTGTTGACTCTGTTCCTACACCCAACTTTATTGGGTCTTCCCTTTAAAGTGCAATCTCTATGTCATTTACTGAACTGTACAACCCATGTCAAAATATTTGAACATTCAATTGCCTTCATTAGAGAATATTTTCAACACATGAGTCAAGACCCTTGAACACCTCTGACCTCAACATACTTGGGATGATTGCACAAACAACCACTTCGCTCAGGCCAGATAGCTCTAATTGTAATAAAATTAGATGCCAGGTCTAAGGGATATCTCTTTTGTCAATTTTGACAAAAACTTGCACACAAGATCGAGAATGAAAACCGGGTGGACGTCTCATTGGCACAAAGTTCTAACCAGTAACAATCTGCACCCATCCATAACTATAAAAATATTGTTGACAAGCCGATATGAATTGTTCGCCAACTAAGGAGAAGCAACCATAAATTAGGGTTCCTTAAGGTAGTTCCCGATTTGTTTGGAATAACTGCTTCTCACATGAACAAGGGCTCAGATGCCACTAAAGTTTATTTGCTCCTCCAAAGGAGACATAAAATGAAGTTTATCTAAGTTCCTGAATGAAATCTTTCTCTAAAAGAAATGCAAATTACTCTATGATGCAATCTAAATGCAATTTTTAGTATCTGAAAAATTAACAGTTTTAGTAGCTGCTAAAACCTAAAACAGTTTTAGGAACTACTAAAAAAACCTATAACATTAGCTAAAATAAAAATTGCGAACAATTCTTACTAATAGATCCTGCGCAGGTGCAAAGTATAAATTACAAAGGTTCTCTTCAGATCTGAATTAAAAATGAATACTGTTAAATAGAATAATAATGGAAAGTTTAATCATTCCATTATAATGCAAAGTTTAATCATTCCATTTAAACAATATGGATACCTAATAACACAACTGGTAAAGTGAAAATAAAACTATTATCACGAGATAACTCTACAATTATTTAAACAAATTCCAGAAACATTGTATGCTCGAGAACAAAAGGTTGATCTTATCGCACAATCACAAAGTATACATATGCTAGCGGTCTTATTAGTCCTTGTCGAAGGCAAGGGTAAACTATTATATTCAGTAAGCGTTGACCACTAATTAGTTTGCCTTTGACTTTGTATATTTCTTCATATGTCGTATCTTTTTCACATAGTTCGTAAATATATCAATTATTAATTTAACTACACATTATTTTACTCCAATATTATTGGATGATAGATTGAAGCGTTTCCGTGCCGACGGCGGAGCTCTTGGAAGTTGGCCTGTTATTTAATGCTTCTATAAATACATTTATAAATTTAAAACTACCTTCTCCTTCACTGCCACACTGCTTCTTCACTGCCACACTGCTTGCATTAAATAAACAGCCTTGAAACCATTGTAGGCTTACACCACCACCTTCACCGCCACACCGCCACTGAACCTTCACCACCACACCGCCAAACTCTAGCTTATCGCCATGGCTAGAACCTTTGGCTAGAAATTATTTATACAAATTCTCTTCAGGAATATTTGCCTTCTTTCTCGTGCTTCTGAAGTCTCAGAACTTTGTCTCGGCTAGTTTGCAAGTATGAAGGAGCTTGTCATAGCTAGTTTGCTATCCTGGAGAACCTGTACAAACACATATACAGAGTAATCAATTGTTGTTTGAAGTTACTTGTATGCACAAAGAGCTTGTTTGTCAAATGAATTTAATTAAACGACAAAATAAACAATTAAAGGACAAAATAAACATTTCCAGCGTCTTTGTTTGTCAATGCAATCCAAATCAAGCTCTGTGTTCAGATAGTTGGCCTTATGCTCTGCTAAAGATTGAATTATCTCTATACTGTACTTTTGTTCATTTGTTAATTCTCTTCTATATATAATGGTCAAGCGAGTTGTTCAGACCAATGCACACCCTATGCACTTAGCAATAAACTACTTATCATATCAGTTCTCTAAACAAGAACAAAAATGCAACTAATGAGTTGAAAGCCAGAGCTACAACAAGAACGATTATGTGTTATTATATAAGCTATCTTAATTTTTTGTTAAATAGTTGTGAGTTCCTTATCTCAAAGCGTTTCCATTTCCAGATTGTTAACCTTGCCTTCTGGTTCTTTACAATACTTAATAGTCATTCTTCTATTGGTGAAATAGCAAATCTACTCCTATGACTATAAGCACTATAAACAAATATGTTTTCAACATGTAGCAAGATTTTAAAGAAAACAGTAATTCTCATCCCAGGGCCATGCCCTCATTGGCTGCGTTCACCTACTAGTTATTCAATAAACGATTTATATCTCAAGATATAAATAAGAGGGAGCTGATAGCTTTGCCCCATTGAAGCTTATTTTGAAACATAATTATTCTGAAACTCTCAATTAATTATCTGAATTATAGACAAGATGGGCTGTGCCCTATCCAAAAGGAGCAAATCGCAGCCTAGGGTTACACCTTCACAGGCTGTGCTTCATTGGTTTAGGTCAGACTGCATTTTAAAAAAGTATAAAAAATTTTATTTTAAGGTAAGTACTCAAGCTTGAGTAAGTATAAGCATTGAGCTTGCTTATATATATATGATATTAATTTCCAATAAATATCCAACCTTCGTCCTTACAATAGAGGTCTGGACTGTTTCAGGAATAGTTTTCTTGCACAGCCAAGATAACAAGAATAATGGGTTGGTTTTCATTTAAATTAATAAGAAGAGTAATAGGTGGTTTTCGAGGACTTGTAAGCTCGAAAGTGGGATTACGTCCTCTTCTGCTTCATACACAGAAACTACAACAAAGAAGGGGCTACTCCTACTCTTCCCTTGAGTCCAAGGGTATGTTAAAATTCATAGTGTTAGAAATAATATAACGTACCGTCGCAGGGGTTGGCTCTCATTGAGCCTGCCCTCTCTAAAAAGAAGCAATCATTCTAACACATGAAATTGCATTTTCCAGAATATTTCAACGTATAAAATCAACACTATCTGGTCAGGCTTGTATGCAAGTTTGATTCCAAGTATCGTAAGGCAAACACCAAATCTACTCCTATGACTATAAGCACTATAAACAAATATGTTTTCAAGATGTAGTCTCCATATAGATTAGAACTAGCTTGCATATACTTGTTCATGTAATCTTTGCTGCCTCTAATACATGAATTGTTAACATAGCAATATGTTCCATATGAGAATTTAGCTTCTTAACAACTTGTATATGTATAAATTTAAACCTATTTATGCAATTCTATACTTCAAACATACTAAAGGAGTTAAACCATGCATTCTAATACAGGTTTTATGCAATTCTATACTTCAAACATACTAAAGGAGTTAAACCATGCATTCTAATACACGTTTTTCAAAATTGTTGGCCTAACCTATCAGCTCCCATGGAATCGAACAGTGGTTGCTTGATTGATACACAACAATAGCCTAATTTCGAAGCTTTTCCCTCTATGCTTTTAAATGGGGGTCTACCCTATAAGTTGTATGTCTTATTTAATCTTCATTTGAGCTGCTTGTGAAGTAATTTAAGGTAAGATACCTGGTTTCATCTACCTATCAAGACAACCATCCAGGTATAAACTCTGCAAACTAGATGTTGCCTTTCAAAAACCTCTGAAAGCGTGAACAACTTAACCAACTAGAATAGGAATCACGGTAGGCTACGCGATGCCGAGTGCGTTTAATGCAAGTTCCCACCTCGCCTCCGATCTAGATGATCCACTCGCCCTCTTACAATGGTACTTAGCCCCCACTTCCATAACTTCGTGAAAGGCCCCATCCAACCAACTTCTTAGATGGAATAAATGGAAACTATGGCTACCGCAGCAAAAGCCACAATGCTTTTGTACTACACTTTGGGTCGCAGATCATTGGCTGTGAGTAACGGAGACAAGAATGAGGAGAACAATAACGGTACTATGGCGAGGAGGCCTGCGCAGGAACCTTCCATGTGGTTCAAAACGATCTCCACATTATCGGAGACGTTGAGGTTTACGTACTCTGAGACGCTGGTAAAATGGCCCATCGGTGCCCTTGCTTTCGGCATAAACTTTTTCTTAAGAAGAGAGGTAAGTAAGTCTACTTCCTCTCAGTCCTTGTTTATTTCTTCTTTATTAATTTTTAGAAAACCCTAGGTACAGGTCTGCCAAACATAACAATCCTGAATTAACTTTTGCAGACTCAATTTGCTTGATTTTTTAATTTTAATTTTAATTTGACTAGTGCAAATCCTAAATTAACTAGTCCTATGATCATGGGGCAAATATTGGGCGAGGGTTTGTCAAGAATGATGTTTATCTCATCGTGGAGTTATACTTTGCTTGTTTGCTTATGTTTTCATTTTTAATTATAAAGCACAAACCTTTATTTAACTAGCCCTATGATCAAAGGGGAACTGCCACATCGTATGCTGGTAATGACAAACTACGTCAACACCTCTACTATGAATTGATGCCATACAAACATGACTTGGTTGTATTTCGTTTTTAATTTAACTAGCACAAACCCTAATTTAACTGTATTAGTAGAATTTAACTGTATTAGTAGAGAAACATTTCTACAATGAGTGTTGAAAGTTTTGATCTATTTCAACAATACCTCTACCGAATAGTTAAACAATAGTTAAAATCCATCTAATCAATTTTATTTTATCTTAATTTTAAGAAGATAAAATCTACATAATGAAGTTAAGGAAAATTTACATACATTGCATAGTTATATATCATACTACTTTCAATCTATGGTTATATATCGTAGTTTTGGCCTCTTCTTAACTACATACAATTTTAAAGAATTGCATAACTAGCATTAGAGCAATGCTAATGTCTAAGTAAGCAGGGACAGAATTGCATAACTAGCATTAGAGCAATGCTAATGTCTAAGTAAGCAGGGACTACGTTTCCCGCAACACTTGTTTAACTCTGTTAATTTCCTGGTGGAACACTTGTTTAACTCTGTTAATTTCTTGGTGGAAGTGATTTGGTAATGGAAACAATCTTTAGTTGAAACGCAACCCTATGATGTGCGAGACATGTCTTGCAATCTGGTGAAATCTTAATTTTTGAGAGAATAACAATCCCTTTTCATGGGCTACCATATATATCTTACTTCCTCATGACAACCTTCAAAAATATAAAAATATGTATTATCAAAGTTAAAGTTTAGAAAGAAAAACATTATTAATGCAATGCAGACACAATTAAAGTCAAGTTAGAAAAAAAGGCAAATTGTAAATAATAATTAATAAACATGTAAGTTAATATTGCTAGTTGATTATATTCACAAAAGGTGAAAACGTTTATATCCATGAAAATCAATTTTGAAAGAATAATCATAATAACAAGAGCTAGAGCTTAGTCCTTGACTTGTTATATAAAAACAAACATCAATATTAAAGATCAGTCAATAGATATATATTTAAAAAGCAAAAAGAAAACTTTATTGTTAACAAAATGATAGGTTAATGATAAAAAATTAATGCAATTTCTAACAAACAATCCTATTTTATAAGAAACTTCAACTACAAAGGGCCAAAGCCCTAAACCATAAATGTTGTTGCTGAAATCTAATTTGAACTCATTGAATATTTGAAATTTTAATAGTCCATGAATCAATGTACTATGTCCTTCCTTCATAATAAGAACATTCGCAATAGAAACCAAAGTTGTTACAAGTAAAATTGATTTTGGTTCATGATGCGAAAATTTATCTTAATGTAATTGTTAGTGAATAGGCAAAGGGAAGGCAGGGACCATGGCTCCTAGTGTTCGATATAGATGTCTGATCTTTGACCTATCATGTCAATTCTAGTTGAGGGATCTAGCCCTCTAAGTTACAAAGATGTTTGAAAATTTTCTTTGATTTTATTCACGAGTTTGAGTACCAATCAAATAGATAAACATGAGTCCTAATACAACGACAAAGGATTTACTTCTCGGTAAAAGGTATCATAAGTTCTAGCTTTATCTCTCATCACTCAAAATGTTACCCTCAATTTCATTGATTCTTCCCTTGTTGGAAATTTCTCTCGCCCCTTGTCAACCCAACCATGTTATATTCTTGGATCTTGAAAAACATGGATCTCATTGGGATAAGTTTCTAACTTCTATCTCTTCCTACCTTCTCGAAGAGGATTTGTTTATCTCTATTTTCTCACAAAAAGAATAGAGACTAAATTTTCAAAGGGTAACATTGGTTTCGACATGGCTGCAAAAGATATACTCAATAGACTAGATTCTTTCTTAATGTTTTATTGGAATATTTTCCCACGAGATTCAAGACAAATTCTACAAGAAAAGAAGGAAATCAAACATTGCTCAAAATATTTATTGGAATCATATGAAATTTTAAAGAAGGGAAAAATTCTAGGCCAACCCTTTCCTTGTTTACAAATACAAATAGATCAAATTCTAAACTAGCTAATTAAGCATCAATTAATTTTGTGGTTAGTCTTAATAATTTGACATCTAATGAAGCATTAATTTGTGGTTAGTCTTAATAATTTGACATCTATTTAAGCATTAATTAATTCTGTGACCACAATTAATAATTTGGCATCATGAGAATTCTGAATGGGGAAGAGAGATAAGATCCAAATGGAAAGGTAGAGATTCTTGAGATGTATTGCATGTTGATTTTAAGACAAAATACACAAAAGCATGATTAAAGTAATTGAATTATATCTTCCTTCCATCTACTCATATCAAGGTACCTTGATATCAGTTTGCTAGAAAAGGAGGTTAGTAATCTATTATGGAAGGGTAACAACATGAAATTTGGAATAGATCATCTTCCATCCCGTGGAAATTTATCTAGTGTGAAACCTAAGGTGAATTCCTTAACATGGCTTTTAGCTCGCGTAAAACCATTAAACTTTGAAATCCATAGAAAGAAGGTAGTCCAGCGGGATTCAAGATGCCCACTTTCTTTTAGGTAGAAGAGAATTTAGATCACTTGTTTTTACAATGCACAGAATCTCAAGGTCTTTGGATTCTCCTTCTTAAGTGTTTCAATTTGCAGCCATAGGAAGGGCCTTCAAATTGAGAGAAGGTACTAAGTCACTGGATAAAAAAACATGGGCCCTTCAAATTGGCAGAAGGTACTAAGTCACTAGATAAAAAAAACATGTTCCATGTTTTAAAGGTAAATCAACACTAAATAATTTTTAAATGAGAACAAAATTAGGTTTCATCAATTTGAAGGTTCATATTTACTCATGGCATTGTGTAATCAACATTCCTTTATATGTTCAACATTGCATTGCACTATCAATTACCATGTTCACCATTGCATTTCATTGTCAAATGTCGTGGTATTGTTAACAAGGATGCCATCATTCAATACTGCCATTTCCAATTTAAATCTATGTGAAGGGGATAATAAGTGAAGGTGATGTCGAGCCATGTCTTTATAATTATTTCTTAACATAGTCAAACATTTATCAAGCATTAAAAGGACGATATCATCATCAAACTTATTATGTTATTACATGATTTCTAATTCAGTGCTCAACCAAATCTCATTTTGAAAGCATATACATATTATGAGATGATAATTAAAAAGAAAAACAATAACTTGCTTGAATGTCAAACATTTTGCTTTTGCTTCCACATTTAAAGTTGTACAATTTTGAATGGTTGACAATGCCTATCAATCCAAAATCCAAGTTTACATACATGAAATACAACGAAAAATTTGTAGCAAATATGAAATACAATGAAATGTTTGTCAACACATAGTTCAATGAAGAGACATTGAATGTATTCATGTTGCATTTTAACACAACAACATATAGTATCATACAAGGTTAACATACTCACAAGAATGAGTAGTGTGATGAAGATATTTGAAAGTTTGAGTATTGTGATTGAATTCTACACTTTCCCTCACCAAAACAATTACAGATAAATTTAATTCTAATCAACTTTTTATAGAAGGAATTTGTCTTTGTAAAATAACTTTTTAATTAAAATACATGGTTTGGAAATTTCCTTTTTTGTGGGGGGGAGAACTTCACAATGCAAATTAGATAGTTAGGTTCATATTACATAGTTTCACAATGTAAAGTTGAATTTGATTTATGGTTAATGAATTTCGTTCCCTTCAGGTTGATTCTATACTATAGTTATAAGAATTAACTGCCAAAGTTTCATTATATTAAAATTTAAATAGTTATAATTATATTACATGTATACTTGACAATATTATTACTTTTAATGTAAGCAAAGCACACATAGATATATCATCATATGCCTCTTATTTTATTCCATAGCTAAATATAAATATAAAACATAAAAATAATTTTATTGACTATTATTTTATTCCATAACTAAATGTATATACAAAAACATAAAAATATTTTTATAGGTTTATTGTAAATACAAGAACATAGAAATATTTCTATTACCTATTATTTTATTCTATAACTAAATGTACATACACGAACATAATTTTTTTTTTTTAAGTTTATTATAAATACAAGAACATAAAAATAATTTTATTGCATCTTATTTTAAATGTATATAAAAGAACATAAACATATTTTTATAGGTTTATTGTGTTAAGGATTTTTCTTATTTATTTTTGTTTATTGTGTTAGGGATTTTTATTTTAACTGTACATACAAGAACATATAAATATTTTTATAGCTTTATTGTGTTAAGGATTTTTCTTATTTATTGTGTTAGGCTTTTTTCTTATTTACTTTTGTTTATTGTGTTAGGGACTTTTCTTCTTTATTTTTGCTAATAAATTTCAAGTATATTATAGGTTTTTTTTTTTATCAAATGGATTATATACACTAACAATTCCAATTCCTATTAGTTATAAAGAATATATACTGTAATTTTTTTAATTAAATATTCAAAATTGTTATAATTTAAATATATATAGTAAGAAATGTATATTTTAGTTTTTTTAATTGAATATTTAAAATTGTTATTATATAAATATATAATGTACAAACTGTATATTGTATTTTTTTTAATTGAATATTTAAAATTGTTATAATTTAAATACATATTGTTTTGTTCATATCCAAAAACAAAATTGTAATTAACCACTTTACCCTTCACTTATTAAATTGTAACATTTTCTATTAATTTAATGAATATAGCACTATATATAACTTAATAAATATAATAATATAACAAAGCATAAAAAACAATATAAATAGAATTTGACACCGTAAATATAATAATATAACAAAGTATACAAACAATATAAATAGAATTGATTGAATGTTTGATAATCTAATGAGTGAAACCTCACTCCCCTCCATGTTTGTAAATATTGGGAAGGAACTGCCCACAAGCATTCTTACATAATTTTATTGATGTATTAAGTTTATGCAATATTTATTTGCAATTTTTTTTATTTGTAAAAAGACTGATTCATAGAACATTTAAATTATAGCATTCATATCAAATATAGTAGAATATCATATTTCCAATGATACATTAAGGAAGGGAAAAAGACTTTCACTGATTTAAAATTGTGTAGGGAATTTGTGAATTACTAAGAAAATCTCAATTTATTGTAGGTAATTCACAAGTCAATCTAGCATCAAGACAATTTAAATTGAAAAATTGTTGCAATTTAAATAGGATAAATAGGATGACAAGTTTTTCACGACGAGTATATATGCAAGTAAATTGCAAAATTGTTGCAATCTAAATAGGATAAGTAGGATGACAGGTTTTTCATGACCAGTATATGGATTTTGTATGACCAATATATATGTGAGTGTCATGAGTTAATATAAAATAAAATTTATCAATATAAGCTAAAATAAAATTTGAATAAAATTTATCAATATAAACTAAAATAAAATTTGATAATCTGTTTATACATATCATCATGATATTCACATTTTTCCAAGGTTGGCAGGTGCCAGGGGGTCCTCCTAGACCTCGATGGAAACAAAAAGACTGAATACGCTTGGGGGCTAGGCAAACAAATGAACAATGAGGCGGAGTGGCTAGTATTGATCCAAGGCCTAACTATCGTCAAGGATAATAACATTCAGAGTGTTCTAGTAATCGGAGTCTCCATGTTAGTTATCAAGAAAGCTCGAGCACTCCTTAAGAAGTACCACACCCCAACTAATAAATTTCACTCACTCTTCCTCATGTTGGCTAAGAATATGACCTCCATCTCCCTCTACCACATTATGAGGAGCAATAATTCCATGGCAGACACTTTGGTCAATCTTGGAGCCAATTTAAATTATGGGATCCTCAACCGGAACGGCAACCTCCTTAAGACATGGGTTCCTTAATGCATGCCTTGTTCCATAGTGTATGTCTTGTCTCAAGGCATTTAATGAGCATTGTCGTCCACCGAGCCATCTCATCCTCGATCAGAGTCAAAATCTACATTCAGATACTTTCACCACCCACCTCGCTCCTCCGACAGCGCTCGCAGTCTATGCACACCTGGCTCTGTAACATCCCAGAAAAATTCAAAATTTTAAAACTTTTATACGTGAAAATAAATGCTATTTAATAATGCAAAAATAGAACAATGCCTGAAATGTTATCTATATTTAGTTGTGCTACTATACATCTTTTCTGTTGTTGTTTAGGAAAGTTGATACCATTGTTTGACTAATTTACTTTTGTTTGGTTCATGAAGGGGTCCTTCGGACACCTTGAGGCTTACTTAGCATTCGTGCTAAAGCATGTGAATTTGCACTTGTGACAGATTGACAGGTAAGAGATAAAAGTTGCGAAAGGAATGAAAAGTTTATCAAGAAGGTCTAGGATGTTCGTATCACAGTATTGTACCAATAATTATTTGTTTCCGTCATGTTTTCTGTATGTAACAGCCTACCTTCTACCTCCGTGGCAATTTGTGGAAGTTCCAAGTACAACTGTTTGTTAACTTGTTTTAAGGTTTATAACCTATGATGATAATATGATCTGAAATGTTTCTCTTTCAGCATGCATTATAAAGTATATAAGTGTATGTCTGCAATCGTTCCAAAAAGTATGTCTCTAAGGTCTGTTTTAAAGTGTTTACAAGATTACTATCCAATCCTTGCAAGAATGGAGTTGTTTGCATTTTTAACCACTATCACATTTATATAATGTGAGTGGTGTGCCTTGTAATACCCTACGTGGTACTTACATGATACTATATACACATTATGTTTTCCATTGTATACCCCACTCTTTAATTCTTAATGACTAACTTGCAATTAATATGAATTATATGCAAATCCTATTATCTTTGTGCAAACAATGTGCATTGTGTAAAGGTATGCTAATATGGTACCATGGGATACTACGCTATCTATTTGATAACATACAATATGCAAATAGATACAAGTGATTTACAAACTATGTACAAATATTATGGATTAAATGCAGTATTGAAATACTAACCAAGTATTATATTGGTGTGTGTAATTTCGTGTTCTAACATATAGTCTTGATGAGATCTATATTGAATTATATACATTCTACGTGTCCTATGTAAATACCTCCAACCCTTAACTAAATGCTACAAGAGTAATGAGTCTCGACCTTACCATAAACGTAACCCTATTGTATTAACTCTTGATATGAATGTTAATATGCGTTATAGGCTGGCGGAGGTAATGTCTCCTGTTCATTGAATGCACACAATTAACAAGAAAATAGTGGAAGTCTACCGTGGATAGCATATTGTAATTAGTTCACGTGAATGTGTCTTAGTGTAACCTCGGAGTGTTGATTTGTAACTCGTTGATGCTTTGAACATTGGTGATCAGGCTCCACCGTGGCTGTGATAATAACGGCTTAATAAATGTGATGGTAGGTTGGTGATTTCATAGATCTCACCAAAGATATACGTTGTTGATATTGGCAGGGATTTCAATGCTGTGGTTAAACCCTACCTTGCTGTATTCGATGAGTTTTAATGTGTTAGAGTCATTTGGTGGTGGTGGTTCTGCGCAGCTGACAAGCTGCTAGATTTTAGCCTTGATGTTCTTTCCCAAAGAGGGGTAGTTTCTTGAGTTTCAAACTCGTGATCTATGATAATATGGAGCTAAGCTTTATCTAATTTATACAGTGTTGAAGACTGTTGTTATCCATCTTAGAATTTATCTTTTAGGTGGATTCGATACTCGACTTGTTTGAGGGTTTGTTTAGTTTGATATTGAGTTTGTAATGTATGGTCAGAGGAGCTTGCTACCTCTTCTCAGTGTTGTTTCACTGTATCGAATAAGTGTTGGCTCAATTTCACTGGCATTCGTCGATACAAGGGTTTAATTCCAACTACCTCAGGATTGGCGTTGAAGCTACTAAGACTTTCAATCTCATGGTAATGTGTTCGAACTCCTCCTGTAACTTTCATATTCGATCTTTAAGTGTTTGTTCAAACTAAGTCTTCATTCTTTGATAAGATAATGGTTTTAACCATCATCATGATGTTGTTGTTGTAGGGTAACAACTCATTGGTTATGCTATAGTTTGGTGTTGTAGGTTGGCTACAGCTATACCCAACCAGTAAGCCTCGACAATGTCTTGAGACCCTGTGTAGATGAGATGGTCCACTGTTTCGTGTTCTGTCTGTTGTATTTTATAACTCAGAGAGTTTTGTAGATAAAGGTTTTTGCATGCTGTTTAAAAGTATGGGGAGGATGCGCCTTGACCCATAAGGCAATGACCTTGCTTGCAATGGTTTTATAAACAAGGGTTTTACCCTCAGACTTGAATAGAGTACCTCAAGGTGTTTCACGACTACTATTATCGTTTTTCTTTGTATAAGACTAAGGTTAAAAATATAAGGGTTTAAAGTCTATAAAACAATGCATCTGTTTGCTATAGACTAGATAACTTGTATCTAGGTTTGGCCTATGGCCTATATGAAGTTTTGTTTTATGTTATGTAACGTCTCCAAGATAACATACCCAATTGTGCGAGTTAGTAAAGCAGTGATTTTTAGAAAGTTTGCATAAAATAATGAAACTTCGAAACATAATTCACTCCTGTAAGGACAAAGATTCTGAATACATTTCCTTGATAATAATTGGAGATTAGTTAAATTGAAATATTCATCATGCATCATATATTAACTTGAAACATACTCATGAAGTTATTACCGTAGAGTAGTAAACTTAATGTTAACTGTAATGTCCCTCAAAATTCGTGAAAAATAAAACAATTCTATTAATCTCCAAAGATAACTTTAAAGCATCGAATTGATACATTCAAGTACAACAACCAATTAACAGTATAACTATGCCTTCTTTACAAAATAGAACAAGTGTCTACCATGCATTCATTTATACGATCATCTTTTCTAAACTTCCTTATGAGCACTAAAGATATTAGTCCAAAAGAAATAAACTTAACCCATTTGAATATCTTACACGAAATAAACCTATGAAGGCATCAATTCCGCATAATATTAATGTATATCACATCAATTGCAAACATGAGATATGAATATACAAGTTTCGTAATCACGCCAATTGCAACACAAAGACACAAAATATAGGTGGTTCACCCAAAACCTTTGGGCTACGTCCACGGAAGCAGTTCGTCATGTATTATTTATCAAAAGAAGAGTACACCTTTCCACAAGATGTTTACAATTTACTTTCTCTTTCTCGAGCCTCTCAGAAGAGAGCCTCAAAAATCTGTAACTAGTGAGTTACTTACTACAACACATACCCGCCTTCCATGAAAGGAATCATGCTCACTATATGCAAGATAAAATGTTAAAACCCCACCCTATGTATGCTTCGTATAATATTTTATAATAATATTTCGATATCGACATGAATTTAATTCACAAAGCAATTTAGGACGAATATAAACCATTATCATTTGACAAAAGAGCAAATCATTCTAGAAGAATACTTATCCCATTTAACTAGATACTCGGACTATACATTTCCCCATATCAAATGAATTAGCGGAGATCTAATTATAATTTCAAACCCAGCATGAACATATCTACGATTACACTATTCAATTCCGCAATTACAGGGATATGCTTTTCCAATCAAACGACAGCATACAGAAACTAACACCCTTATCCAAGCATGCACTATCTGAATCCATCGACAAGATACTGGATCTATCATTTAACACAAGCATTCATGAACTCAATCTATTGGAAACATACAGAAACTAGTAGTTAAATAAAGCATTCACCATTTTAGTATATTGGCAGCATACAAAGACTATTATTTAACCCATGCGTTCACCAATCACTCTAGAGAGGGAATTGAAACCTACAGAAAGAAACTTACCAATCATGGTTACAGATTGAAACCCCTGATTGGAACTTACTGACTGAGACTCCCGATCGGTTTCTTACATATCCAGACTTACAGATCGAGACTTCGGATCCATGCTTTCATCGAGATCACAGATTATAGATCGACACCTCCATCTATATTACATACCTAGATTATAGATCGATACTTCCATCGATATTACATACCTAGATTATAGATCTTCATTCCAGATCGATTTTCCCCAGAATTACGATCCCAGAATTTCCATGGCAATAAGATTTAAAACTCCACCCAGGCGATTATCAGGTTAAGATGAAATGTGATTCATTTCAGTTGCAAATACTGTGGGGTCTACGCCTAGCAGATATACTGTGGTAAAAACGATGGTACCATCCATTAAATTAGCTATTGCACCAAGTTGGTTATTAACTGCGTCAATCAAATGCACCGAGTATGCCTTCCCTCTACCGTAATTCTAGGACCGAGTTCCTCTAAACATAAACATTATTAAAACAATCTCCTTTCAACATTAAAGATCGAAAAACAAACCCCAGAGATCCGACGGTAACAGAATTGGCAACAGACAGATCGAGATGGCATATTCGTAATGCAAAGGGATTTAACATCTTCATTTCGACAACTAGAAATCGTAGGTGAAAGATAGGGATCTACGCACCAACAACCATCTACATTTTCACATGCAAAAAACGCGGATTTATAAATTCATCTGGAACCAAACAGGAAATTTGATTTTCCTTTGTAACCTACAGAAATTCCTACTTCTAGGAAGAATGCATCATAAGTTAATAGAGATCCTAAAATAGAACATTAGTCAGGATAAAGCATATATATTTTTCCAAAGTTATCCTGCGGAGATCTCGACGGAATGCAAGATTCAGGCGTTAACCGAAAATAATCCAGTACTGTTAGCAGAACCGAAAGCCATAATACTATTAGATTTAAAACTCTAAAGAAGACGTCCTACTACCAGGAAATCTGATCATGGTATAAGACTCTGGATCACATGCTCCGTAAGAATACAATCCCGATCCAACAAATGGCGTACACAATATTTCCTGAGATGAATGTAGAGTTCGGGTTTAAGTACGCAATGAACACAGATTAAGGTTCTAGAGTTCTAAGCAATGAGCAGATGATTTCTACTGCAGAGATCATGATAATGATCTCAAGACTTCAGCTTACGGGTACCCCTCCTTAAGGTATAAAAAAAAAAGAACAACAAATGCAGAGATCGCATAGATCGAACAAAGCCCTAGACTCGATAATTCATACAACCAATACCAAATTCTAAAAGACAGAATAACCCTGTCAACGCCGAGATATATATATTCACCCGATGATCCTTAAAAGGAGTGATAACTCTATTGAAAGAAGATGTAGAGTTTGCATATCTTACCAATCTGATACGAGAGGCCAGGGTTCGCATATCTTACAGTAGCAACCCGCTGAGTATTGGAGATCGAATTCCCAAAAAAAATAGTATTTCCATCGTATTCCTCTTCAGCGAATGACCACCATCCCTTCTTCCCTGTCGCAGTTTTTTCCTCCTCCCAATGACTCGCTGCACTCCTTAAAAAGATAAGTGGGATCCCCTCTCTTGAAAACAGATGGCGGCCCCTCCCCACTCTCTCGACGTGGTGATATTTACAATGCCCAAGTAACCATACAAAGTAACAAGTGGCAAAAATTTAAACGAATCCCATAAGTTACACTCCATCCCCAGCTGGGCTCGGCACAACTTTTTAAGAGAAGAGGTAGTTTCGGTTTATCCCACTCCACTACATTTATTACCAAGATCATGCACTTAACACCCACGCGATCATAGTGTGGTGATCACTAAAAGGATCCTTGCCATTATCTTAAAACATAATTAAAAGCTATATCGTATTATGTTTTCTTTTTAAGTCCCCTTCCAAGTAGTATCGCAATATGTAACTAAATAAATTAAAAGAATGTGGTACATTATTATCACGATTGATATTTATAAGCAAAATTGCTTATTGGTGTATTTAACTCATATTAATCTCTCCATGAGATATCTTTAAAAAGGAAGGAACCCTAACTTCTTCCTTTCATTCCTATGGGTATTCATAATGATAGTATTAAGGTTAATCCCCTCATTCTTGGTTAGGTCATCTTAGCAAGAAAACAACTTTATCCTAGAACATAGGTCGTAGGGGTTCACTAAATCTTAAGACGAGTGGTTACTTTGCTTAGGACTTGAGGTAACCCTTATATCATTTAGGAATTTAATAATTTATTAAGTGCCTACGATCGCCAAGATGACACCGATCACTTTATTAAATAACCATATTATATACGTACCCCTACGAATTACGCCTAAATACCCATTCGGTTTATGTACAACCAAGGATAACTTCTAGTAATTAAGTCGAATACACTAGTATTCTTAATCACTAAGCTAAACTTATTTTTAGTTAGGAACTTACCAAGTCCTCTAGTATTCTCCTCTCGGAGTAGATCTAGTACTTATCCTAAAAGAAATTAGGATAATATTTTTTTTTTAAAATCATAAGTGACCTATCGCGCTATACAAAGGCAGCGTCATAAAGGAGGAATATCACATCCTCATCCCCTTTAAAATAACACCGTCCTCGGTGTTCACTCTTCTCTTGGAGCAATCATTTGTACCACAAAACTGGAATTCAAAAGAAACAATGTTTTAGTAGTAACTTGTCATCAATTTCATATTCAAACTCAGAAACATAAATCATGAGTTCTTTATTGCACATATCACTTGCAATATATGGAATAAATCTAGCGCTCCATGATGGTATACTGTTGACAAAATCAACAAACAGCATTTACTTGATCCAGGAAATTCTTGCCTAACACCTTAGTGCTCACGCAGCAATCCTTTCTCTCATGTTTTTCCTAACACCTTAGTGCTCACGCAGCAAACATTTCTCTCATGTTTTGCCTAACACCTTAGTGCTCACGCAACAAACATTTCATTAATGTCTTGCCTAACACTTTAGTGCTCACACAGCAAACATTTCTTTCATGCATACTAAGCAGCGTCCTGCCTCCCACATATACATTTTGCTTATAGCTTGCCTAGGTCTTACAGCCAGCCGATTCTCCGAGAATCCTAGTGGCTGTTCAATCCCTGATTTTAGGGAGTATTTCAATACCATTACAACACTCTTTACACGATTCCCCTCAAGCCTTCCCACTTGAGTCCCGGAATTTATTTTCCCCAAGCCGCCTTGCTTGAGTCTAGAAAAATCTCTTTCAATTTAAACAATTTATTTCGTCACATTACATTCGGTACCCATATGATTACTCTGACCCATTTGGGTCGAGTGCTTTGTTCAACAATAATTATCAATATTTAAAAGAATAAATAACGGTTGTGCTGTGGGTTCTAAGTCCTCACCCCCTTATTTTACCTTGGATAATATTCATGCTCTTATCTTTCCACAAGCTGCACCAAATTGTGACCATCAGCCAATTTACCTGTTAGTAACAAGATAAAATATAAATGTAAGAAGATCTTTCCCCTTTGCATAAAAATAAGAAGATCATCATCTAAAATGAACACCACTGGATTAATTTCATAATGTCTTGAAATGCATTCTTCCTATGGACATTATATTCGGTTCACCTCAATCCTTAACTTTAACTGTGACAAGCACCCACTTAATTATACGATTTTTCTTGCACATGCCAACATCATGTAAGTAAATAAATCGTCTTAATATATATATACTTGTATAGTTTCATAAAGATAGTCACATACCTGTATGAAGGAGACTACATACCACTTTATTGTATGGACTCATATGCCAAAGTGTAGGTTGTACTTGTTTTAACACACATTAGTAATCTCCTCAACATCATAAGAACATGTACATCAAATGATACATATTATCAAGCTATCCATGCATATAACATAAATCTTAATCACATAGAGTATAATCCTTCTGTCAACCACTCCCAGTATCTCAACATTCTTAGTAAGGATCACCGAGATAGAATATATATATAGAAATAGAATCTTACAGTTTCATCATATGCATCCTATTGACTATTTAGCATTCACATGTATACTTCTATTATAACCATCATCCCTTCTAAACTACAAGCAAGGGTGCAAGCGTGTTCCCATGTCACAGATTTATACTTCCTTATTCTATACAATCCCATGCCCCAAAGGGATAATAAGTACAACAATTTCCTAGTCATAGAAAATTTCATACAGTAGAATGTCTATTTAACCAAATAAAATTAATTCCTCTTAGATGTGAGGTCGTCAATAACTTTGAAGATCTATTGCGTATTCAATATTAACCATCTTATCTACTATATCATCTGTTTCGTACGTAAAATAAAACATAGAAGTAAGAACACATAACTAACATTCTATATTGGAGTCATTGCCTATAACATCCAATATAGTGTACAAATATCTTCCATACTTTCCACTTATCAAGGCTAAGATCAATATAACTCCCTCAACAACATTTTGTCAGTTATTCTATTAGTCTTTCGATCAATCCTCCACTGTAAGACGTCTATTATTCCAACTACGAGGTCGTTAACAAAAATGAACATTTTCTTTCTATACAACAGATAGCCTACATAGAGAAATTCAGGACTTACTCCCTTAGCACAACTTATGTATTTTCAAACATGATAAGGATCACCTCCACGCTATAATCTCGTGTACATACTTAATACCATCATCCCAACATAAGTGCATGAAATCAATAACTAGGTAATTCACGACACTCTTCCAATCCTTCTCATAATGACCTAAATGTACCTTACACCCCTTCATAAATCACATACTATATAAACCTTTCAGAGTGTTTCAACTTCAAACTATATAAACATATCTTTATATGACCTAGCCATCATTCACTCAATCTCTATGAATAAATATGTTTGCTATCCTGTCTACATTTGTATAGTCATCTTTCCAAGCCTAGAAATTTCCTAATCCTCATAAAATATAATTGAATCAATCAAGTACCAATGATGAATGTCTATGACTTGACTCATATATGTACAAAAGCTCTACCAATGGCATCAATCGACAAAAATAGGAGTGTACATCTTTCATTAGATACATAATCCTAATTATGTTTATACAACCCATATAACTTTTGGACATGCAAATGCTCCTATGATTCTCATTATTATCATTATGATCAATGTATAAGAAAAATATTTAACAAGATCACACAGATAAAGATAGGAACATAGTCCAACTATTTTAATTATTTTCAAAGAATACTTTCCTATCATTTAATGGAACTAATTGTAGGGCGTGATGAGATATTCATCCTCTAGTACTTATTAATAGACGATCAAACTTCGTAAGGAAACATATACGTGCTCACATACCGACAATGCTTTTCCTTTAGAATGCTTCGACAAGTGGAGCATACTTACTTGCGATTAAAAGACATCTTGTTGATTACCTCTTGCTGATTCTTTGGGACGTAAATCCTTTGTTTGCGTCTTATCGATGGAGTTCCCTTGATCAGCTTATATTATTTCCTCAACTGAGCCCAACCAGCCCGAGTGTTTGCAACCTGTGCTCTGATACCATATGTAACGTCTCCAAGATAACATACCAAATTGTGCGAGTTAGTAAAGCAGTGATTTTTAGAAAGTTTGCATAAAATAATGAAACTTCGAAACATAATTCACTCCTGTAAGGACAAAGATTCTGAATACATTTCCTTGATAATAATTGGAGATTAGTTAAATTGAAATATTCATCATGCATCATCTATTAACTTGAAACATACTCATGAAGTTCTTACCGTAGAGTAGTAAACTTAATGTTAACTGTAATGTCCCTCAAAATTCGTGAAAAATAAAACAATTCTATTAATCTCCAAAGATAACTTTAAAGCATCGAATTGATACATTCAAGTACAACAACCAATTAACAGTATAACTATGCCTTCTTTACAAAATAGAACAAGTGTCTACCATGCATTCATTTATACGATCATCTTTTCTAAACTTCCTTATGAGCACTAAAGATATTAGTCCAAAAGAAATAAACTTAACCCATTTGAATATCTTACACGAAATAAACCTATGAAGGCATCAATTCCGCATAATATTAATGTATATCACATCAATTGCAAACATGAGATATGAATATACAAGTTTCGTAATCACGCCAATTGCAACACAAAGACACAAAATATAGGTGGTTCACCCAAAACCTTTGGGCTACATCCATGGAAGCAGTTCGTCATGTATTATTTATCAAAAGAAGAGTACACCTTTCCACAAGATGTTTACAATTTACTTTCTCTTTCTCGAGCCTCTCACAAGAGAGCCTCAAAAATCTGTAACTAGTGAGTTACATACTACAACACATACCCGCCTTCCATGAAAGGAATCATGCTCACTATCTGCAAGATAAAATGTTAAAACCCCACCCTATGTATGCTTCGTATAATATTTTATAATAATATTTCGATATCGACATGAATTTAATTCACAAAGCAATTTAGGACGAATATAAACCATTATCATTTGACAAAAGAGCAAATCATTCTAGAAGAATACTTATCCCATTTAACTAGATACTCGGACTATACATTTCCCCATATCAAATGAATTAGCGGAGATCTAATTATAATTTCAAACCCAGCATGAACATATCTACGATTACACTATTCAATTCCGCAATTACAGGGATATGCTTTTCCAATCAAACGACAGCATACAGAAACTAACACCCTTATCCAAGCATGCACTATCTGAATCCATCGACAAGATACTGGATCTAGCATTTAACACAAGCATTCATGAACTCAATCTATTGGAAACATACAGAAACTAGTAGTTAAATAAAGCATTCACCATTTCAGTATATTGGTAGCATACAAAGACTATTATTTAACCCATGCGTTCACCAATCACTCTAGACAGGGAATCGAAACCTACAGAAAGAAACTTACCAATCGTGGTTACAGATTGAAACCCCTGATTGGAACTTACTGACTGAGACTCCCGATCGGTTTCTTACATATCCAGACTTACAGATCGAGACTTCGGATCCATGCTTTCATCGAGATCACAGATTATAGATCGACACCTCCATCTATATTACATACCTAGATTATAGATCGATACTTCCATCGATATTACATACCTAGATTATAGATCTTCATTCCAGATTGATTTTCCCTAGAATTACGATCCCATAATTTCCATGGCAATAAGATTTAAAACTCCACCCAGGCGATTATCAGGTTAAGATGAAATGTGATTCATTTCAGTTGCAAATACTGTGGGGTCTACGCCTAGCAGATATACTGTGGTAAAAACGATGGTACCATCCATTAAATTAGCTATTGCGCCAAGTTGGTTATTAACTGCGTCAATCAAATGCACCGAGTATGCCTTCCCTTTACCGTAATTCTAGGACCGAGTTCCTCTAAACATAAACATTATTAAAACGATCTCCTTTCAACATTAAAGATCGGAAAACAAACCCCAGAGATCCGACGGTAACAGAATTGGCAACAGACAGATCGAAATGGCATATTCATAATGCAAAGGGATTTAACATCTTCATTTCGACAACTAGAAATATTAGGTGAAAGATAGGGATCTACGCACCAACAACCATCTACATTTTGACATGCAAAAAACGCGGATTTATAAATTCATCTGGAACCAAACAGGAAATTTGATTTTCCTTTGTAACCTACAGCAATTCCTACTTCTAGGCAGAATGCATCATAAGTTAATAGAGATCCTAAAATAGAACATTAGTCAGGATAAAGCATATATATTTTTCCAAAGTTATCCTACGGAGATCTCGACGGAATGCAAGATTCAGGCGTTAACCGAAAATAATCCAGTACTGTTAGCAGAACCGAAAGCCATAATACTATTATATTTAAAACTCTAAAGAAGACGTCCTACTACCAGGAAATCTGATCATGGTATAAGACTCTGGATCACATGCTCCGTACGAATACAATCCCGATCCAACAAATGGCGTACACAATATTTCCTGAGATGAATGTAGAGTTCGGGTTTAAGTACGCAATGAACACAGATTAAGGTTCTAGAGTTCTAAGCAACGAGCAGATGATTTCTACTGCAGAGATCATGATAATGATCTCAAGACTTCAGCTTGCGGGTACCCCTCCTTAAGGTATAAAAAAAAAAGAACAACAAATGCAGAGATCGCATAGATCGAACAAAGCCCTAGACTCGATAATTCATACAACCAATACCAAATTCTAAAAGACAGAATAACCCTGTCAACGCCGAGATATATATATTCACCCGATGATCCTTAAAAGGAGTGATAACTCTATTGAAAGAAGATGTAGAGTTTGCATATCTTACCAATCTGATACGAGAGGCCAGGGTTCGCATATCTTACAGTAGCAACCCGCTGAGTATTGGAGATCGAATTCCCTAAAAAAATAGTATTTCCATCGTATTCCTCTTAAGCGAATGACCACCATCCCTTCTTCCCTGTCGCAGTTTTTTCCTCCTCCCAACGACTCGCTGCACTCCTTAAAAAGATAAGTGGGATCCCCTCTCTTGAAAACAGATGGCGGCCCCTCCCCACTCTCTCGACGTGGTGATATTTACAATGCCCAAGTAACCATACAAAGTAACAAGTGGCAAAAATTTAAACGAATCCCATAAGTTACACTCCATCCCCAGCTGGGCTCGGCACAACTTTTTAAGAGAAGAGGTAGTTTCGGTTTATCCCACTCCACTACATTTATTACCAAGATCATGCACTTAACACCCACGCGATCATAGTGTGGTGATCACTAAAAGGATCCTTGCCATTATCTTAAAACATAATTAAAAGCTATATCGTATTATGTTTTCTTTTTAAGTCCCCTTCCAAGTAGTATCGCAATATGTAACTAAATAAATTAAAAGAATGTGGTACATTATTATCACGATTGATATTTATAAGCAAAATTGCTTATTGGTGTATTTAACTCATATTAATCTCTCCATCAGATATCTTTAAAAACGAAGGAACCCTAACTTCTTCCTTTCATTCCTATGGGTATTCATAATGATAGTATTAAGGTTAATCCCCTCATTCTTGGTTAGGTCATCTTAGCAAGAAAACAACTTTATCCTAGAACATAGGTCGTAGGGGTTCACTAAATCTTAAGACGAGTGGTTACTTTGCTTAGGACTTGAGGTAACCCTTATATCATTTAGGAATTTAATAATTTATTAAGTGCCTACGATCGCCAAGATGACACCGATCACTTTATTAAATAACCATATTATATACGTACCCCTACGAATTACGCCTAAATACCCACTCGGTTTATGTACAACCAAGGATAACTTCTAGTAATTAAGTCGAATACACTAGTATTCTTAATCACTAAGCTAAACTTATTTTTAGTTAGGAACTTACCAAGTCCTCTAGTATTCTCCTCTCGGAGTAGATCTAGTACTTATCCTAAAAGAAATTAGGATAATATTTTTTTTTTTAAATCATAAGTGACCTATCGCGCTATACAAAGGCAGTGTCATAAAGGAGGAATATCACATGTTATGAAGTTTTTCTTTGTATAAAACTAAGCTCTATGATGAGCTCTCGGCATAACCTGTGTTCACTAAATTGTTTGTAAATCTCCTGCGATTGTTTTGTTAACTCAATCCTAACTAGTCGATCTACAGTCATGTCTATTGTGTATTCATTGACTCTGCTTATACAGGAATTGTAATGTGTAAAAACCTTCAAACTAATAATGAAATGATTATCTCGATCTACAGGCATGTTTATCTGTTCTATAAGTAATAATAATGGAAAATTGTGGTTATTCTTGGAAATAAACGTTTAAGAAACAAAAATGTAAAGAATAGAAATGATTTCTTTAACCAGTATGAACTCTTTTAATTCTGTGGAAAAGATTTACTATTGTGATGGAAGGAATGAAAAAAAGAATTGTATTGTTAGTAAAATGTAGTAGACAATACTAAATAATTATTAGCAATTAATTTACAGAACATATAAAATAGTACATTCATCACCATGGCAGTATGCCTATCTTATCTTATCGATCTTAATCTGTTTCTGTACTGGAGTACGATGCTATTCCTTTTTGCATGGGGAAAAATACATAAATTATATTTATTCAATCTCTTCTTATTCATACAGAATTATTAATTTTCACAAGAACTAAAATAAATTTATTAAATAAACAGGGAAAGTTAAAAACAACAGAACTGTAAATATACCAAATAGATAACAGAACTTGAAATAAATTAGATAAGACAAATAAAACCTGTAACTAATGATAGGCCGACAAACACCCAAGGAGGCCTGTTCCTCCCAACTTGCTTCAGAAGAAGTAGCTCAACTGCTAACTTCTAATGAACCCTCAAGCCTGCTTACTGATCCAGTAAGTGGGTGGAATCTGTGTAGAAGCAAGGCACTCAAAAATACCTTCTCCACTCAGTATCAACCTCTTGAAAATGCCTTCTCCACTCAGCATCAACCTCCTGAAATCAATAAGAGTTTGGCAGCCTCACAACATGATCAACAATAGCATATCCCCCATCAAATCTCTTGGGTGCAAACACAGCAAAACCCCAAGGTAAATTTATTCGTCATGAAAAGTGATGAGCCTCAGTTCATAATTTGATGGCTATTATATAGGCTTCCTAGGTCTTTTAGTGGTTAGTTTAGAATAAATGATCCTTAAGCTCCAGTCCCATATTTCAGGGCACTATGACCACATTTCCAGGGAGTTGTCCCATTCCAACAACTAGTTAGTTGCATCATGATGCTGCCACTTGTCCATTTCCTTCTACCCCAGATTCCATTCCACCTAATGGATCAGTAACCACTCTTTCAACAGTCCTCTTAGGTGTTTGTCTCCTATTTTATTTATTAAATAATAATATATTGTGCAAATTATAGTCATCCTTGGACACTTGTCCAATATAACTTTACAATAAAAGTTATCATAATGTTTCTAAACATAAAATGTTTTCCAGCGTAAAGGGTATGTTACAAACACCCCCTCTTAAGCTCAACACCGTCCTCGTTGTTGCTTATTCATCATCAAGTTCCTCATGGAACAGAACTGGATATGTTGACCGCATATTACTTTCCAGTTCCCAAGTAGCTTCATCAGGGCTAAGGTGCTTCCATTGCACCTTTACCTGCCCTATGGTGCGATTCTGAAGCATAATTTTCCTTTGGTCTAGAATACAGCTCGGTTCCACCTGGAAATCTCCTTCGGGTTCCACCTGTATGTCATTCCAATTCAGCACATGAGTAGCATCGTGCACATACTTCTTTAAAACAGAAACATGAAAAACATTGTGGACTTTTAAATTGTATGGCAATGCCAATTGATATGCAACAACTCCTACCCTTGATAGGATTTCAAATGGTCCACAATACCTCGGTACTAATTTAGCACAACTCCCAAGCTTCAAGGAACTTTTCTTGGACTTTACTTTTATGAAAACATGGTCTCCTACCTGAAATTCTCTTTCTGTGCATTTCAAATCATCATAGCTTTTTTGCCGATCTTGGGCAACTTTTAAGTTACCTTGAACCTATTTCACAGTTAGCTCCATTTCTTTCAATAGATCTGGTCCTAACATCAATCTATCTACAGGATTATCCCATGAAATTGGATTACAACACTTGCTTCCATACAAAATTTCAAATGGACTTAACTTAGCAGATGCTTGATAATTATTATTGTAGGCAAATTCTCCTAAGTGCAAGTAATCCTCCCATTTAGATGGCTAATCTTTAACATATTTTCCAAAATCTGATTTACTCTTTCTGTTTGACCATCAATTTGTGGGTGGAAAGAAGTGTTGAAATTTAACTTAGTATTTAATCCTTTAAACAGTGCTATCCATAAGTTACCAGTAAACTTAGAGTCTCGATCTGAAATAATTACCTTTGGAATTCCATGCAAGCGAAAAAATTTCTTCATGAAAATATCTGCAATGTTAGAAGCCTTGAAAGTAGTTTTAACAGGAATAAAATGAGCAGCTTTGTTAAGTTTATCAACAAAAACCATAATTGAGTCATTCTGCTTTTGATTTTTAGGCAAACCTGTAATGAAGTCAATGATTATGATCTCCCACTTCCATTATGGAATTGGTAAGGGCTGCAATAGCCCAGCTAGATGTTTATGTTCAGCTTTTATAGTCTGACAATCAAAGCATCTAGCTATATATTCAACAACTTCACTCTTCATGTTAGGCCAAAAGTACTCATTTCTTAGCATAGTTATCATTTTCTGATAACCAGGATGTTCCGAATAAGGACTCTTGTGAACTTCATCTAAAATCAGCAGCTTAACCTTCGAAAAATTAGGCACATAAATTATATTTTTGCAAGTTAAGAGGGATTTTTCATTAATACTGTAATCTGTTATAACATTTTCAGATGAATTTTCATCCACTTTATCATGTAATTTTTGGTAATTTTCGTCTTGCTTAATTCCTTCTTCGATCTGATTTTCCAGATCAATTTTAAAAGTACTGATTGCTGCCACAAAACTTAATCTAGCATTTCTGCTCAATGCATGAGCAACCTTATTTTCCTTCCCATTAATATGATGGATCTCAAAATGGTACTCGCTAAGAAAAGCTAACCACCTAGCTTGCCTTGTGTTAAGATTTGTTTGATCCAAAAGATACTTTAGGCCCTTATTATCAGTCATTAAGATGAATTTTCTTCCGATCAAGTGATGGCGCCACATTTTCAAAGCATGTATCACGGCTGCCAACTCAAGATCATACGTTGGATAATTCTTTTCATGTATTTTTAACATCCTTGACTCAAAATCAATTGCATGACCCTCTTGACTTAAGACCCCTCCAAGTCCTTCATTGCATGCATCAGTGCATATGACGAAATCCTTATTAGGATCTGCAATTTTTAAGATGGGTGCAGCGGTTAATAATTCTTTTAACTTATTAAAATTGTCTTGACACTTTTGATCCCATAGGAATTTCTTCCCTTTCTTCTACAAAGAAGTGATGTGATTAGCAATTCTAGAGAACCCTTCAATAAACTTTGTATAATACCCCGTTATCCCCATGAATGACCGTACATCAATTACATCTTTTGGGATAGGCCATTCATTTATTGCTTTTATTTTATTAGGATCAACAGAAATACCATCTTTCGAAATTATATGACCCAAATACTGAATTTTGTCTTTATAGAAATCACACTTACTGAACTTAGCGTAAAGCTGGTGATCTCTAAGTACTTGTAAAATGATTTTTAGATGTTCAACATGCTCTTCTTTAGTCTTTGAGTAAATCAGGATATCATCAATGAATACCACTACGAACTTATCCAAATATTTATGCAGAACGTTGTTCATTAAACACATGAACACTACTGGTGCGTTAGTTAGCCCAAAAGGCATAACTACGAACTCGTAGTGTCCATAACGCGTTCTGAATGCAGTTTTGAATATATCATCGTCTTTTATCCGGACTTGATCTTAGATCAATTTTAGTGAATATCTCTGCTCCGCGTACTTGATCAAATAGATCATCTATGCGGAGTAAGGGATACCGGTTCTTAATTGTCATTTTATTAAGTTGACGGTAGTCAATGCACAAATGCATAGTACCATCCTTCTTTTTAACAAATATTACTGGTGCTCCCCAAGGGGACACACTGGGCTGTATGTAGTTTTTATCTATTAATTCTTTCAGCTAAGATTTTGACTCATTTAACTCTAGAATATTCATCCTATAGGGGGCCTTTGAGTTTGGTACCGCACCAGGTACTAACTCAATGGTGAAGTCAAGTTCTCTTTTTGGAGGTAATCCTGGAATTTCTTCTGGGAATACATCAGAAAAGTCCCTAAGGATGGGAATGTCTTCTAGTTTTAACTTGTCTTCTTTATATGTACATTCATCATTAACGAAATTAACAACAAATAGTTTACAACCTTTTCTAGCAGCTCTCTTTACTTGTAAGGCATAAATCTGCCTTACTGAAATCTGTCTATGAATTCCTTTCATCGTTTCTGAATTACCTTCATTATTTATACAAGTAAAAGATTTATCAAAACAATTCAATATAACTCTATGCTGTTCAAGCCAATCCAAGCCAATTATCAGATCATATGAACCTAAGGGTAGAACATTCAGATTAACTTGCATTTTCAGCTGATTTAAAAATACTTCACAATTCTGAGCAAAATCTGTAACCTTTCTTTTAGTTCTTGTTGCAAGCTGAATTAACCATGCATTATCAAATTTTTCTATTTTTAGCTTGCAACGATTTACTAAAGTAGGTGAAATATAACTTAGATTTGCACCAGTATCTATCAAAATAGAAATAGACTCGTTTTGTATTGTACCTTCAATTTCGACCATGGATGTTTGATGGTGCGCTTGACGGTTCTCCAATGTTGCATTTATCCTGGGCATTTCTCTTATGATATCTCCAACTGTAGGTTCTGCTTGCATAATATGTATGTTGTTGGCTGTCCTCTTGTTGCATGGGAAATCTGCTGTCTTGTGTGGTCCACCACATTCATAGCACTTTATGGGTCCTATCTGCTTAGCATACCTATTGTTATTATTATTGCTGTGATTGTTAGGTACATTCCTTGCAGCAATAGTATTCTGAGATGTATTATTCCAATAATTATTAGGAAAATTTCTGTTATTAAAGTTTTTCTTAAAACCTCCAGCATTCTGATTAAAGTTCTTATTTTTATATTCATACTGATTAGTTTTACTGTTCTTCCAGCTAGTTGTTCCTTCTCTTTTTCTGTTTTGGTCAAAACAAAAATTTGCCTTCCTCATGGACTCTTCCAAAGTGGAAAGATTATCATACTCAATACGATCTTTTATATTAAACGGTAAACAACTGAGAAACCTTTGCACTTTAGGATTCTCCTCAACCATGTAGGGTACATACCTCAGCAAGCTAAGAAACTTGCTGCAAAGTTCTTTCATGTTCATTGTACCCAACTTTAAGTCGTAAAACTCCTTTTATTTATCCTCAAAATACTGTTCAGACAAGAACTTCTTTTTAAACAAACTTTTAAACATAGTCCAAGTTACTTCTTTTTCTTTTATTCTCTTGATTCTTTTAAGATCCTGCCACCAGATATCTGCCTTTCTGGTCAGATTGTAAATAGCCATCTTGGCTTTCAGTTGAGAAGAGTAGTCATAAATATTAAAGTACTTTTTCATCCCAGACAGCCAAGCTTCTGTTGTCTCACCCTTCTCACTTTCGCCATTAAAAGTAGGTGGCTTAATCTTTTTAAATTCACCGGTAATCTATTCATGATGCTTATGTTTTCTCTTTTTAGAGAAGCACTCACTGTTACTGTTGTCATAATTTAGATCATCATTACCTGAATCAAAATTAGAAGATGAGTGACTGTTCCTTTTATTGTTTCTTGTTTTCTTATGCTTATGTTGGTGGGACATTATTTCAGAATCAGCTCTAAATTCTAATTTTCTGCCTCTTTCATCACTGTGACAGTTTCCTTTTAAATTCTACTATAACTCTTCCTGTTCCTTTAGGATCCTTTCATTTTCTTCTTTAACATCTTTTAACTCAAATTTTAAATCCTGCACAGTGCGTAAAATTTCAGAAGACTGGTTGTTTAACTCAACGTAAATTCCTTCAGTGTTATTATGATTAATTTGTTCATTACAAGGAGATCTATCCTCTGCTGATTCCTCTGGTATTTCCATACCTGCAATTAAAAGTAAATATGTTCTATGCAAAAATGAAATTAAAATGCAAAAGTTAGTAACATAAACTTTCTGATTTATTTTTCTGTTTGTGTACATGAGCCTCATTCAAGCCTAGAGTTTGAACTTGTGCTCTGATACCACATGTAACATCTCGGAAAAATCGCAAAATTTTAAAACTTTTCTACATGAAAATAAATGATATTTAATAATGCGGAAATAGAACAACACCTGAAATGTTATCTATATTTAGTTGTGCTGCTATACATCTCTTCTGTTGTTGTTTACGAAAGTTGATACCACTGTTTGACTAATGTACTTTTGTTTGGTTGATGAAGGGGTCCTTCGGATGCCCCGAGGGTTGCTTAGCATTTGTGCTAAAGCATGTGAATTCATACTTGTGACAGATTGACAGATAAGAGATAAAAGTTGCAAAAGGAATCAAAAGTTTATCAAGAAGATCTAGAATGTTCGTATCCCAGTATTGTACCAATAATTATTTGTTTCCGTCATGTTTTCTATATGTAACAGCCTACCTTCTACCTCCGTGGCAATTTGTGGAAGTTCCAAGTACAACTGTTTGTTAACTTGTTTTAAGGTCTATAACCTATGATGATAATATGATCTGAAATGTTTTTTTTTCTTCATGCATTGTATATAAGTGCATATCTACAATCGTTCCAAAAAGTATGTCTCTAAGGTCTATTTTAAAGTGTTTACAAGATTACTATCCAATCCTTGGAAGAATGGAGTTGTTGGCATTTTTAACCACTATCACATTTATATAATGTGAGTGGTGTGCCTTGTAATACCCTATGTGGTACTTACATGATACTATATACACATTATGTTTTCCATTGTATACCCCACTCTTTAATTCTTAATGACTAACTTGCAATTAATATGAATTATATGCAAATCCTAATATCTATGTGCAAACAATGTGCATTGTGTAAAGGTATGTTAATATGGCACCATGGGATACTACGCTATCTATTTGATAACATACAATATGCAAATAGATACAAGTGATTTACAAACTATGTACAAATATTATGGATTAAATGCAGTATTGAAATGCTAAGCAAGTATTATATTGGTGTGTGTAATTTCGTGGTCTAACATATAGTCTTGATGAGATCTATATTGAATTATATACATTCTACGTGTCCTATGTAAATACCTCAAACCTTTAACTAAATGCTACAAGAGTAATGATTCTCGACCTTACCGTAAACTTAACCCTATTGTATTAACTCTTGATGTGAAAGTTAATATGCATTACAGGCTAGCGGAGGTAATGTCTCCTGTGCATTGAATGCACACAATTAACAAGAAAATAGTGGAATTCTACCATGGATAGCATATTGTAAATAGTTCAGGTGAATGTGTCTTAGTGTAACCTCGGAGTGCTGAGTTGTAACTGGTTGATGCTTTGAACATTGGTGATCAGGCTCCACCGTGGCTGTGATAATAATGGCTTAATAAATGTGATGGCAGGTTGGTGATTTCGTAGATCTCACCAATGATCTATGTCGTTGATCTTGGCAGGGATTTCAATGCTGTGGTTAAACCCTACCTTGTTGTATTCAATGAGTTTTAATGTGTTAGAGTCATTTGGTGGTGGTGGTTCTGTGCGACCTACAGGCTGCTGGTTTTTAGCCTTGATGTTCTTTCCCAAAGAGGTGTAGTTTCTTGAGTTTCAAACTTGTGATCTTTGATAATATGGAGCCGAGCTTTATCTAATTTATACAATTTTGAAGATTGTTGTTATCCATCTTAGAGTTTATCTTTTAAGTGGATTCGATACTTGACTTGTTTGAGGGTTTGTTTAGTTTTATATTGGGTTTGTAATGTATGGTCAGAGGACCTTGCTACCTCTTCTCAGTGTTGTTTCACTGTATCGAATAAGTGTTGGCTCAAATTCACTGGCATTTGTCGATACAAGGGTTTGGTTGCAACTACCTCAGGCTTGGTGTTGAAGTTACTACGACTTTCAATCTCATGGTAATGTGTTCAAACTCCTCCTGTAACTTTCATAATTGATCTTTAAGTGTTTGTTCAAACTAAGTCTTAATTATTTGATAAGATAATGGTTTTAACCATCATCATGATGTTGTTGTTGCAGGGTAACAACTCATTGGTTATGCTATAGTTTGGTGTCGTAGGTTGGCTACAGCTATACCCAACCAGTAAGCCTTGTCAATGTCTTGAGACCCTGTGTAGATGAGATGGTCGACTGTTTCGTGTTTTGTCTGTTGTATTTCATAACTCAGAGAGTTTTGTATATAAAGGTTTTTGCATGTTGTTTAAAAGTATGGGGAGGATGCGCCTCAACCCATAAGGCAACGACCTTGCTTGAAATGGTTTTATAAACAAGGGTTTTACCCTCAGACTTGAATAGAGTACCTCAAGGTGTTTCACGACTACTATTGTCGTTTTTCTTTGTATAAGACTAAGGTTAAAAATATAAGTGTTTAAAGTCTGTAAAAAAATGCATCTGTTTGCTACAGACTAGATAACTTGTATCTAGGTTTGGCCTACGGCCTGTATGAAGTTTTGTTTTATGTTATAAATCTGATCCCACGTTTAGGGTTTCACCTGCGAACAAGATCTGTAACTCATCGATGATATGAGAATAAGCAATGTATTTTGCAACCTTTTGGTTTTATAGGTTACCAATCGATGAGTGAATGTTTTTGTGAAACTGTAATATGAGTGTTTGTTTTTAAAGGAATAATGGATAAATATAATTTTTGACAAGGCTTACAGCCTGTATATGCTTTGTTTTGTTTCTAAGCTGTTATTGTGTCTTAAACAAATAGAGAAGTGTTTCCTATGCTAGGGTTTAGCCCTTGATTTGAAAATAAAAAGCTTTAACTAAGCTTTATGATGAGCTCTCGGCATAACCTGTGTTCAGTAAATTGTTTGTAAATCTCCTACGATTGTTTTGTTAACTCAATCCTAACTAGTCAATCTACACTCATGTCTATTGTGTATTCGTTGAGTCTACTTATACAGGAATTGTAATGTGTAAAAACCTTCAAACTGATAATGAAATGATTATCTCGATCTACAAGCATGTTTATCTGTTCTATAAGTAATAATAATGGAAAATTGTGGTTATTCTTGGAAATAAACATTTAAGAAACAAAAATGTAAAGAATAGAAATGATTTCATTAACTAGTATGAACTCTGTTATTTCTGCAGAAAAGATTTACTGTTGTGATGGAAGGAATGAAAACAAGAATTGTACTGTTAGTAAAATGCAGTAGACAATACTAAATAATTATTAGCAATTAATTTACAAAACATATAAAATAGTACATTCATCACCATGGCAGTATGCCTATCTTATCTTATAGATCTTAATCTGTTTATGTACTGGACTACGATGCTATTCCTTTTTGCATGGGGAAAAATACATAAATTATATTTATTCAATCACTTCTTATTCATACAGAATTATTAATTTGCACAAGAACTGAAATAAATTTATTAAATAAACAGGGAAAGTTAAAAACAACATAACTGTAAATATACCAAATAGATAACAGAAATTGAAATAAATTAGATAAGACAAATAGAACCTGTAACTGATGATTGGCCAACAAACACCCAAGGAGGCATGTTCCTCCCAACCTGCTTCAGAAGAAGCAGCTCAACTACTTACTTCTAATGAACCCCCGAGCCTGCTTACTGATCCAGTAAGTGGATGGATGTGATATCCCTCCTTTATGACCTATTTTAATCTTTATTTGGTTATTTTTAATACATGTAATTGTATCTATGTAAATGGCCCTGGTGAGGAGCTCAAGGCCAAGGCCCCACCAGTGGGCCCCAAACTAGTGTTATGCTCTATACGTCTTAGATTAAACTTAGAAGACTATAGAATGGCAATACAACTAAATAATAAGTAACCAAACGCATGCATAAGAAAAGATAATAAGTTGGTTGATCATATCATAACTTATCATATGATAGGTGACAACATAACTTCATCGTGAAAGGATTACTATTCACCATTAAAACTAAGATACTTTGAACTATGTTATTCTAATCATATTATGATATATAGGTAGAGGTGAATATCATATATATATATATATAAATATATAGTTGAGGCCATTTAAGTATGATATGTGTGTCTCTTAAAGTTATGAAGGTTAATAGTTATGATAACTATTATTTGTGTCTTGGAGCCAAAGTATAAATTATTTTAATGAATATATATATATGTTCCCAAAATAAGAGTAGGCGCCAGCTTGTTCCTTGGATCACTTCGGAATGACAGTTGTAATATGACTCCATATGTTTTGTAAAGAGAGTGGCTAAATAAAATAATTATGATTGAGTTATTGAAAACGCCAAAACACTTGGTAGGCCGCCACCTAGCTCCTTCCAAAACATTGAGCTTTATTTCTCCTCTTAAATCCTTAAAAAAGAAACCTAACGTTTTAGTAGTGGGAGAAAGAAAGAGTACCTGAATCTTATACTAAACATCCACTAACTCTTCGTAGAAGCATTACGGTTAATCCAGCTGACAGTTGTCAACTCTTGGGGAAACACCATTACATTTAAAAAGGAAAACCGAGCTCATGTATGGGGATAGTCGAGAAGGTGGAGGAGCAAATCAAGGAGATATCCTTGTGAGTTAGTCTCCATCACGTGGAGTAAGTATTAAAGAAATATTGGTGGGAGGAAATAATGGCAAGAGGAGTGACACTTGTGTGCTTAAGAGGAGACGCAAGAGGAAGAAGGTTGTGGGTGAACTCTGACTATGCATAAATTCAGGAGCTATTGCCATCTGGAGGGAGTTAACACCTCAGCGTAGACTAGTTTTATCTCGGTGTTAGAGTGTTAGCATCGGGGGGGGGTGGTCTCTTGGGGGGAGCGATCTTAGCTCTTCTTTGGGATTGCTTACTAGAGTTTTGGCTTGAGTATTCGTGTCAGGGTTCGGTTATGGGAAGAACTCACTGCAAGTTGGAAAAAGGCATTGACACAATGAGTGCTGCCTAATTTCATCCTCCTCAGGGCGTACAATTTGGGAAAACGCGAGTATGTTGACAAAGATGACCAGAGAGTCCTATGAAGATTCGAATAGGAGCATCTCGCTATGATGAGGTGATACACCAGGTGCATCACATTTAGTGCAAGGTGAATCCAAACGAGATCAGGTTATATCTACCCCTTATCACCCGTTAGCTACGATTCAGGTATGTAATGACTAATTTCTGTTTCTGCCTCTGCACATGAAGTGAGCCTCTGCTTATTTCCCTTTATTTGTTCTAGATCTCTTGTTAGAAAATGTATTCTTACCTCCGATTGAATTGCTAGATCGAATAAAAGGTTGAACTCTGTATCCGCTTCCGGTGTTGTTGGATAGAGATCATATTGACCTCTGTTGAAGCATTTCATACCAGATCTCTTGTGTAGGAATCACATTAGGTATTCTTTATACTAGATTGAAGCCATATAAATCCTGCTAAGATGCGTAGTTTAGCCGAGATGTTAATTATGATCTAGGTTTCGTTGTTTGTGCTCTGATTTTGACCATTGCTGAAGTAATCCCCTGACAGTTTGATGAATGTTGCTTCCTGTCCTTTAATTCCAGAATGTCGATGGTATCGACAGTCCTTACTTTGGATGGATCGAAATCGTTCTCTGGTTGTCTCATGAATTTAATTAAGTAATCCCCTAACAGTTTGATGAATGTTGCTTCCTGTCCTTTAATTCCAGAATGTCGATGGTATCGACAGTCCTTACTTTGGATGGATCGAAATCTTTCTCTGGTTGTCTCATGAATTTAATTAAGTAATCCCCTGACAGTTTGATGAATGTTGCTTCCTGTCCTTTAATTCCAGAATGTCGATGGTATCGACAGTCCTTACTTTGGATGGATCGAAATCGTTCTCTGGTTGTCTCATGAATTTAATTAAGTAATCCCCTGACAGTTTGATGAATGTTGCTTCCTGTCCTTTAATTCCAGAATGTCGATGGTATCGATAGTCCTTACCTTGGATGGATCGAAATCGTTCTCTGGTTGTCTCATGAATTTAATTACGCATCCTTTCTTTAATATAGATCGCTACCGTATGACAATACGCTTTCAATTAATTCTAGTTTTATTTAGGTACACCATCGGATCTTAAGTTTTTATCCTTATCATTTTATATTATTTCTACGATCAGAGTTATAAATCGATTGGATAATCCTGTAGATACGTATTGTTTAATCTATTTGTTGACTGACTGCTGATTGTAGCAGCCTTACCAAGTTCGATAACAATATCAAACTTTGTATCTAGATCTAATAGGTCAATCAACATTGTCGATTAGGTATTGGTATGATGCGTGTGAATTTTTATCATTTAACTTGGGCTGAGATCGTATTTCTGTTCCAGATCTTATTGAGTGAAATCGCATTTCTCTTTCAGAGTGATTGTGCTGCAATCGCATTCTTCCCAGGAGATTTTTTAGTTAGTTTGAAACTTGTTTACATTTTAACTATGTAGAACTTGATGAAGAAGCTATATTTTTGGATATAGTGAAGTTCTTAAAAAGTTAAGTATTCGTTGACTTCTTAGATATATATAATATATATTTTGCCGCTGAATTTAGTGGAAGTTACAATGGGTTTATATATATATATATATATATAAAGAAAATATGGATATTGCGTTGAATACATAATTGGGTATGCACGGTAAGACTAACAAAGTTTGGTGGTGAATGTTCATGTGACAAATATATTATTATTTTTATTACTATTTTATGTTTTCGATAAAGGGGATGATACTCTTGGAAGTATATTTAGCATATACTTTATTTGAAAAGAAGTCCTCTCTATGGAGAGGCATCAAAGAAAGGGAATTGCAACATGTGTTGTGGATTGTAATATATTTTAATAAAAACAACCTTTGTGGACGTAGCCCAAGAGAGGGTGAACCACTTTTAAAAAGTCTCCCTCTCACATGTCTCTTTTATGTGTAATGTTTCTGGATATGGTGAATTGCATCTATTTGTGTTCCAATGATATTTATGATAATCACTTGTGTTTATTTGTGGTTCAAGCTATTTTTGGCATATCTCGCGTGTGTTGTTGACAATGCTATTTATAATACATATGTTTTGTCTAATGTTTTTTTTATGTAATCATGTGTTCTTATGATGATAATACCAATGGATGCATCGACGAGTTCAGGACTACCACGTCAAGTAAAGGAAAGTCGTAATATGAAATAATATGTTAGATGAGTTGTGTTATGAGGTTCTAGTATTTAAAGTGAATGTGTACAAGTAGTGTCGAAATCCCTAAAGATTTATTTATTAATTTATTTACTTTTGCTGTAAATTAGAGGGACATTACACAAGGTTATCTCCATTGGGTAAGTAATTCAAATAGATAGTGATATTACAATATAAGATTTACGTGATTTACAAATGTATGGGCACCCAAGATCATCTATTGGCAAAAGTAGATCACCATTATTAAACAATGATAAAGATGAAAAGTTCCCTTACATATGATTGACCCCAAATAGGGTGGACGAGACGTTCTAGGACAACAAGGTTATATTGTTTGATAGATTATTGACATTTGCATAGTCAAGTAATTTTAAGGAATATTGAAGCAAGCTTTATGTATTCCCTATATTTTTATGGTTACTAATCAAACTATGATAATAAGATCAGGAAGGACGATTAGAACATCCTTCATGGTAAGTTTCTTTTCAAAAATCGTATGAGAACCAGTTGTAGTAATGGGTTCCAAAAAGGTAGATATTCCTCCCTAGACAGAATCTCACTCATTTATCATACTAAGTTTTACGAGTATAGCTTACTAGACATTGTCGAAGGATAATCATATTAAATCTTTACCTAAATACTAACTTGATATTTTGGGGATGTTACAATGGAATTTGTGTAGAAGCAAGGCACTCAAAAATACCTTCTCCACTCAGTATCAACCTCCTGAAAAATGCCTTCTCCACTCAGCATCAACCTCCTGAACTCAATAAGAGTTTGGTAGCCTCACAACATGATCAACAACAACATATCCCCTCATCAAATCTCTGGGGTGCAAACACATCAAAACTCCATAGTAAATTTCCTTGTCAGGAAAAGTGATGAAGCTCAGTTCATAATTTCATGGCTATTATATAGACTGCCTAGGTCTTTTAGTGGTCAGTTTAGAATAAATGAGCCTCCGGCTCTAGTCCCATCTTTCAGGGCACTATGACCACATTTCAATGGAGTTGTCACATATAAACAGTTAGTTAGTTGCATCATGATGTTGCCACTTGTCCATTTCCTTCTTCCCCAGATTACATTCCACCTAGTGGATCAGTAACCACTCTTTCAACAGTCCTCTTAGGTGTTTGTCTCCTATTTTATTTATTAAATAATAATATATTGTGCAAATTACAGTCATCTTTGGACACCTGTCCAATATAACTTTACAATAAAAGTTATCATAATGTTTCTAAACACAAAATGTTTTCCAACTTAAAGGGTATGTTACAGGCTCACACGTGAAGTTTTATGTCAAGCAGATAGTAGATGAGACATGGGCTATTTGAACTACAGGAGGGGAAAACAAAGCACCATCTTCTCCCCACGCTTCCAAAATCCGTTTTCTCTTTGCTTCAGGAAAAAAAACCAAAGAATGGATTACATAAACAATGGACCGAATGCAAGGGTGTGCCCTCTGGTGTTGAAGTGCAAGCGATGCAAGATTAACATTGGGTAGAAGAGACACCCCTCGGTCGGCGAGGAAATGTTGAGTCGAAGGAGCAGCGAAACTAAAGTTCTCCATCCCTCCAGAGCCCCTATGAAGCATGTCCTCCTAAATGATGACAATGGTCAAACCTGGAACAACGAGGCGATGGGAATGTGTGGGAAAAATGCAATCTTGATCTAAAACGGTTTCATGTTCGATGGTGGTCATTTCTGGCGTCCCACTGAGGTGGAAAAAATTCAGAATTCCAGGGGATTTAACTTCCAAAACTCCCTCCAGGAAGGGTTGCAGCAATATGGCAGTCAGAGAACCAGTTCAATTGAATCTGGGAAAGCATGGAGGGTGGTAGGCAACAATTTGGGGCTCGTTCATTTGGAATCCCCGGTTGGCAGAGAAAGTCCCTCCCCAGGGGTACTATCACACCTCCAGGAGATAGAAGCACAAGTTAATTGGCTCCGGGGGGGGAATTCAGAGCTCAAGAAAGCACTCTCAAACCTATCACATATCACTAGCTCGGAAGCAAGCAACACCAACAACAAAAGCAAAGAATTCTATGAGAAGCTAGGGGGAAAGATTGACTCTCTGCATAGTTGTCTAAGAATTGTAGAAGCAAAGGTTGATTGCATCTGGAGCAGCAAAGAAAATAGCCTAGCTACGATCACAGGGTTGAAAGACAAGGAAGATCCAGAAGCTAGCAACAAGAAGAAGTTTCATCTCACAGAAATCCTCTAAGCACTGGTCAATCAACAAGTTTTCTCTTTTTTGAAGATGTGTTTTATATTTCCAGTAGCGGCATGTATAGCCTTATGCAGTTTGTTTATGTTCTGTCTTCTCAACTTTAGAAATATTGTGAATTTTGAACGTCAGAAGACTGTTTGGAGGTGCTCTTCCCCTCATTTTTGTGGTGTAGTCTCCCCACCATGATGTAGTGCTGCCTTTATTTTAATACAAATATATCCATTTCTATAAAAAGAAAAGATATTCACATTTTTCAAATTTAAATAAATAGTAAATTTAACATCTAAAAAATAATCATAATTTTTAAATATAGTACAAAATTATATCACATTCTAAACATAATTTATTCCTTATATAAAAATTATTTTTCCTTTATATAAAAAAGAATAAAATAAATCTTTACTTATACCAAATAACATAATATACCTTCCTATATCTGAAAATAGATGACAGTAAAAATTTGTTTTCAACGAAGATGGTTAGTAAAACGAGGATGGGATAGATCAGCCTTCTCACGTTGGGATAGATCTCGTCCAAATCTCAACATATAACCACCCGCCCGAATTATCTTGGCCCTTTCCAAAGTCATTGCCATGGAAATGTTAGCTATCTAGCTTGTAAGGCATAGGATTAAAATTTACAGCGACATGCACAATTTGTTTTTTGGTTTTTACTGTTAAAAAATAGATGATTTTCTCTGCACAATCTTTTATGTGAGATGTTGGCAAAATTGCCCTTCAAAAATACATACATTTTAAGTTGGTAAGGCATAGGTTTAAAATTTACAGCCATGGGTGCACATTATTTTTTGTTGTTTTTGCTGTTAAAAAATAGATGATTTTCTCTACACAAACTTTTATGTGAGATGTTCGCAAAATTGCCCGTAAAAAATACATACATTTTAAGTTAGTAAGGCACAGGCTAAATGCACTTTTTTTTATGGGTTTTACTATTAAAAAATAGATGATTTTCTATGCACAAAATTTTATGTAAGATATTAGCAAAATTGCCCATAAAAAATACATACATTTAAGTAATATCTTATTTACACATAATCATGTATTTAAAATAACTATACATAAATATTAAAGAAATACTTTTAATTAATATACTAGACTGTGAAACTAAGTGCATTATAAGTTTTTAAAAGTTTTGTTTAAAGTTCATGTTAATTTCGTGCTAAGGTAAATAGAAACTAACCGTCTCTAAAAATGCATTTCAATTCCTTCAACCATAGTAACACTACTTCTCCCTAGTCTTTTCCATCTTGGCTATGACATCATAGTAACAGTTCGTAATGTCAAGAAGAGCAATGACCTCACTCTTTTCCACAACTAACAAGTGTTTAAACTTTCCCGTTTCACAGAAATATCCTACCATCAACACTATAAATCAAGAATCCACAAAATTTTAATCAAAACCTCATAAATGAACTCGACCATGAAAAATATGGGATTTCATTGTCATGACCTTTGAAATAGGTGTCTCACCAAGTTTCAAATCCTCTCCTATAACCCTAGTTTCCATATCCTGCAAAGCAAAGACATTATTATAAATAATTGTAGAAGGAAAGGAAGAATATGGCTACTCCTAGAAATAAAATATAGATTTAGAAATAAAACTAAATACTAAGAAATTAGTTTGCATCATAATTTCCAGTCCACAAATTAGGTACTCCAACACGGATATGAGATAATAGCTCGGGTGATTTGAGGATGAATGATACGACCAGAGCTTCGATATAGGAACGAGACTAAGGGAAGGGTCTGTAGGTGGATCCGTTGTTCATCCTACAGGTGGACTACATGCATTCAAATGTCATCTAGACATAATTCCATGCACACATAACTCAATGTGGAGAGCATTTCCACGTGGAGAGAAGGTGGGGATGACCTCGATAGGAGGCCTCTCATTAATAGGAAGTTGCAGTGCACAAAAATAGCAGGTGATTACTTGCCATGCAAGGTAAATTGGGGAGTGAAGTTGTATGGTAGTAAAGTTTGGAAAGAAGATTTTATTTTTTATTTATTTTAATACTGGACAATGATAAAAAATAGTCAATTCAAGGTGATTGTCCAATTATAAAATAGTAATTTCTTTTTTTCTAACTAATTTAAATTACAAATTTTATGTTATCATTAATCTAACTTTAGTAAAAACAATATATTAATTGCAACTAATAGAAACAACCGGAACATATAGTCTCTACCTACGACAGGGACTAATAAAGTTGATAAAACTTACACATTTACAAAGACCATTACTCTAACTTTATATAAGATTTTCTTTCTACGTTTATACACCAATAAATTAAAAAGACTCATGAAAAAATTTTATATCATAATGTTTTCATGGAAATTTTTTATATCATGATTAATTATTTATGTGAAGCAATAAAAAATATTCCATAGTGGAAATGCATGCTTATCACAAATAATTAATTCCATTAAGAGAATTTAAGAAAATTAAACCATATTGACCTTTCTTTATAATTACTTTTAAAATTCACTAGCCAATGGCTCAAGTGGCTATAAATGTATTTCCCAATTTTAGTTTTTTTATTTTCTTTATTTTATGGAGAAAATTAAGAATAATACAAAAAGTCTTTCTGGTTCAATACATTCAAATTGAAAATTGTTATCTTGTTGCAAGTTTTAACATGTATGGTTGTAGCATGAAGGTTTACTAGAATATAATTAAGCTCGAAGTTAATTATTTAGATTGGTTAAAAGAGTATAAATTATGAAAATAATAATAATAATAATAATAAATTTGGAACAAAATTTAAAATTTGTTAAAAATGATTTTTTTGTTAAAAAGAAAATTTATCGATATCTTTTCACAATTTTTAAAATAAATTATTTTGGGACACAATTGAATTCAATATGCTTAAGCCTCAATAAAATTGTTTTAATTTTTCATAAAATTAAGAATTACTTAAAAATACAAAAGTTTATTAAAAGTTTAAGGCTTGTTAAAGTTCATCAAGTCTTTGAGAATAAGAACCACCACCAACTAGATTCCATTCTTCTACATGCAACCTTTAGAGACTTAAATCAAAACCTTCAAAATAAGAAATCACTTAAATAATTCCAATCCCACTTATTCATTGATAAAGTGAAGGTCAAAATCTTGACAAAGTTGTCAAAACATGATATCAATACAATTCTTGCAAATTGAGGTATGAAATCAATTCATATAAGTTCAAATACAAGGATGCAAGTGTTATTGAGCAATGAAGAAGTGAAAAGATTGAAATGACCAAACTCAACAAAATTACCAAACCTTCATGAAAGGGAAAACCAAACCCAAGAATAAGTAGTGTAAGGAGTGAAGGATCAAAGAAATATAGCCATGAAATCACCTACCAAATCAAGCAAGATAGAATAAAAGAAAACCAAAAGCTAAATACTTACAAAATTAAGATGGGGGGGCTTTATTTCAGAAAAAACAAGGGGGATTTGTTGGAGGCCCAACAGATACAAAAAAATCCAATGCCATCCCATAGTAAAAACACAATCAATTTCAATGGTTGAAATATTAAGGGGAAACAAGTTTGATCCATTTTATTAGAAAATTTGCATCTGTAATTCAATTCTTCAACCAACCATGTAAAATGCTTAAATTAACTGGAAAGACAATACCAACCTTCCATAAGATCTTTCCTCTTTGGGAAAAAATAACTCAAAAGCTGCACATTTGGGGTTTGTGACACAGGTTTGAATAGAGCAACTCCCTTGCATATCATAATTGAAAAAACCAGAGCCTTCAAAGCCATGTCTAAAATAAACATAGCCAAGACCTAAACCCTCAATATTCTTGCAACATCTTAATTACTATTATTATCTAAGCAAGTTACATGGGGACGCACTAAACCTCAAAAGATTAAACCCTACATCATGATTAACTTTCCGAAAAAAATTGTTTCACTCGCATTGAAATAGTAGAAATTTTGTATACCTAATGATTCCATGGAGAGAGTGAAAACTTGGGTGATTAGTGAGGCAAAGACAACTGAACTTCAATACATAAAAGCTTTCTATGCAATGAAATTTATCTACGATTAGAATTTCCAATGGGCACCAATTCAGTGGGTTAATAAATGCCCAAAACCAACATTTGAGACTCCATTCAAAAGTAATTGCCTCTCAAACCCAAAGAAACTCCCTTCTCTTCGTTACAAACCCTCCTTTTGTGGTCTCTTATGTCCAACCCTTCCCACCAAAGCCTCTTAATTTTTCAATGTTTAATTGTATTTGTTTTGTTGCTTTTTATTTTTATTATTTCATTTATTAATATTACATATAATACAATATTTAATTATAATATGTTTATATATATTAATATTATTACATATTATATGGTATAACACAATAATATGTATCAACATATTAACTATAATATAATTAACATATATAATTATTTATATTACACAAAATTAAGTATATTAATATAACATATTAATTCAACATATAATAACTATATGATTCCTTTATGGTAAGTTAAGTTATTTGACAGAATCTAGTAAGGAAAATTGAAATTCTTACAATTTACTAAATTTGAATGCTACAAAGGGGTCCCTAAATCCATCTACAGTGTTCAAATTTAGTAAATTGTAACAATGTAGATTAATTCACACACTCTGCTTAGTGTTAATTGTGTCACTCGAAAATTATATCACACTTTGGTCCATTAACTAGTACGAATTCCACCCATTCATATATAATTCCTTTCCATCCACCATTGTGTTAGGAAATTATCCCTATTGATAGGTAGAATCCCTCTTGGATGTGAGAGAGTTCCCTAGATCCCTAAGCCAAGACAAAAGTAAAAAAAATGAACTCTAACTTTCTCCTAGACCTAGGTTCTATGCATACAACAATGCAAGAAAGAAGAAGAGTGAAGGAGAGTAGATGACTTACCTCCTTATTAATGGTTTTCCTCGCTACTCTAGCCTTTAGGATTGATGTCCAAACTCCAAAGCTGAGTAGGTCATATAGGGGTCCAACACAAAAGACTACCTTCCTGCTACAAGTTAAGCATAAAGAAGCCTACTTACTTTGAGTGAAACAAGAGTAAGGATGCATGTAAATGAACACACATATGGGAGAAATAGGCCAAGTTGTATTAATGGAAGGCCACAAATAAGCATATACAATGGCATACCTGACTTGCGGCAACACTTCCTCGAAGCTTCTCTTTCAGAATTAAGCTAGGATTTGGGATCCCAAACCACCATGGAGAAATGCTTGGATCACAAGAGGATATCATGGACCATTAGAGGATTCACATACTTAGGATGGTATGGAGGAGAGTATTTGAAGGGTAGACCTAATATCCAAAAATAACTCTCAAATATTGACCCTAAACTGAAGGAAGAGTGGTTGGATGAGATTTTCGCTCCCCTAAAGAGAGCCACAAAGCGATAAAAGGGGAGTTGTTGCTCCCTAGACAAGGGGAAGGGCGAAAATAACGGAGATTGGTGCTCCCTAGACAACTTTCAGGGAGTGAAATTTCTTGTTCATGTCTTAAGATAGGGTTGGTTGAAGTGGATCTTGACCTCCTAATGATGGATTTCTCTTCCCAACATGTTTAGGGACCATAAGAGGCTTTAGGTTTCCCTCTAGAACACCTTTAGAATGCACAATAATCACAGTTTCATGGTGATAAAATCTACAACTCAAGGAGGACACACAAATGTGACATTTTTAGGTGTAACAGGTGCCCCCTAAAGTGTGAGGTTAGAAAGAATTTGATGGACGAAATACTTTACCAAGACATAGGTGCAAATGGGTGTTTGGAAGAGAGTAAAAAAGAAGATGCAAGCAAAGAACAAATGGTACATCTATATCATCCCCAATGTAGGCATACCCATGCTCAGAACAAATTGACTCAAAGCATGGTTGTTGACCAATACATTGCAAATCCATGATAGTATTGACTCACGATATGGCCACCGACATACAATGTGGATCCCTACCTAACATGAGAAAAAAAGATCATGACTACACGAATACAAGGTAGATACATGATATAATGTGGATATAATTATGACACAACCACAGACCAATACAAAGTGGATTTGCATGACAATATCATATCGATGCCATCATGATGTCCATGTAGGAACCTACTAAAAAAATCTCCATCGCAACCTGAGTAAAGTACATAACAAGAGTGTCAGCAAAAATATATGTTATTAATTAGACATTTAAATTGTCAACCAAGGGCTCATAAGCTTCGAGGTGTCAGCACTATATGTGCAGGATTGAAGACTGACTTAATCTAACTTAGTGCTGACAAACACACTTTAATTGCCAACGTGGACTATGAAATAAATTTTCTATTCCTATCTCAAATTGCAAGGTTTGCTAATCTACAAATTAAGTACTAATTACAATTTAATTACAAATTATAAACTAATTTTATAAATCTAGTTACAAACTAATTTAAAATCACCTACTTTCATAAGCATCTACGTATTCTAAAACTTAAAAACTAAATCACTACTAATTTACCAAATAAAAAACCTACTTTATTAATCTAAACATCAAAAATGAACTACAAATTAAAGAAACCAAACTAATTAATTAAACTAAAATAAATTACAAACTAAACTAATATAAATTAACTAAATTAAATTACAAGCGAATATAAATTTCAAAATAAAAAAATTACAAACTAAATTACAAACGACAAATTAAATTACAAGCTACAAATTAAATTGCAAACTAAATTATGAACTACAAATTTGAAACTAAATTACAGTTGTATTAAAAATAATATGACCTATGCCCAAACTCTGACATCTCCTCTACTAGTGCAATTCTAGTTTCTGAATTTTTATAATGTTTACATAGGAAAGGAATCTAAAAATTCGGTTTCAACAAATCAATAAAATATTCTAAATATAAAAACTCTCCAATGCCTTTGCTAAACTCCTCGAAATTGTTGAATCGATTGTTAATTAAATCCCAGAATAGTGTGTTAATAGTTGATCCGTTGAAGCCTACGTGTGATGTTTTTTTATATATTAAATTCTGCATGATTTGTATATAATTAAAAATCAAGCAACGATCCAAGGTGGAATATAACTACACATGGGTCATCAGTGCAAAGCCTTTAACATTTCCTTCTTTGTGAACTATATGATCCATTTTCACTGATACCTTATACCTACATATGATACATAATTAAAAGTCAAAACAAAGTTATTTGGATGGCATGGCAAATCTTATTTGTTTTATGCTAAAGTCAACACAACTTTCCATGAGTGCTATGTTTAAGTGGCATAACAAATTAATATATATAAGTGGATTTCCAATAAATAATTATCATGCCTTAAATTGGATTTAAGTAATAACAATTTTTTTTTATACCTATTTTAAATTTAAAACATTTTTTTATAAAAAGGTAAAATAATAATTATTTTAATGTATTATTTTTTTTCAGTTTATTTATTAATTTAAATTTAAAATTATGTAAATTAGTGTATTAAAATCATGATCAAGTCATGATTTTAATTTGCATATGCAGGCATTACATGACGAACAAGAACTAGAATACAAAGGTAAATTAGTTCATTAACATTAGAGAATCGAAAAGAGGTATGCGCAATATATTATCAAATCCAGTGCAAAATTTAGTACCGGAAGAAGTGTCAAATGGAGTACTGCAATGCTTACTATTTGCACAATATTACATTTAATACATCAAAAGTAATATATTAGGCTTTTTTTACGTTTAAGAGTTTTAATTAATAAAATAAAGTAAAAGATAGCCTCTTTAAAATAGATGTACTAAATAACGGGTGAATGACATGTGAAATTAGTGAACATAAATCATGAAAAGGTTAAATTTTGGAGCCCATCAAATAGTCCCCAGCATCTTCAACCCTGTCGCGAAATGATGTGGTTCTATCCATGTGAATAAAGGTACTGAAGTCGAACATGGTACAAACCACTTGATTACTAATCATTAATGAAAATCGTTAACAAGTTCAAGGGAAATCAGCAATAATGTCAATGACTCCCAAGGTTTCCTAGTACATTCCGACGAATGTGAATAAAAGAGATGGAGTCGAACACTCTAGGAATCTACCAATCAGAGGTCAATGATGTAAACCTACTATCAGAAACAAGGAAAGCTTCCATTGAGGCATGCATGACCCAAGGTACTAAATGTTTTCTAAGTCTAGTTCCTGGATGATGTGTTAGAGTCAACATGAATAGACTCATCAAAGGAAGGCCATGATGTATCCCACATCATCGACATGAAACCGACACAGGAAAGTGGTGTAAAATGGTGGATCAAATGAGCATAGTATTACACAACTATGAAGGTTTATAGAACTGCAGAAAGGATAACTCAGGTTAACTTCCCTTGAACATTGGATTACACGACAAGTGACTTGGCAACATTGACTTAACGAGGAAGAGACCAAAACACAATGCGACGATGGTTGAAGCCTTATTTAGATGGATCAAAGGAGTAATATGACTCATAGAATTTGGTATGACTTAGAGGCAAGAAAATTACCCAACTGTAAGGCAAGACACAAATAGGATCCATGTTCCAAGGGTGACAACGAGCTAACATAAAGATTCCCAACAAAACTAACCCATTTTCCCCAATAACCCACCCATCATAATCGATGAGTACCTCTTTATTTTTTAATGAACTTGAGGATGATAATAGATGCTCGGTATAACTCATCTTACATGATTCCCTCAACATATATTTAACGAACCTAAAGAAGGAGGGGTTCAGTACCATATGGGCCTTTCAATGCATTGTTTTATGAGTCCAAAGAAGGTAAAATCATTGATCTTTTCACATTTAGAGAGTCTCAAAAGAATATAAAGAAGACTAAACAATGGTTATTTTTTGCAAATTTAATCTCATCGCCCAAAAAAGGATAAAACAATGCAAAAGAGAACTCTTCTAGCCAATGAAAAACCGGAGTATTCATTTTTCGTAATTATTCTAAATGGTCCGAAAAAGGGGTAAACTATCACCAATTGGACGAACTTATATTATGTATTTTTTAACAACTCATTGAAGGGGATTGAGATATTTTTCTTAGAGATTTCATTTTCTAAACTAAAAGCAGAATGGGTCTTCTCTACTGTTTTCACATTATTTTCATCCTTCCCTTCTAGGACCCTTTTAGGAGCTTCAACATTCTTTTCAGTTGTTCTGTCAGGGATAAGGGACTTTGGATCACCCTTCTTGAGGGTTTCTTTCTTTTGTGGCTGAGAATTAGATGGCTCTGCTGAAGCCTTTCCTTAGTCAGTTGTTACCTTCCTATTTCTCAAATTATGTTGTCTCTAAAATTAAAAAATTGCATTTTGGAAACCTCTTTGATATTGTTCAGACTCTGACTCTTCTAGACTGTTATCTAACTACAAATATGCTTGATCATGTTCTTCTTTAGTCAATTAAAATTGGGGTTGCATCTGATCAAAGAGGTGGATCTGATCTTCAGGTTGTCCATCTTCCTCTTCTTCTTCAACTACCAAATTTTCAGCAAAGGGTGTTCTTATTCGCTGATTTTATGCATTTCTAGGGTGTTCGGATATCCACATCATCTTTTTAGGATCTTGCATGCAATTAGGGTTTGCATGCAAATTCTAGGGTTTGCATGCACTTTGCATGCATCCCAGTCACCAGGTTGATGCCTCCAACACCTTAGCCACCTTATTCTAGCACCCGGGAGCCACTTACTTCATAGTTTTAGCCCTCCTAATCAGGAAGGCGCCCACTTCTCACCTACTGCCAGAGAAGGGCGCACTTCTTCACCTACCACTATAGTTCCACTTCAGTTACACTCAGTTAGCTCTGATTCTCCCTGATTTGAGGCTAGTTTCACTCCCGACTGAATGTTTCACTTCCATTGGACCTCCAGATTGACTAGATGACTTGTTCTGACTTCTGTTAGCCTCCCATGCACCCTCCACTGAGACTCCTTCCCTTAATCAGTGCAACACACTTCAGTTACACTTGTTACACTCAGTTAGACTCAGATTGACACCTGGATGACTGGTTCTTGTGCATTGATGACCACCACTGATTGATGATGAGGACTCCTAGTTGGAGTCAATCTACTCCATTCAATTGTTCGAATGACCTCCTTAGGCAATTCGAATTGCTCAGTCATTGTTACTGTATTCTATTGTAATCATTCACCCTCATTGGGATATTGAGCACTGTGCATGTTTTACACAGTTTTACACCATATTTTCTATGTTCATCTGTTGTGATTGATTTACTTCTTCATTAGATCTGCCGTGACTAATTTTACATGGTATCAGAGCCATGGCAGGGACAAGATCTCTTTTCTACAGGTGTTCTACATGAAGATTGAGTGAATTGCTCACCAATATATTTCAGCAGCGGCATGCAAAATCTCATGTGCATTTGCTCATGTGCATGCAAGGCTGAAAACATAGTGTTTGTTTGTGTGTGATTTGCAGGTTTCTTACTTCCTCCATGTGCATTCTCTAATGCAAAGATGGAGACTTCTTCTTCACAAAATATTCTTACTCCATTCAACTATGATGAATGGAAACCAAAGATGATTGCATTCTTGAAGGGACAATTTCTTTTTGATATGTGCATTGGTAATACAAGAGATTTTGATTCTGACGAAGAGGAGAATGATTGGCTCAATGATTGTGACAGAGCTTTTGGAGCAATGTGTCTTGCTATGTCTCCTTGTATGCGCTACCTTAGTAATACTGCTGAAAATCCAAGTGATCTATGGGTCCAACTTGACAGAGAATTTGGAAAGTAGGAAGAAGAGGATCATGCTAGACTTTTGGAGAAGAAGCCCAGTGAGATCTCCTTATGTGCTCCTTCCGATCATGTCTTGGCCTCAACAATTGTTCAAGATGAAGAAGAAACTGTAGATTCAACACTCATTCTCTCAAAGTCTTCTATTTCGAATTCTGAGCAATATAAACAAGCTCATACTCTAGATTCTGAAGAGGTTCTTGAATCCTCTCTTTCACATGAGTTTGCCGGTATGTAGAATAATGATCTACTTGAAGTTTTGGAGGTAAAATCTGATTTTGGAGGTGAAGCATTTGCCCTCCTTGATTGCATGCCTCCTATAGACTTATGTTCTATCATTTGCAAAGTTTCTCAGAGTTTTAATGAAGATGAAGAGCACTACCATTCGCTTGAGTTCAATCCTCATGAACTTTTTGCTGATTTTTGTTTTGATCTCACCCTTGTTGGTTCAAAGGAGATCTCAAGAAACCATTCATCTATTCTTGGAGCTGATTTAACTTCTACTGATAAGAAGTTCAAGTTTCAAGAGCTATTTGATCTTATTGGAGCTTTTTCTACCTCACTTGGTTCGAATCACAGGTTCCAGGATCATCCTCATATTTTCAGATTTGTTCTCCCCATTTTCGGTATGAAGAGCAAGTTCATAAAGTCTCCACATTCGCTTGCATCCATTGATGGAGAATTCAAGCACATGTTTTTGGAGCATGATCCATTTAATCCCAAGAGTAAGATACCTCTAGACATATCTACTTGAGTTTGGGGTTGTTAAATCTTTTGGTGTGATACAGTCCATTTTGAGGGGGGGGTTTTCCCATGAGGTTTTCTCCATTTCCTTGGTTCATGGATTGTTCTTTATTTGGATTATTATTGTATTGGGGTGACCTTTGGTCTTAGTTACCAGGGCCCTACATTATTATTTTTTGCACATCATCGTCTAGCTTAAGGGGGGGTGTTCAGATATCCACATCATCTTTTTAGGATCTTGCATGCAATTAGGGTTTGCATGCAAATTCTAGGGTTTGCATGCACTTTGCATGCATCCCAATCACCAGGTTGATGCCTCCAACACCTTAGCCACCTTATTCTAGCACCTGGGAGCCACTTACTTCATAGTTTTATCCCTCCTAGTCAGGAAGGCGCCCACTTCTCACCTACTGCCAGAGAAGGGCGCACTTCTTCACCTACCACTGCAGTTCCACTTCAGTTACACTCAGTTAGCTCCGATTCTCCCTGATTTGAGGCTAGTTTCACTCCCGACTGACTGTTTCACTTCCGTTGGACCTCTAGATTGACTAGATGACTTGTTCTGACTTCTGTTAGCCTCCCATGCACCCTCCACTAAGCCTCCTTCCCTTAATCAGTGCAACACACTTCAGTTACACTTGTTACACTCAGTTAGACTCAGATTGACACCTGGATGACTGGTTCTTGTGCATTGATGACCACCACCGATTGATGATGAGGACTCCTAGTTGGAGTCAAGATACTCCATTCAGTGATTCGAATGACCTCCTTAGGCAATTCGAATTGCTCAGTCATTGTTAATGTATTCTATTGTAATCATTCACCCTCATTGGGATATTGAGCACTGTGCATGTTTTACACAGTTTTACACCATATTTTCTATGTTCATCTGTTGTGATTGATTTACTTGTTCATTAGATCCGCTGTGACTAATTTTACATAGGGTCCCTTGGCTCTCTTGGTCTTCCTTGTGGGGCAGGAGGTCTCTTGTAGTTCATGTTTCGAGCTTGAGGTTCATGAGTTTCTCTACCAGGGGTTTTGTTATCTAGGGACATCCTATCCACCAGTATTTCCATGCTTTTCATCATCTGTTCAAACTTGGTCTCCATACATTGGGAGGTGGAAGGCTGGCCTATTTCATTGAATCTCTTTTTCTCAGTTTCAGTTATGTTCCTTATTTTACCTTAGGCCATCAGATTAGATTTTACTTCAACAACCTTTACTCAACATATTAGGAAGGGTATCATATCTCATTTGTCTCAACATGAGAGAAAAGACACTGTCAAAACAATTAGCATAGTGAAGTTTGGCTACACCCACAGGGCATTTGATTTCCATAGGGATAGAATTGTACATTTTCATGAACCTGGCTGAAAATTCTTGGATAGTGTCAATGTTAGAAAAACAGGATCGCAGAGCAATAAAAATAAACAGAAATGCAAATATAATCACACATACACATTACAAGAGAGACACAGATATATCGTGGTTCACCCAACTTGGGCTACGTCCACACTGAATTTTCTAGTCCTTATTATTATTACCGTCCAGCAAGGTGAAGGGATACAACCTGCAGCACAACCACTGCACTTCCTCTTCTCTGTTGTACAGTCTCTCTCCTGATCTCAGAGATCTTTACAATGCATAAAAACTAATACATCATCCTCCCTAGCCATATCACAATGTCTTTATTTTATAAGGGAAATACAATGGAAAAATACCACAGGATACCCAAAACCATGGGCCCACAAAACAGTTGGCGAAAACAGCCCCAAAAATTTTCTTCGGGGGCGCTGGCCCCCGGACCCGCTGGGGTGACTTTACAGTCCACCTACATATCATATAAAGCTGGGGTACAAACACGGTTGATACAATATCATCTATGAGACTAGAAGATCTGGCTCCACAACCAACAGTCAACATTATTTTTCTTCATGTTTTCATATTGAGTGAGAATTTGGGGAGGTTTTAGTTTATCTTGCCATCTGGCTAGGAAATCTTGTTCCAATCTCTCATAGGTAGAAATACGTCAATTTGGAAGGGCTTTGTACCATCTATCTACTTCACTCGAAAAACTTTGGGAAAATAACCTAATCTTGTCATCATCTTCATCTATCTCTTCAAGATATATGAAGTCATTAAAATGGTCCACATGTTGTTGTGTAGTACCACTCCCTTCCCCATCATATCTTGTGAGGCGTTGGGCATATCCCACAGGTAGATCATGGAGGTTGGCAGGGAGGGATAAAGGGGAAAATATGGAAGCCATTGCTCTTAGGGTTTGCTTGGAACCAGGAGGAGTATTTGAAATAGGTTTAGAAGCATGGCTAGGTATTACAACATTGTGACCTAGAGTAGGAGGGGTGATCAGGATATTTGTTTACATGTTGGTTGCTTTAGTGAAGGGGAACACGTCACTGCTTTATTCTTTGGCCTCTAAACTCTCCCATAAAGCATTCAAACAATGGGTTTCGAACTTTTTCAGATCAAATAAGGTTTCTTTCAGATCTGTCTCAGATTTATTCATAAACAAGGAATTCTCAAACTTTGAATCAAAAGAGACAATATCTATCGTCTGGGATTCTTCTTCAGGTCAAGAAAAATATCTGGTTAATGGAGGAATACCTTTTTTTTCTTCCTTCGCTTTCTGGATGATATTTTTTGGATCTGATATGAACTTTGTTGGTTCAGGAATCAACTGGATTCTGGTAGATATCCTTCGAGAAGCCAGATTTCTTTCAAGAAACTCACAAAGTGTCTCTTGTGGGACTGAAAATTTGAATATTGGAGTCGCCAGGGAACAACCTTTATGCATTTGATCATATGTTTTCCCTCAGAGATCTAATTTGATTCCTTGTAATTATTTTTCTAGGGTAAATAAGTTCTTTGTTTCCAAAGTATGGTCGCCAGATGTTATCACTTAGGATTCTTCCAGGTTGCGGTAGAAGGGATCACTAAGGTAACTATTTCAAATACACTCTTGTGGATGGAAACTAGCCTTTCCAAACACAGAGAGGGATCTCTCTCTCACAACTCTTTCAGCACGCAAAATATCACTTGAATTGGATGGTTGTGTATTAATAGTGGTGGATAGAACTTCAGATAAAGGGTATTAGGGATTTCAATTGGTTGGGTTGAGGATAGGTATATCACAGGGCATGGAGTCAAACTTTCATAGGTTTTCTGTCACAGATGACTAATTTGACTATAATTTGATGATCATAGGAAAGATAAATGAATTTTTTTCACATCAAAAGAATGTCAGCATATGGTAGCAGAAAGGGAAACGAAAATACATGACAGAGTTAGAGCAAATTTATGAATGAATTCTAACTTGCAATTTCAGAAAGAAAGAGTGGAATATCTAATCATATGTATTTGAAGCATCAAATGATAGACGAATTTTAGAACATGTCATATTGATTTAAACACTTTAGAAGAAAACAATCAATGGAAAATACAAGCAAGGAGGACATACATAGGAATTACAGACATCAAAACATTCATTTCAAGAATTTTTGCTCCAAAATTTAAGTCGTCACATTACTCAAAGGATGGGTTTCATTACATACTTAGATTTTTCCTATCTCAAAATCCCAACCATTGGGTCTTATTCAAAACCTTCCTTATAGGCTTCCAAAAATCAAAACCTTATCAACTACTTCAACCATATGTGCTTGTTTATTAAATTCGAAACTACAGCTGTTGGTAATAAATCAGATTAACTATTAGTCTTATGGACTATTTATTAAAAATAAAATAAAAACTAGAAGTGATGTGGCTATCTTCTTCCCTGCGCGCTGCTCATACCAACTGCTTCTTGATCTAGAGATGAGCCGATGGGAAAATTCAGTGTGCTTCCAGTGTAAAACTCAGCTTGTTGAACTACCTGTTGTTCTTAATATTGAGCAATTTCAGGATGATTTGTAGGGATTGACATATTGTGCCATTCTATTTCCTTCAAATCGACTCCCAGTCGCGGAACAGGTTGTCTTTTCTTCTTGTTCTACAATTTATTCCGAATGACCAACTTCAGTCTGTAATCCACAATCCGCAAGCCACAATGGGGGATTCGAAAGTCGGCACTCCAATGCACAACTTCAAGAGATTACATCTCCGACTTCCACAATCTGCAATCCGAAATTCAGGCGTTGGAAATTTAGAACGCCAAATTGACAACTTTGAAGAAATCATGCCTCCGAATTCCGCAATCCACAATGCCAGAGTCAGAAATCGAAACCCCAAATTCCACTTTGAAGAAATCATGCCTCCAACTTCCACAATCCGCAATGCGGGAGTCAAAATTCAGAACCCCAAATTCACCGCTTTGAAGAATTTACTCCTCCGCAATCCGCAATACAACATGTGGGAGTCAGAAATCGGAAATCAAAATTCAAAGTTTTGAAGAATTGACTACTCCACAATCCGCAATCCGAATTGCAGGAGTCATAAATTGGAACCCTGAATTCTCAGTTTTGAAGAATTTACTCCTCTACAATCTACAATCCGAAATGCGGGACTCGAAAATCGAAAGCCCGAATTCACAGTTTTGAAGAATTTACTCTTCCACAATCTGCAATTTGAAATGCGAGAGTCGGAAAGTCGAAACTCCAATGCACAACTTAGAGAAAATTAATCCTCCGACTTCCGCAATCTACAATACGAGAGTCAGAAAGTCGGAACCTCGAAGCACAACTTTGAGAAATTTACTCCTCCAACTTCCTCAATCTGCAATGCGGGTTCAGAAAGATGGAACCTCTACAAAATCGCTCTACAGTTGTCTATCTAGATCTATCTCCAATCTCGAGGATTCAATCTCTTAAGAGAGGAAGACCTCCTTTTTATCATTTTTCTTACTGTGGCTTGCTCATCCAGTCAAAAGCGATTAATACTTAGCCATTTTTGGGGAGTTTTTGCCTCTTCTTTTGAAGTAAAAAGTTAGTGGGTAGGATTGAGATTTCGGTAGGGGGTGCCCTTTCCTTCCCCTGTGGGATTTTTCTTGGAGGTGTTAACAACAATAATAAATAGAGAGTGACTAAGAAAGAATGCATTGAAGAAGATACAGTGAAATATGATAAGGAAGTGGATAATTCTACAAAAAAATCTAATCCCACCCTCATTTGTTGAATCCTTGAAGAGGAAACAACAAACAAAATCAAAGAAAAATCATAATCCAACTTCAACTCTGCTAAACGAGAATATTTCCTTCACTAAGATAATTAGTGTCTACTCTCCTCCACTCACACATGGAAGGAGATATAGTTAGGAGAAGCAAGGAAAGAAGCCATGGATGTTTCTCTAATTCATATTGTAATTTTTGTATTTTTTTGTATACTCTTATGCAAGCAATTTGTGAGTATTTACTCATTATCTAAAAAAATTGTAAGGAGAACTAGGGGGGAAATAAAATGGTGCATTATCCCCTCTTAGATATTTGAAGGGAGGAAGACTGATCCTTTGTGTGTCATTTTCATTGAATTTTTTGGACTTTCCTTCTACTGGACTTGAGGCATCTTTTTTAATATAAAACTGCTACCCATTTCTATAAAAAAAAGTATAAATTTTAAGACCAACAAAAATGATTAAAAATATTAGTCACTGTTGGAACATTATATCCATATAGACCTTGTTCATAGCTTAATCATGCACTCCATGCATTGATTATTGAGTCTCATAGCACCTAGACTATGTTTTTGACCCCTGAGTGCTTAATATTGGTCATCATTAGCCTCCTTATCCACTCAGAGCGCCTTATCCACATCATTTATGATCTAATGTGCCCTCATGGATGATTTTAGGAGTTAGTTGATTCAGTTCCTTTATTTAAGGTGCCTTCTCCCCTTGATTGCCTAGTTAACTGACCCTTCTACCTAGTTTCTCTGAGACTGTAACATCCCAAAATTTAAAATTTTTTGATATAGCTTTTAATGCGTAATCTAACTGTGCGGAAATATAATAAATGTTTAAATGTCGTCTTGTGTACTGAATGCGGTGTTAGTCAAAAGTGTAGTGTTTATGACAAGATAACTAATATCTTCTTTTGATATTAAACTCACTCAATTGTATTTTCACTATTCTTTTGTCGTTGATCCAATGATATAATTTTATATGTGTTTAACTATTGTTCTTCTGTTTGATGATGAAGGGGTCCTACGGATGCCCCAAGGCTTACTTAGCATTCATGCTAAAGGATTTGAATCGTCCTTTTTCACAGATTACAGGTAAGAGATTTTAGTGTTTACAACATATGACCGAAGAGTTTCTAACTAGTTTCCATGTCTCCAAAGTCTTAATGATTTAAGAGACATAATGTCGAATATGCTATTGGTGAGAACTTTAGTTAGCCTATTTTGTAAAGGATAAGTATATCATTTGTATTATTCAAAATCCCTATATCAACCTTTTATTTATTTGTTCAAACAATGAATAGGATCCAGATAGCATAGTTTAACTCTATGTACTGTTATCGTGAGTTTCTATTGATGCAAATTATGAGAATAGCCAATGTCTATAAGTGATGGCTAAATGTAATTGAAATACAATATCGATATGCAATTCTTGATATATATATTATAATGCCTAGGAATTATTGCAATTCATAACATAGATAATTGCTAACCTATGAACTATATACAAACTTCTATTTAATTTTTATACTATATTGAAATATATATATATATATATCAAATCTTATACAAAATGCTATGAACAATAACTATATAGTATTGTGTGAGTGCAGTTACGTGACCCTATATGACATTATGGTTTCCTAGCAAATGAACCCGAAAACACCTTGACATACCACAAGGTGTTATTACATAACCAAATAGTGCATTTGATCAACAACTCAATACATTGTATGATCGGTTGACATTAACACTATGAAGGTATCGTGCTAGCAAGCACTTGGGCTTCCCTTTGCATTTAATACTCCCAACTATTGAGACAGTGGAATGTCTCCATGGACAATGTCGTTGTGTTATGCACGTGATGGTGTGGTGATGTTTCAAGCGTCGTGACGAGATTTGGTTTGAAAGTTAACCGAGTTGTCTTCCTTGGTCACTAAGGTAATGATGGTGTCATTTAATGTGGTTGTTGCTTGGGTTTACGTGAAAACCTTTCGGTGATCTCCACCGTTGATCTAGCAAGGGTTTGGCTTTGGGATCTAACCCTACCACCAATGTGCTCTACGAAGTTATTGTTTTCCTTGGCTTTCGGTGTAGTGGCCTTGAGGAGAGGCCGACAGGCTGAGAGCCTTCAGGGTTTTGTTAACAGGTTTTTTTTGTGGAGTTCCTACAGTTCGAAACCATGACCTACTATTAGCTTAAGGGCCGATACACTCCTGGTGTTTTACAATAGCAGTTTGTATATTAAGTTCCAGAATGAGCATCAGAATTCTTCATGAAAGTTGGTTCAGTACTTGGCTTTTCCTGTCTGTTAGGTGATAGTGTTCAGGGTTGATGCCCACCCTTCTTCGCATTCGATGGTGGAGTAATGGTTACAGTTTGTACTGCCTTGGCATTCTGCTCCGGTGATAACTTAAAAATTTAATGGTTCTTGGTTCAAACCCTGAGTCTTCCATTGTATTTTGAGAGTTCTGTTATTGTTATTTCGCATGCCATGATCTTTTTAAAACTCATTTTGACCACTACTGTGATTGAATGGTAGGTACCTTCGTTGATGGCTTCTCATCTTAGGTTTTGGTGGATGGCAACTGCGAATAGACCGGTAAGCTTCGGTGGTTACTCGTTACTCCAGTTAGATGACTAGTGGACCTTCACTGTGTTCTTTGCCGAGACTTTGTGTTTTCTTGGGCTCTAAGGGTGACCTTCGTCGAAATATTTTTGAGCTTGTTTTGCTAGTTTGGGGAGGATAAAACCCTCGACCCATTCGTCGTTGTTTTCAGTAGTACTTGTTTTCCATTCTAAAATCCGTAAAGAAAATACTTAGGAGAGGGTTTCACCTTTCTATTGTTCTTGGTAACTGTAAGGATTTGTGTTTTCGTTCGACCTATGTTTGTGTAGATGATACTGTGAGCGTTGATCTATTTTCTTTAAAAGAAGCGAAGACTAATGTTTGCAAATATACTGTGTATTTGATAATACAATAGCTTGTTTTCCTACTTTATCATGTCTGTGTTTGTGTTCAAGAGCAGGGCTCCAGTTTGTATGCATTTGATATTTTTAGCGTTTTTGCCACTATTGTATTTTATGAAAAGCTCGATGGCTAAGGTTTTAGCCCTGTATTAAAATGGTCAACCCTAATGTGGGTTCTCAGAATTGTTCTGCTATTATGATAACAAATGTTTTCACTTTTATAAATAGATATCTAGTTCAAGCAAATCATATGGTTTATTGTTTAATAGTTTTAAGGTGAAATGTAACAATGTAGTCTCGTGTTGATGCCGAGATGCTCTTAATTTAAGTCTTAAGGAATGTAATTGACAATCATTTTCAAGAATAAGCTCATGGAGTTGAAAGGGTTTCTCGTCGTTCATGTCTATAGATTTTAAGTGTTGGCCGAGAGCCAATGTTTTTCTGTCTACAACTATGTAATGAGATTGTATCTAGATTCATAATCTATTGTTAACTGAAGGTGTTTGAACCTTAACTAAACTATCAATCTGAGAGTTAGGTGTTGATACTTCTAGGGTTTGGTCAACGAAAAATCTGTTTGGATAACATAATGATTCTTTGTTTTAATAGTTTTGATAACTATGGAAAATGATGAAGCCCTAAGCTAGGGTTTCTAATCCTATACTGAATGTAATGGTATTAACTGTAGTTTTAAATAAATAAATAATATAACAAAATGAATACTGTGCATAAAAATTAGTACTAAACAATTATGCATTGTCTGAAATAGAAAGAGTTATGTTTGTTTATCCGATTATATTTACTTGCTAGCAGTATTGAATAACAGTAATATGTACTTAGGAAGTAATTATTTTACAGCTGTTATTTCAATAAAATTTATGAAATAAAAATACAGTGAAGCTGAAAACATTTAACTGATGAAAAGAATGATAAGGAAAAGACATAGAATTATATTATATAATTGCAGAATATAAATGGTAGGAAAAACTAATGAAATACAATGAGGTTGATCTTCTCATTCATCTGGCAATATGCCTATCAATTTTATCTACCGTAATCTCTTCTCTGTACTAGAGTATGATGCATATCCATTAGCATGGGGAAAAATGAAGAGAAATATTTTATTCAATTCATCATACATAACCATTACTATGCAGAATCCTAGTTAGCTCAGAAACTAAAATAAATGCATTTGTTCAATAATATCCTTGGAAACAGTAAATCAATAATTGCAGATAGAAATATTAACTACTTAGAATTAGAAAAGACAAGTAGAACCTGTAAATGAAGATAGGGCTGACAAACACCCAAGGACGCTTGTTCCTCCCAACCTTTTCCAGATGAAACAACCAAAACTACTTGCTTCCTTTGGACCCCCGAGCTTGCTTACTGAACCACTATGTAGATGGAATCTGTGTAGAAGCAAGGCACTCAGTAATATAACTTCTGCACTCATCAGTATAACTTATGCACTCAAATATGCCATCTGCACTCAACAATATAACTTCTGTACTCAGCAGTGTAACTTCTGTACTCAAATGAGTTGTCCCATACCAACAGCTAGTTAGTTGCATCATGATGCTGCCACTTGTCTATTACCTTCTACCCCAGATTCCATTCCACCTAGTGGGTCAATAAACTCTCTTTCAACAGTCCCCTTAGGTGTTTGTCTCCTATTTAATTTATTAAATAATAGAATATTGTGCAATTATAGTCATCCTTGGACACTTGTCCAATATAAAACTTTAAAATAAAGGTTAACATAATGTTTCCAACATAAAAAAATTTCAGCAAAAAGGGTATGTTACAGAGACCGAGTGAAATAACACCATTTTTTACCACTAAAATTCATCTAATGTGCCTCGTTGATTTCTACTTCCCTAATTTCTAGTATAGTGGCCCAATCATGCACCAACCACCTTCAGTTAACTGGCCATTCATCATTAGTTTCCAATATCTCTTGTCAGGTGATGGGTCCAATGCAAACTAAGCCTGTCTCTTCAGTGGAATTCGAATTCCATTAGAGGCTCATGAAGTCTCTTGCATGTAATCTTATTTGATTTCCCACATATCGTGGATGAATAATATGAAAAGTTTTTACACTCAAAACTCTCTTTTCTCTATGATATCCTTCTCTATTTTTCGGTAGATCTATGTTAAACTTTTAAGGATATTTAATTTTATTGTTGGAGATCCATCTGTGTGAATAATTTCACATGGTATTAGAGAATACCATCTATCTATTTCATCTCAAATACTTCCATTGATGCACTAGAAGCTACAGAGTGTCGACATAAATAGTTGGGAAAATAACCTTGATAGTCGTGGCTTTGCCAAGTAAATCTTCCCAGGTGTGACTGACTCCCAAATGTGATCATTGTCGAAGTAGATATTGAGTGAGATGATTATATTAAAATTTCTTCCAAAGTGTTTTTATTACAGGTTACAGGTCCTGGGCTCATAAGGAGCGCATTTGTTGAATATGGAGCAGTCCCAACATATTCTTCTTACTTCATTCAATTGCTTTGATTGGAAAGCAGAGATAGTGATCCTTCTAAGAAGAAAATGGATTTACAGACTCACCATGGGCACTAAAAAATGAGCCAAACTCAGCATTTGAAAAGGCCAAATGGTTCAATAGGATGGATGAAGCATATGTTCTGCTATGCCTCATTACTTGCATATATCTTCCTTTTCACCTCGATGGTTTACCACTCCAAATCAAGTTTGGATAAAATTCGAAACTCTTTTTGGAAAGACAAATGAGATGAGAGGCCATCAACTAGAAAATGAGTTGCTTACTTTGAGCCCCAACAGTTTTGAATCCCTACAAGAGTTCTTCACCGAATTCAAATCCTTGGTGCTCTAGCTCAAGGAATGTGGAATTGAGAAGAAAGGAGAACAATTGGTTTTATCCATACTTTCAAAGTTGGGCTCAGACTACTTAGTTTTTTTGTCTACTTTTCATGGAACCAAGTTGGCAATGAAAAATTGGTAGATGCCTTCCTTGGAAGACTTCATGGAGGTCGTCACCCAGGAGAAAGACAAATTGGTTCAAATGGGTACCATCAAGGCATCAAAGGACCAAGTGCTTGCTGCAAGTGATTCCAATAAATCCAAATGGAATAATCATTTCAAAAATAAGAATTTGTCAGATGACGAGGGTTCCAATTCAACTGATGAAGGTTCCAATTCCAAGAAGAAGAACAAGAAAGGGGGATCCAAGTGATATTATTGCAAAAAATATTTCCATTCTAAGAAATATTGTATGAATAAGATATTGGACATCATGACTCAATTTCTTGAAAGGCATAACATTGATGTTCCTGATCTCACAAGAAACAAAGAACCAGAAAATCCTACTGCTAACCAAGAACATTTTGTTCACGCTACTCATGAAGGTAATCATTTTTATGCTTTGAGTGCTTGATTCAAAAAAAAAACTTATGCTTCTTATATTTATTATTTAGATTCACATTCTGATATATCAAAATCATAAATATCCATCCCTTCCTTGGAACAATCTACAGTCAGTCCACTAGAAGCACCTCTCAATCCTTGTGCTTTTTAACATGTTTCTGACTTGCCTTCTGGAAAATACTTCCAATCCCATTCAAATCATTCCTATAAGATATATACTTCTTATTAAGAAGTTTATAATAAGTTTGTATGGCCCACACATCCATCCTTTCCACCATTAGATTCCGAAAAAACTCCTCAACAGCTAAGTGCGACAGTTTACAAACCCATGGTTTTTGAAACTATGTCACTTATTTCAGTTCCATTCCAGTCTTTCATATCTTTCAATGGTTGGGATGCCATCACATTGGCTCTGTTTGGACTGATATTCCACATTTTTGGACCCTATCTCTAAAGACCCCGCAGGTTCACTCAACAATATGTATAATTCTATTGCACCTAGTTTTCTTTCTGACATCCTATTTTATCATAGAGACACTTCACCATTGATGTTTTCTGCTCCATATGATTCTTATTTTATTGCTACATATCTGCATAATCCCCATTGTGAAATTAAGAAGGTGATCAATCAATTCGGAAAGCCATTGCATGGCTACATTGTCCATTTTGCAGTTGCACAAGTTCCCAATCCTATTGAGTTCATTGATTTTTTCTGGTTAGGAGATTATAAAACATATCTCTTTTCCATATTTGATTATGTTTTCATATCTTATTATGTATGCGTTCACATCAATAAGCATTCATTTGATGCTCCCCCATCAGTAGAAGCTGAGTTCAAAGGGCCCCCTACAAATCTTTTGTGTGTACACTGCATTGAAAAATGTTTGCATGATCAAGACATCTACAACATTTTCATCAAGTCTCTCACCAAAAAGAAGCATATTCAAATCATTCAAGTGAACAAAAATACATTGTGAAGACATTTTTCTTTGTTCCATGTCGTTTTTGAGGGGAGGTTTTGGTCCCACTGGGTTTTCCTTCTTTCCTCGGTTAATTGGACAAATTTAACTTTTGTAAAGGGTGACCTTAGCCTTTTTGTTGGGCCCTATTTTTCTTTATTTTATATAATTCATTCTTAGGGGGGGGTGTTGGAACATTATGTCCATATATACCTTGGTCATACCTTAATCATGAACTCCATGCATTGATTATTGAGTCTCCTAGCACCAAGACTATGTTTTTGACCCCCTAGTGCTTAATATTGGTCATCATTGGATTCCTTATCCACTCGGAGCATCTTATCTACATCATTTATAATCTAATGCACCTTCATGCATGATTTTAGGATTTAGTTGAGTCAGTTCCTTGTTTAAGGTGCCTTGTCCCCTTAATTGCCTAGTTAACTGGCCCTTCTACCTATATTCAGTAAGATTGAGAGTAGAACTGCCATTTTTTACCACTACAAGTCATCTAATGTGCCTCCCTGTGTTCTCCTTCCCTAATTTTTGTTCAAGTGGCTCAATCATGCGCCAACCACCTTCAATTAGCTGGCCATTCATCCTTACTTGCCACTAGCTCTTGTTAGGTGATGGATGCAATGCAAACTAAGCCTGTCTCTTCAATGGAATTCAAATGCCATGAGAGGCTCGCATATTCACTTGCATTTAATCCTATTTAATTTCCCACGTTTCGTGGATGAATAACAGGAAAAGAAATTACACTTGAAACTCTCTTTTCTCTACGATATCCTTTTGTATCTTTCTATAGATCTATGTTAAACTTGTGAGGATAGTTTTACTCCTAGAGATCCATCTGTTTGAAGAATTTCAAAGTCACACTTTTAAGTTCTTTTTTGATAGTCATAAGAATTTTAGTCGTAACGTTATTTGTAATAAATAGAACTTTTAAAACCAACAAAAATTATTAAAAATATTAGTCACACTTTTCAATGCCTTTTTTCTAGTCATAACATCTTTAATGACTATGCTAATCGTAATACACATAAGCCGTATTTTCAAATAAAAAAACTAAATTTAAATACACCTACAAGTAACAACCAATAGTCGTATATTTAAAAATATTTATTTATGATTAGATTTTAGTCAGTTTTTACTAATAAAACAAATTAGGATCATTTTAGATGTTTATCATGAATTTATTATTATTGGTTCACAACATGCATTAGGCTCATTAATTATAATCATATTGGACTTATAAAGGGTTGGTTTTGATGTTTTGTTGCATAAGAGATGGCTTTATGATAAAAAAAAAATTGAAACCAAAGATTTGTGTGTGTGTGGATCTATATGAAATATTTTTGGTTTGAGAATGTTTCATTATATATTTAAACTTTAAATGGATATTTATAATATCTAATTAAATATATCTAAGGTCTAATTATAGGTATTCACATTGCAATTACTATTATATAATTACTATTTATATGTCATGATGCTTTTTTATAGGTATTTTATAATTTCATTTAAATGAGGATGATGAATTTTTTAATGAGGATAGAACATCAAAATGCGCATCCATTTTTTAATTTATACATGTTATTTAAACATAAATAAATAAAATTTGTTTTAGGTTTGCTATAACAAACTGGATGGTTCATTTTTTCTGTAAATTATCAACTCAGTCATTAATAATATAAAAAATTACAACATAATTTCCAATGTAAGGTTCAAACTCCTAATGGTTAATCCCAAGTTTAAAAAAAATACTAAGATAGTTATCTATACTTTAGCCTCTTATCCTCATAGGGATGGGGTATAATTCACTAGAGAAATGACAAAAGTTGTCCATAAGACATGTTTTATTATGCAATCAATTTTATATATGGTATCAGGCAAATGAATCAACAATTATGAGTTGAATTGAGAATATAGACAAAATAATTTAATACATCGCATCAGTGATGCTATTTATCACCATTTCATGCTGAGCTTACATAAATGTAATCTAGTTGAGTGGTTACCTAAGCCTCTACTTCTTAAGTCTACTCATTAGATTTTGATCCTTCGTAACCACTTCAATCTCCCAAAATTCTTTGACCAAGGCTTCAAAGTTCATGTCCATGAAGTCTAATTTGTCTAGAATGGTTTATTGTTGAGTTCTCTTTCTTCTACCACCTACAAGATAAAATATTTTTTGTTATCGTAGAGTTCCACCTTGTTGAAACATTTGTTTTCTCAACTTCTGGAAAATCTTGTATCTAAAATCCAATTTAAGAACTCAACATCAATATTCTCAATTTAGGTGTTACCTTACTTTTCCCTAACTAAGGTTTCAATTCTTTCCACTTCTTCCTTCATTGAGGCATAAAACCTCCAATTGTATATGTATGCTACATCCGGAATGTCTTTCAATTTATCTCTAGTTTCCTTCTATTGAGGACCCATTTGATTTGGTTTATGCAAGCCCACAATCTCCCCTTTCAAGCTGCATGGGTACTTCCTACACCCATTTTGTTCTTCATTTCGACCTAATTTCCATTCCTTTCCATTAAAAAAATCCCTTCAATGTGTTTTCCATCAGCCATTGACTATAAATTGCAAAGCTCTTTAGACCCACTATCACTTAACATATTAACACATGAACCATAGAGTTTGAATTGAAATGTGCGACTCCCCCTACCACTAACCATCTAGGAAGAGGTGAATATGTGTCCCCCAACTTGAAAATGCTTAAGGATATCCAAGCTCACCTAAAAACAAAAAAGAAACATAACAAAAACTAACCTCCAATGTATCTCATGACACTTCTGTATTGTACCCAATTCGAAAATCAGGCACACTATCTCAACTTCAACAAAACTGGGGCTAGATTTTTCGTAATGACTCTGAACACCCCCAAACCTTCCCAAACTTTCGCAAATTGAATATTGAGTTCTACTGTAGACTTATAAAATACTAGCAAGTGATTTGGAATATGGAATTAGACTCTAACTTTGAATATGCACATTTTCTGGGTATGTCATGCTTGGGTAGACTCCTTTGGCTAAACCAAAGGCTTCAAGGCAATATTCCCAGGGCTTCTGTGGAAACCCAATGGATTCTGGTGGAAATATGGAAGTATTATAATGTAGCAAATCCCAAGCCAACTACAGGAACGATGAGACTAAAAAATCATAGGTTATTTGGATTTTCGGATAAATTGAGAGAAAGTTCATTTCATTGGACACCTCAACTAGTCTATTTTCAACTCAACCCAAACAACCTCTAAAACACACAAATTTCTAAACCAATGTTGGGGATGGGCTCTATACTATCCCACCTACCTGCAATATTTTACAATACTCAATTTGGTACCCTAAAACTCAATATCTGACCCAAACAGTGAAAGCTAGTAAAAAATTCAACACATTGACCATAAGCATAATAAATTATTGACAATAAAAATACGAATAGTAGAGAAAGGTTCATATTTTATTCATTGCAAGTATGCAAAATATCAAAGGGTTGTAGGAACAACATCCATGATTACATAGATCCAACCCACTCTCCAAATGACCATCAAACACCAAACATGCTATGAGTGCACCAAAACACATTAAAAAATTCACCAAACTGGAACGAGTACTAGAAATTGACTTGTTACACTAGTATGAACAGATAATGGACTAAATGTCCACTCCATAATGGTCAACTGAAATGAAAAAAACCACTCTAATTGGTTACAAAAGATTAGGGGCCCATCTCCCTAATGGATTGCAAGGGGCACATCTCCCAAGCATGAGTAGCATGAGAAACTCTATCATAATCTGAATAACCAACAAGCTAACCCCCACTAATGCGTTATGCCTCCTTTTAAAAATTTCACTTGCCTCCAATACTATGCTCCAACCGATGGAACGATGAAAACCATGGTCAAGACTAGTTTGTCCACTTAGTCAATACTAGTGGCAAATACCATGGAATGCCAAAAACCATTCGTTGGGTAGGTGAGTGATCCTTATCCTCATTCAATGCACCCTCTAACTTCTTTGACCAACTCTTCCCTATTTTTTAGGGTTCCTCGGCTAACCAACTTAGAGTTTGTCCACTTTCTTAAATGTTTTCCACTAGCTTTGGGTCATAAATTCTTTCCATGTGGTCCATGGTGCTCTCCAACCACTTTCCTTGATTTAAGGAGCCTCCCTTGGTCAAAGATAATATGTGTCCACTTCTTCCCACCTTTCCTTGATTTGTGGAACCAAGTTTGCCCATTTTCTTATCTTGACCACTTCTTCTCATCTTTCCTAGATTTAAGGAACCACCTTCCTCATCCTTTTGTTTGGGATTGAGTTTGTCCACTTTATCTTTTCCCTCCAACCTTCCTATGCGCCACCAATAGTCAATATTCTCTCATAAAATCATAAATAAATTATTGGTAAATAATTATTTATGAGAGAATTGGTCCCTAGCTTATTGTCTAATATTATTTGACCCCACATTACTTAGCCTTCCAAGAAAATTCAAGTTTGGATGTGCATACTTCAACTTTGGGGAAGATATTTCTTCATATGGCCCACCTTAGCTCATAATTGAACTTGCAGCATGATATCTATTCCTCTTTCACATTGACTTGAAGTTGCACTTGGATTTTCCCACTTGTGATTATTATCAACTTTGGGATTATTTCACCAATAGTTTCAACCACATGCATATTTGATGAGTCAACCTTGGCCCATCATCTCCTTCATGTGCCTAGCTTGCCACATTAGCTCCATTAATTTGACAACTATCATGAACATACCAAAGTCACTTAGGCTATTTTGGTCCTTAGAAATATTCGGGGACATTACAACTTCTTATAGGCACCCCCATCCATTTTCAAATTATCTACATGGTTCTTTCAAGATATGGATTAATGATCAGACAAGGTGGAGAACTAAATCTCGAATGAAAGAGATGAATGATAATGTCCTTCTTTGTCTCTCCCTTCTCCTTCACATACGTAAACCGAAAAAATTGAAACTACATCCCTCACATGCACACATAACACCTTACATGGAGAACATGATCGCTCAAATTATGAAAACCATAATAGATCATTTTTTACAAATCCTACTCAATTTCTATGTTTTCTAAATATATATATATTAAAAGATACTTTTTATTTTTATTTTATCTTATAATATAATTAATTCTTCCAAATTTTATTTTGACTATGTAATATTTTTTTCACGTGCAAAATACCAGCGTAAGCGAGAAGAACTATCTAATATTTTTATTATAACTTTAGGTACAAAAACCACATTTATATAATATTATATTTATTTTTTTATATTATAAAACAATGGCTACACACTTGTGTAGAGATATTTTAAGGTTCTCAATTTGTACATGCACACTCAAAATTATAATTTTATGCCATTGTTAAGATGTCTATACTAAAACATCAAAGTCTTTTAGCACTAACAATTAAGGAGAATAGAGTGATATTCAGTAATTAATGTTCTTATCACTCATGCTAAAAAATAGATCAATGTTCTTGTCTCGTAGCCCTAACCATTAGGAAATAAAATAATATTGATTTATTTAATCCCCTATGCTAAAAGTGCAAAGTTCATTCGACTTAGGTGGCCGATAAGAATTTAATCATAAAAAGACTTGCGGAGTAAAAGTTGAGAGAAGACTGAGATGGCCGATAATAATTGAATCATAAAAAGACTTGAAATGTGAGGATCCCACTTGAAAGTTCGAAAGTGATGTCATAATCTTATCTTTTTCGTGTTACAAGAATATTATCTTTTATGTAGCGAAAAGTTAGTGTTAATATCAGTTTGGAAAAAATTGTGGTCTGATTAAATTATTAGTATTTATTTATTATAAAATGAATTTTAATTGAAAAGAATAATATAATATAAATATAATTTTTATTTTAATATTTATAAAAATAATTAATTCAGGTTGATAGATTTATTGATAATAGGAAATAATAATACAATATAATAAATGTGAATGATAAATTATATTTAATTATATTAATATTATTTTATTTTGAAGGAGGATGAGGTAATGTTTAATGTGGATGTGATGTAACAAGGTTTTGGCATTTGAGAGGTTAGAGGTCATAACCTTGGATGATAGGAAAGTTAAGGGACATCCAATTAGCTAGTAGGATGATTAGTGGTAAAATTTTCTCTCTTGATTAATGTAAAGCTAAATCGAAAAGAAAATATTTAAGTGAAATGTTTAAAAATGAATGACAATGAAACTACTTCAAATTGTAATGTGGAATTTATGAACTCTTCTAAGTTAAGTGGCATAGATATAATGATGGTTGCAATGGAAAAGCATTAGATGAGTGGCACATATATAATGATGGTTGCAATGGAAAAGCATTAGATGAGTGGCATAGATATAATGATGGTTGTTATGGGAAAGCATTGCATCCATAAAAATAAAGCTAGTTTGTGTGAAGGAAACCACCCAACAATATGTGCATATATATAGATGTTGCACATGCATGGGAATAGAAATTTTGTTATACATTTGATAGGGGAATTGATGTTGCATAAATGTTTGAAAAAAGATGATAAAGAAAGTACCTTAGATTGCAATATGAAATTTATGAACTCTTCTAAGATAAGTGGCATAGATATAATGATGGCTCTCATGGCAAAGAATTAGATTAGTGGCATAGATATAATGATAGTTTCCTTGGCATCTGTGAAAATAAAGCTAACTTGTGTGAAGGAAACCACCCAACAATATGTGCATATATAGATGTTCCACATGTAGGATAATAGAAAATTTTGTTTATACATTTCACTCTTTCACTTAAGAAAATATTTCCAAGCCAAACACTATGAGGACATATTTTGTTCTATGGCATTGTTTATGTGACATGCATACGTATCAATGCAGTTAAGGTGCATGAAGGCATAATTAAGCTATTGATCTTACGAGAACCTAATTTATTCAAATATGCCACTAAGCTTCATTGGTTAAAATATTGTCTATATATGGGAGTTGCTTGAATCTTTGTAAGAGGGGCACCATTGCTATCATCTTCATTTTCTTGAACTTCAAGAAAAGGTTGTGTTTGTATTCTTGATTATTGTCATCTTGGTAGTAGTTCATATTGACTTAATATCATTATAGGTTTACCAAATCTATAAAAAACATATACTTCAAAAAAAAAGTTTTCTATCACTAATCAAAAAAGAAACTCTTATACATTCAATATTTCAATAAATTTTAAATTTTAAATTAAAATAAGTTAAATAACTTATACTAAACAAACTTTGATTTAATTATATAGAAACTAAATACGCAAAACAAAAGCTTACATAAACTCAGAAAGTTATTGAAAAAAGCTTTTATATTTTTTTTCAATTTTCTAATTGTCTTTATACACCAATTTCCTGGTTCTCACTCTCTTTCAATTTTCCATTGTCTTTTTACCCACTAACTACCCTGATTTCCTCGTTCTCACTTTCTTTCAATTTTCCATTGTCTTTTTACCCACTAACTACCCTGATTTCCTTGTTCTCACTTTCTTTCAATTTTCCATTGTCTTTTTTTAATTTAAATCCAACTACACCAATTTCCTGGTTCTCACTTTCTTTCAATTTTCCATTGTCTTTTCACAGCTAACTACCCTGATTTCCTCGTTCTCACTTTCTTTCAAATTTCCATTGTCTTTTCACCCACTAACTATCCTGATTTCCTGGTTCTCACTTTCTTTCACTTTTCCATTATCTTTTTTTTTTTAATTTAAATCCAAGTACACCAATTTCCTGGTTCTCACTTTCTTTCAATTTTCCATTGTCTTTTCACCAGCTAACTACCCTGATTTCCTGGTTCTCACTTTCTTTCAATTTTCTAATTGTCTTTTCACTAAGTGATAAGTTATTAAAAAATATTTCACTTTCAGTTTTATTTCTTTTTTTTAAATCCAACCACACCAATTTCCTCGTTCTCACTTTCTTTCAATTTTCCATTGTCTTTTCACCCACTAACTACCCTGATTTCCTCCTCACTTTCTTCCAATTTTCCATTGTCTTTTCACCCACTAACTACCCTGATTTCCTCGTTCTCACTTTCTTCCCATTTTCCATTAGAAGAAGAAGGTCTCCCTTTTCAATTAGAAGAAGAACATTCGATGAGGAGAAGAACGTTCGCTGAGGAGAAGAACGTCCCCCTTTTTTCTCGTTGTCTTTCAATATTCTCATTGTCTTTGTAGCTGTACACCAAAGAATTTTCCACGCTTTCTTCATCTCTTTCCCCACTCAATACCCTCACATCTCTTTTATGCACTTCTTTCAATTTTCCACGCTTTCTTCATCTCTTTCCCCACTCAATACCCTGACAGCTCTTGTATGCATTTTCCAGATCTCCCAGCATTATATATATACGTACATAGCCAAGAACTAAACTCGGAGGCTTTGGAGGACGTTGGAGTCGGAGAGTAAGAAATGGATCATGCACTGAGGATGCTGCTGTGCTTTTTTATCATGACGGCCTATGTAGCTGGAGCAGCAATTTTAGAGGACGCTCGTGGTTATCCATTTCTATCAGCCATGGATAATCACGATGGAAGAGACATGGAGGCGCTTCTGTCCTTCAGAAACGAGATCAAATCCGATCCATTTGGAAAGCTGTACAACTAGACTGCGCAGAATACCAAGAATATATGCTCGTGGCATGGTATTCGCTGCAGAAAACACTCGAGAAGAGTGGTTGCTATAGACCTTCATGGATCAGGATTGCAAGGTAATCTTTCTCCGTTTCTTGGCAACTTCTCGTTGTTGTGTAGTTTGAATCTTTCCGGCAATAATTTGACAGGGAGAATTCCACCCAGCTTTGGTCTGCTTAAAGCGATTGGAACGCGTGACCTCAGTGGGAATGAACTCAGCGGTTCTATTCCTGTTGAATTGGGCTTGTTAAAGAAACTAGAGTACAAGATAACGAATTGGAGAACACCATTCCTCCATCTCTGGGAAACTACTCTTCTCTTAAGCTTTTAAATTTGGGGTACAACCTATTGTCAGGGAGTGTGCCACGTCAGTTTGGCAATTTGAAACAACTTACACACCTATCCATTTCTGTTAGGGTACTTGGTTATGTCAGTAATGATGATGAACGGGGTAATATTTCAGGTACTATCCCTCCTGAAATAGGAAATTGCGGTAAACTGTCGTTTCTGGACTTAGGAGGTAACAAAATTCAAAGTCCACTGCCCATGAGTATATTCCGTCTACCCCTCTCGTATCTTTCTCTTCCTGAAAATCGCCTCATGGGAAACATCCCTGAAGCCATTGCCTATTTGACCAAGCTAACTTACCTATGCCTTTCCGTGAATACACTCACTGGTAATGTACCGGAAGCCATTTTCAATTTGACCAAATTGACCGGCCTAGATCTTTCTGGGAATGAACTCAATGGTAATATCCCTCAAGGAATTGCCAAATTGACTCAATTGAAGGGACTAGACCTGAGTTCAAATTGGCTCACGGGGAATATATTTCTAGGCATTGCTAATTTGAGTCAGCTACAAAAAATATATCTGTTTTCAAATTGCTTCACCGGTAACATAATGACGAATGTCAATTTGAGTCACTTGGTTGTGTTATCTATTAGTTCAAATGGTTTCACTGGTAACATCGAAGCCATTACCAATTTTAGGATGCTTCGATATCTTTCTGCCATGGACAATAGCTTTACAGGTACAATTCCAGAAGCCATAGGTAATCTTCAGTTTTTGGAAGAGATATATCTGCATTCAAACAACTTATATCGACAAATCCCATTCACCATTGGTCGTCTAAAGGCTCTTACTGCCCTCGGCATATATAACAATACAATTTCTGGGAGTATTCCTGACAGTATTACTGGTTTGGCTTCACTTCAGATTTTAGATTTATCGCAGAATGATGTGGAGGGGTCGATTCCTTATAACATCGGCAATTGTACTTCATTGCAAGTTTTTTCTGCTCACTCTAATCATTTGTCCGGGATTTTGCCAGCATCTTTGGTCAATTGCACTTAGCTTTAATTATTGGAATTAAGGAAAAATGGATTTACAGGAAAGCTTCCTCAATACCTTGCATTTCTCCATGAATTGAGAGCTTTAAGTGTTGGTTATAATAATCTGCAAGGTGGTATTCTTGAAGACATTACAAATCTTAATAATTTGCATGTGTTGGATTTATCCAACAATAAATTTAGTGGAAGAATACCATTTCATCTCGAGAGACTCTCCGGATTTGCAATCAATGTATATGCATCAAATAATGATACATTGTATGAGGAAATTCCAGTTGACATGAAAGGAAGTGAGTATATTTTATCATATCTGTTGCCTACAAACATTATATTTGATTTGTCCTACAACAATCTTACCGAAGAAAGAAATACCATCAGGCATAGGAAGTATGAATAGCCTAACATTGTTAAATTTGTCTAGAAACCAATTGGAAGGGTCAATCCGTGCTTCTCTTGGTGAGATATATACTTTGGAGGAGTTGGACTTGGAAAAAAATAATTTGAGTGGAGCAATTCCTGAAGATCTATCTAGATTACATGCTTTGAGCACTCTAAATGTTTCATCAAATATGCTATGTGGGCAAATCCCAACAGGAACACAATTTTCTACTTTCAATGTAACTTCATTCCAAAGGAACAAGTGCTTATGGGGGTGCCCTTTAGATTCATGCAATGAGAATAAAAGACCAACTAGAGACATAAATGGTAGTAATAAGAGTAATAATGTTAAAGTTGGATGGATGAGTCATCTACATAAAAAGATGTCATTTATAGCATTGGGAATTGGTATGGGAATTGGGTTTGGAGGAGTGGTGGCCATGTTTATATTGTGGGAAAGAGCTAGACATTGGTTAATACCCTCTAATAAACCACAATCCTATTATGGAATGTACTGATTTCCTTCATAGTCAAAAGCTTAGAAATTCTACCTAAATATCCAAAAAAATAAAATATATGACAAAATTGTTTCTAGCTTGAATTTATATTCCAAATATAAAGTGTATTGCTTGTAATTATTTATGTAAATTCATGTATACCAATTTTATTTTATAAATATTATTAAGTAGATAATATTAATATATCTTTTACTTATTAATTTGTTTTTTATTATTTCTTATTAATTTTTAAAGTTTTATATCTATATCTATATATATAATTAATTAATTATATTTATATATATAATTAATTAATTAATTTGTATGTTGTTGTTTTGAAATTTTTTAGTATATACTAATTACATTGTCAAATAAATAGATGAAGAGTTAGAAGTTATTAGATTTATAAGTATAAAATGTGTGAGATTTTTTTAAATTAAATATATTGAAAATAAGAGATGATTTGTGGGAATTATTTATTAAATTTTTTAGTATTTCATTAAAATTTAAATAATTATTTATGTTTTAGTAAGTATGAACTTACTTTAAGATTTATGTCTCTTATGTTTTAAGAAAAAATTACAAAATTCACTAAAATTTTAAAATATAAAAAATCATGAAAATATGTATGTAAATGTTTTTGAATATCTTTTTAAAATAAATATGTGAAAATTTACAAAACTTTAAAATGTGAAAATGTAATTAAAAGTTATTGATAATTTAAAATATTATTTTTGGACATTTGTCAAATTAATAAATACAAGATAATTTTTGTTTTAAATAAAATGTATTTATACACTTTAAAGAAACAATATTTTTAAATAATTCTCAAAATATTAATGATAATGTTGTTTTATATAGATATAGACATGTAAAAATTGATGTTTACAACTTGAATTTATACTATATTTTAATGTATTGTTTGTAATTATTTATGTAAATTAATATATACTAATTTTTCTTTTACAAATTGAGAGTATAACAACATTCTTCTTACTCATCATTTTGATATTTGAAAAAAAAACTGTTATTAAATTTAATATTTATGTATATGTTAATTTGTTTTTTTTTTTCATTTTTTATTAATATTTAATATTATAAATTTAAAATCTTTAATGTTTTATTTTGAAAATTATTATTACTTAATAGTTTCATTATGAAATAATTGTATGAAAGATAAAAATTATTAAACTTATATATATAATTGTGTGATGCATGTAAATTAAATATATTGAATAAAAAATAGATTATTTTTAATTATATTAAAAATCATTGTGAATAAGATGAATTATTTGTTAATTACTTATTAAGACATTAATAAAAATTAAATTTTTTTTTTTGAATAAAAAGTATTTTTATTAATTATTTTATTAATAACTAAGATGATTATTTTTAAATTTTGATTTTTTCCATAATATATATATATATATATTTGTTTTAAGGAAAAACAATTACAAAAATCACTAAGATTTTAAAATATGAAAATTACTAAAAAAACTTATATATATATATATATATATATATATATATATATATATATATATATATATATATATACATTGATTGCTTTAACGAAAACTACAAAAATTACTAAAATTTTAAAATATAAAAATTATGAAAATATTTATTTAAGATCTTTTTATTTGTCTTAAAAATAAATATGAGAAAAATCACAAAATTCTAAAATGTGAAAATGTAATTAAAAATCAATATTGAAATAAATAATTTAAAAAGGACATTAGTTTTTATATTTGTTAAATTAATAAATGTAAGATAATTTTAGATTCAAATAAAATGCATTTACACACTTTAAAGAAATGATTTTTAAAATATTTCTCAAAATATTAAACAAAAACCAATTTTTCTTTCAAAAAATACTTTCACACATTAACATTAAAAAATTATAAAATTTATAATTTCCATCATACTAAATATATTATAAATTGTACCAAAATTCCACTTATGATAAACGATATCTACCTATTTAACATATCTAAATTTCCTACATCTACATTAAATTGTTAATTTATCTTCATGATTGGATTGCCTTCTTTAGCTACAACTCCATTCTCTTTCACAAAATCCATATCATTTTTTCCAATTTTAGATAGCATTTTTTTACTTAAGCCTCCAATTTGAGCACTTTTTGTACCATTGATTTGAGCATTTTTTATCACTGGAAATATTATCAATAAATCTACAACTTTTATGTTATAATGTTTGATGATTTTCATGGGATTGTTTGAGATTTTTAAAATATTAAAAAAACATATTTTATTAATCCTCTATGTGACCTCATTTTTCTGCAACGAAAATGTAAATACTGAATGAAAATATCAATATCAAAGTACAATGTACCAATTTCTGATGAGGAGCTCAAGGCCAAGGTCCCATCAGTAAAACTCTGTAAGTAATTTTCTTAGTTGTTTTGTATTTTGAGTTTGTATATTTAGTAGAGTGAAGGGCTTGACACAACCAAATGAAAAGGGCATGAATCCACTAGGGAAAAAGGTGAATGTCTAGGAAGCCATGAGTACGATGACAGGTGTTATCTCGATGCCATAGGCACTCAAAGAAAGTTGAACCGTGGAAGTTTGCTTGTTGGCCTAAAGTTCTAGGTGATGTCCTAATTAAGATTAAATAATTATTTTAACTATTATAATAACCTTAGTTACTACTAGAGTTGCCTAAGATTTACCCTTAGAGTTTTTAATAGAAGAACTAAGTTCTATAAAAACATTAAAATATATCCTTAAACAAAGCTCTTGATTATTATTCAATAAATAAGAGCAGTTAATATTTTGAATAAAATAGTCAATTATGGTGGAACCCTATGGAGAAGTTCACTCGGCTTAGAAACATATGCTTCTTTTTAGTTAGGGTTTGTGTAAAGAATTCATTTTATTTCAAAAATGAGTGAAATGGATAAAACAACTCATGTACAACTGCCAAGGAGTTCAACCAACTTACCAACACCTTCATAGGAAGGCAATTAGGCCTCTAATGGGGGATGGTAGAAAGGGGCACGACCTTGGCCTCAACAGGGGAGGTGATCATCTTGAAGACATACCTTGCTTGGAAACGGAAATGGCAATTTGGAGGGTACACCCGACTATAACAGAGTTCACTTCTACGTGAAGGCATGGCATTTCAGATATTTTGATACATGTGTTAACTGAGTAAGAATTATCTGCATTAATTTGTTTATGTATTGGATTTATAGTGTAGTAGGGTTAGCCTCTTCAAGAGATCCGAACCCATTTTGATTGGTGTTCCTTCCATAGAGCCAAATTTCGGTTGTTCCAACCCCTTTTTTTTGTGTTAATTCCATTCTTTATGAAAAAGGTGGTTGTCGATCCCTAACAAGGACAACCCATTGTCTAATCCCATTTTTGCCGCAGAATTCCAAAGGACGAGATCCATTTTTATTTCTCTTTGGTTGAGTTCCAGAGATTGAAAGATTTCCTTGGGTATCCATTATGTTTTTATTACCATAGTCTGAGAAGTAACTGTCTCCCTAGGTGAGAATTGACCTCACCCACTCAGTTTTTGGTGTGGTTAAACATTGTTGAAAAGAAAGGGAGGCCTCCATGCGAAGAGTCGGCCCTATTGTCTCCTTTTATATTTATATGTGTACATATTCATTACGTTGTTGAAAAGGTTGAGCGACCTCTGTGGAGGAGAGTCATGTCCTGATTGTTTTGTTTTTTTAATTGAAGAAGAAATTACAATACATTACCATTGTATTGTTGTACCTTACCATTGTATTGATGTACACACTTTTTGGAGTAAATATCCTTTAAGAATCAAACCCGAGATACCTTCTATATATTTATTGCTCTTTTCATTAAATAAGGGAGAGGCACAGTCTTCATATGATGAATGACCCCATCCCTCTTTATTTGGTATACGCTAACCCATGAAATTATACAGATAAAGGTTTATGTCTTTATCCTATTTATATTCGGTTGTATATTGTTTCTGAATTAAAAGAAAAAGGGTGGAAAGAAAACTAGTTTTCCATGAGATGAAATCTAATGTATCAAACCCGAATTTAATAAAAAAGGAATTTGAACTTGTAAGATATAAAGATGGGAATTTAGTTAAGTAAAAATACCTAATATGTCATCAAGAAAGGTTATAAAAATTAATGTTGAGGTTAAGATGAAGAATTTTGTCGGGACACTCAATGGTTTTTCTAGCCTAGTGGATTCGTTTCCCCGCTCTTGGGTGATCTTGAGGTGACCTATCAGCGGGAAAACATATGCGGGACAGAGAGTCAGAATGGTTGTAGTCAAGCTCTGAGTCATGCAAGTCTACCTATTTCATGTAAGTGCTCTTCATTTATTATGTCATTATGTTCGTCAAGCTTTGTAATGATCAATGCATAGAAGTGCGAAGTAAAATATATCATTATTGCAAGTGTTTAAATGATCCTCTATATGATTTAAATAGAAAGAAATGTTACATTAGTCCAAAAAATTATGAGGCATAAATAGATTTTATTTTTACCCTAGCTTTTTCAAGATTATTAAATGAACGAATAACTCCAATTAAAAAGAGATATGTGCCTAACTCTTTTTTAGCCCCTTCTACTTTTTACAATTATGAAACTAGGAAAGAAAGATGGTGTTAACTATCCTTACTATCATAGAATTATTGTATGATTTACTTTTACTTTTACCTTGACTATGAATAAAGAAACTTAATGATATCCTCAATCTCATAGAAATAAGTTCTTAACAGTATTTTAATATCAAAGAAGGATTTGGTGAATAGAAGCATACAAATTATATTTGCATAAGGTTAACTTAACGTGTGGATAGTTGTACTTGAAAAATACATAACTATTATCAAGAGCTTGTAATCATATTTGTACAAAAGAGTGTAAAGTTCACTTGGTATTATGGAATCCAACTTCTTCTTCTTCTTCTTCTTCTTCTTCTTCTTCTTCTTCTTTTTTTTTTTTTTTTTTTTTTTTTTAGAGCAGAAAAATCAACATTACAATAGGGCTCAACAAGAGCATCATGTCACTTATACAAATTGAACATAGGTGGGGAAGGCAACAATATTTCCTCCCAACCATTCAAGCTACAAGATTATGCTTTTAAGATATGACTAAATAGGGTAATCCCAAGATGAATACTTCCCGATTTAAATTTTTAAAAGAAAAAATATATATATATTTAGTAATCTTGTTGCTTCAGGGGTTAAGCAATACTTAAAAATTGACCATGTGTAACAAATCAGACCTATTTTTAATGGTCACAGTTTGGGTGTTTAAGTAATTATACATTCGAGTGAGTTCTAATCTTAGAACATTTTATAATGAACTATAAATTAAAAGGATATATATGATTTTTAATTAACATTTATATTATCATATAAACAATGAATCTATCATAATTAGATTGTTTGGATGAAGTCTTAAAACTAATAATAAAATTTTTATACAAACCAATTAACCATCAAAATTGTGTAACATTAAATTGATAGGTCTCTTCAATATCTCTAATGATACAAAATTGAACACTCAAAATGAATGTCAAAGAAAATAACTATACTAACAATGAATCTCAATTGTAAAAATACCTAAAAATATTTTTTAAAACTAACATTTTTCATGTGTTTTTGTCATTTTAAATAAAACTATTTTTTTTTAAATATTTATTTTAGTCTCAAATTACATAGAATATGTCTATGTATACTGATTCTAAAAATTAAATGAATCAATAAAAAAATGAGAAGGAGAGAGATCGGTATGCATCGTGTTGAGACAACTCATAAGTAAAGAAATAGATCAAACTACGCTAAACAAGTGTCACTCGAAAGGAAAGGATTGATAAAAATTATATCAAAAGACATGATGTTTTAAAGTGGATTCCATTTACTAGCTAACTATAAAGAAACATAATTAGTAATCTTGAGATCATATTCATAGTAAACATTTCTTCACCCTAAAGGCTTGAAGATTCATGATAATTAAGGCCGTTCAAACATGAAGACAAGGGAAATATCTTATTTTAACTATGGAATTTAAAGGCATCCATACCATCATATGGTAAAACATCACAAAGGTGTTATCATCATGCCTCCTAATTAGAATGTTCAATTATCTCAAACATTGAATTTGAAATACTTTATAAAATCTATTTTTTACTTAAATGTTTAGGCTTTATAAGATAAAATAATTAGAGTGGATTCAAAATTTGTATCTAGACAATTATATTTCACAATATTCTAAATGGTGTACTTAAAAATTATAAAATTAGGTTAAAGATAATTTATAGGTGTGTTGGAACTAGACCTATCCTTTTGAAGAAATTTTTCCAATGTTGCAACCTATCCTTAACCGCTCATAACATTTATCTTTTTGTTTATATGTTTTGGTGTCGTATTAGGAAATTCGTCTACACTAAAATCATCATTAACCTCTATATCACCCTTATCATCCTTTATGTTTTGTTGCTGTACTAGCATCTTCAACATTCTTCCCTTTATTGAGATTCTTTTATATCCAAATATACCATGTGAATATCCTTTAAATGATCTACTTACAACATTAACTTATCTATGTAACATCAAAGCTTTGTTGGTGTACTAGCATCTTCAACATTCTTCCCTTTATTGAGATTCTTCTATATCCAAATATACCATGTGAATATCCTTTAAATGATCTACTTACAACATTAACTTATCTATGTAACATCAAAGCTTTGATAGTCATTTGGAAAATGGTGTGTTCTACGTATTTGGAATTTATAACATGTGCATATGCATGTTCACATGTAGATTTTGTTAAATACCTAACCCTTAAGGTTTATTATCCACTTATAAATAGTTGCATTCGTTTTATTTTTTGAAAAGTCACTCACATAATTCTTGGAATGTTAAAACCAAGAGTCACATTGACAATATATAAATAAATGATTGTGATCAATAAAACACAATTGGAGTTCTACCACAATTGGAGTTCTACAATAAATTTAGTGGAAGAATACCATTTCATCTCGAGAGACTCTCCGGATTTGCAATCAATGTATCTGCACCAAATGATGATATGTTATATGAGGAAATTCCAGTTGACATGAAAGGAAGTGAGTATATTTTGTCATATCTGTTGCCTACAAACACTATATATGATTTGTCCTACAACAATCTTACCGGAGAAATACCAGTAAGGATAGGAAGTATGAATAGCCTAAGATTGTTAAATTTGTCTGGAAACCAATTGGAAGGGTCAATCCCTACTTCTCTTGGTGAGATATATACTTTGGAGGAGTTGGACTTGGCAAAAAATAATTTGAGTGGAGCAATTCCTGAAGATCTATCTAAATTACATGCTTTGAGCACTCTAAATGTTTCATCAAATATGTCATGTGGGAAAATCCCAACAAGAACACAATTTTCTACTTTCAATGTAAATTCATTCCAAAGGAACAACTGCTTATGGGGGTGCCCTTTAGATTCATGCAATGAGAATAAAAGACCACCTAGAGACATAAATGGTAGTAGTAAGAGTAATAATGTTAAAGTTGGATGGATGAGTCATCTACATAAAAATATGTCATTCATAGCATTGGGAATTGGTATGGGAATTGGGTTTGGAGGAGTGGTGGCCATGTTTATATTGTGGGAAAGAACTAGACATTGGTTAAACCTTCTAATAGACCACAATCCTATTATGGAATGTACCGATTTCCTTCATAGTCAAAAGCCTAGAAATTCTACCTAAATATCCAAAAAATAAAATATATGACAAAATTGTTTCTAGCTTGAATTTATATTCCAAATATAAAGTGTATTGCTTGTAATTATTTATGTAAATTCATGTATACCAATTTTATTTTATAAATATTATTAAGTAGATAATATTAATATATCTTTTACTTATTAATTTGTTTCTTATTTTTTCTTATTAATTTTTAACTTTATATATATATATATATAATTAATTAATTATATCTATATATATAGTTAATTAATTATTTTGTATGTTGTTGTTTTGAACTTTTTTAGTATATACTAATCACATTGTCAAATAAATAGATGAAGAGTTAGAAGTTATTAGATTTATAAGTATAAAATGTGTGAGATTTTTGTAAATTAAATATATTGAAAATAATATATGATTTGTGTGAATTATTTATTAAATTTTTTATAATTTTCTAGTATTTCATTAAAATTTAAATAATTATTTATGTTTTAGTAAATATGAACTTACTTTAAAATTTATGTCTCTTATGTTTTAAGAAAAAATTACAAAATTCATTAAAATTTTAAAATATAAAAATTATGAAAATATATATCTAAATGTTTTTGAATATCTTTCTAAAATACATATGTGAAAATTCACAAAACTTTAAAATGTGAAAATGTAATTAAAAGTTATTGATAATTTAAAATATTATTTTTGGATATTTGTCAAATTAATAAATACAAGATAATTTTTGTTTCAAATAAAATATATTTATACACTTTAAAGAAACAATATTTTTAAATAATTCTCAAAATATTAATGATAATGTTGTTTTATATAGATATAGACATGTAAAAATTGATGTTTACAACTTGAATTTATATTATACTTGAATGTGTTGTTTGTAATTATTTATGTAAATTAAAGTATACTAATTTTTCTTTTTCTTTTACAGATTAGGAGTATAACAACATTCTCTTTACTCATCATATTGATATTTGAAAAAAAACTGTTATTAAATTTAATATTCATGTATATGTTAATTTGTTTTTTTTTCCACTTTTTATTAATTTATAATACTATAAATTTAAAATCTTTAATGTTTTATTTTGAAAGTTGTTATTACTTAATAGTTTCATTATTATGAAATAATTGTATGAAAGTTAAAATTATTAGATTTATATATATAATTGTGTGATCCATGTAAATTAAATATATTGAAAAAAATAGATTATTTTTAATTATATTAAAAATCATTGTGAATAAGATGAATTATTTGTTAATTACTTATTAAAACTTTAATAAAAATTAAATAATTTTATTTCTTTTGAATAAAAAGTATTTTTTATTAATTATTTTATTAATAACTAAGTTGATTATTTTTAAATTTTGATTTTTTTCCTTAAAATATATATATATTTTAAGGAAAAAAATTACAAAAATCACTAAGAATTTAAAATATGAAAATTACTAAAAAGACTTTTATATATATATATATATATATATATATATATATATATATATTGCTTTAAGGAAAACTACAAAAATTATTAAAATATAAAAATATAAAAATTATAAAAATACTTATTTAAGATCTTTATATTTGTCTTAAAAATAAATATGAGAAAAATCACAAAATTCTAAAATGTGAAAATGTAATTAAAAATCAATATTGATATAAATAATTTAAAAAGGACATTATTTTTTATATTTGTTAAATTAATAAATGTAACATAATTTTAGATGATTAAGAAAATGCATTTATACACTTTAAAGAAATAATTTTTAAAATATTTCTCAAAATATTAAACAAAAACCAATTTTGCTTTCAAAAAATACTTTCACACATTAACATTAAAAAATTATAAAATTTATAATTTCCATCATACTAAATGGATTATAAATTGTACCAAAATTCCACTTATGATAAACGATATCTACCTATTTAACATATCTAAATTTCCTACATCTACATTAAATTGTTGATTTAACCTCATGATTGGATTGCCTTCTTTAGCTACAACTCCATTCTCTTTCACAAAATCCATATCATTTTTTCCAATTTTAGATAGCATTTTTTTACTTAAGCCTCCAATTTGAGCACTTTTTGTACCATTGATTTCAGCATTTTTTATCACTATAAAGATTATCAATAAATCTACAACTTTTATGTTATAATGTTTGATGATTTTCATGGGATTGTTTGAGATTTTTAAAATATTAAAAAAACATATTTTATTAATCCTCTGTGTGACCTCATTTTTCTACAACGAAAATGTAAATACTATAATGAAAATATAAATATCAAAGTACAATGTTCCAGTTTCTGATGAGGAGCTCAAGGCCAAGGTCCCGTCAGTAAAACTCTATAAGTAATTTTCTTAGTTGTTTTGTATTTTGAGTTTGTATATTTAGGAGAGTGAAGGGCTTGACACAACCAAATGAAAAGGGCATGAATCCACTAGGGAAAAAGGTGAATGTCTAGGAATCCATGAGGACGATGACAGGTGTTATCTCAATGCCATAGGCACTCAAAGAAATTTGAACCGTGGAAGTTTGCTGATTTACCCTTAGAGTTTTTAAAAGAAGAACTAAGTTCTATAAAAACATTAAAATGTATCCCTAAACAAAGCTCTTGATTATTATTCAATAAATAAGAACAATTAATATTTTGAATAAAATAGTCAATTATGGTGGAACCCTATGGAGAAGTTCACTCGGTTTAGAAACATATGCTTCTTTTTCGTTAGGGTTTGTGTAAAGAATTCATTTTATTTCAAAAATGAGTGAAATGGATAAAACAACTCATGTATAACTACCAAGGAGTTCAACCAACTTACCAACACCTTCATAGGAAGGCAATTAGGCCTCTAAAGGGGGATGGTAGAAAGGGGCACGACCTCGGACTCAATAGTGGGGGTGATCATCTTTAAGACATACCTTGCTTGGAAACGGAAATGGCAATTTGGAGGGTACACCCGACTGTAACAGAGTTCACTTCTACGTGAAGCCATGGCATTTCAGATATTTTGATATATGTGTTAACTAAGTAAGAATTATCTGCATTAATTTATTTATGTATTGGATTTATAGTGTAGTAGGGTCAGCCTGTTCAAGAGATCCGAACCCATTTTGATTGGTGTGCCTTCCATAGAGCCAAATTTCGGTTGTTCCAACCCCTTTTTTTGTGTTAATTCCATTCTTTATGAAAAAGGCGGTCGCCGATCCCTATCAAGGACAACCCACTGTCTAATCCCATTTTTGCTGCAGAATTCCAAAGGCCAAGATCCATTTTTATTTCTCTTTGGGTGAGTTGCAGAGATCGAAAGATTTCCTTAGGTATCCATTATGTTTTTATTACCATAGTCTGAGAAGTAACTGTCTCCCTAGGTGAGAATTGACCTCACCCACTCAGTTTTTGGTTTGGTTAAACATTGTTGAAAAGAAAGGGAGGCCTCCACGGGAAGAGTCGGCCCTGTTGTCTCTTTTTACATTTATATGTGTACATATTCATTGCATTGTTGAAAAGGTTGGGCGACCTCTGTGGAGGAGAGTCATGTGTCCTGATTGTTTTGTTTTTTTAATTGAAGAAGAAATTACAATACATTACCATTGTATTGTTGTACCTTACCATTGTATTTATGTACACACTTTTTGGAGTAAATATCCTTTAAGAATCGAACCCGAGATACCTTCTATACAGTTATTGCTCTTTTCATTGAATAAGGGAGAGGCACGGTCTTCATATGATGAATGACCCCATCCCTCTTTATTTGGTATATGCTAACCCATGAAATTATATAGAGAAAGGTTTATGTGTTTATTCTATTTATATTTGGTTGTATATTGTTTCTGAATTAAAAGAAAAAGGGTGGAAAAAAAACTAGTTTTCCATGAGATGAAATCTAATGTATCAAACCCAAATTTAATAAAAAAAGGAATTTGAACTTGTAAGATATAAAGATGGGAATTTAGTTAAGTAAAAATACCTAATATGTCGTCAAGAAAGGTTATAAAAATTAATGTTGAGGTTAAGATGAAGAATTTTGTTGGGACCCTCAGTGGTTTTTCTAGCCTAGTGGATTCGGTTCCCTGCTCTTGGGTGATCTCGAGGTGACCTATCAGCGGGAAAACATATGCGGGACAGAGAGTCAGAATGGTTGTAGTCAAGCTCTAAGTCATGCAAGTCTACCTATTTCATGTAAGTGCTCTTCATTTATTATGTCATTATGTTCATCAAGCTTTGTAATGATCAATGCATAGACGCGCGAAGTAAAATATATCATTATTGCAAGTGTTTAAATGAGGCGTAAATATATTTTATTGTTACCCTAGCTTTTGCAAGATTATTAAATAAACGAATAACTCCAATTAAAAAGAGATATGTGCCTAACTCTTGTTTAGCCCCTTCTACTTTTTACAATTATGAAACTAAGAAAGAAAGATGGTGTTAACTGTCCTTACAATCATAGAATTATTGTATGATTTACTTTTACTTTTACCTTGACTATGAATAAAGAAACTTAATGATATCCTCAATCTCATAGAAATAAGTTCTTAAGAGTATTTTAATATCAAAGAAGGATTTGGTGAATAGAAGCATACAAATTATATTTGCATAAGGTTAACTTAACGTGTGGATAGTGGTACTTGAAAAATACATAACTATTATCAAGAGCTTGTATTCATATTTGTACATAAGAGTGTAAAGTTCACTTGGTATTATGGAATCCAACTTTTTTCTTTTTGTTTTTCCTTTTTTCAGTGGAAAAATCAACATTACAATAGGGCTCAACAAGAGCATCATGTCACTTACAAAAATTGAACATAGGTGGGGAGGGCAACAATATTTCCTCCCAACCATTCAAGCTACAAGATTATGCAATATTTCCTCCCAACCATTCAAGCTATAAGATTATGCGCTTTTTTTTTTTCCCAACAGAAAAATCAACATTACAATAGGGCTCAACAAGAGCATCATGTCACTTACAAAAATTGAACATAGATGGGGAGGGAAACAATATTTCCTCCCAACCATTCAAACTACAAGATTATGCTTTTAAGATATGACTAAATAGGGTAATCTCAAGAGGAATACTTCCAGATTTAAATTTTTAAAAGAAAAAATATATATATATATTTAGTAATCTTTTTGCTTGAGAGGTTAAGCAATACTTAAAAATTGACCATGTGTAACAAATCAAACCTATTTTGAATGATCACAATTTGAGTGTTTAAGTAATTATACATTCAAGTGAGTTCTAGTCACAGAACATTTTATAATAAACTATAAATTAAAAGGATATATATGATTTTTAATTAACATTTATATTATCATGTAAGCAATGGATCTATCATAATTAGATTGTTTGGATAAAGTCTTAAAAATAATAATAAATTTTTTATACAAGCCATTTAATCATCAAAATGGTATAACATTAAATTGGTAGGTCTCTTCAATATCTCTCTAATGATACAAAATTGAACACTCAAAATGAATGTCAAAGAAAATAACTATGCTAACAATGAATCTCGATTGTAAAAATGCCTAAATTTTTTTTTTTTAAATAACATTGTTCATGTGTTTTTGTCATTTTAAATAAAACTATTTTTGTTTAAATATTTATTTTAGTCTCAAATTACATAGAATATGTCTATGTATACTGATTCTAAAAATTAAATGAATTAATAAAAAAAATGAGAATGAGAGAGATCGGTATGCATCGTGTTGAGACAACTCATAAGTAAAGAAATAGATCAAACTACGCTAAACAAGTGTCACTCGGAAGGAAAGGATTGATAAAAATTATATCAAAAGACATGATGTTTTAAAGTGGATTCCATTTACTAGCTAACTATAAAGAAACATAATTAGTAATCTTGAGATCATATTCGTAGTAAACATTTCTTCACCCTAAAGGCTTGAATATTCATGATAATGAAGGTCGTTCAAACATGAAGACAAGGGAAATATCTTATTTTAAGTATGGAATTTAAAGGCATCCATACCATCATATGGTAAAACATCACAAAGATGTTATCATCATGCCTCCTAATTAGAATGTTCAATTATCTCAAACATTGAATTTGAAATACTTGCATGATGGATATATTTTGTAATAAAATCTATTTTTTACTTAAATGTTTAGGCTTTATAAGATAAAATAATTAGAGTGGATTCAAAACTTGTACCCAAACAACTATATTTCACCATATTCTAAATGGTGTACTTAAAAATTATCATAAAAGTAGGTTAAGGATACTTTATAGGTGTGTTGGAACTAGACCTATCCTTTTGAAGAAATTTTTCCAATAGTGTGGTATTAGGAAATTCACGTCTACACTAAAATCATCATTAACCTCTATATCACCCTTATCATCCTTTATGTTTTGTTGGTGTACTAGCATCTTCAACATTCTTCCCTTTATTGAGATTCTTTTATCCAAATATACCAGGTGAATATCCTTTAAATGATCTACTTACAACATTAACTTATCTATGTAACATTAAAGCTTTGTTGGTGTACTAGCATCTTCAACATTCTTCCCTTTATTGAGATTCTTTTATATCCAAATATACCATGTGAATATCCTTTAAATGATCTACTTACAACATTAACTTATCTATGTAACTTCAAAGATTTGATAGTCATTTGGAAAATGGTGTGTTCTACGTATTTGGAATTTATAACATGTGCATATGCATGTTCACATGTAGATTTTGTTAAATACCTAACCCTTAAGGTTTATTATCCACTTATAAATAGTTGCATTCATTTTTTTTTTTGAAAAGTCACCCACATAATTCTTGGAATGTTAAAACCAAGAGTCACATTGACAATATATAAATAAATGATTGCGATCAATAAAACACAATTGGAGTTCTACCATCAAGTGGTATTAGAGGTAGGGTCTATCACAACTCTTGTCATGTTAGTCTAATTTCTTCCCTCTACGCTATGTAGGATGAAATTTCTAGACAAATATCAAATGATTAAGCAATTACAAGAGGCCCAATTGAACCACATCATTTTGGAGTTTTTGAAGAGTTCAAAGTCTCGATCAAGTGGTTGTGGGGAGTATTCTTTTCTTGTTATTTTTCTATTAGTCATCTTTGGATTTTGTGCTTCCATTGATCTACTACCTTTATGGATTATGGGGCCTTTAATGATGGGCATCTTCATCAAATTATGTCATATTTTTTATGCTCATTGCATATGAATGACAACCAATGCAGCAATTAAGGTAAAGGATACACAAATAGCTGCAAATAATTGTGATCTTATATGACACATGTAGTTGCAGTTTGAGCAATTTTTCGAGGGAAAAAGGTTTGAACTTGTGGGTTATTTGGAATATTTCAAGGGTGAGAGATTCAAGAAATTATTGCAGAAAAAGAATGAAGAATAGAAAGAATGGACCTTAGAGGCCACACAAAATTATGTTGAGGCTAATTGGAAAAGATGGAGTGACACAATGAGATTCCCGAGAAAGATATTTCTTAAATAAGAACATCAAGATACATATATGTTCCTACAAGGGACTTGTTTTCACTTGAGTTATGGTATAATATATATTCTGCTATAAGTAAAATCTTATTCTGCAACGTCATCAATTTTGTTAAGAGTTGTAATCTCAATGGTCCTAAGTTGGTTAGTTAGTTGAGTCAATTGTCCTAAGTTAGTTGAGTTAGTTGATGACTAGGTCATTAGTCGACCCATGGTATACACTAGCCCGTAGTATTAGCCAGTGGTTTTGTTGTTATGTGAAACTATATATATGTTTGTTTAATATTGAGAAGGCAATCAATATGCCCTTTGTGTTTCTACTCTTTATGTTCTGTGTATTGCAAACTTTATCATGGTATCAAAGCTGATGGCCTAATCCTTCGATCTTCCTTTTTGGGTAAGCCTCAGAAGTTGGAGAGCACACACACACACACACGAATAGAAGTTGTAGCACGGGATGGAGATAGAACACTCGGGCCACAACAAAAAAAATAATAATTTTTTTTTTGGCGAAAAAAAAAATCGACGGAAAAAACACCTGAAGGGAGGCTGTCACACCCTTCCTGAAGGAAAAGTGCGATGTCTCACCCTGAGTTACACCTAAAATCTCCTCATCATCAAATTCAGTGTATACATCGATGAAGTTACCCTGATTAAGTGATTTCCCTGGAAGGATTTGTACTCATTTGTACTAGGTTTTGAGAGGTCATCGCAGGCTACACTCAAGCAACCTGCAACGTCGCACCTTTCCCCATTATAGGGTGTGATGAAGTCAGTTGGATGGAAAAAATAGCTTCTTTGAGTCCCTTCTCGAAGCCTGCTGACTTGGGACCCTATCCTTGACCTCGTGGGGGAGCTGGCATTTGGTTCCTAACACCTTGGAAAGATCCCTTAAGCCTCTCCTATCATATCTCAACCTATCCTATCCATATCCTATCCACTTAGTCCTATTTAAATGAAGCTCACTCCCATTCCAAGGGGAGGAAGTCTATGGTATCTACATGCTGGTGAAATCATCCTTTGGAGACCTCTAATCACCTATTGGGAGACTCATACTTCCTTGGGAGGATATGGCAAATGGCTTGGATGGAGAAGGGCTGTAACATTAAGCCTTCCTTGTAGTTCTATATCTCTAGTATGTATTTCCCTCTATTTACAGTAATACAAATGCTTTCCACCAATATTGTTAATGTGTGATGATATTGAGTAGTTTACCTACTTAACTGTTTACTTAGATCCCTTATTGTATAGATGCTCTTTACTCATTTTGTGTTGTTTGTGTCTTGACAGGTATTGCAGCTTAGATCTGATGACCATTGGACATGGAATAACATTCAAGAAAAGAGGACTGTGAAGTGAAAGGTAAGACATCTAGCACTTGATCCTTAAGTAGATCTAGGAAATCCATTTGTAGTCAGTTCTATTCGTTCTAGACTCGCATTGAGCTAAGGAGATCCGGCTCACATCTGCTCGAGTGGATTGTCCGTCAAACAAATCTAGTGACCATACTGGGGAACATACATCTTGTTTACTAGTTGTCCATCTGAGAGTCATTTTCAGTTGATTGCTTGACATAATCCTTTTATTTGTCATTTGCTTCGTGAGTTGGTTTCACTATCCGATCTTCACATTGAAGACTCTAATCTACTTCCTCTGAGTTCATATTACTCATTTTCAAACAATTCCATGGTTCATTGCTAGGAGATCTTATTCATTTTTTAATTTAGACACCGCCTGTCGCACCTGGTTAGTGGAAACAGAGCGAAACCGTGTCACTTCTGGCCTCTGTTCTTTACCTGTTAGTCACTTGTCGGAGCCCTTTCATTGGTAAACTGCAATGTCGTCACACTTCCCATATAGGTAAACTGCGACGCCGCACTGTGTACAAGCACATAATGCACCGATTTGTCAAAACTTGGCATACAGGCATCCCCTCTCCATTTATCAGTCTGAACTTTGGTTTGCTGTATGAACTCCCTCTGTGCTGCAAGATCCAGCCAGAGATCCCATCTTTAATTTGTGTGTTGAGCGTTTGGTTTTGTTTGGATTGATTCTGGGTTCCATCTTCGACAAGTCTGAAGACTGGTAGTGGTGGATACTCTTGTCTCCTCCACCTTCATCCACTCACCCTTGCATTCCCTTCCTTCCATCCTTGATTTGGTCATTGCATTAGATCAACCTCTAGACCTCATTTACATTTATTGTTTGAGCTTTGCTTGCTTGGTTTGCTTGCTAGTGTCTGATTTTGAGTCTTGTGTGTCTTTCAACTTAACTGAGTGCTTGTCTTTTCTTGAGTTTTTTGAGTGTACTGAATGCTGTAAGTAGTGTTTTCTTTACAGTCATTTACATCTAAAAGCATAGTTGTTATCAAGCTAATCTTTTGATGCATCCATTGAAAAGTTAAAAGTGCTTCTTTCCCATCGTTTCTCAAGCATTTTTGAAGAAAATTGTTGCGCATTTGAACATTTTCATTTATGTTTTGGAAAAATTGAATGACTATATGACCAATTGTGTTTTTCTTGAATTATGAATTGCTCATCTTCTTGAAAGACTCAAAGATGCTTCAGTTTTTGCAAAATTAATTCCATGCTAAGGAAAGATAGATGCATTTTTTATTTTTATTGCTTTTAGGTCATTGGAAGTGAAATTGAAAAGCTTGCATACTCCACCCCGGAATCCTCTCTTTTCATTACCTAGTATTGTGTTACTTTGAAAAGAAAAAGAAAAGGAAAATTGTTGTGATTTGGTTTTAGTAGTGTTGTGAATTTTTTGTGTTCCGCACGAAAAGGAAAAGAATGCTTTGACATCATTTTTCACAAAATTGGGATTATGTTGCATTACATTGCTTTGGTCAAAATTGTCGGAAAGAAAAAGAAAATTTCTCCTTCCCATAGGTAGCATTCATCGAAAGAAAAGCATTTTTTTGCATGTAGCTAGGACTTGCATTATGCTTCCGATTATGTACTCACCTCATGCATTCATCTTACCATCCAGATAAAATTAACAGTAGAACTAGGGTAAAATATTTAGAAACTTGTGTATAAGTTAGAGACTTGTTCCGGTGTCGTTAAGCATGGCAGCTGTCGTTATTTTCCAGCACTATATCCCGGGGGTACTATAGTCTTCCATGTACTTATCGGTATATCGAGCTCCTTCACATACCCACCAAGTACCATAATCCGTACTTGGAATATATCGAAGGGTGTATCACGTACTTGGTAGTATATCGGAAGGTCTCTAGAGCTTGGTTTGATTGTTGCTGAAATAGCTCAGGCTACTTTTCTACGTGGCCAGCTCTGACTCACTTAGCCCTGAATCAGTTACATATTATGAGGGAGAAATTGATTATGAAACAGAGTCCATTTCAATGTAACAAATCAGCTACAAGATTTGTTACATTACAATTCCCTTGAAATTAAGCCTAACCTTCTGTATCAAATCTACTTTTTTGTCTTCCTTTATATTTTTGGATTGCTGCAACATTAGTTCTTGGATGATTGCATGATTATACTTTCCCTTTGGTTTGTTGCAACAATGTGGTGTGAGCAGTCGCTTGTGTAGAGTAGTTTTCCTTTTTATGCAAGTGTGTTAATTTGTTGTTACAGTCAAGCTCGACTCATGTTCATTATTGCTATTATCTTTCTTAGGATTTGTTGAATCAGATAGGTCATGGTTCGAATTCATCTTTCTTAGAAATTGTTAAATCAAATAGGCTATGCAGGTTTGAATTACTTTCTATTTGATATTTTTAGGATTTAACTTCTTGCAAAAGCAATTCTAGTAAATTCATTCTTAGATCAGTTGTTTTAGGATTGAATTTGTAAGAAAAAAGGAATCCCTTGAGTTATTAGATTGATAATTAAGATTGGCTTTTATAGTGACTTGAGTTTGGCTTAGCCGCTAAGTAGGATGAATGATCTTTATTTATTTAGTCAACTGCTAAAGTGTTTATGCATATACTTTGTTGAGTTACCTTTGAAAAAAAAAGACTTTCCTGGGTTGACAATTTATATTGAGAACTCTATGTGTTAACTAAATTAATTGGCATATAGAGTGACCAACAAAAAGGATATTCTGGAACTGGAGCAGTTGGATTTCACACACCTCGTCCACCATGGGTGCTAGAAATATTGTTTCACAAGACAAAGAATAGTATGAAGTTGCAGCAGTCATGATGATTAAAGCTGCGGCCAAGGAAGAGGTCAACCATATCAGGGCGGCTTACGATGGCTTCAAGAAGCAGGTACACGCACCAGCAGTTTCCCGCTGAGGTGGATCGTGGGCGAGCCACAAGTTTTTGTTGGGGTCCTATTCTCACGGGTCAGAAGTGCATAAGTGTAGAACCCCCAAGCGGCAAAAGGGTCATCGACATGAACAAAGGACTGGTTGGGAAGTATAAAAGAGCTTATATATGCGGAGTAGTTGGTTAAGTTAGGTAGTAATGGTTCATTTGGACAATTTTGTAATGGTCAAGTGAGCCTATAAATAGGAGATATTGTAAGCCTAAGGGCATCATCTTTTTGGGAATGATCTATCATCGACCATAGTGTCTTTTTTATCTATCTTTTGATCTATCTGTTTTCGGCACTTCTATCTTTGGCGAAGTAGTGTTTTGCTCTGGGTTTGTTGCATGGAGAATTCTATGATGGATAATGAGAAGGATTAATACTGTTTTATCTTTGTCTATTTATCTTGTTTACGTATTGCAATATTTTATGTTTCATTGAGATTGTAGCTTATGCTTTCAAATTTATGTTATGTACCACACATTCCTTAGGCATGTTTTGATGGTTTGTTTAATTTGTTAACTGTGAGATGATAATGTGTTGATGCAGATGCGGATAATGGTTAATAGGTTGATAATGTGATGTTTTGATGCAAATGCAAATCTATGGCTTATGATGCGAATGAGTGTGAGATAATGAATGTCTTCTCACAACTGTGGAAACTTGGTTCCTGAAGCCCCCTTAGACATCTCGGGTGAGACTTCATTCACTCTGCGGATGTTTATGGGAATGGTAAAACCTTTCTGGGCTGATGTTTAAGGGATTATGTGTCGATGTTTGTTGACAGTAGTGTGAAGTGAACCCCTCTCGAGAGGACTATATCAACAAATGGTTTTGTTGTCGGGACCCTAGTGCGAAAGGAGAGAGGACATGTTGTGGCATTCGACAAAGCCAGATATCGAGGAGTGGTTCCACAAGAAGACGCGAGAATTTTCCAAGGAAGAAAATATGAACCCTGGATGGTCGACAATCCGTTGGTTACATAAGTATATCTACTCTGATATCAACGAAGTATTCTTCTGTGAATTTCCTATATTACTACACGAATGGTTAGCACAATTGACTTTTTAGAAGAAGAATTTCCAAGGAGGTGATCCTGAACACTGGATGCCAAAACTAATCAAGCAGTTGAAATGGGTGAACAACAAAGCATCAATAGTTTTCAAGGTTTGGGTAGACAATATTTTGGAAGGATACATCATTGAATTTGCGGTCGACATGATTAAATCATACAACGATGTAGAAAGGAAAATTTTCAAGGGACCTAGAGGAAGGTATCTATTGTCACTAAAACTATGGATTAAGATGCTTATTTGTGAAAAGGGCATATTAAAGATGAACTCCGACGAGTAAAGCTGGGGTGTGCGGAGGTTGTGGGTACCGCATGGATGCTGGTCTAGTAGAATGATGCGGGGCAGATGGATATGAGCTACGATGATGAATCTTGAGGGAAGATGTGGAAGATTGTGGTATCCTGCGAAGTGGGGTGAGGTTCTGGTCGAAGAAGAGGAGGAGGATTAAGATAGAGAGAGAGTCTCCTAGGGCGACCAGAATAGAGAACTGCGAAATGGGACCACAATGGACTAAGCGACCTAACTATGACGAATAAAATGACCAGGATACCCCTGAACCTAAGGGAGGATAGACCCAAAGCTACAACATACCTAGAACCCCACGCACTGCACCAAATTTCAGAGGAAGAAATATAAGCTCTTCGCAGAGTTCTCCTACGTGTCAGAACAGTGGTAAGAGTAGTGGTTCTAGGATCATAAGTAGGAAACCAAGGATGGCAGGAGATGATGTAAAGATGCCTCTTTTTCATGTTGACGATACCGAAGATCACAAACAATACCGGTTTCTATTTGAAGCGGTGTGGATGGTGAAACAGGTCCAAGATGATGATATTAAGAAAGGAAAATTAGCTAGGGCCTTTAGGGGACATGTGATGGATTGGTTTATGAACTTTGTACAAGTACCTGCAGGGAATCCAAGAAAACCTTGGCACAAATTAGAGCAGGATTGATCGACGAATTTAGGAAACCAAAACCAGAGTCATAATATATCACAAATTTGAAGGAAATAAAGCAATTTCCTAATGAATCAGTATGGGAATTCGATTAGAGGTACAAAAATCTGATGGCCAATGTAAGTTTTGGAATGAGTGACATGCATCACAAAGAATGGTTCATTGCGGGATTGATACCACACATTTAGATGCCACTAATGCAGCAGAAGATTGCATCTTAGGTGGAGGCACTAGAAATTGCGATGAAACTCGAGGCTTCACTAGTCGGTGAAATATGGATAGGTGTGAACTAGATCCAAGCACAACTAGCGAACTTGACGATCCAAATACAGGATATCAAGAAGGGGAAATAAGTTCATGGAGATATATGATGCAGTCGATGTAAGCCTAAAGGAAACCATAAGGATCAGTGCCAAGAGTTCTGTGAATACTTACATCCTGGCAAACCAAACCCACTTAGTTAGGGAGGAAATCCCTGGTGCCGAATTTGTCAGACGAGGGGACATCGATCGGAAGATTGTGTGTATTTACAGAAGATTGTGTCTAAGCTAGATAATCTATTTTGTAATTTATGTCGATCGATCGGTCATGAGGAGAAGGATTGTAGAGCATATGATTTGCTCCAGGAGAGAACTGCGGATACATTTTTTATGAAGGGAGAGGAACAACCTCCTGTATAATCAAAAAAATAGTACAATAAGCTTCCTCCATAGTATAACAAGTTGCAACATAAAAAATCATAATATAACCAACTGCAATATTAACAACTGCAATATAACCAGCAGCAATACAATCAACCACAAGGAGGATTCATAGGAGGATTCTGCGGAGGTCGCGGTGGATGCTTTGGTCGCGAAGGAAATTTTGGTCGAGGTCGAGGGCCAGTCACTTGCTATAATTGTGTCTAGATTGGATATTATCAAACAGATTTTCCGAATCCAACTCTTCAATCTGCCTTTTGCAGTGCAATGGACCACAATGTCAAGGAGTGTCCCCAGTTGATTGCAAAGTGGAAAACTAAGAATTTGCCACAGCCACAATTGAATCCGAATGTAAATTAGAATAAGAACCCTAACCCTAATGTGTAGAATATATCAACAAAGATAAGAATTCAACCCTTCAATGTCACAGTAGTGACCAGAGGAGGAGCTACAACAGGAGAAGACAGGCCACTGCCTAGTGTTTGGCCTACAACAAGGAAACAAGTTCGATTTGATGGAGAATTATAAAATGAAATCTTTTTGGAAGCAATATGAGATCCAATGAGAAATACTAAGTTCCCACCTATAAGCCAGAAGGAACATGTTTATGAGATGCCACCAATATTCGATATGACAAATCCACAGAGGTCACGAGGGAAGGTCATCACCCTAAGGAACTTCCTAGAAAGTTGTTTGACATTGGAGAAGGATCACGATGCAGTAGAAAATATAGCTATTTTATTGGATTGACAGGAGGATGGGTGACAAGATCAGACAGTGAACCGATTGCACAGAAAAAAGACGAGGAGAGAAATGGGGATGAATGCGCAGATTGGTGCATTCAACTTCAATTCTATCATTTTGGACCTAGGATTGGATGTAAGCATCCTCACTAAGAAAACATGGGAAACAATGGGGAAACCACAGTTGGCATGATCCTCGATACAACTTAGATTGGAAAATCAGAGCAAGGTCACACCAGATGGTTGATTATGTCATCTTCCTGTAGAAATAGAGGGATTGAAGACTTACACAGACTTCGATGTTATAGAGATAGTTGACAACACAAGCCCCTATATGGTGTTGTTGGGAATAGACTGGGCCATGGAAAATCAAATTGTTATCAACTTCAAGAAGGGGACAATGTCTTTTCAAAACCGCAACATGAGGGTAGTCGCCCCACTTGATCCATCGGAAGGGAAAAGGTATGTCAAAACAATGAGGGATGAATTTAAAGAAGGATGGGACAATGTATACAACATTTCAGAGGATTATATCAACCCCAATACCGATGGAGAACTGGGGTGGTGAAGTGTTAGTTCGGCATCATCAGAATCCAATGAGGCCCTAGAAAACTCGCAGAATTGATTGGATGAAGTGTCTTCAGAAGGTGTGCCCAAATCACTCAGTGGTTAAGATGGGTAGCGACGGAGGTATATGATCTTCCAACATATGAATGATTACCTAACTTGGCCATGTTCATCACCGAATTCGAAGAAAATGTATCATAACCACAATGACTGTTGGCGTTAGAAGAAGCACTAAAGGCTACACTAGCAAGATGGTGGGCAATGCACAAGTCATTGATAACGAGTTGGCCACTATGTCAACAACTAATGGAAGTCATATTTGGGGAGACTGAAGGCTACTATGGAAATAAATAGAATGGAAGGGGTGATCCAAAGGATCATCTGGAAGAGTGTCAAAGTGCATGGGGAATGAGACCAAAATAGGAATGGGTCCATGCATTCATCCATCCACTGGATGAAGTACTGCAGAGCTGGTACATCGCAGCAAAACTATGATGCGGAACAAATACATGGTAAGAGTTAACCATTAGTTTCAGCTTGACTTTCAGCTTCGCTGATGAGAACCCTTTCATCGACAGTGCATTGTAGGAAATCTGCGGAAAGGTACTTGAAGCAGTTCCGATGGAAAAACCAATGGAATTACAGTGGACTGTGGCACAGGAAATGATGATGGAGTGCTATAATGTGTCGGGAGGACTTGATGAATAGAATGATCCTAGAGCTATTTATGTCCTAGATTCAGAGGGAACCAGGGATGGCGAAGCAACAGAGATGCCATTTGACAAGTTCCAACAGCCACTGAAAATGAAGAAGGTTAATATTAGGTCGGAGAAAAATCCCAAGTTCGCTAGTATTGGAGATTAATGGGATGATTTGAAAATTGGGAAAGTTCAACAAGAGGCCCAATTAAACCACATCATTTTGGAGTTTTGGAAGAGTTCAAAGTCTCGATCAAGTGGTTGTGGGCAGTATTCTTTTCTTCTCATTTTGCTATTAGTCATTTTGGATTTTGTGCTTCCAATGATCTACTACCTTTATGGATTATGGGGCCTTTAATGATGGGCATCTTCATCCAATTATGTCAGATTGTTTATGCTCATTGCATATGTTGTTTATGCTCATTGCATATGAATCACAACCAATGCAGCAATTAAGGTAAAGGATACACACATAGCTGCAAATAATGGTGATCTTACATGACGCATGTAGTTGCAGTTTGAGCAATTTTTCGAGGGAAAAGGGTTTGAACTTGTGGGTTATTTGGACTATTTCAAGGGTGAGAGATTCAAGAAATTATTGCACAAGAAGCATGAATAATAGCAAGAACGGACCTTAGAGTCCATACACAATTATGCTGAGGCTAATTGGCCAAGATGGAGTGCCGCAATGAGATTCCTGAGAAAGATATTTCTTAAATAGGAACATCAAGATACATATATGTTCCTACAAGGGACTTGTTTTCACTTGATTTTTGGTATAATATATATTCTGCTATAAGTGAAATCCTATTTAAGGTGCAACGTCGTCAATTTTAATGTTGGAATTTGCATTCTATGTCAAGATAGTTGTCGTAGGTAGCCCTAGATACTGCAATGCAAAACAAACATGACCGGGAGTGGAAATTGAGTGTAGGAAGTAGAGTGGAAGGATGGCATTGGTACCCTCTCAAACTCATGGTTTTGGGGTATCATGCAGTACTTCACAACCCTCCGCTTGAGATAGAACAAAAAAGGTGGTCAGTTATTGTCCTTTTGGAAATACTAGCAGAAGAGAAAATTTCACAAAAGCCACAATCCAGGATAAAAATCCTAGACAAATATTATATGATTAAGCAATTATAAGACTATTTTAGAGTTTTGGAAGAGTTCAGAAGTCTTGATCAAGTGGCTAGTGGCAGTATTTTTTACTTGTTATTTTGATATTATAGTCTTCTTTGGATTTCATGCTTCCAATGATCTACTACCTTCGCGGATTATGGGGAATTTAATGATGTACATCTTCATCACATTATATCGGATTGTTTAAGCCATTGCATATGAATCACAACAAATGCAGTAATTAAGGTAAATGCTACATACATAGAACCAAAAATCCTAGTCTTACATGCCACATGCAGTTGCAGTTTGAGTAATTTTTCGAGGGAAAAGGTCTAAACTTGTGGGCTATTTGGACTATTTTATGGGTGAGAGATTCAATAAATTCTTGCAGAAAAAGCATGAAGAATAGCAAGAACGACCATACAAGATTATGTTGAGGCTAATTGGCCATGATGGCGTGCCACAACGAGGTTCCTAAGAAAATATTCCCAGAATAGGAACATCAAGATACATATATGTTCCTATTGGCGACTTGTTTTCATTTGAGTTTTGTTATTATTAATATATATTCTGCTATAAGTGAAATCCTATTTGTATATGCAACGTCATCAATTGTAATGCTGGAATTTGCATTCTATGTCAAGATAGTTGTGGGATGTGAGATCCTATTTGTATATGCAACGTCATCAATTGTAATGCTGGAATTTCCATTCTATGTCAAGATAGTTGTGGGATTCCAGAAACTATGGATGACTATTTTGTTGTGTTAAAGAAATGTACTTGGATGCACCATAAAAATAAAACTGCAAAATGTGAGTTTAGAGAAAACAACAGAATAGCACATCAGAGCACTTCAGCAATTTGCACTATTGATTAAAAAAAAAAACATATACCGTCGAATTATTTGAGAAAACAACAGAATAAAACTGCAAAATGTGAGTTTAGAGAAAACAACAGAATAGCACATCAGAGCACTTCAGCAATTTGCACTATTGATTAAAAAAAAACATATACCATCGAATTATTGTTGACTCTGTTCCTACACCCAACTTTATTGGGTCTTCCCTTTAAAGTGCAATCTCTATGTCATTTACTGAAGTGTACAACCCATGTCAAAATATTTGAACATTCAATCGCCTTCGTTAGAGAATATTTTCAACACATGATTCAAGACCCTTGAACACCTCTGACCTCAACAGACTTGGGATGATTTCACAAACAACCACTTCTCTCAAGCTAGATAGCTCTAATTGTAATAAAATTAGATGCCAGGTCTAAGGGATATCTCTTTTGTCAATTTTGACAAAAACTTGCACACAAGATCGAGAATGAAAACCTAGTGGACGTCTCATTGGCACAAAGTTCTAACCAGTAACAATCTGCGTCCATCCATCACTATAAAAATATTGTTGACAAGCCTATATGAACTATTTGTCAACTAAGGAGAAGCAACCAGAAATTAAGGTTCCTTAAGGTAGTTCCCGATTTGTTTGGAATAGCTGCTTCTCACATGAACAAGGGCTCAGCTGCCACTAAAGTTTATTTGCTCCTCGAAAGGAGACATAAAATGAAATTTATCTAAGTTCCTGAATGAAATATTTCTCTAAAAGAAATGCAAATTACTCTATGATGCAATCTAAATGCAATTTTTTAGTATCTGAAAAATTAACAGTTTTAGTAGCTGCTAAAACCTAAAACAGTTTTAGGAACTGTTAAAAAAACCTGTAACATTAGATAAAATAAAAATTGCTAACAATTCTAACTAATATATCCTGCGCAAGTGCAAAGTATAAATTACGAAGGCTATCTTCATATCTGAATTAAAAATGAATACTGTTAAATAGAATAATAATGGAGAGTTTAATCATTCCATTATAATGCAAAGTTTAATCATTCCATTTAAACAATATGGATATCTAATAACACAACTGGTAAAGTGACAATAAAAAGATTATCATGAGATAACTCTACCATTATTTAAACAAATTCCAAAAACAGTGTATGCTCAAGGACAAAAGGTTGATCTTATTGCACACAATCACAAAGTATACATATGCTAGCAGTCTTATTAGTCCCTGTAAACTATTGTATTCAATAAGAGTTGACCACTAATTAGTTTGCCTTTGAATTTGTATATTTCTTCATATGTCCTATCTTTTCCACATATTTCTTAAATATATCAATTATTAATTTAACTACATATTATTTTACTCCAATATTATTGGATGATAGTTTGAAGCATTTCCGTGCCGACGATGGAGCTCTTGGAAGTTGGGATGTTATTTAATGCTTCTATAAATACATTTATAAATTTAAAACTACCTTCTCCTTCACTGCTTCTTGGAAGTTGGGTTGTTATTTAATGCTTCTATAAATACATTTATAAATTTAAAACTACCTTCTCCTTCATTTCCACACTGCTTCTTCACTGCCACACTGCTTGCATTAAATAAACATCCTTGAAACCATTGTAGGCTTACACCACTACCTTCAGTGCCACACCGCCACTGAACCTTCACCACCACACTGCCAAGCTCTAGCTTATTGCCATGGCTAGAACCCTTGGCTAGTAACTATTTATACAAATTCTCTTCAGAAATATTTGCCTTCTTTCTCATGCTTCTGAAGTCTCGGAGCTTTGTCTCGGCTAGTTTGCAAGTATGAAGGAGCTTGTCATGGATAGTTTGCTATCCTGGAGAACCTGTGCAAACACATATACAGAGCAATCAATTGTTGTTTGAAGTTACTTGTATGCACAAAGAGCTTGTTCGTCAAATGAATTTAATTAAACAACAAAATAAACATTTCCAGCTTCTTTGTTTGTCAATGCAATCCAAATCAAGCTCTTTGTTCAGATAGTTGGCCTTATGCTCTGCTAAAGATTGAATTATCTCTATACTGTACTTATGTTCATTTGTTATTTCTGTTCTATACATAATGGTCAAGCGAGTTGTTCAGACCAATGTACACCCTATGCACTTAGCAATAAACTACTTATCGTATCAGTTCTCTAAACAAGAACAAAATACAACTAATGAGTTGAAAGCCAAAGCTACAACAACAACGATTATGTGTTATTAAATAAGCTATTTTAATTTTTTGTTAAATAGTTGTGAGTTCCTTATCTCAAAGCGTTTCTATTTCCAGATTATTAACCTTGCCTTCTGGCTCTTTATCATACATAATAGTCATTCTTCTATTGGTGAAATACCAAATCTACTCCTATGACTATAAGCACTATAAACAAACATGTTTTCAACATGTAGCAAGATTTTAAAGAAAATAGTAATTCTCAGCCCAGGGCCATGCCCTCATTGGCTGCGTTCACCTGCTGGTTATTGAATAAACGATTTATATCTCAAGATATAAATAAGAGGGAGCTGATAGCTTTGCCCCATTTAGGCTTATTTTGAAACATAATTATTCTGAAACTCTAAATTAATTATCTGAATTATAGACAAGATGGGTTGTGCCCTATCTAAAAGGAGCACATCTCAGCCTAGGGTTACACCTTCACAGGCTGTGCTTCATTGGTTTAGCTCAGACTACATTTTAAAAAAGTATCAAAAATTTTATTTTAAGGTAAGTACGCAAGCTTGAGTAAGTATAAGCATTGAGCTTGCTTATATATATATATTAATTTCCAGTAAAGATCCGACCTTTGTCCTTACAATAGAGGTCTGGATTGTGTCAGGAAGAGTTTTCTTGCACAGCCAAGATAACAAGAATAATGGGTTGATTTTCATTTAAATTAATAAGAAGAATAACAGGTGGTTTTCGAGGACTTGTAAGCCTGAAAGTGGGATTACGTCCTCTTCTGCTTCATACACAGAAACTACAACAAAGAAGGGGCTACTCCTACTCTTCCCTTGAGTCTAAGGGTATGTTAAAATTCATAGTGTTACAAATAATATAACATACCGTCGCAAGGGTTGGCTCTCATTGAGGCTGCCATCTCTAAAAAGAAGCAATCATTCTAACACATGAAATTGCATTTTCCAGAATATTTCAATGTATAAAATCAGCACTATCTGTTCAGGCTTGTATGCAAGTTTGATTCCAAGTATCGTAAGGCAAACACCAAATCTACTCCTATGACTATAAGCACTATAAACAAATATGTTTTAAAGATGTAGTCTCCATATAGATTAGAACTAGCTTGCATATACTTGTTCATGTAATCTTTGTTGCCTCTGATACATGAATTTTTAACATAGCAATATGTTCCATATGAGAATTTAGCTTCTTAACAACTTCTATATGTATAAAGTTAAACCTATTTATGCAATTCTATACTTCAAACATACTAAAGGAGTTAAACCATGTATTCTAATACAAGTTTTTCAAAATTGTTGGCCTAACCTGTAAGACAACTGAAAATGATACAAAGAAGGTGTTCCTTCCCCTCATAGCATTCAGTAAAGCGCCCAAGACCTTTATTCCAGCATTAGGTCAAGCCCAGGCTACCATAATAGATGGTGCAAATCAACCCCTAGTTACAGCCCGAAGAGCTGTTACAGGTCATCAACCCCTACTAGCTACGAGAACGAGTAGGGCAGGCCGATAATTCCTAATGGCCTTTGCAGATGGTTCAGAAACTTTAGCTACAGGTCGCTAATGTCACCATAGGAAAGAAGCTGGGATAGTAAACTGCAACGCATCTAACTCTGCATACACATAGTTTGTCAAATGAGTTTATATTAATTGATAATAAAATAATTTTGTATCAAATCGTCGAGGTGGTGGACTGAATTAATTATTTAAATTAATTAAGTTTTCTCGGGCGTGGAACACAACAGCATATACGAGACCATTCATGGAGTGCATGGAACAATTGGCTCGACATATGTTGAGGTGCGTGCAATTTGTTATTTGCATAGCACATGTTAACGATCGAGGTTGTGGTGCTCAACATAGTGTCGACTTATAAGAAAGATATTTCATAATGACACCACATCCTTGGTTTCTTACCTTTTGTGTTCCAAAGCTGCCCTTGACGCCAAATGATAGAGGCATAGATCTTGAGCAGTCGCACTTAAAGGTGCTTCACATACAAAGGAATCCCAGAGTTGCAACTCTCGATGCAATCTGTAGCTGGAACATTAATGCCCATATCCACCATAGGCTATCTAAACCATGACTGATAGCTTTACTCTCGGGCAGGGCACTCCGCAGAAAACGTTGTCTAATGTCTGGATTGTGTAACCTAAATCACTCCAATATATTAATTATTATTAATAATAATAAAAAAAAAAACGTTCTATGAAAACGCCAACTCGCGAGTCCGTGCATGTGGAAAACACAAGCATAGTTGTATAAAAGCAAATGCCAAATACAAATGCTTCGCAAAGTTTTTTTTTTCATTTTTTTTAAATAAACCGTCACTAGTCACGAGTTAGATCTGTCGGGCGTACTATTCTTTTTTCTCTGGTCCCGTTACTTGCCTGGATCTGTACTTCCATGGAATCAAATAATGGTTGCTTGATTGATACACAACAATAGCCTAATTTCGAAGCTTTTCTCTCAATGCTTTTAAATGGGGGTCTACCCTATAAGTTGTATGTCTTATTTAATCTTCATTTGAGCTACTAGTGAAGTAATTTAAGGTAAGATACCCGGTTGCATCTACCTATGAAGACAACCATCCAGGTATAGACTCTGCAAACTACATGTCGCCTTTCAAAAACCTCTCACAACGTGAACGACTTAACCAACTAGAATAGATATCACGATAGGCTACGTGATGCCGAGTGCGTTTAATGCAAGTTCCCACCTCACATCCGATCTAGATGATCCACTCGGCCTCTTACACTGGTACTTAGCCCCCACTTCTATAACTTCGTGAAAGGCCCCGTCCAACCAACTTGTTACATGCAATAAACGGAAACTATGGCTACTGCAGCAAAAGCCGCAATGCTTTTGTACTACACTCTGGGCCGCAGATCATTGCCTGCGAGTAACGGAGATAAGAACGAGGAGAACAATAACGGTACTATGGCGAGGAGGCCTGCGCAGGAACCTTCCACATGGTTCAAGACGATCTCCCCATGATCGGAGACGTTGAGGTTTACGTACTCTGAGACGCTGGTAAAATGGCCCATCGGTGACCTTGCTTTCGGCATAAACTTTTTCTTAAGAAGAGAGGTAAGTAAGTCTACTTCCTCTCAGTCCTTGTTTATTTCTTCTTTATTAATTTTTAGAAAACCCTAGGTACGGGTCTGCCAAACATAACAATCCTGAATTAACTTTTGCAGACTCAATTTGCTTGTTTTTTAATTTTAATTTTAATTTGACTAGTGCAAATCCTAAATTAACTGGTCCTATGATCATGGGGCAAATCCTGGGCGAGGGTTTGTGAAGAATGATGTTTATCTCATCGTGGAGTTATACTTTGCTTGTTTTCTTATGTTTTCATTTGTAATTATCAAGCACAAACCTTTATTTAACTAGCCCTATGATCAGAGGGGAATTGCCATATCGTATGCTGGTAATGACAAACTACGTCAACACCTCTACTATGAATTGTTGCCATACAAACATGACTTGCTTGTATTTCATTTTTAATTTAACTAGCACAAACCCTAATTTAAATGTATTAGTAGAATTTAACTGTATTAGTAGAGAAACATTTTTGCAATGAGTGTTGAAAGTTTTGATCTATTTCAACAACACCTCTACCGAATGGTTAAACAATAGTTAAACTCTATTGAATCAATTTAATTTTATCTCAACTTTAAGAAGATAAAATCTACATATTAAAGTTAAGGAAAATTTTCATACATACTGCATATATTGCATAGTTATATATCAGACTACTTTTAATCTATGGTTATATATCGTAGTTTTGGCCTCTTCTTAACTACATACAATTTTAACTAGTTGCATAACTAGCATTAGAGCAATGCTAATATCTAAGTAGGAAGGGACTACGTTTCCGGCAACACTTAATTTCTTGGTGGAACACTTGTTTAACTCTGTTAATTTCCTGGTGGAAGTGATTTGGTAATGGAAACAATCTTTAGTTGGAACGCAACCCTATAATGTGCGAGACATGTCTTGCAATCTGGTGAAATCTTAATTTTTGAGAGAATAACAATCCCTTTTCATGGGCTACCATATATATCTTACTTCCTCATGACACCTTTCAAAAATATAAAAATATGTATTATCAAAGTTAAAGTTTAGAAAGAAAAACATTATTAATGCAATGCAAAGACAACTAAAGTCAAGTTAGAAATAAAGGCAAATTGTAAATAATACTTAATAAACATGTAAGTTAATATTGCTAGTTGATTATATTCACAAAAGGTGAAAAGGTTTATATCCATGAAAATCAACTTTGAAAAAATAATCATAATAACAAGAGCTGCAGCTTAGTCCTTGCCTTGTTATATAAAAACAAACATCAATATTAAAGATCAGCCAATAGATATATATTTAAAAAGCAAAAAGACAACGTTATTGTTAATAAAATGATAGGTTAATGATAACAAATTAATGCAATTTCTAACAAACAATCCTATTTTATAAGAAACTTCAACTACAAAGGGCCAAAGCTCTAAACCATAAATTTTATTGTTGAAATCTAATTTGAACTCATTGAATATTTGAAATGTTAATAGTCCAGGAATCAATGTACTATGTCCTTCCTTCATAATAAGAACATTAATAATAGAAACCAAAATTGTTACAAGTAAAATTGATTTTGGTTCATGATGCTAAAATTTATCTTAATGTAATTGTTAGTGTTTGCTATAGATGTCTGATCTTTGACCTATCATGTCAATTCCAGTTGAGGGATCTAGCCCTCTAAGTTACAAAGATGTTTGAAAAATTTCTTTGATTTTATTCATGAATTTGAGTACCAATCAAACAGATAAACATGAGTCCTAATGCAAAGATGGAGGATTTACTTCTCGATAAAAGGTGTCATAAGTTCTAGCTTTATCTCTCTAGGCGTCACTCAAAATGTTACCCTCAATTTCACTCATTCTTCCCTTGTTGGAAATTTCTCTGGCCCCTTGTCAACCCAACCATGTTATATTCTTCGATCTTGAAAAACATGGATCTCATTGGGATAAGTTTCTAACTTCTATCTCTTCCTACCTTCTGAAAGAGGATTTGTTTATCTCTATTTTCTCACAATGAGAATAGAGACTAGATTTTCAAAGGGGAACATTGGTTTCGACATGGCTGCAAAAGATATACTTAATAGACTAGATTCTTTCTGAATGTTTTATTGGAATATTTTCCCACAAGATTCAAGACAAATTCTACAAGAAAAGAAGGAAATCAAACATTGCTCAAAATATTTATTGGAATCATATGAAATTTTAAAGAAGGGAAAAATTCTAAGCCAACCCTTTCCTTGTTTACAAATACAAATAGATCAAATTCTAAACTAGCTAACTAAGCATCAATTAATTTTGTGGTTAGTCTTAATAATTTGACATCTAATTAAGCATTAATTTGTGGTTAGTCTTAATAATTTGACATCTAATTAAGCATTAATTAATTATGTGACCAGAATTAATAATTTGGCATCATGAGAATTCTGAATGGGGAAGAGAGATAAGATCCAAATGGAAAGGTAGAGATTCTTCAAATGTATTACATGTTGATTTTAGGACAAAATACACAAAAGCATGATTAAAGTAATTGAATTATATCTTCCTTCTATCTACTCATATCAAGGTACCTTGATATCAGTTTGCTAGAAAAGGAGGTTAGTAATCTATTAAGGAAGGGTAACAACATGAAATTTGTAATAGATCATCTTCCATCCCATGGAAATTTATCTAGTGCGAAACCTAAGGTGAATTCCTTAACATGGCTATTACCTCGCGTAAAACCATTAAACTTTGAAATCCTTAGAAAGAAGGTAGTCCAGCGGGATTCAAGATGCCCACTTTCTTTGCAGGTAGAAGAGAATTTAGATCACTTGTTTTTACAATGCACAAAATCTCAAGGTCTTTGGACTCTCCTTCTTAAGTGTTTCAATTTGCAGCTATAGGAAGGGCCTTTAAATTGGGAGAATGTACTAAGTGACTCGATAAAAAAACATGGGCCCTTCAAATTGGGAGAAGGTACTAAGTCACTAGATAAAAAAACATGTTCCATGTTTTAAAGGTAAATCGACACTAAATAATTCTTAAATGAGAACAAAATTAGGTTTCATCAATTTGAAGGTTCATATTTACTCATGCCATTGTGTAATCAACATTCCTTTATATGTTCAACATTGCATTGCACTATCGATTACCGTGTTCACCATTGCATTTCATTGCCAAATGTCGTGGTATTGTTAACAAGGATGCGATCATTCAATACTGCCATTTCCAATTTAAATCTATGTGAAGGGGATAATACGTGAAGGTGATGTCGAGCCATGTCTTTATAATTATTTCTTAACACAGTCAAACATTTATCAAACATTAAAAGGACGATATCGTCATCAAACTTATTATGTTATTACATGATTTCTAATTCAGCGCTCAACCAAATCTCATTTTGAAAGCATATACATATCATGAGATGATAATTAAAAAGAAAAACAATAACTTGCTTTAATGTCAAACATTTTTCTTTTGCTTCCACATTTAAAGTTGTACAATTTTGAATAGTCAACAATGCCTATAAATCCAAAATCCAAGTTTACATACATGAAATACAACGAAAAATTTGTAACAAATATGAAATACAATGAAATATTTGTCAACACATAGTTCAATGAAGAGACGTTGAATGTATTCATGTTGCATTTTAACATAACAACATATATTATCATACAAGGTTAACATACTCACAAGAATGAGTAGTGTGATGTAGATATTTGAAAGTTTGAGTATTGTGATTGAATTCTACACTTACCTCACCAAAACAATTATAGATAAATTTAATTCTAATCAACATTTTATAGAAGGAATTTGTATTTGTAAAATAACTTTTTAATTAAAAATCATGGTTTGGAAATTTCCTTTTTTGTGGGGGGGAGAACTTCACAATGCAAATTAGAGAGTTAGGTTCATATTACATAGTTTCACAATGTAAAATTGAATTTGATTTATGGTTAATGAATTTGGTTCTATACTATAGTTATAAGAATTAGCTGCCAAAGTTTCATTATATTAAAATTTAAATAGTTATAATTATATTACATGTATACTTGACAATATTATTAATTTTAATATAAGCAAAGCACACATAGATATATCATCATATGCTTCTTATTTTATTCCATAACTAAATATAAATATAAAACATAAAAATAATTTTATTGACTCTTATTTTATTCCATAACTAAATGTACATACAAAAACATAAAAATATTTTTATAGGTTTATTGTAAATACAAGAACATAGAAATATTTCTATTACCTGTTATTTTATTCTATAAATAAATGTACATACACGAACATAAAAATATTTTTATAAGTTTATTATAAATACAAGAACATAAAAATAATTTTATTGCATCTTATTTTAAATGTATATAAAAGAACATAAACATATTTTTATAGGTTTATTGTGTTAAGGATTTTTCTTATTTATTGTGTTAGGTTTATTTATTGTGTTAGGGTTTTTTCTTATTTACTTTTGTTTATTTTGTTAGGGACTTTTCTTCTTTATTTTTGCTAATAAATTTCAAGTATATTATAGGTTTTCTTTTATATCAAATGGATTATTTACATTAACAATTCCAATTCCTTTTAGTTATAAAGAATATATAGTGTAATTTTTTAATTAAATATTCAAAATTGTTATAATTTAATTATATATCGTAAGAAATGTATATTTTAGTTTTTTTAATTGAATATTTAAAATTGTTATTATATAAATATATAATGTACAAACTGTATATTGTATTTTTTTTAATTGAATATTTAAAATTGTTATAATTTAAATACATATTGTTTTGTTCATATCCAAAAAAAAATTGTAATTAACCACTTTACCCTTAACTTATTAAATTGTAACATTTTCTATTAATTTAATGAATATAGCACTATATATAACTTAATAAACATAATAATATAACAAAGCATAAAAAACAATATAAATAGAATTTGACTCCGTAAATATAATAATATAACAAAGTATACAAAACAATATAAATAAAATTTGACTCGTAAATATAATAATATAACAAAGTATACAAAACAATATAAATAGAATTGATTGAATGTTTGATCATCTAATGAGTGAAACCTCACTACCCTACATGTTTGTAAATATTGGGAAGGAACTACCCACAAGTATTCTTACATAATTTTATTGATGTATTAAGTTTATGCAATATTTATTTGCAATTTTTTTATTTGTAAAAAGACTAATTCATAGATCATTTAAATTATAGCATTCATATCAAATATAGTAGAATATCATATTTCCAATGATACATTAAGGAAGGGAAAAAGACTTTCACTGATTTAAAATTGTGTAGGGAATCTATGAATTACTAAGAAAATCTCAATTTATTGTAGGTAATTCACAAGTCAATCTAGCATCAAGACAATTTAAATTGAAAAATTGTTGCAATTTAAATAGGAGAAATAGGATGATAGGTTTTTCATGATGTGTATATACACAAGTAAATTGCAAAATTGTTGCAATTTAAATATGATAAGTAGGATGACAGGTTTTTCATGACTAGTATATGGATTTTTTATGACCAATATATATGTGAGTGTACATGAGTTATAATAAAATAAAATTTATGAATATAAGCTAAAATAAAATTTGAATAAAATTTATCAATATAAACTAAAATAAAATTTGATAATCTGTTTATACATATCATCATGATATTCACATTTTTCTAGGGTTGGCAAGTGCGGGGGGGTCCTCCTAGACCCCGATGGAAACAAAAAGACTGAATATGCTTGGGGGCTAGTCAAACAAATGAACAATGAGGCGGATTGGCTAGCATTGATCCAAGGCCTAACTATCGTCAAGGATAACAACATTCAGAGTGTTCTAGTAATCAGAGACTCCATGATAGTTATCAAGAAAGCCCGAGCACTCCTCAAGAAGTACCACACCTCAACTAATAAATTTCACTCACTCTTCTTCATGTTGGCTAAGAATATCACCTCCATCTCCCTCTACCACATTATGAGGAGCAATAATTCCACGGCAGACACTTTGGCCAATCTTGGAGCCAATTTAAATTGTGGGATCCTCAACTGGAACGGCAACCTCCTTAAGACATGGGTTCCTTAATGCATGCCTTGTTCCATAGTGCATGTCTTGTCTCAAGGCATTTAATGAGCACCGTCGTCCACCGAGCCATCTCATCCTTGATCAGAGGAAAAATCTGCATTCAGATCCTTCCACCACCCACCTCACTCCAACGACGGCACTCGCAGTCTGTGCACACCTGGCTCTATAACATCTCGGAAAAATCACAAAATTTTAAAACTTTTCTACATGAAAATAAATGTTATTTAATAATGCGGAAATAGAACAATGCCTGGAATGTTATCTATATTTAGTTGTGCTGCTATACATCTCTTCTGTTGTTGTTTAGGAAAGTTGATACCACTATTTGACTAATGTACTTTTGTTTGGTTGACGAAGGGGTCCTTCAGACGCCTCGAGGCTTACTTAGCATTCGTGCTAAAGCATGTGAATTCGTACCAGTGACAGATTGATAGCTAAGAGATAAAAGTTGCGAAAGGAATCAAAAGTTTATCAAGAAGATCTAGAATGTTCGTATCACGGTATTGTACTCATAATTATTTGTTTCCGTCATGTTTTTTGTATGTAACAGCCTACCTTCTACCTCCGTGGCAATTTGTGGAAGTTCCAAGTACAACTGTTTGTTAACTTGTTTTAAGGTCTATAACCTGCGATGATAATATGATTTGAAATGTTTCTATTTCTTCATGCATTATAAAGTATATAAGTGTATGTCTACAATCGTTCCAAAAAATATGTCTCTAAGGTCTGTTTTAAAGTGTTTACAAGATTACTATCCAATCCTTGCAAGAATGGAGTTGTTGGCATTTTTAACCACTATCAGATTTATATAATGTGAGTGGTGTGCCTTGTAATACCCTACGTGGTACTTACATGATACTATATACACATTATGTTTTCCATTGTATACCCCACTCTTTAATTCTTAATGACTAACTTGCAATTAATATGAATTATATGCAAATCCTATTATCTATGTGCAAACAATGTGCATTGTGTAAAGGTATGTTAATATGGCACCATGGGATACTACGCTATCTATTTGATAACATACAATATGCAAATAGATACGAGTGATTTACAAACTATGTACAAATATTATGGATTAAATGCAGTATTGAAATGCTAGCCAAGTATTATATTGGTGTGTGTAATTTCGTGGTCTAACATATAGTCTTGATGAGATCTATATTGAATTATATGCATTCTATGTGTCCTATGTAAATACCTCCAACCCTTAACTAAATGCTACAAGAGTAATGAGTCTCGACCTTACCATAAACATAACTCTATTGTATTAACTCTTGATGTGAACGTTAATATGCATTACAGGCTAACGGAGGTAATGTCTCTTGTGCATTCAATGCATACAATTAACAAGAAAATAGTGGAAGTCTACTATGGATAGCATATTGTAATTAGTTCACGTGAATGTGTCTTAGTGTAACCTCGAAGTGCTGAGTTGTAACTCGTTGATGCTTTGAACGTTGTGATCAGGCTCCACCGTGGATGTGATAATAATGGCTTACTAAATCTGATGGCAAGTTGGTGATTTCGTGGATATCACCAATTATATACGCCGTTGATATTGGCAGGGATTTCAATGCTGTGGTTAAACCCTACCTTGCTCTATTCGATGAGTTTTAATGTGTTAGAGTCATTTGGTGGTAGTGGTTCTGTGCGGTCAATAGGCTGCTGGTTTTTAGCCTTGATGTTCTTTCCCAAAGAGGCGTAGTTTCCTCAGTTTTGAACTCGTGATCTCCGATAATATGGAGCTGAGCTTTATATAATTTAAACAGTGTTGAAGATTGTTGTTATCCATCTTAGAATTTATCTTTTAGGTGGATTCGATACTTGACTTGTTTGAGGGTTTGTTTAGTTTAATATTGGGTATGTAATGTAATGTGAGAGGACCTTGCTACCTCTTCTCAATGCTGTTTCACTGTATTGAATAAGTGTTGGCTCACCTTCACTGGCATTCGTCGATACAAGGGTTTGGTTGCAACTACCTCAGGCTTGGCGTTGAAGCTACTACGACTTTCAATCTCATGGTAATGTGTTCGAACTCCTCCTGTAACTTTCATATTCGATCTTTAAGTGTTTATTCAAACTAAGTCTTCATTCTTTGATAAGATAATGCTTTTAACCATCATCATGATGTTGTTGTTGTAGGGTAACAACTCGTCGTTTATGCTACAGTTTGGTGTCATAGGTTGGCTACAACTATACCCGACCGGTAAGCCTCGGCAATGTCTTGAGACCCTGTGTAGATGAGATGGTCGACTGTTTCGTGTTCTGTCTGTTGTATTTGATAACTCAGAGAGTTTTGTAGATAAAGGTTTTTGCATGCTATTTAAAAGTATGGGGAGGATGCGCCTCGACCCATAAGGCAACGACCTTGCTTGCAATGGTTTTATAAAAAAGGGTTTTACCCTCAGACTTGAATAGAGTACCTCAAGGTGTTTCACGACTACTATTATCGTTTTTCTTTGTATAAGACTAACGTTAAAAATATAAGTGTTTAAAGTCTGTAAAACAATGCGTCTGTTTGCTACAAACTACATAACTTGTATCTAGGTTTGGCCTACGGCTTGTATGAAGTTTTGTTTTATGTTATAAATTTGATCCCACATTTAGGGTTTGACCTATGAACAAGATCTGTAACTCGTCGATGATATGAGAATAAGAATGTATTTGGCAACCTTTGTGTTTATATAGGTTATCGATCGATGAGTGAATGTTTTTGTGAAACTGTAATATGACGATTTGTTTTTAAAGGAATAATGGATAAATGTAATTGTTGACAAGGCTTACAGCCTTTATATGCTTAGTTTTGTTTCTAAGATGTTATTCGGTCTTAAACGAATAGAGAAGTGTTTCTTGTGCTAGGGTTTAGCCCTTGATTTGAAAATAAAAAGCTTTAACTAAGCTCTATGATGAGCTCTCGGCATAACCTGTGTTCACTAAATTGTTTTTAAATCTCCTCCGATTGTTTTGTTAACTCAATCCTAACTAGTCGATCTACAGTCATGTCTATTGTGTATTCGTTGACTCTGCTTATACAGGAATTGTAATGTGTAAAAACCTTCGAACTGATAATGAAATAATTATCTCGATCTACAGGCATGTTTATCTGTTCTATAAGTAATAGTAATATCAAATTGTGGTTATTCTTGGAAATAAACGTTTAAGAAACAAAAATGTAAAGAATAGAAATGATTTCTTTAACCAGTATGAACTCTATTATTTATGTGGAAAAGATTTACTGTTGTCATGGAAGGAATGAAAACAAGAATTGTATTGTTAGTAAAATGCAGTAGACAATACTAAATAATTATTAGCAATTAATTTACAGAACATATAAAATAGTACATTCATCACCATGGTAGTATGCCTATCTTATCTTATCGATCTTAATCTATTTCTGTACTGGAGTACGATGCTATTCCTTTTTGCATGGGGAAAAATACAGAAATTATATTTATTCAATCACTCCTTATTCATACAGAATTATTAATTTGCAAAAGAATTGAAATAAATTTATTAAATAAACAGGGAAAGTTAAAAACAACAGAACTGTAAATATACCAAATAGATAACAGAACTTGAAATAAATTAGATAAGACAAATAGAACCTGTAACTGACGATAGGCCGACAAACACCCAAGGAGGCCTATTCCTCCCAACCTGCTTCAGAAGAGGCAGCTCAACTGCTGAATTCTAATGAACTCCCAAGCCTGCCTACTGATCCAGTAAGTGGGTGGAATCTGTGTAGAAGCAAGGCACTCAAAAATACCTTCTCCACTCAGTATCAACCTCCTGAAAATGCCTTCTCCACTCAACAGTCAACATCAACCTCCTGAACTCAATAAGAGTTTGGAAGCCTCACAACATGATCAACAACAGCATATCCCCTCACCAAATCTCTTGGGTGCAAACATAGCAAAACCCCAAGGTAAATTTCCTCGTCAAGAAAAGTGATGAACCTCAGTTCATAATTTGATGGCTATTATATAGACTACCTAGGTATTTTAGTGGTCAGTTTAGAATAAATGAGCCTCAAGCTCTAGTCCCATCTTTCAGGGCACTATGACCACATTTCAAGGGAGTTGTCCCATACCAACATCTAGTTAGTTGCATCATGATGTTGCCACTTGTCCATTTCCTTCTACCCCAGATTCCATTCCACCTAGTGGATCAGTAACCACTCTTTCAACAGTCCTATTAGGTGTTTGTCTCCTATTTTGTTTATTAAATAATAATATATTGTGCAAATTACAGTCATCCTTGGACACCTGTCCAATATAACTTTACAATAAAAGTTATCATAATGTTTTCCAGCTTAAAGGGTATGTTACAAACACCCCCTCTTAAGCTCAACATCGTCCTTGATGTTGCTTATTCATCATCAAGTTACTCATGGAATAGAACTGGATATGTTGCCCGCATACTACTTTCCAGTTCCCAAGTAGCTTCATCAGGGCTAAGGTGCTTCCATTGCACCTTTACCTGCCCTATGGTGCGATTCCGAAGCATAATTTCCCTCCGGTCTAGAATACAGCTCGGTTCCACCTGAAAATCTCCTTCGGGTTCCACGTATATGTCATTCCAATTCAGCACATGAGTAGCATCGTGCACATACTTCTTTAAAACAGAAACATGAAAAACATTGTTGATTTTTAATTGTATGGCAATGCCAATTGATATGCAACAGCTCCTACCCTTGATAGGATTTAAAATGGTCCATATTACCCCGGTGCGAATTTAGCACAACTCCCAAGCTTCAAGGAACTTTTCTTGGGCTTTACTTTTATGAAAACATGGTCTCCTACCTGAAATTCTCTTTCTGTGCGTTTAAATTAGCATAGCTTTTTTGCCAATCTTGGGAAAATTTTAAGTTACCTTGAACCTGTTTCACAGTTAGCTCCATTTCTTTCAATAGATCTGGTCCTAACATCAATCTATCTACAGGATTATCCCACGAAATTAGAGTACAACACTTTCTTCCATACAAAATTTCAAATGGACTTAACTTAGCAGATGCTTGATAATTATTATTGTAGGCAAATTCTGCTAAGTGCAAGCAATCCTCCCATTTAGATGGTTGATCTTTAACATATAATCTTAACATATTTTCCAAAATCTGATTTACTCTTTCTGTTTGACCATCAGTTTGTGGGTGGAAAGAAGTGCTGAAATTTAACTTAGTATTTAATCCTTTAAACAGTGCTGTCCAAAAGTTACCAGTAAACTTAGAGTCTCGATCTGAAATAATTACTTTTGGAATTCCATGCAAGCGAAAAATTTGCTTCATGAAAATATCTGCAATGTTAGAAGCCTTGAAAGTAGTTTTAACAGGAATAAAATGAGCAGCTTTGCTAAGTTTATCAACAACAACCATAATTGAGTCATTCTGCTTCTGATTTTTAGGCAAACCTGTAATAAAGTCAATGCTTATGATCTCCCACTTCCATTCTGGAATTGGTAAGGGCTACAATAGCCCGGCTGGATATTGATGTTCAGCTTTTATAGTTTGACAGTCAAGCATCTAGCTATATATTCAGCAACTTCACTCTTCATGTTAGGCCAAAAATACTCCTTTCTTAGCATAGTTATCATTTTCTAAGAACCAGGATGTCCCGAATAAGGACTCTTGTGAACTTCATCTAAAATCAGCAGCTTAACCTTCGAAAAATTAGGCACATAAATTCTGTTTTTGTAAGTTAAGAAGCCTTTTTCATTAATACTGTAATCTGTTATAACATTTTCAGATGAATTTTCAGCCACTTTATCATGTAATTTTTGGTAATTTTCGTCTTGCTTAATTCCTTCTTTGATCTGATTTTTCAGATCAGTTTTAAAAGTACTAATTGTTGCCACAAAACTTAATCTAGTATTTCTGCTCAATGCATCAACAACTTTATTTTCCTTCCCATTAATGTGATGGATCTCAAAATCGTACTCGCTAACAAAAGCTAACCACCTAGCTTGCCTTGCATTAAGATTTGTTTGATCCAAAAGATACTTTAGGCCCTTATTATCAGTCATTAAGATGAATTTTCTTCCAATCAAGTGATGGCGCCACATTCAAAGCATGTATCACGGCTGCCAACTCAAGATCATATGTTGCATAATTATTTTCATGTATTTTTAACTTCCTTGACTCAAAAGCAATTGCATGACCCTCTTGACTTAAGACCCCTCCAAGTTTTTTGTTGCATGCATCAGTGCATACGACGAAATCCTTATTAGGATCTACAATTTTTAAGATGGGTGTAGTGGTTAATAATTCTTTTAACTTATTAAAACTGTTTTGACACTTTTGATCCCATATGAATTTCGTCCCTTTCTTCTGCAAAGAAGTGATGGGATTAGCAATACTAGAGAACCCTTCAATAAACTTTCTATAATACCCCGTTATCCCCATGAATGACTGTACATCAGTTACATCTTTTGGGATAGGACATTCATTTATTGCTTTTATTTTATCAGGATCAACAGAAATACCATCTTTTGAAATTATATGACCCAAATACTGAATTTTGTCTTTATAGAAATCACACTTACTGAACTTAGCGTAAAGTTGGTGATCTCTAAGTACTTGTAAAATGATTTTTAGATGTTCATCATGCTCTTCTTTAGTCTTTGAGTAAATCGGGATATCATCAATGAATACCACTACGAACTTATCCAAATATTTATGTAGAACGTTGTTCATTAAACACATGAACACTGCTGGTATGTTAGTTAGCCCAAAAGGCATAACTACGAACTCGTAGTGTCCATAACGCGTTCTGAATACAGTTTTGAATATATCCTCGTCTTTTATCTGGACTTGATGATAACCCGATCTTAGATCAATTTTAGTGAATATCTCTGCTCCGCGTACTTGATCAAATAGATCATCTATGTGGGGTAAGGGATACCGGTTCTTAATTGTCATTTTATTAAGCTGACGATAGTCAATGCACAAACGCATAGTACCGTCCTTCTTTTTAACAAATATTACTGGTGCTCCCCAAGGGGAAATACTGGGCCGTATGTAGTTTTTATCTATTAATTCTTTCAGCTGAGATTTTAACTCATTTAACTCTAGAATATTCATCCTATAGGGGTCCTTTGAGTTTGGTACTGCATCGGATACTAACTCAATGGTGAAGTCAAGTTCTCTTTTCGGAGGTAATCCTAGAATTTCTTTCGGGAATACATCAGAAAAGTCCCTAAGGATGGGAATATATTCTAGTTTTAACTTATCTTCTTTATATGTACATTCATCATTAACAACATTAACAGCAAACAGTTTACAACCTTTTCTAGCAGCTCTCTTTACTTGTAAGGCAAAAGTCTGCCTTACTGAAATCTATCTATGAATTCCTTTCACTGTTTCTGAATTACCTTCATTATTTATACAAGTAAAAGATTTATCATAAAAATTCAATATAACTCTATGCTGTTCAAGCCAATCCATGCCACATAACAGATCATATGAACCTAGGGGTAAAACATTCAAATTAACTTGCGTTTTCAGCTGATTTAAAAATACTTCACAATTCTGAGCAAAATCTGTAACCTTTCTTTTAGTTCATGTTGCAAGCTGAACTAACCATGCATTATCGAATTTTTTTGTTTTTAGCTTGCAATGGTTTGCTAAAGTAGGTGAAATATAACTTAGATTTGCACCAGGATCTATCAAAATAGAAATAGACTCATTTTGTATCATACCTTCAATTTCGACCATGGATGTTTGATGGTCTGCTTGACGGTTCTCCAATGCTGCATTTATCCTGGGCATTTCTCTTGCGATATCTCCAACTGTAGGTTCTGCTTGCATAATATGTATGTTGTTGGTTGTCCTCTTGTTGCATGGGCAATCTGCTCTCTTGTGTGGTCCGCCACATTCATAGCACTTTATGGGTCCTTTCTGCTCAGCATACCTGTTGTTATTGTTGTTATTCATTAGAGAAATTTTGAGGTCAAAAAATGGCCTCAAAACAAACAAAATGTACTATAAAAAACAACCAATCACATTCTAGTAGATGACATCATCCCCCTTGGTGAGGTGGCATTGCATGAGATAAGAATGCTTATTTGTCAAATTTTCTATGGTGGATGAAAACACATAGTTAACCAAGGTAGTGGTGTAAGTACTTTTAAGTCATAAAGTAAAGTACTCATAGTAATAGTAATTTCATAAAATAATATTATTGTCATTTTCAAGTAAAGTACTCATAATGAATGTCTTTTCACACTTTCTCATAAAATAATATTATTGTTATTTTCAAGTGAAGTACTTTTAATTCATAAAGAAAGTCCTTTCACATTTTTTTATAAAATAATATATTATCATTTTTATATTTTTAATTTTAAATTATATATTCATTCCATTCTATTTAATAACATAATGTCAAACTAATAAAGAATAATAATAGATTTAATAAATAATAATAATAATAATAATGCAATGTGGATTATAATAATATTATTAACATTTTACATGTAAATAAATTCTCAATTAAATTACATTATATTAAATTCATGAGAAAAGTACTAAATATAAAAAGTCAACATAAAATTTAAAAAAATGCTCTTAAAAATATTTTTTATGATTTAATTTCATTTGCAAGTTCAAGACAAATAAATTCTAAAGGACAATAAATTTTTGGGAATTTACAATGAATCTTAGTCACATCAATGTAGACTTATTTTATTAATTTTATTTCTAATGAATTTTGAAAAGCAACTCAACCATGTTTATTTATATTGTGCATAGAAAATAGTGTGGGAGGTGACTTGTCATATATACCTACCCCATAAAACCCCCAATTCATAATATTTTAATATATCTCATGTTTTTGTAATACATCTCTTAGGAGGCCATTTTTTGACCTCAAAATCTCTCTAATGTATTATTGTTGTGATTGTTAGGTACATTCCTTGCAGCGGTAGTATTCTGAGATGTATTATTCCGATAATTATTAGGAAAATTTATGTTATTAAATTTTTTCTTAAAACCTCCAGCATTCTGATTAAAGTTCTTCTTTTTATAGTCATATTGATTAGTTTTACTGTTCTTCAAGCCAGTTGTTCCTTCTCTTTTTCTGTTTTGGTCAAAACAAAAATTTGCCTTCCTCATGGCCTCTTCGAAAATGGAAGGATTATCATACTCATTACGATCTTTTATATTAAACGGTAAACAACTGAGAAACCTTTGCACTTTAGGCTTTTCCTCAACCATGTAGGGTACATACCTCAGTAAGCTAAGAAACTTGCTGCAAAGTTCTTTCATGTTCATTGTACCCAACTTTAAGTTGTAAAACTCTTTCGATTTATCCTCAAAATACTGTTCAGACAAGAACTTCTTTTTAAACAAGCTTTTAAACATAGTCCAAGTTACTTCTTTTTCTTTTATGCTCTTGATTCTTTTAAGATCCTACCACCAGATATCTTCCTTTCCAGTCAGATTGTAAATAGCCATCTTGGCTTTCTGTTGAGAAGAGTAGTCATAAATATTAAAGTACTTTTTCATCCCAGACAGCCAAGCTTCTGCTTTCTCACCCTTCTCACTTTCGCCATTAAAAGTAGGTGGCTTAATCTTTTTAAATTCACCGGTAATCTGTTCATGATGCTTATGTTTTCTTTTTTTAGAGTAGCACTCACTGTTACTGCTGTCATAATTTACATCATCATTACCTGAATCAAACTTAGAAGATGAGTGACTGCTCCGTTTATCATTTCTTGTTTTCTTATGCTTATGTTGGTGGGACATTATTTCAGAATCAGCTCTAAATTCTCATTTTCTGCCTCTTTCATCACTGTGATAGTTTCCTTTTAAATTCTGCTATAACTCTTCCTATGCCTTTAGGATCCATTCATTTTCTTTTTTAACAGCTTTTAACTCAGATTTTAAATCCTACACAGTGCGTAAAATTTCAGAAGACTGGTTGTTTAACTCAACGTAAATTTCTTCAGTGTTATTATGATTAATTCATTCATTACGAGGAGATCTGTCCTCTACTGATTCCTCTGGTATTTCCATACCTACAATTAAAAGTAAATCTATTCTGTGCAAAAATGAAATTAAAATGCAAAAGTTAGTAACACAAACTTTCTGATTTATTTTTCTGTTTGTGCGCATGAGTCTCATTCAAGGCTAGAGTTTGAACTTGCACTCTGATTCCACATGTAACATCCCGAAAAAATCGCAAAATTTTAAAACTTTTCTACGTGAAAATAAATGCTATTTAATAATGCAGAAATAGAACAATGCCTGAAATGTTATCTATATTTAGTTGTGCTGCTATACATCTCTTCTGTTGTTGTTTACGAAAGTTGATACCACTGTTTGACTAATGTACTTTTGTTTGGTTGATGAAGGGGTCCTTCGGATGCCCCGAGTCTTACTTAGCATTCATGCTAAAGCATGTGAATTCGTACTTGTGACAGATTGACATGTAAGAGATAAAAGTTGCGAAAGGAATCAAAAGTTTATCAAAAAGATCTAGAATGCTCGTATCACAGTATTGTACCCAGAATTATTTGTTTCCGTCATGTTTTATGTATGTAACAGCCTACCTTCTACCTCCGTGGCAATTTGTGGAAGTTCCAAGTACAACTGTTTGTTAACTTGTTTTAAGGTCTATAACCTGGGATGATAATATGATCTGAAATGTTTCTTTTTCTTCATGCATTATAAAGTATATAAGTGTATGTCTACAATCGTTCCAAAAAGTATGTCTCTAAGGTCTGTTTTAAAGTGTTTACAAGATTACTATCCAATCCTTGCAAGAATGGAGTTGTTGGCATTTTTAACCACTATCACATTTATATAATGTGAGTGGTGTGCCTTGTAATACAATAATGTCCCCTATTAGGAATTTTATTAAAATTACAATTTTCCACCTTTTTTCCCTAGTTCGACCTTTGACTAGTTTTGATCTCTAGGTCCCCAATTTGCCCCAAATGATCCCAAATCTTCTGAGAAGGTATATGAATGATATTAGAACATAAATATGTGTTTCAGGGATGGCTTTGGACCTTTAAAATACTTCTGCAAATCCTCTTTCAATTTTAATCAATGTAGGTAACTTTACTAGTGATTTTCCTTTGACTAGTATTGGCCTCTAGGTCTCAAATTGACTCCAAATGCCTTCAAATCTTCAAGGAAGGTGTATGAATGATATTAGAACTTGAATATGATGTTTATGGATGACATATGTCCACCAAAAGACCTCTGCAAAATCTCTTTATATTCTGGACCAATTATGCAATTTTACTAGTGATTTGGGGTTCAAATCCCCCTGGGGTAAGTACTGAAAATGGCTTCCCAAATGCCTCCAAACCCACTCAAATTTATGAACATAGGTATGTAATGTGTTAATTATTTTATTAAAGTCTCATATGCACCATTAATGGATTATTACAACTGTTCTCACCCTCTCCCATTCAACTGCAAAAATCCCCAATTCGACCCTTGGGGAAATGGCACTATTTCACCTCCCAATACAACTAAATTGAGTAAAAATGCTTCAAATGCTCAAGTACAGTACATGAAACTTGTAGAAGACATCCATGGCAGTATATTTCGCACAAATATATCAGATAATCATCCATTCATTCGAAATCATCGTCAATACATTGGCTCACAACAAGGTAGTGGGGAAATGGCATTGTTCTTCCATTAAAAATGAGATTTATACATTTCTACTTGGAATTTAGACCTAAAAATTTTTGGAGATGAAGAAAAGAGTATTTAATTCATATTACAAAAGAAATGGGGCATTAAAAGCTTCTCCTAAGAGTACAATAGCTCACCAAAAATGCCCTCCCTTAAGGATCAAGAATATGCCATCAAAACTGGAAATGGTTGAAGGAGTGAGCTGCAATAGAAGAAACCATGAGCTTCCCTGTAGCTTACACCTGAAAATAAAGACTCCATTAAAGCTCCAAATGAAAGGTCTGAATGGCCTTTCCAATTACCAACTTGGATGGGAATCTTTCACCCTCGAAATTGGCTAAGGCAAGAAACTAGTCATCCACTAGCTCTCCCTCTTCACAAATGCAATTGAAAATTCTACAAATCATCAAAAGCTAGTTTCATTCTTTGTTATTGACATTTATAAAGTTATAATGGCCTCCATGGGTCGAATTCCTTCCAAGAGACTCATGCCAACTCAAGTTGGGAAGAGATTCCAAAGAACGCCACTTGTACAAAAATTCATAGTCTCCCACTTCCACCAAATCACATGTGGAAGCATCTTAGCTGCCCTAACACCCTTGAGCGCCCTCTTGGAGTCTATTTTTAGCCCTGACATGTCATACATGTCATATGTCAGCCTTTAGGTCTGATTTGTGTCATAGGTGTCATAGCATCTTCATCATTGTTGTCATAGACCTAGGGAATCTAGCCCAAGTGTCTCACTAGCTCCAAATTGCCTCTTCCTCTTCCATGGGAGTTACTCTTCCTCTATATTTCGACCTTGGATGAGTCATGCCATGAATAATACCTTTTGGACTCCCCCAAGTATGTTAACATTCACCTTGAATTCGAATTGGTGAGAGAATGATGCCAAATGTAGTGGGGAAACCTAGCCATATGTGGGTCCCACTTCCTCCATGTTTCTTCATGATGAAATGCCACTTTTATTTTAACTTGTATATATTTATTTAGCTCCTTTATTAAATATTTATGCCATTCTAATGTTCAAACATCATTTATTATCCCCATTATTCCAAATCCCAAAGCTTCCACCCCAAACCTAGGAAACTAGTAATTTTCCTCCTTGGCAATTATTTGACCTTTAGCATCAATTTGACAAACTCTAATGAATAGGGCCAATGTGATTAGGCCATTGTGACCCAATACCAAATTTGGGACATGACAAATCCTCCCTTCCCAATATTGCTTGTCCTCAAGCAATTTTAAACATGGGTGTTGAAGAACCCTCTTTCTGTATAATTCTTTGAAGTTGCCATTGAATTGCCCAACCTTGAGTATTTGAGTTTATATGAAGATTTTATAGAGGAACCACCATGCTTGCTTCTGCACTACTCTGATAAAAATCACTTTATTAAGTGGGGAAATCCATCTCCCATACTGCGTGTTTCCCCAAAAAAATTGAAACCAATGAGATAAAAATTATTCCAGGGTTCCATTGCTTGTATTGCACCCCAATAATTAAGAGTGCTCTCCAACCCACACCATTAGTTAAGAGGATTCCTGGATCCCATTTTCTTGTATGCATTCTTCCAAACATCATGAGTACAAAATATATATCATCAAAGTACATAACTACATATTGAAAATGAATATCAAGGAGGTGCTTCATCAAAGAATCATGAAAGTGCTTATACCTCCAAGCAAGTAGACCACCATTTTCCAAGTGCATCCAAGCTTCAAGTGACCAATCAAATCTGCTCCAATGACATAGGTGAGCATCCCATGTCCTATAATGCTGCTCCAAAAGGATGTGATATGCATCAAAATATTCAATCATGTATGCTTTCATCCAAGAAGTGAATGAAGAATCTCCACTAAAATCTGAACCAAATAATGAGCAGAAAAAACAAGGAGACTTCAAATGACTCAAAGAAGTCTCACCCATACATCCCTGAATGTGAGAGTCATAAAGATATAACAAAGTATGTGTCTTGCAACAAAAATGTTCTCCAATCATAAATCTATTCACCCAAGTGTTGGATGAAGTTCCTCCAACATCAAATGAATCAAGTGTTGAGCAAGAAAAACCATGAGTCTTCAAGTGACTCAAATGCATATCATAGGTGCATTCGTGTAGATGTGCATCATCATAAAGTAACAAAGGATGCTGCTGCAAATAGGAATAAGAATGTGCTCCAACTGTGACATCCCTCTCCAATGATGAAAAAACATTATGTCTGATTTATTTTTAAATTATTTTTATTAATTTTGAGATTATGCAATGAGGAAGCCAGATGAGAAATTGGCTGACTTAAGTCCTAGGAGGACTGTTGTAAACAAACAATTTTATTATATTAATAAAAGAATGAGTAGGAACAGCTAAGTTAAATGAGGAGATCATGCATGGAGAAGTGGGGAACAAGTTAGAGTTAGCCTCTGGGAAACCAGAACAAGTGTCAGGAGTGTATTTAAGACACTAGACACACCCTGAAAATCAGGGATTTGATTAGCTGCGAAAATTCCATGAGGAATTGGCTGCTAATGGTAAGACCTAGGCAAAACTATAAAAGCATGGCATATGTGAGGAGGCAGGACGCTGCTGAGTCTGCCGAAAAGAATTTCACTTGCTGTGTGAGCACTCTGTGTTAGGCAAGGGATTCAGGAAACAAGACTGAGTTTGAGGCTAACTGTCCACATTTTCTCCATGCATGTGTCTGGCTTGAGGGTGATTGCGGACAGACTTGGTGTTTGTACCTAATCTACGGTTAGGAGGAACGTGGCTGTTCCTACTGCATTTGGTTTCAAGTTCCAGGTTTTGTTATCTCAGACTTGAAGTAATTCCTGTTATTTATCTGCCTCCTTGTTAAAAATAGTGTTTATGGTATCCAAGTAGTTTTCTGTTATTGAAATAATGCTTAATCTGTAACATAGATATTTAGTAATAATGATAAACCAGCAACCAAATGGAATGAATAATGTACTCGCAGAAGGATTGTTTTATCAGGGTTACAATTATTTTAAGCCTCAGTAAAGAATTGCAGGTTTCTGTATATGTTATTGTTTATTATTATCGACCTTCTTGTTACAATTAAATCTGTAAAGCTCCGTGAGAAGTGTATGGCTTTCTTTTACATTCTTTTGATTTATTTATATTAATTGACCTTCTTTATACTCTACGACAGATAAAGAAACACATGGATCTTTAATAGTATAGAAACCCTCGGTACAGCAAATTCCACGATTTCATATCATTAGGTTATAATTGTTTTCATCACAGATGGGATATGGAGGATAGTACCAAGACGATGTATTATCCCTAAATTACCGGTATATTATGAATATATAAGTTTCGTAGGGTTAATCCTCTCGGATTGATTGCCAACAGTATTTCGTTGCTCCCTAACGGGATAAATTCTAATCTTAGGGGATAGATTTCCGATCTAACTCTTTAACTCTCATTCACAAAGGTCAAGTCATATTATAGTATTCGATACACTGGCAGTTAGGGTTTCTAAGACTCTAGATCTATTGACAGTATGTTTTTAGAAGAAAACAAAAATATATATATATAACAGAACTCTTATGATTCCATATCGTTATCATTTCGAAGATCTGTTCTGTTATGAAATATTCCTGGCAAATGCCTTTACAGTTTTATAGAAAATAAAACATCGACTGTAATATCCCTCCTTTTATTTCCTTATTATTTAAGATGTAATTGAATATTGTATCCGATTTATGGGGGAGAAGCTCAAGGCCAAGGCCCCTCCAGTAAAATCCTGGAATATATAAGGCTCAATTACTAAGTCGGAAATTATGAAACTTAGAGACTAAGCAACTTATGTCGTTGTCGGAGGCTGACGATAGTGCGAAGTATGAGAACTACAAGCCATTCCTAAGAAGACTAAGTATTATAGAACGGGGAATCACCTTACTACCTCAGATAATTGGCGAGGCGATTAAATTGTCACTTTAAGTAACATGTGTCATTTCATAGGTTCACGACAATGGCTATTAGCCGCTAACCATTTATGTTCCTCCTGGTACCTTTCCTTAAGCATAAAGTTAACTATCATCCTAAGATGAACTAAGCGAGGATTCTATCTTATTCTTGTAAGAGAGTCCAGGTATTCCACTTAGCACCTTTAGGAGAAAGAAGGGATATATAATTAGATATATCTATATATATATATCTCTTTACACCTTGCCCTTAATCTTTCAAAAAAAAATGTGAACCTCTCTTATGAGGAACTCTAAGGATATACTGGTTATACAGTGGAGAAGTGAAATCTTATATGTTACACACCAACATTAATGGATTATACTAATTATGAGTAATTAGTTGACCTTGGGTAGTATTTTGAAGGATCGCTCACCATTTTTCTTCTTGATAGAAAATACCCTTACCTTATTAAGAATGAAGCTAAACTCTCCCCTTCTAGGATAGAAGAGTGATAATTTAATTATCATTAAGATAACCATAGCCTTGTGCGTTTTAGCATTTTCACCTGATTTATGGTTATAGGAAAATAGAAGGAAAGACATGTGGAGCCTGATTGATATGTGAGGGACTGGTCTCCTTTCCTAAGTACCATCGAAACAACTAGTTAGTTGTCACGGACGACAGCTCCAATGCTTATATTTCCACTTGTCGTCTTATGAGGTGTACGCGTTATTGATGGGAGGATCCGATAGTAAGTCGGCGCCCTTGTGGTTCCTGGAAAAGAGGAAGAGAACTCTATTAAAGGGGGAAGATCTCTTCGTAAAGGGGACAGCGAGAAATTCAGAAAATATTGGTAGATCTCTGCGGGAGAGTAAGGGGCGTGGGTTTTGAGGAGAAAGAGAGTGGCGAACGCAGAAAGGGAAGAGGGTTACGTTTGTGATAGCTGCGATCTTGCTTTAGCGAGGAGCTATGGGTGGGATATCAGAATTTCCTCCTCAAACAGAGCCGAATCGCTATTGTTGCTAGTATGTGTACAGGTTTGAATAATGTTTTATGCATTTCATTTTTGTAGAGGTGTGGAATAGAGTACTAGTGATCTCTATTCGATATAATTTAATTATATAGAGAGAGAGATGCACATAACGTTGTGGGATAGCTTTACATTATATATGTATAAATGCGTACAATTCTGGATTGATAGCATTACTTTCTCTCCCTATTTTATAAATAGATCTCTGTACATCAAAGTATGTGGCAGTATCGGCTCACACAATGGGCGAGGAAGGATGGGTTCTCGGCTTGTTTTACTTTTAATATTTTCGTTGCAAGGTCGATACTCTACAAAAGCTCTGGAAATGAACGGCTTCGTAAGGAAGACCGAACACAAAACATTTTGTTGGTTCTATTGTTTATGTATTATATTTATACTCTTGCCGCATTGGGAATCAGAAGAGCGTCGGTGGTAGGGATAGCGAATGCTAAATCCCGATTAATGTTTTTGTCTGCATGCTGATCAAGTTGATTTTGAGCTCAGTAGTTATCCAGGAAGCGTGAGTCTGATTAACATGTTGAAGAATAGGGTTATATTTTCTGAACTCGATAGTCACCTGGAAAACGTATTTAGTTTAGTATGCTAAGGATTCGGGTTATGTTTCAATGCTATGTTGGTTTGAAGGAAAAACGCTAAAGCCCTGTTTGCATGCTGATTATGTATATCCTAGTTGTTGATGAAATCTTCTTGCCGAAGTCATAGATCTCCATGTCAGATTAAAAACACAGATGTAATACTGTCATCCATTATTGCTGGAGAAATTGCAGAACTTGGTTTCAGTTAACAAAGTTAGCACATAGATAATGAATTAGCGCCCAGTTAATGAAGTTAATACTCTGCATTCTATGTTTGGGTCGAATGCCTGGAAAATATTCCAGATCAACTCTTGTTCAGGCTTGTTTAGAAAATCTGGGAATATTATAGATTAAACCTTACTTCACTTGGTCGCTTGTCTAGAGAATCACAGAAACAAATTACTCTTCCTTTTACATTTAGCACTGTGGATATTCTCGATCAAGAAGATCTCTGCAAAATACTTTTAAAGGCTGTTAAAATTTATTTATATGGCAATAGGGAAGGATCCTAGCGGGACCGACCTGCTGTTTGAAGTCTTTTTTTATGAACATCGGGTGTGGTTTGTACTTATTGTATCATAACAAATGCCTGAGCAAACACCTTTTATTATGGGCTGAGATAACTTCTTTTACATCATAAACTTTGCGATATGGCAATAGGGAAGGATCCTAGCGGGACCGACCTGCTGTTTGAAGTCTTTTTTATGAACATCGGGTGTGGTTTGTACTTATTGTATCATAACAAATGCCTGAGCAAACACCTTTTATTATGGGCTGAGATAACTTCTTTTACATCATAAACTTTGCGACAGAGAAATGCTATTTTTCTGTGCCACTTGTTGGAGTTTGATTTTCTTGTCAAAACCCATTACTTATGCTTACTTATGGACATTTGTAACCCCTACTCGTCATCATCGATTCATGTTGTATTGGCATCCTTACCTTGTAGTTGTTCCTATAAATAATGAAAATGGGTACCAAGGTCCTAGTACAAACCTGCACAGTATGAATGGATGTTTTGATACAAGGTAACCTGCCAATAAGGAAAAATGGGTTAAAGGTACCCAATATATTTGGTTGAAGCCAAATCGTAGAACATCAGTTGTGGATGAGATAAATTGCCAAAGTATAGTTTTCAGCTTTATTATTAATATCTATTGTGAAATCGCATTTACTGGTTGTTGAAGGCTGTTTTTATCATATCAGGGAGAAAAAGTCAGTATTGTAATTATAGAGAAATTCCTCTATAATTATGCTAGTTGGTTTATCGCCGAATGCTGTGGAAAACTCTCACGATGTAAGAGAGTAAGAGCAACAAGGAGTTGCAGATTGTAACCATCACTATTCAGAATGAATAATACATAATGTGGCATATTCTCTTTGTGGACGTAGCCCGGGTAGCGGGTGAACCACGGTTATATCTGGTCTCTCTCTCCTTTGTGTAATGGTTGTATTGTTAGATTTAGATATATTCATATTAATTTCCTCAATCATGAAGAAGTCATTTTTACATCAATTAAATAAATGTATGAAGTTTTGACGATAGCTTTGAAGGTGATCTCAATGAGAAAGATGAAGTGCTTAACATACACATGCAAAGTTTCCTTACATCATTGTGCTAATTAAGAAAATTATTTTCTCAAAATAATACTAACATATTCATGGAGATGTTACATCGACGGTATGAATAAGAAGAAAACAATAAAATATATATAAACAGAACTCCTATCATACCATAGCATTATCATTTCGAAGATCTGTTCTATTTTGTTGCAGGCAAATGCCTTCTCAGTTAGAGAGGAAAATAAAATAGCTTTCCAGGCTTGGACGAGAATATATACATTAAATCGGGTCTAAATAAGAAATACGACAGATCCATCCCATGATTTGGTTGATAAAGTTCTAAATTGGAACACAGTCTTCTACTACCATTCATTTCATCCTGTAGACAACCAGTTCACAAAGTAGAGACAGACGAAAGCTCCAGAGTTCGTTAAACACAGGATCCTTTTAAAAGAAAATTTTTGCCCCACGACTGATGAATTAAGGATTATACCCTCTTGACTTTTCCTTTTCCACAAAACCATTGGCATACACTTATCTACCACGCAGGCAATACAAAAGGGTTGAAATCAGGAAAAACACAGAGAGCTGGGTAAGATTTGAGGAAATGGGAAATGGTAGCATACCCACTCTGTAGTTGTTCTAGACAGAATTGTTAACCCATCAAAAAAAAACAAAATCGCTTTCCAGTGTTAAAACCCTGAGTTCGTAGACCCTTTTTCGTTCCATTCATAGCATTAAAAATTTGTTCCGTATTCTTGACAGAATTCGAGCCTTAAATAATGTAATAAGAACCCTTCGGAAAGTAAGCAACAGAAAAACCCTGATTTTTAAACCCAGACAATTCTTTATGCAATCTCTAGAGACTAGAACCACAGAAATATTTATAACAAAGAAATAGCATTACATCGGGTTTGTGGCTGAAAGACCCAGGCCATCACGAATCACTGAAGTTTCAAAAAACTGAACGAAACCATGACATTTAAAACTACAAATTTCCTGTTGCCGTTGAAGGAGTCTTCCCTAGTTTTCCTGTCTTCTCATGAAGGCAGAGTAGCAATACCACTTACCGTTAAGGAAGGTCCCCGCTGCAATCTGCATTGTCTTGAACTGGGAATACCTGCCATTATTAACAAACAATACATTAGTAAAATGGCGATAGAAATACACTACAAAACAATCAGTTAACAGATAATGTCGAGTCACTGTTTTGAATGTTACCTCTGAGGCATTGCAGTGACAAATTGGCTGCGGCCTCAAGGCAAGGAGAACTCCCTCTGGAGTAATCCCGAAAGCAAGTAGTCATTCCTCCTCATTGCAGCAGAAATTACAGAGATAATAAAGGATCCAGGTTTATTTCGAATCGCCAGGGTTTGGGTTGGACATAATGGTGAACCCCAAATTCAATTGCAAAAATGAATGATTCCAGATAGTTTCGAAGTCTGCTGAAAAGTGACTTGATCCAAACGCCGAGACCAAACAACCCTGTCCTTCCGGTGCAGGTGGCACCACAACATTCAATACTTTAAATGTAATCACATGGCCACCTAGAAAACGATGAATGCCCCAGTACGGGTGCCCTGTCAAAATGCAAGTGGCATTTTTCAACTGCATATGCCTTGATGGTGTCATATGGTTCATTACCACGCTAAGCTTCGTTGGTAGATGCAAAATACCCTGTAATTAATTGTTAGGGTAATTCGTATTGGAAGGGGTCTACAAATTAATACATAGTTTATTTGAATCAATTAGCTGGTAAGATATGTAGGGACGAGCATACAATTATCATTAAGAGATTTAATAACCATAGTGCTCTTAGTATTCTTCCAATGCGCTTTTGAGACTTAGGAATTGTGTGTTTTAAACTTATATCCTTAATAGCATAGTGATGTATTTCAAAGTTAGATTGGTGGTGATATAACCATATTAACACACTTGTTATTCCATTTTAAGATCCTTGTTGAATGTATGCTATGAGGAAATGCGACATTAAGTCTTATACAAAACATTAAATCTTGGGTTGTTAAACAAAATATATACATACCTTGTTACGACATCATGGAAACACTCCGACATCATGGAAAAACTCCGGACACATAGGAACCTGCATACCAGAAAGAAAGGAGGATTAGCCGCAGCTAAGTAAGTGGTATGTCAACATAATAACCTTCTAGCTAGTAGAAGAACAAGGGAAGGACACCTGTAAGTTTAATGTTACGAAGACATTAACAGATTAAATGCTGATAAACGAAAACTGTCTTCTTCTTAGGTGCTGTTAAGTGAACTGTAAATCACAAGGTTAAGATTTAAAGGAAAAGAATTTTTTTTTTTATGGAGATTTTACACCAACCATGTCATCATAAAATTTAAATCTAGGAGTTCCATACTCCTCATGTGGCACCATCAAAAAGAACCCTTTCACCCATACTTCATTGAGACTAATGTTGCAAAACATGGAATTGTAGGATGTAGGAGAATGAACCAAATCACCCAAATGATCAAAAAAGTACAGAAGTTTCATCATGGGAGGGATCCATATGGGTAGTATCATGCAGCTCCTTCAAAAGTGTAAACTCTTTGTCATAGTTTGGTTCCAATGTAGAGGAATCATGCTCTTCTTTAACAATTGCATAACCTTCATCAAGAGATAATTCAAATTCCTCTTCCACCACATCAAGTGTTTGGATCTCTTCAAGTTCATCTTCAAACACATCAAGAACATTCAAATTTTCACATTTCTCATGATCCACCATGTCATGAGAATCCTCCAAACAATCTACCATTTGACAATCTGAAACATAAGAGGAAAAACAAGTACCTTGCAACTTTTCAAGAAGTTGCTCATTTTGAATTGTGAGCTTATGATTATTCTCATTATTCTTCAAGTATGCATCATGTAACAATTCATGAAGCTCAAACAAATGGTTTCTATCAAAAAGCAAAGACATGAAATTACCTTTGATGTGGCACATTGCTCTTTGAATATTCTCCATGTCTTCAAGGAAGGATGTTTCCTCCAATGAAGTAGCTCTCCAACAAGAATTTGACACCAATGCTTGAGTGTCATGGAGAATGCTGAGGGACTCTTGGATCTTCTTTTCATTAATCTTTAAGGACCCTTCAAGAAAATGAGGCTCTTGCAAACAAACCTCCTCATCTTCTTCATTTTTTCTTGGACCAACTTCATGAAGCTCAAGTGGTGATGGGGAAGTTGATCTTGTTTCTTCTTCAACTGCTACAAGGTATTCATTATCATGCTTAATGGAACTTGGGCTTGCAGCAACACTTTCAAAAGTGATCTCTATGTCACCAACATAGAGGTGTGAGCACCCATCAGTAGGTACTCCTTCATAGTTTAAGCATCCATCAGTAGATGCTCTTTGGTTCATGTCTAAGCTAGAAGGTGTCTCGAAATGATCTTCCATATTTTCAATAGAATCTTCTTCATGCTCTTGTGATGTCTCTTCATTTTTCTCCTTCAAGAAATATGATGCATTTTGCCCCTTGTTTTCATTAGTATTAGTATATTTGGAAGCTCTTCTTGAATAAATATCAAAAGCTCTCCTCAAGGAGGACATCATTTCATGCACACATATATGATACTCGCTCCAAGGGTTTTTACAAGAAGGGCATAAACCTTTCTTCACTAACTCCACATCTTCATTTTTGGGCCTATTTTCAAAAAAATGTTCAGCATAGTACTCAAAAGACATAGCATTTTGTGTATTTTTGCTCGAAGCAAGATATTCTTGATATTTTTGATATTGTTGGGGCAAGGTTTTATATTTTCCTCTTCATCTTTGGAACTCACTCATAGAATTATCCTTGGTTGGTGTGACACACTCATATTCATCACATCTAAAGCCATAAGAATAATCTTCATTTCTCTTGAAATTGTATGAAGTGTTGCATGATGGCACCTCTTCCTCATACCATTCACATTCTGCTTCATATTGCTCATAAGCATCTGCATATTCCTCATAAGAATTGTACTCATAGGATTCATCATAATAGTAAGACATGGCTGCTAATTATTCTTGAATGTATGTACCTAATACACAGGTGCAAGGACCATGCTCTGATACCACTGTAATGTCCCTTATTAGGAATTTTATTAAAATTGCAATTTTCCACCTTTTTTCCCTAGTTTAACCTTTGACTAGTTTTGATCTCTAGGTCCCCAATTTGCCCCAAATGATCCCAAATATTCTAAGAAGGTATATGAATGATATTATAACATAAATATGTGTTTCATGGATGCCTTTGGACCTTTAAAATACTTCTGCAAATCCTCTTTCAATTCTGATCAATGTAGGTAACTTTACTAGTGATTTTCCTTTGACTAGTATTGGCCTCTAGGTCTCAAATTGACTCCAAATGCCTTCAAATATTCAAGGAAGGTGTATGAATGATATTATAACTTGAATATGATGTTTATGAATGACATATGTACACCAAAATACCTCTGCAAACTCTCTTTATATTCTGGACCAATTATGCAATTTTACTAGTGATTTGGGGTTCAAATCCCCCTGGGGTAAGTACTGAAAATGGCTTCCCAAATGCCTCCAAACCCACTCAAATTTATGAACATAGGTATGTAATGTGTTAATTATTTTATTAAAGTATCATATGCACCATTAATGGATTATTACAACTGTTCTCACCCTCTCCCATTCAACTGCAAAAATCCCCAATTCGACCCTTGGGGAAATGGCATTATTTCACCTCCCAATACAACTAAATTGAGTAAAAATGCGTCAAATGCTCAAGTACAGTACATGAAACTTGTAGAAGACATCCATGGTAGTATATTTCTCACAAATATATCATAGAATCATCCATTCATTCGAAATCATCATCAATACATTGGCTCACAACAAGGTAGTGGGAAAATGGCATTGTTCTTCCATTAAAAATGACATTTATACATTTCTACTTGGAATTTCAACCTGAAAATTTTTGGAGATGAAGAACATAGTATTTAATTCATATTACAAAAGAAATGGGGCATTAAAAGCTTCCCCAAAGAGTACAATAGCTCACCAAAAATGCCCTCCCTCAAGGATCAAGAATATGTCATCAAAACTGGAAATGGTTGAAGGAGTGAGATGCAATAGAAGAAACCATGAGCTGCCCTGTAGCTTACACCTAAAAATAAAGACTCCATTAAAGCTCCAAATGAAAGGTCTGAAAGGCCTTTCCAATTACCAACTTGGATGGGAATCTTTCACCCTCGAAATTGGCTAAGGCAAGAAACTAGTCATCCACTAGCTCTCCCTCTTCACAAATGCAATTGCAAATTCTACAAATCATCAAAATCTGGTTTCATTCTTTGCTATTAACATTTATAAAGTTCTAATGGCATCCATGGGTCGAATTCCTTCCAAGAGACTCATGCCAACTCAAGTTGGGAAGAGATTCCAAAGAACGCCACTTGTACAACAATTCCTAGTCTCCCGCTTCCACCAAATCACATGTGGAAGCATCTTAGCTGCCCTAACACCCTTGAGCACCCTCTTGGAGTCTATTTTTAGCCCTGACATGTCATACATGTCATATGTCAGCCTTCAAGTTTGATTTGTGCAATAGGTGTCATAGCATCTTCATCATTGTTGTCATAGAGCTAGGGAATCTAGCCCAAGTGTCTCACTAGCTCCAAATTGCCTCTTCCTCTTCCATGGGAGTTACTCTTCCTCTATATTTCGACCTTGGATGAGTCATGCCATGAATAATACCTTTTGGACTCCCCCAAGTATGTTACCATTCACCTTGAATTCGAATTGGTAAGAGAATGATGCCAAATGTAGTGGGGAAATCTAGCCATATGTGGGTCCCACTTCCTCCATGTGTCTTCATGATGAAATGCCACTTTTATTTTAACTTGTATATATTTATTTAGCTCCTTTATTAAATATTTATGCCATTCTAATGTTCAAACATCATTTATTATCCCCATTATTCCAAATCCCAAAGCTTCCACCCCAAACCTAGGAAACTAGTAATTTTCCTCCTTGGCAATTATTTGACCTTTAGCATCAATTTGACAAACTCTAATGAATAGGGCCAATGTGATTAGGCCATTGTGACCCAATACCAAATTTGAGACATGACAAATACCCTACGTGGTACTTACATGATACTATATACACATTATGTTTTCCATTGTATACCCCAGTCTTTAATTTTTAATGACTAACTTGCAATTAATATGAATTATATGCAAATCCTCTTATCTATGTGCAAACAATGTGCATTGTGTAATGGTATGTTAATATGGCACCATGGGATACTACGCTCTCTATTTGATAACATACAATATGCAAATAGATGCAAGTGATTTACAAACTATGTACAAATATTATGGATTAAATGTAGTATTGAAATGCTAGCCAAGTATTATATGGGTGTGTGTAATTTCGTGGTCTAACATATAGTCTTGATGAGATCTATATTGAATTATATGCATTCTACATGTCCTATGTAAATACCTCCAACCCTTAACTAAATGCTACAAGAGTAATGAGTCTCGACCTTACCATAAACGTAACCCTATTGTATTAACTCTTGATGTGAATGTTAATATGCATTACAGGCTGGCGGAGGTAATGTCTCTTGTGCATTGAATGCACACAATTAAAAAGAAAATAGTGGAAATCTACCATGGATAGAATATTGTAATTAGTTCATGTGAATGTGTCTTAGTGTAACCTCGGAGTGTTGAGTTGTAACTCATTGATGCTTTGAACGTTGGTGATCAAGCTCCACCGAGGCGGTGATAATAATGGCTTAATAAATGTGATGGCAGGTTGTTGATTTCATAGATCTCACCAATGATCTACGCCGTTGATCTTGGCAGGGATTTCAATGCTATGGTTAAACCCTACCTTGCTGTATTCGATGAGTTTTAATGTGTTAGAGTCATTTGGTGGTGGTGGTTCTGCGTGGCCAACAGGCTACTGGTTTTTAGCCTTGATGTTCTTTACCAAAGAGGCGTAGTTTCCTGAGTTTCGAACTCGTGATCTCTGATAATATGGAGCCGAGATTTATCTAATTTATACAGTGTTAAAATTACTATTATCCATCTTAGAATTTATCTTTTAGGTGTATTCGATACTTGACTTGTTTGAGGGTTTGTTTAGTTTGATATTGAGTTTGTAATGTATGGTCAGAGGACCTTGCTACCTCTTCTCAGTGTTGTTTCACTGTATCGAATAAGTGTTGGCTCAACTTCACTGGCATTCGTCGATACAAGGGTTTGGTTGCAACTACCTCAGGCTTGGCATTGAAGCTACTACAACTTTCAATCTCATGGTAATGTGTTCGAACTCCTCTTGTAACTTTCATATTCGATCTTTAAGTGTTTGTTCAAATTGATTCTTCATTCTTTGATAAAATAATGGTTTTAACCATCATCATGATGTTGTTGTTGCAGGGTAACAACTCGTTGGTTATGCTACAGTTTGGTGTCGTAGGTTGGCTACAGCTATACCCAACCAATAAGCCTCGACAATGTCTTAAGACCTTGTGTAGATGAGATGGTTGACTGTTTCGTGTTCTGTCTGTTGTATTTCATAACTTAGAGAGTTTTGTGATTAAAGGTTTTTGCATGTTGTTTAAAAGTATGGGGAGGATGCGCCTCGACCCATAAGGCAACGGCCTTGCTTGCAATGGTTTTATAAACAAGGGTTTTACCCTCAGACTTGAATAGAGTTCCTCAAGGTGTTTCAAGACTACTATTATCATTTTTCTTTGTATAAGACTAAGGTTAAAAATATAAGTGTTTAAAGTCTGTAAAACAATGCATCTATTTGCTACAGACTAAATAACTTGTATCTAGGTTTGGCCTATGGCTTGTATGAAGTTTTGTTTTATGTTATAAATCTGATCCCACGTTTAGGGTTTGACCTGCGAACAAGATCTGTAACTCGTCGATGATATGATAATAAGCAATGTATTTGTCAACCTTTGTGTTTATATAGGTTATCGATCGATGAGTGAATGTTTTTGTGAAACTGTAATATGACTGTTTGTTTTTAAAGGAATAATGGATAAATGTAATTGTTGACAAGGCTTACAGCCTGTATATGCTTCATTTTGTTTCTAAGCTGTTATTGTGTCTTAAACGAATAGAGAAGTGTTTCGTGTGCTAGGGTTTAGCCCTTGATTTGAAAATAAAAAGCTTTAACTAAGCTCTATGATGAGCTCTCGGCATAACCTGTGTTCACTAAATTGTTTGTAAATCTCTTGCGATTGTTTTGTTAACTCAATCCTAACTAGTCGATCTATAATCATGTCTATTTTGTATTCATTGACTCTGCTTATACAGGAATTGTAATGTGTAAAAAACTTCGAACTGATAATGAAATAATTATCTCGATCTACAGGCATGTTTATCTGTTCTATAAGTAATAATAATAGCAAATTCTGGTTATTCTTGGAAATAAACGTTTAAGAAACAAAAATGTAAAGAATAGAAATGATTTCTTTAACCAGTATGAACTATGTTATTTCTGTGGAAAAGATTTACTATTGTGATGGAAGGAATGAAAACAAGAATTGTACTATTAGTAAAATGCAGTAGACAATACTAAATAATTATTAGCACTTAATTTACAGAACATATAAAATAGTACATTCATCACCATGGCAATATGCCTATCTTATCTTATCGATCTTAATCTGTTTTTGTACTAGAGTACGATGCTATTCCTTTTTGCATGGGGAAAAATACAGAAATTATATTTATTCAATCACTTCTTATTCATACAGAATTTTTAATTTGCACAAGAACTGAAATAAATTTATTAAATAAATAGGGAAAGTTAAAAACAACAAAACTGTAAATATACCAAATAGATAACAGAACTTGAAATAAATTAGATAAGACAAATAGAACCTGTAACTGATGATAGGCCAACAAACACCCAAAGAGGCATGTTCCTCCCAACCTGCTTCAGAAGAAGCAGCTCAATTGCTGACTTCTAATGAACCCCCGAGCCTGCTTACTGATCCAGTAAGTGGGTGGAATCTGTGTAGAAGCTAGGCACTCAAAAATACCTTCTCCACTCGATATCAACCTCGTGAAAAATGCCTTCTCCACTCAGCATCAACCTCCTGAACTCAATAAGAGTTTGGCAGCCTCACAACATGATCAACAACAGCATATCCCCTCATCAAATCTCTTGGGTGCAAACACAACAAAACCTCAACGTAAATTTCCTCGTCGGGAAAAGTGATGAACCTCAGTTCATAATTTGATGGCTATTATATAGACTACCTAGGTCTTTTAGTGGTCAGTTTAGAATAAATGAGCCTCAAGCTCTAGTCCCATCTTTCAAGGCACTATGACCACATTTCAATGGAGTTGTCCCATACCAACAGCTAGTTAGTTGCATCATGATGCTACCACTTGTCCATTTTCTTCTATCCCAGATTACATTCCACCTAGTGGATCAGTAACCACTCTTTTAACAGTCCTCTTAGGTGTTTGTCTCCTATTTTATTTATTAAATAATAATATATTATGCAAATTACCGTCATCCTTGGACACCCGTCCAATATAAGTTTACAATAAAAGTTATCATAATGTTTCTAAACACAAAATGTTTTCCAGCTTAAAGGGTATGTTACAAGCTCGCACGCGAAGTTTTATGGCAAGCAGACAGTAGACGAGACGTGGGCTATTTGAACTACAGGAGGGGCAAACAAAGCACCATCTTCTCCCCATACTTCCAGCATTCATTTTCTCTCTGCATCAAGCAAACAAAACACAGAATGGACTACAGAAAAAATGGACCGAACGTAGGGGTGTGCCCTCTAGGGTTGAAGTGCAAGCGATGCAATATTAACATTGGGCAGAAGAGACACCCCTCGGTCGACGAGGAAATGCTGAGTCCAAGGAGCGACGAAACTGAAGTTCTCCATCCCTCCAAAGCCCCTATGAAGCATGTCCGCCGAAATGATGACAATGGTCAAACCTGGAACAACCAGGCAATGGGAATGTGTAGCTAGGGTTTTACCCCTAGCTTGTGCCAATGAGCACCTACTAAGGAGAATGGACTCCTTAGTAGCAGTTCAATAATGATTAAAAGATTAAGCTAAAACAACAATTAACAAACTACTTTAAGCATTGCATGAGACATAAATAAAAGATGTAAAAAATGGTTTTATATTAATGTTACCTTGAGTGTCAAGGTTGGTGAAGCCCTTTGCAGTGTCCAAGAGGATGCTCCAAGCTTCAGAATGCTCCTTTCTCCTTCTCCAATGTTGGGGATGGGCCAAAGGTGGCTCTCAAGGTGAAAATAGTTCAAAGGTGAACTAGGGTTTCGAGAGAGATTTTGGCAGAGTAAGGGTGCTTGTGATTGTGGATATGGAATAAGGGATCTCCATCACCTATTTATAGTTTTTTGGTGGTGGAGTGCTGACCCATGGTTTTGGGAAACACATGGTTTTAGGCAGCTGTATAGGGTTTTTTCCTCCTTTTCCTCATTATTTTATATTTTTTATTCCTTTTTAGGGGATTTTTGCTATTTTTGGAGGAAAAGGGGGTTTTTTAGCCTTTTTTAGGCTATTTTGATGGTTTTGTGGCCTTTTGGAGGCATTTTAGGCCTTTTGGAGGCATTTTAATGGGATTTTTTGGGATTTTAAGGGAAAAATGGTAGGAAAATGGACAAATGAGCCATATAATGTGGTAAATGAGCTAGTGAGCACTTTTTGGGTGTTAACAGATTGCCCCCTGATGTGCGAGGTCAGGAGCTCATCGTATGGCCGATGGACATCATAAGTCATGAATGGTTTTCCTGGGTATGGAGAGAAGAGAAGAAACAAACTGAAGCCCGGAACAACGATCCCGAACAACTGCAAGAACTAAAAGTACATAACCTCAATAATGGATGAGGGATCATCTGATCATATGGACGAGGCGGGCATACCCATGCTCGTATCAGGATATAACATAACAATAACAATGAGGTCCAAAAAATGGGGACCTGAAATATACATGACCTCAAATACTGACTGAGGAATAATCTCAATATATGGACGAGGCGGGCATACCCATGCTCGTATCAAGATACATAAACAAAAACTGTGAGGCCCGAAAAAAGGAGGACCTGTAAGATACATGACCACTGTGTACATCATAAGAGTCCAGAGGGGACACAAATCTGGGACATACTGCTGAGCGGATCATGTGTGAACTGAAGAAATGGTGCACTGGAACAATCAACAGTGCTACTGAATGTGGTACCAAAGGAACTGATGAGCTGCTGGATCATAGTGACTGGGGTCATACTCTCCATGGTACACTGGACTGGAATAAACCTGGGTACTCAAGGAAGCATAGAACTGGGTGGCTTCCGAATACAATCGCCAACGCAGCCCGGATATCCACGGGAACATATAACTGGTCGTTCCGAAGTGACTCACCAATGTGCTAGAGTCGGGGGAAATCCGGGGTCTTCGCCGAAAGACTGATGGGATATAATCCTACGCGATCCTCAACGATGCGATCAAGGTGCTGAAGTCGAGCATGTGAGGAACAACCATTCGGAGAGGCAATGATGACTCCTCTCAGAATGATCCGTAGGCACTTACCACAGATGGTGATAAGTCCAAGGCGTAGGGACCTCTGGGCCTATCCTCTGGAATAGAGGAGCTGTCGTCGACAGAGGGAGACCTGCAACTATCAAGGCAATGATGTTTCCTTGACAGGAGCGTGAGGTACAAGACCGAAATGTAATAGTGCTGATGGCAGGACTGATAAACTGTGGGGGGACAACGGGGCAAGTAGAGCGGGTGGACTCAAACTTCCTTTGTTCAGAGTATGATAATGGGAATGATCTGGCAGCATATGGAACTGACTAAGGGGAGAGGGATCATAGCTGTAATGGATCTGGGAGGATAACTGGCTGAGGGAGACTCAAGCTGGTGTAAAATGGCAGGAGACTGCAGAATACTCTGAACAAAGGCGACCTGATTGGGGGTGCTGCCGAGATGATAGATCAAAGTGCCAGGAGGCACGGGAGGGTACTTCTTCATGGGTTAAGGAACTAGAAGAAGTGTGTGTAAAATGGTACTGTCGTGTGGATTTTACGAGCCCAGGACAGTTCATGCTCGTGGTTGCTTTCAATTTTAAGGAGTCTGAAAGCAAATAAGAAGACTCTGAAATGATGGAATGGTACTATCGTGTGGATTTTACGAGCCCAGGACAGTTCATGCTCGTGGTTGCTTTCAATTTTAGAGAGTCTGAAAGCAAATAAGAAGACTCCAGGGGGTTGCTTTTTCGTAAATTTAGTCTCCAAGGCCCAAAGAAGCATAAAAGGATGCAATGAAGAACTCTTCTAGCCGGTGTGACTAGAGTATTCCTTTTTCGTAATTAGTCTACCAGGTCCGGAAAAGGGTTAAACTTATACCAGATAGACGCCCTTTCAGGTACTTTAGCGAGCATGAAAGGAAGCAAGATTGCTCGGCGATCTTTTCATTCTTTTAGGAGTCAGAAAAGAGCTTAACGGAAACTCCCTAAGTACCTTTTTCGTAAAGGACTTGTCCGGCCCGAAAAAGGGATAAAATTATACCGAACAAAAGGAATGGCCAGGCAAGGAGGAAGTGTTCAATCAAGGTTTAGTAATGATGACCAAGAACGAGGGTAGGTGGGAACACTGATGGGCCTCTTTGCGGGGTAGATGAAATGGTGGCAAAATAACGAAACATGCGCAGTATGACAGGAGTGAATGGCTCATGTAAAAAATGTGGAACAATCCGATGGCGGCCGATGTGGCACGCAAACCGATGCAACGAGGTGTCGGGACACAATGTTGAAATTCTACCAAGTGAGAGCGAGAAATCATCTCAAGCATCATCACGAGCTCGGAAAAATGAATCCGGCGATATAAAGGATGTGAAAAATGGGTGACGGCCGATGTAGCACGCACGCCGAGGCAATGAGGGCATTTCGGAGAAATACCCGAAAAATCTGGAGGTGAGAGCGAGAAATGATCTCTAGCATCATCACGAGCTCGGAAAAATGTATCCGATGATATAAAACATGTGAAAAAACGGGCTACGGCCGATGTGGCACGCAAACCGGGGCGACAAGGTGTCGGGACACAATGTTGATATTGGTCCTAGTGAGAGCGAGAAATGATCTCAAGCATCATCACGAGCGTGGAAATATGAATCCGGCAGTGCAAATGGTGCGAAAAACGGAGGTCATAAGGACTCCGGAATGGTTAAAGGAAATAACTAGGTGTATAAAATCGAATATACAAGTGATATGTGACCTCAAAAATGGTTGAGATCACAAATGTGAAAAAAGTGAGCAGGGTTAATGACCTGCCCCCATGCTATGTGCATGGGGTTTGTGATTGTGGATCACATATGTGTTGGTTTGAACGATGGGTTCATTGACATGCTGAGATAAATGTGATGGGGTAGAGTCAAAATGATTGATCATGCTCCCTATCCCAGGGTCGAGAGAATTTATTATGCCCCTTGACTCAGAGATGTCAAGGTGGTGCTTTATGATGGCAGGGTTAAGACCGGGCACTTCGGTATAGGACCAGGCAAAGACATCACGGAATTCTCTAAAAAGGTTTATGTAGTCCTCAATCTCTTGTTTACTGCAGAATGCTCCTAAAGTGATGAATTCAGGGGCACATCCTGGGGCAGCGATATCAACTTGGATGACAGGTGAGACGTTGGCCATGTTGCCCTCCTCGAAGGCATCAGGAGCAGGAATAGGGTCCTTGAACCAGTCGACCTTGGTGGGGAGGAAGTCTTTGGATTCGACCGCGTATTGGGTAGCGGTGCTAGAGGAAGACGCTTCTGGGATGAAATAGGAACGGTGGTGCATATCATCCCAAGGATAATCCGGGGCAGTAAGGGCCTCAAGAATCTCCTCATCAGTACGGAAAGTTTGCGTCGTCAAATCGGTTGACGAGGGAGTAATGGTGGAAGAGATCATATAGATGGTATTAACCTCTCCGGAAGGTGAAGAGTCTGGGGGGTAGATCTCCTCAATGGTAGGTGGTGCCGTCTCAAGATCCAGATTGTTCATCTCATAGAGAGCTGCTCGGTAATCCGGGAGATCGGGACAATGATGTGAATAGTGCCCGTAAATACCGCAGATGGCGCAGGAGTGGTTGGTAGGTAGGGACTTATCTTTAGGCTTGGGAGTGGGGTTTAGTTCGACAGTTGGGATGTTGGGGTCATCATCGAGCATTTGCATGTGCTTCTGCAATGCGGGTAACTGTGGGCATTGGTGGGTCGCATGGCCCAACTCGTCACACAGCGAGCATTTGGGAGGAGCACGAAACACTGGAGGGTTCTTGACTGTCTTTGGAGGTGGTACAGCAGTGTAAGGTTGAGGACCTCTACCCCCAGTGGGTTTGGGAGTAGGAGGAGGTGTCGTGGAGGACGAAGGGGTAGAGACACCGGGAGGTGGGTGGGTGGTAGTAGCCATGGGTTGCACCGGCTGGAGGACGACATCAGGTGTCGGCGGGCGAACGGGAGGCGAAAGGTACCATACAGGTAATCCCAAGGTTAACCCAGGGAGGCTAAGGGTAGCCATGACCGGGGCGCTTACTACTCCTGCTGGAGGAACTAGGAAGGGGATCGTATGGATCGGTGTAACACCAATGTGACTAGGTACCAATGGTGGTTTAGGCAACAAGGATGGTTGAGTGTTAGGTGGTAGGTTGTCGTGGGACAAGGTACATAAGTCAGAGACTTCGGGCGTAGATGACGGCGGAGGAATGGATTGAAAGGTGGAGGTCATCGGCGCGTCTGAGTAGACTCCAGGCCCCGTAGAGGAAACGAACGAGGTGGTGGCGGGAGAAACAGGTTGTTCAACCATGGGGAGAACATTTTCCGGTGCCGCCGGAGCACTGGGATCATAGTAGGTGAGCTGGTCAATCTTAACCACGCGTCCTTCATGGGGGAACATCATGGTGCGAAAGACAGAAGAGGCAACCGCCCGCATGGCATACATGTAGCTGCGGCCAAGTAGAAGGTTGTAATCCAATTGGGCATTGATTACCTCTATGTCAATAAGAACTGTTTTACCACCTAACTGGACTGGAACGTTGGGTAGAAGGCCTTGGGGCTGGGGCCGAACGACCGTCGTAGGCACGTAACGCAGTGGTGGACTGCTGGAGAGGAGGGGATCCTAGCTTCTGCCATACAAATGTAGACATAACGCATGTGGAGGCACCCTCATCGATGATGCACCGATGGATAACAAGATTCCTAACGGAGACTGTAACTTGGAAGGCTAAGCTGGAAGGTAGGCGTGGTTCAGACTGGTCTAAATCGAACGCCATCAAATGTGAATCAGTTGGGTCAATCCCCCCAATGGCGGAAAGTAAAGTCTTGCGCTGGGAAGGGCAGTTCTTCAAGACTTCTAACGCAGACATGGCTGCGGGAGATTGGGCTAGGTCGTCTACGATGTTATAGTTTGACGCAGCGCACGCGTTAGGGTTATTGTTGATTCGGCGAAGTGGGAAACGAGGTGCTTTCGCAGCGCCGTCTATGGGAGGCGGAGGTATACGTAACGCCTGATCGGTGGGATGAGCATTAGTGGTTTTGTTCGTGGGATTGGCTTCAGAGGTGGAGCCATATTGGTTCCGACGGGTCTGTAGGTTGACGTCAGCGGATGACATCATCAGTAAGTGGTGGGTACCTGAGTCGAACATGGATTGATCAGGAGCAGCGTAGGTGATCTGTTGTTGTTGGGGTTGCACGTTAGCTTGAGGGGCCAACGGCTGAGTGTTCACCACGCCTTGAGTCGGTAAGGGGTTTTGCAGCACCAAAGGGGGTTGCTGAGGTTGGGGGGGGTTGGGCGGTGCTTGGGGAGCCGCATGCCCTTGGCGATGGGCCTCGTCAACCCAAAGCTGCCGAGCTCGCTCCAAGTGTGGGCAAGCATGGGTGTAGTGTCCATAGACCCCGCAAATAGAACAAGGGTGGTTCGTTCGCAAATTGGGGTTTTTAGCCTGCTTGGGCGGGCGATCAGGGTTTTGATTAGCGGGGGCCGCATTTTTGTTGTCAGGGGGATTAGCCGGTTGACCAGCTTGGTCTGTAGGTTGGTTGTTTCCCCGATTACGGCCCTTGCCGCGGTTCTGTTGGCCCTGGTTACGTTGGTTATTCTGGTTTTGCTGCGGGTTCTGTTGGGCGTAAACTTGCCCTTAGGCAGCAGGTGGATTCTGAGGTTGCGCAGGTGCAGGAGCAGGCTGCGGGGGATGATATGCAGGTTGAGGCTGAGCAGGTGCAGCAACTTGAGGGGGTTGCTGATAGGACTGCGGAGCAGGTTGTGGATGTGCCGCAGGGGCTGCCTGGGGCGGATAATAAGCTGGTGGGGCTTGTGAAGGCGCAGGAGCCGGGGCAGTCTGCTGATGGTAATAAGGCTGAGGGGCGACTGGAGGAGCATAAGCAGGAGTCGCATACCCAAAGCACTGAGGTGGACACGAAGGTCCATGGGAATGGTGATGTGTCATGGGAGCATATGAGTTGGTTGCTCCAGACTGGGAGGTAGCCCTCGACAGGTCGGGGCCAGGGGTAGGTCGTGCTATAGAAAATGGTTGGGGATGCGAAGAAACACGGCCAATGATACCATCAGCAGCGTGGGATTCCCCCGGCGCATCATGATGGGAGGACTCGCCGCGAGGGGCGTCAGGTATAATGGTATAAAGGTAACCCGATTGGGCGTAAATGAGGTCGAACTGTTGTGCCTTAAGGATGGCTTCTTCTTCAGACTGGGGTCTTTCTGAGGCCACATCCTTAGCAATAACAGGAAGAAGGGATTTGAGGAACCAATCTAGGAAGATACGGTCGTCAAGTTTGATCTTGCATAAGCTACGGCGTCGACGCCACTCATGGATGTGGTCCGTGATATGGGTAGCCGTGTTTTGTCTACAAGATAGAAGGATCTCAACGCCCGCGTCATAGCGGACTGGCAACTGGAAGAACTGCAGGAAGGTTGAGGCCAGGGAAGAAAAGGTGGCGTGGGTCCCATGAGGCTGCTCAATATACCACTTGGCTGCAGAGCCAGTGAAGGTGCGCTGTAAGAGACGGAGGCGAACAGAGTCATCCACGATGGAGTTAGAGGAACACCATAGGTGGAAAGACATGATATGGTTTTGTGGGTCCTCACCGGCCTTACCCTCGAACTTAGGGATGTCAGAGGGTAGTTTGGTAGGCATATGAGGCCACATAGGGTCGTGTCGAATAGGATCGTTGGTCAATCTGGCCAGGTCAGGTAGGTTGAGGCTAGCCATGAACGACAAACTGGAAGAAGGCTGTGACACAGTAGTGCTGTGGACCAAGTTGGGGCCAGTGCCCCCAAGTGGAGGGACAAGATGTGAGGTGGTGCCCCCAAGTGGGGGAACTGAGGTAGTGAAGGATGGTCCAGCACCACCATTGGTAGTGTGAGCCACTGATGTAGTAGGGATAGGTATTCCTGCTGTGGGAATAGGTACCGTGAGGGGAACGGTAGATGGTTGCCCCATGGAGGGCATACCCAACACAGGTGTAGTAACTGGTGTAGTAGTGGATGTGCCACCAATGGTCCCTATGACAAATGGAGTGGAAGTCGTGCCAGCCATGGGGCTAGTAGGGGCAGTATAAATAGGGTTCTCAGACTCTTCGTCAGAATCAGAGGTAAAGTAAGGTGCGTCACTATCTGGTGACGGAGACCTACGTCGCTGACGAGTGGAGTCAAGTGACAAGGCTCTAGATCTGTGATGAGTGGTATCAACGGACAATGATCGGAATCTATGACGAGTGGTGTCAAGAGAACCGTGCTGTTGGGGCTCGCCCCTGAGGCGCCGAGAATGTCTCGGGGACTCAATGGTGACGGATGGTGTCTGGTCTCTGTGGGTTGAGGTGAGTATAAAAACAGCTCAAAAATCCTAATGCAACCGAGTGTGCAGAAGGAGAGCTAAAAAGCAAGGCACTCAGGCCAACAACCAACTCAAAACACCCACTGCAGCAGCTGTGCTACAATAGGTGGAGTAACAACAAAGATGGTCAGAATACCAACAAGCAGCAGGTTTCCTAAAAAAGAAAAATGGTGGACTCACTAGACCAAAGGGAGGTAAAGGAGCATGCAAACACCTAACTAAAAGTATTCTGACTTAACTAAACATATCCTCTGCAAGGTGATGAAATCCAAGTCAGACAATATGAGTAGGAAAGCCAAGTGGCTATGATATCCCCCTACCGGGAGGGACACCGGGTAGTCAATCCTAGAAGAATGGCAACTAAGATACCCCGTTCATGACACGTCCAGAAAGGTGAATCTGTCGTTTAGTTCGTTGACCGCAATACCCCTATACAGGGATATCCCGCGAACCGCAAAAGGTAGCCCTTCGGTTACGGAATGGAGTGCGGTATTCCACTCAGGCCTCCGGAACCAGTCTCCCGACTTCAACCCTCCTAAGGGAGAGGCCCTCTGATAAACTGGTCGTGACCGTGCCAAAAAGTACTAGGGGATTTTGGTTCCCTAGTTGGACAACAACTATGTCTCAAGTGAAATAACCAAGGGGTGTTATTGGAAGCCTATCCCCCTGATCCTACCTAACTACAATGATTCTTTTGTGTTCCCCAAGTGGGGTTAGAATGTTGGTTTAATTAGGTACTTTTTAAGGCTCACTTGATTTTATGTGACAGAGTGTGTGCTCGTGAGGTGTTGAACCCAATAGAAGTGCCACCAGGGAGGGCAACTTCCAATCTATCAATAATGCTGAAATTGATTTTTTAAACTTGCAAAATTTTCTGAAATAAAAATACTGAAATTTTAAAAAGATTCTGTAAAAGGAACAGAAATTATGTTGCAGAAAGGCTGTAAGGAAGTGGGCTGCAGGTGGGACAGAGGGCTGTTCAAATGCAGAAAATATTGCAGCAAGAGGGGCTGGGCTCAAAACAGGAAAAGAGCAGAAATCAGACCGCGGGTCTGTGGCAAATCAGAACAGGCCGACCGCGGGTTTGAGGGAAACAGTGGCGGTCAGGTCGCGGCTATCGGGCCAACAGTTGCAGTCGGGACGCAGGAAACAGGGGAAAAGACACAGTCGGGTCGCGGCTATCTGGCCAACAGTGGCAGTCGGGACGCAGGAAAAATGGAAAAAGACACAGTCGGGTCGCGGCAAAAAGGCTAACAAGCGCAGTCGGGACGCCCGAAAGAGGCAGAAAGCCGCAGTCGGGACGCGTGAAAGAGGCCGACAGGCGCAGTCAGATCGCGGCAAACAGGCTGATTAGCCACGGTCGGATCGCAGGTAACAGACTTGAATCCGCCGGCAGAGCGTCGGAAGCAGTCTGAGAGCCACGGTCGGATCGCGGGTAAAGGCCTGAAAGGCGCGGTCGGGACGCGACTGTAGAGGGAAAAAGACGCGGTATGCGGCGGCCGAAAGGGACAGCCGAAAGGAAAAAATTTAAAAACGGAAACCAGAAATTCGAAAACTAGGGGAGTCGCCAAAACTGTAGCTAGGGTTTTACCCCTAGCTTGTGCCAATGAGCACCTACTAAGGAGAATGGACTCCTTAGTAGCAGTTCAATAATGATTAAAAGATTAAGCTAAAACAACAATTAACAAACTACTTTAAGCATTGCATGAGACATAAATAAAAGATGTAAAAAATGGTTTTATATTAATGTTACCTTGAGTGTCAAGGTTGGTGAAGCCCTTTGCAGTGTCCAAGAGGATGCTCCAAGCTTCAGAATGCTCCTTTCTCCTTCTCCAATGTTGGGGATGGGCCAAAGGTGGCTCTCAAGGTGAAAATAGTTCAAAGGTGAACTAGGGTTTCGAGAGAGATTTTGGCAGAGTAAGGGTGCTTGTGATTGTGGATATGGAATAAGGGATCTCCATCACCTATTTATAGTTTTTTGGTGGTGGAGTGCTGACCCATGGTTTTGGGAAACACATGGTTTTAGGCAGCTGTATAGGGTTTTTTCCTCCTTTTCCTCATTATTTTATATTTTTTATTCCTTTTTAGGGGATTTTTGCTATTTTTTGAGGAAAAGGGGGTTTTTTAGCCTTTTTTAGGCTATTTTGATGGTTTTGTGGCCTTTTGGAGGCATTTTAGGCCTTTTGGAGGCATTTTAATGGGATTTTTTGGGATTTTAAGGGAAAAATGGTAGGAAAATGGACAAATGAGCCATATAATGTGGTAAATGAGCTAGTGAGCACTTTTTGGGTGTTAACAGAATGCATGGGAAAAATGCAATCCCGGTCCAAAACGGTTTCATGTTCGATGGTGTTCATTTCTGGCGTCCCATTGAGGTGGAAAAAATTCAGAATTCCGGGGGATTTCACTTCCAAAACTCCCTCCAGGAAGGATTGCAGCAATATGGTAGTTAGAGAACCAGTTCAAGTGAAGCCGAGAAAGCATGGAGGGTGGTAGGCGACAGTTTGGGGCTCATTCATTTGGATTCCCCGGTTGGCAGAGAAAGTCCCTCCCCAGGGGTACTATCACACCTCCAGGACATAGAAGCACAAGTTAATTGGCTCCGAGGGGGAAATTCAGAGCTCAAGAAAGCACTCTCAAACCTATCACATATCACTAGCTCGGAAGCCAGCAACACCAATAGCAAAAGCAAAGAATTCTATGAGAAGCTAGGGGGAAAGATTGACACTCTGCATAGTTGTCTGAGAATTGTAGAAGCAAAGGTTGATTGCATCCGGAGAAGCAAAGAAAATAGCCCAGCTGCGATCACAGGGCTGAAAGACAACGAAGATCCAGAAGCTGGCAACAAGAAGAAGTTTCGTCTCACAAAAATCCTCTAAGCACTGGTCAATTAGCAAGTTTTCTCTTTTTTGAAGATGTGTTTTATATTTCTAGTAGCAGCATGTATAGCCTTATGTAGTTTGTTTCTATTATGTCCTGTCAACTTTAGAAATATTGTGAATTTTGAACTTCAGAAGACTGTTTGGAGGTGCCTCTTCCCCTCTTTTTTGTGGGTGCAGTCTCCCCACCATGATGTAGTGCCACCTTTATTTTAATACAAATATATCCGTTTCTGTAAAAAAAAAAAGATATTCACATTTTTTAAATTTAAATAAATCGTAAATTAAACATCTAAAAAATAATCATAATTTTTAAATATAATACAAAATTATATCACATTCTAAACATAATTTATTCCTTATATAAAAATTAATTTTCCTTTATATAAAAAAGAATAAAAATAAATCTTTACTTATACCAAATAACATAATATACCTTCCTATATATGAAAATAGATGACAGTAAAAATTTGCTTTCAACTAAGATGGTTAGTAAAACGAAGATGGGATAGATCGGCCTTCTCCCTTTGGAATAGATCTCGTTCAAATCTCAACATATAACCACCCGCCCGAATTATCTTGGTCCTTTTCAAAGTCATTGCCATGGAAATGTTAGCTATCTAGCTTGTAAGGCATAGGATTAAAATTTACAGCCACATGCACATTTTTTTTTTTTGCTGTTAAAAAATAGATGATTTTCTCTGCACAATCTTTTATGTGAGATGTTGGCAAAATTGCCCTTCAAAAATACATACATTTTAAGTTGGTAAGGCACAGGTTTAAAATTTACAACCACAGGTGCATATTATTTTTTGTGGTTTTTGTTGTTAAAAAATAGATGATTTTCTCTATACAAACTTTTTTTATGTGAGATATTCGCAAAATTGCCCGTAAAAAATACACACATTTTAAGTTAGTAAGGCACAGGCTAAATGCACATTTTTTTTATGATTTTTACTGTTAAAAAATAGATGATTTTCTCTGCACAAAATTTTATGTAAGATATTAGCAAAATTACCCATAAAAATACATACATTTAAGTAAAATCTTATTTATACATAATCATGTATTTAAAATAACTATACATAAATATTAAAAAAATACTTTTAATTAATATACTAGACTGTGAAACAAAGTGCATTATAAGTTTTTAAAAGTTTTGTTCAAAGTTCATGTGAATTTTGTGCTAAGGTGAATAGAAACTAACTGTCTCTAAAATGCATTTCAATTCCTTCAACCGTAGCAACAATACTTCTCCCTTGTCTTTTACATCTTGGCTATGACATAATAGTGATAGTTCTTAATGTCAAGAAGAGCAATGACCTCACTCTTTTCCACAACTAACAAGTGTTTAAACTTCCCCGTTCACAAAAATATCCTACCATCAACACCATAAATCAAGAATCCACAAAATTTTAATAAAAACCTCGTAAATGAACTCGACCATGAAAAATATGGGATTTCATTGTCATGACCTTTGAAACAGGTGTCTCATCAAGCTTCAAATCCTTAGATATAACCCTAGTTTCCATATCCTGCAAAGCAAAGACATTATTATAAATAATTGTAGAAGGAAAGGAAGAATATGGCTACTCCTAGAAATAAAATATAGATTTAGAAATAAAACTAAATACTAAGAAATTAGTTTGCATCATAATTTCCAGTCCACAATTTAGCTACTCCAACAGGGATATGAGATAATAGCTCAGGTGATTTGAGGATGAATGATACGACCAGAGCTTAGATATAGGAATGAGACTAAGGGAAGGGTCATGAGACTAAGGGAAGGGTCTGCAGGTGGATCCGTTGTTCATCCTACTGGTGGACTACATGCATTCAAATGTCATGTAGACATAAATCCATGCACACATAAATCAATGTGGAGAGCATTTCCACGTGGAGAGAAGGTGGGGATGACCTTGATAAGAGGCCCCTCATTACCCCTCATTAATAGGAAGTTGCAGTGCACAGAAATAGCAGGTGATTACTTGCCTTGCAAGGTAAATTGGAGAGTGAAGTTGTATGGTGGTAAAGTTTCGAAAGAAGATTTTTTTTTTTTTTTTTTTTAATACTCTACAATGATAAAAAATAGTCAATTCAAGGTGATTGTCCAATTATAAAATAGTAATTTCTTTTTTTTTAACTAATTTGAATTACAAATCTTATGTTAACATTAATCTAACTTTAGTAAAAACAATATATTAATTGCAACTAATAGAAACAACCGGAACATATAGTCTCTACCTATGACAGGGACTAATAAAGTTGATAAAACTTACACATTTACAAAGACCCTTACTCTAAATTTATATAAGATTTTCTTTCTATGTTTATACATCAATAAATTAAAAAGACTCATGAAAATTTTTTATATCATAATGTTTTCATGGAAATTTTTTATATCATGATTATTTATTTATGTGAAGCAATAAAATATTTAAAATTCACTAGCCAATGGCTCAAGTGGCTATAAATGTATTTCCCAATTTTAGTTTTTTTATTTTCTGTATTTTATGGAGAAAATTAAGAATAGTACAAAAAGTCTTTGTGGTTCAATACATTCAAATTGAATATTATTATCTTGTTGCAAGTTTTAACATGTATGGTTGTAGGATGAAGGTTCACTAGAATATAATTAAGCTCGAAGTTAATTATTTAGATTGGTTAAAAGAGTAAAAATTATGAAAATAATAATAATAATAATAATAATAAATTTTGAACAAAATTTAAAATTTGTAAAAAATGACTTTTTGTTAAAAAGAAAATTTATCGATATCTTTTCACAATTTTTAAAATAAATTATTTTGAGACACAATTGAATTCAATATGCTTCATCCTCAATATTATTTTTTTAATTTTTCATAAAATTAAGAATTACTTAAAAATACAAATTTTTGTTAAAGGTTTAAGGCTTGTTAAAGTTCATCAAGTCTTTGTGAATAAGAACCACCACCAACTAGATTCCATTCTTCTACATGCAACCTTTAGAGACTTAAATCAAAACCTTCAAAATAAGAAATCACTTAAATAATTCCAATCTCAATTATTCATTCATAAAGTGAAGGTCAAAATCTTGACAAAGTTGTCAAAACATGATATCAATACAATTCTTGCAAATTGAGGTATGAAATCAATTCATATAAGTTCAAATACAACGATGTAAGTGTTATTGAGCAATGAAGAAGTGAAAATATTGAAATGACCAAACCTAACAAAATTACCAAACCTTCATGAAAGGGAAAACCAAACCCAAGAATAAGTAGCCTAAGGAGTGAAGGATCAAAGAAATATAGCCATGAAATCACCTACCAAATCAAGCAAGATAGAATAAAAGAAAACCAAAAGCTAAATACTTACAAAATTAAGATGGGGGGGGCCTTTATTTCATAAAAACCAAGGGGGGGTTGTTGGAGGGCCAGATACAAAAAAATCCAATGCCATCCCATAGTAAAAACACAATCAATTTGAATGGTTGAAATATTAAGGGGAAACAAGTTTGATCCATTTTATTAGAAAATTTGCATCTATAATTCAATTCTTCAACCAACCATGTAAAATGCTTAAATTAACTGGAAAGACAATACCAACCTTCCATAAGATCTTTCCTCTTTGGGTAAAAATAACTCAAAAGATGCACATTTGGGGTTTGTGACACAGGCTTGAATAGAGCAACTCCCTTGCATATCATAATTGAAAAAAACAGAGCCTTCAAAGCCATGTCTAAAATAAACATAGCCGAGACCTAAACCCTCAATATTCTTGCAACATCTTAATTACTATTATTATCTAAGCAAGTTACATGGGACACACTAAACCTCAAAAGATTAAACCCTACATCATGCTTAACTTTCCGAAAAAATTGTTTCACTGGTATTGAAATAGTAGAAATTTTTTATACCTAATGATTCCATGGAGAGAGTGAAAACTTGGGTGATTAATGAGGCAAAGACAACTCAACTTCAATACATAAAAGCTTTCTATGCAGTGAAATTTATCTATTATTGGAATTTCCAATGGGCACCAATTTAGTGGGTTAATAAATGCCCAAAACCAGCATTTGAGACTCTATTCAAAAGTAATGGCCTCTCAAACCCAAAGAAACTCCCTTCTCTTCATTGCAAACCCTCCTTTTGTGGTCTCTTATGTCCAACCCTTCCCACCAAAGCCTCTTAATTTTTCAATGTTTAATTGTATTTGTTTTGTTGCTTTTTATTTTTATTATTTCATTTATTAATATTACATATAATACAATATTTAATTATAATATGTTTATATATATTAATATTATTACATATTATATGGTATAACACAATAATATGTATTAACGTATTAACTATAATATAATTAACATATATAATTATTTATATTACACAAAATTAAGTATATTAATATTACATATTAATTCAATATATAAAAACTATATGATTCCTTTATGGTAAGTTAAGTTATTTGACAGAATCTAGTAAGGAAAATTGCAATTCTTACAATTTACTAAATTTGAATGCTACAAAGGGGTCCCTAAATCCATCTGCAATGTTCAAATTTAGTAAATTGTAACAATGTAGATTAATTCATAGACTCTCCTTAGTGTTAATTGTGTCACTGGAAAATTATATCACACTTTGGTCCATTAATTAGTACGAATTCCACCCATTAATATATAATTCCTTTCTATCCACCATTGTGTTAGGAAATTATCCCTATTGATAGGTAGAATCCCTCTTGGATGTGAGAAGGTTCCCTAGATCCCTAAGCCAAGACAGAAGTAAAAAAAATGGACTCTAACTTTCTCCTAGACCTAGGCTCTATGCATACAACAATGCAAGAAAGAAGAAGAGTGAAGGAGAGTAGATGACTTACCTCCTTATTGATGGTTGTCCTCGCTACTCCAGCCTTTAGGATTGATGTCCAAACTCCAAAGCTGAGTAGGTCCTATCGGGGTCCAACACAAAAGACTACCTTCCTGCTACAAGTTAAGCATAAAGAAGCCTACTTACTTTGAGTGAAACAAGAGTAAGCATGCATGTAAATGAACAAACATATGGGAGAAATAGGCCAAGTTGTATTAATGGAAGGCCACAAAGAAGCATATACAATGGTATACCTCACTTGCGGCAACACTTCCTCAAAGCTTCCGTTTCAGAATCAAGCTAGGATTTGGGATCCCAAACCACCATGGAGAAATGCTTGGATCACAAGAGGATATCATGGACCATGAGAGGATTCACATACTTAGGATGGTATGGAGGAGAGTATTTGAAGGGTAGACCTAATATCCAAAAATCCCTCTCAAATATTGACCCTAAACTGAAGGAAGAGTGGTTGGACGAGATTTTCACTCCCCTAAAGAGAGCCACGGAGCGATAAAAGGGGAGTTGTTGCTCCCTAGACAAGGGGAAGGGAAAAAATAATGGAGATTGTTGCTCCCTAGACAACTTTCAGGGAGTGAAATTTCTTGTTCATGTCTTAAGATAGGGTTGGTTGAAGTGGATCTTGACTTCCTAATGATGGATTTCTCTTCCCAACATGTTTAGGGACCATAAGAGGCTTTAGGTTTCCCTCTAGAACACCTCTAGAATGCACAATAATCATATTTTCATGGTGATAAAATCTACAACTCAAGGAGGACACTCAAATGTGACATTTTTAGGTGTAACACGTGCCCCCTAAAGTATGAGGTCAGAAGGAATTTGATGGATGAAACACTTTACCAAGACATAGATGCAAATAGGTGTTTGGAAGAGAGTAAAAAAGAAGGTACAAGAAAAGAACAAATACTACGTCTATATCATCCCCGACGTAGGCATACCTACACTACTACAAGGTGGGGTTATTTAAGACAATTTTTTAAGATGAAATTAATGTTTTGTCTTAAAATTTAGCTGAGATTGCTTTTATATATTTTAAGATTTGTTAAGACAATGTTTAAGACGATTTTTTAAGATGAAATTAAAATTTGTTCTTTTATATATTTTAGGATTTTTAAGACAATGTTTAAGACGATTTTTAAGACAAAATTAGAATTTGTTTTAAATATATTTTAGGAATGTTTAAAACTATATTTTTAGATAATATTAACATTTCTTCTTAATATTGTTTTTTTTCAAGTTACTATTTTCTTATATAGAAACTGATTTTATGATTTTATGGAGGGAAAATGAATTAGTTATAATTTTATGGAAGGAAAAGGAATTGGGGTTTACAGCTTGGGATGCTTGCATAGATCTGTGAAGCGGTTTGAAGCTGAAGTTAGCTGCATCAAAGCTGAAGGCGTAGCTTGTGTAGATTAATGAAGTGCATGGACCTGCAGCATCAAAGCTGAAAGTGATAGCCATACTTGTGGCTGGACAAACTGAGCTGAAATCTGAGTAGGTAAGCGAAATCTGTATCTATTAATTGATAGTATTATTATTTTGCAAAACTCTGTATGGTTTGACAGAGGCAGTGCTTAGATTGATCTTTGTATTCCTATCTATATACATTTGCTTCTTAATCATGTATATATATATATTCGCTTCTTAATCATGTATGGCGTACTGCATTGGAGGATGGTGGAATGCATTGGAGCAAACAACACGAACGAAATGAAGGATGCGGCTAAGCTGTTCAACCATGTTTTGGATCTTGAAGATCAATATTCTTTTGGTTCAGGTACCCAGAGCTTTTATTTTTATATTATTTCCTCTAAGATTTTCTATTCTCTGCTTTCAGAATCCGTCTTCCTCCTTTCATTTCAAAAATCACATTCATTTTTTTTTTAATCTGCTAAAAGTACTTTCATATATTATTCCCAAAGTACAAACTGATATCCTTTAGTATGTGAGCGAAACACAACATACACATATAACAAGATTGACAAACCAGCTCTATGACATTAGTGAACATGGCTGCCTCGATATTATATCCACCAGTGTCTTAAAATATAGTGAGGTTTATAGAATGAGGACTATTTAACATGCTGATGACCACCACGTAGGGCAAGCAGAAGATGAAGAACTGAACCATCTTCAATGTTATAGTCACGAGCAGTTTTATCATCATTCATTTGCTTTCCTGCATAAATAAGCCTCTGTTTCACAGGAGATATCCCCTCCTTTTCTTCCACTCTCTCGTTTATCCTCTCAATGGTGTCCGTTGGTTCAATATCAATCTCAATCTCTTTCCCAGTCATGGTTTTCACTTTAATCATTGTACCGCCTCTTAGCCTTAGGACAAGATGAAGCGTTGACTCTTTCTGAATATTATAATCTCTATTATAATCTGCAAGAGATCGTCGATCCTCTAGCTGCTTCCCAGCAAATATCAGTCTCTGCTGATCTGGGGAATACCCTCCTTGTGCTGGATTTTGGTTTTGATATTCTCAATGGAGTCATTGCTCTCCACTTCCAAGGTTATGGTATTCCCAGTCAGAGTCTTCACAAATATCTGCATCTTCTACTTTCTTCTTCTTCTTGTCCTCTCACTGTAAAAAAAATCGCATTCATTACATGTCTTTCTTTCTGTTAATTTCTTCATCCTTGCAATGAGGGTTTGGTTCTGCAATTAGTTTCTCTGAGCTTTGCTCTTCTATGCTCTCAGAAACCCCGGAGGGCTTAGTCCTGTCATTTCATAAATCTCTTTTAAACTTTAGTTTAATCATTTTCATTTATGTTTATTAATTCTAACAATTTTTTTTTTCATTTTTGGGTTAGTTGATTTCAAGAATCTCTATTATTCATTTCGTCAATCTCTTTCATTTCTCTCAATTTTTTCGGTCCTGCATGGATGGTTCGGTTCTGTTCTGATATGGGCTTTCTATGTCACATGAGGGATGAGTAAAAAACCCATAGGAAGACCAAAATAACTTTTGGTCGAACACAAGTCCTTCAATAAATCGTAGAGTCGAAAAGCTCGTGGCTTCCAAAGCTGGTTCACCGATCATATATGCCGACCTCGAAAAACCTTCTCCAAATTAAAGGAATTTCTCACCGAGGGTAAAAATTTCGTTGTGTGGATTAAACCTCCTCCATTATTTCGTAATCATTAATTATTTATTTGCTTTATGGATATGTGAAAAATGGAGAGGCCGGAAAAATCTATGTTTGTTTTTTCCTCTTATTTTATGGTGCTCAGAAAGATATTTCCCTGGGAGACACCAAGACACTTATATGCCGTCTATTACAGGGTATGGGAACCGCACACTTGGCTACTACAGGGCTCCTGGTGGTGGAAAATATCCTTGAGAGATTCGAAGATGTTTCTGACAATAGAGATGGGTGCCTTCATATTTTAAAGGAACTGATATTTCTGGACAAAGTTGTTAAGAAGATCCAGGAACGCCCACAGTTGCAGGAAAGAATGCACGATCAAGTCAAAGATTCAACAGAATTGATCGTTGCCAGGGTCTATCAAGTGCTGTTCTCAAATGGATTCTTCTATATTTTCCAAGTGAATGATTCACACTCTAAATCTTATTAGTTATTAGTTTAGTAATGTGTATATAGTAGACCTTTTGTCTTAAATCAATTTGGAAGGACTTTGTTTAGTACGTAAAGATGATGAGTGCTTTAATGGAATTTGACGTATTTGCTTATTAATAAGGACTGTGTTTAGTACCTAGAGATGATGAGTGCTTTAATGGAATTTCACGTATGTGCTTATTAATATGTATATGTATATAATAAAGGAGTAGTTTAACAGATGGATTATTCAATTCACTTTTTTCCTAAATCCAGTGACTCTTTTATGCCATTCTAATAACCTAAAATTGTACTTTTAACAATTTTTATATAATTTTTTAACTATAAGATAATAAAAGGAAATAGTCCTTTAACCTACCTACTTGTATAATAAATGACATTTGTCTCAATCCATCAATAAGCAATGGAAAAATCTGTGTTCAGTACTTAGATATGATTGCCTTAATAGAATTTCATTGTTTCATTGCAGGTTCTTCTCTAGTTCAGTTAACAAGAACGAGCTGGGTGAACTTGCACAATACTTAGATGCTATGTACAAGCATATTTATATCCAAATGGGTATAGAAATATATGATGTTAGTCATTGTCATAAGGAAAATCTCTCAAGGCGTTATCCTGAAAATGCGGTGAATATGTTGTCAAAATAATTAATTATATTTTGTTTGAAGTTAGGACTTATAAAAAACTTTAAAGGATGGGTGTGATGTTTGATGTTATTCCAATAGTTAGAATTCAGGAGGCCATCAGAGAAGTTGTTGATTTATTGGAATGGGGAAGCGAAAAGCAGTCACATTACATGGTTTTGTTGGGATGGGTAAGACAACTCTCGCAGATGCTGCTTTTTTAGTGGTTAACATTGAAGGATGTCAATATTCGATGGTTCAACTCTTTGAAAACATAGAGTCACCTCCAAAAATAATAGAGATGCAAAAATTGATATTAAAATATTTGATGGGATCTGAAAATATTCCCCGGATCATAAAACATGAAGAGGGACAGCGAGAGCTGAGCCACATGTTAGAGGAAAAGACTGCATTTATTTACATTGATAATGCTTTGAGTGAATCTGAGCTCGCAAATTTAGATTTCATTTTACTGTGTTAGAATTTAAATACATTTGGAGTAGACACTCTAACTATCTTTTGTGTATGAATTAGATTTCATTTCACTGTAGTTTAATTGAAAATATTATGATTTTGTGTTTGATTTTTTAGATTTTATTAACTGTGTTAGAGTTTAAATACGATGGATGCTTTTGCAGTAGACTCTATCCATCTTATGTGTGTGAATTAGATATCATTTCACTGTGTTAGAGTTTAAATATGAATTAGATTTCATTTCTCTATGTCATAGTTTAAATACGAGGAATTATTTTGGATTAGACACTCCATGCATGAATTACCTAGGGTGATTGATAATCATACCAATTTACTGGGAAGACAAGAGGCATATAACTTCAGTCTGATTCTTTTATCTTTGTCGCCATTCGATACCTTAATAACCAGTTATGGATACGTATTTCTCCTTATCAGAATGCAAGGAGAAGTATTTCTTGTTATCAGAATGCAAGGAGCAAGAGCCAGATTCATCCCAAGAGTACCCTGTTTGAGCAGGTCGAGCGAGAGCGAACCTGGTTTTCTCATTCCTTGTCAAATGAGAGTGAGAGCTAGGTGTTAGAATATCACCGATACCATGCCCGTTTTCGATCAACCTACTTGAACTCGATACCCTGTTTGGCTAAATTTATTTTTCGATTTCATGAATAATATGGGCCACTGCAACTTTGAAGTTTTTGGTTGTCGCCCATATATATAGGGAGAGGATGGTTGAAGATTGAATAGTATGTATTTAAAATTTATTGAGAGCTGACAGAATCACTCCCACCGTGCTTTCTTCTTTTCCTTTATTTAAAACGAATTGGAAGAATTGTATTTGCATATTTCACTCTCTTCATCATTCTCTAGTGCTTTGGAATTGTATTTGCGTGTTCATCATTCTGAAGGCTATATTTATGGAACAGTCGACAAATCTTCGAATACTGTTTATGATGGTATATGGGAAGGTAAATATCTCGTTCAACTAATTAAAAAGGTGGAATGGCGAAATATATGTTTATGGCGATAAGTCACTGAATAATGTTCTCCTAACTTGCTGCAAAACCATAATCTACCAAATGGTAATTGAATATGCGCCAAACATGGGTGGTTCCAAGAAACAGTTTCATTAGTTTTGTTTTCTTGGTATTGAAATTCTCGATCTATTTCTATATCTGATGAACTCTTTGTAGTGAGACATTTATTGACATTCTTTTTCTTTTTGTTCTTTATTGAGACATTTATTGACTTACGACCGTTCCTGCAATGAATATGCCCAAGAATCTCGAGAATATGCATGTCTGTGAGGTGAGGTTTGCATTTTGTAAAAAATATGTAAAAATTATTATTTCCGTCACTAGTTTGCAAAAGTGTCTGTAAAAAAAATGGTTGTGTTGAAGAGGAGAAGCACTGAGGTTTATCCTTACGAAGAAAAGGAAGATGAGGGCATTTCTTGGAAGAAAAGAGAAGACAGTGGGAGGCGCGCTACTAGACTTTGAACTGAATTCCTTGGCCCGTTTTTCAGCGAGAAAAATCCCATTCCTCGGGATATACAGCTTGAAGCTTAGCTGGAAGATGCAGAAAGAAGGTGGCAATTGATATGGGTGCAACCTTTAATTATGGCAAGTAAGCACACTCGGTCTCCACCATAATGGCCTGATTGATCACTTTCAATGTCATTGACCAAGCCTACCTTCTTTCTTCCAATTCTTATATAGAACATATGGAACTATCTATTGATTTTAAGATCAATGAGTATTATAACTGCATGCTCCATGAGAACTACATAAGAATGAGTGAAATATGCTTTTTGTGTTCATTGGTTTAAGAAAACTCTAAAAAATACAATTATTCTTTTTGAAAATGAAGTTGTAGGGTGTTAGCTCAATGGTAGAACAGGTGCATTATATATAATGCAGAAAATTGGTGGTTCGATTCCACCGTTCCCTCATAAATATTTGCATTCTATCACTATTACATAGAGTGGGTATTATGACAATATTTGACACAATATTTTTGTAAATTGTCTCAACTTAAGACAAAAATAAATTTGTGTATTGTCTTAAATATTGTCTTTAAGGGAGTGTCTTAAACTATTGTCTTAAATTTAAGACAATAATTTAAGACAATAGTTTAAGAAAATAGTTTAAGACACTCGCTTAAAGACAATATTTAAGACAATACACAAATTTATTTTTGTCTTAAGTGAGACAATTTACACAAATATTGTCTTAAATATTGTCTTAATACCTCACTGTGTGTAGTAGTGCCATTCTCAAAACAAATTGACTCAAAGTATGGTTGTTGACCAATACATTGCAGATCCATGATAGTATTGACTCAGGATATGGCCACCGACATACAATGTGGATCCATACCTAACATGAGCAATAAAGATCATGACTACACTAATACAAGGTAGATCCATGATATAATGTGGATATAATTATGACACAACCACAAACCAATACAAAGTGGATTTGGGTGACAATATCGATGCCATCATGATGTCCATGTAGGAACCTACTAAAAAAATCTCCATCTCAACTTGAGTAAAGTACATAACAAGAGTGTCAGTAAAAGTATATGTTATTAATTAGACATTTAAATTGTCAACCGAGGGCTCATAAGCTTCGAAGTGGCAGCACAATATATGCAGGATTGAATATTGACTTAATCTAACTTAATGCTGACAAACACACTTTAATTGCCAACGTGGACTATGAAATAAATTTTCTATTCCTATCTCAAATTGCAAGGTGTGCTAATCTACAAATTAAGTACTAATTACAATTTAATTACAAATTATAAACTAATTTTATAAATCCAATTACAAACTAATTTAAAATCACCTACTTTCGTCAGCATCTAAGTATTCTAAAACTTAAAAACTAAATCATTACTAATTTACCAAATAAAAAACCTACTTTATTAATCCAAACATCAAAAATGAACTACAAACTGAAGAAACCAAACTAATTAATTAAACTAAGATAAATTATAAATTAAACTAATATAAATTAACTAAATTAAATTACACGCAGATATAAATTTCAAATTAAAAAAATTACAAACTAAAAATACAAACTAAATTAAAAACTACAAATTAAATTACAAGCTACAAATTAAATTGCAAACTAAATTATGAACTACAAATTTGAAACTAAATTACAGTTATATTAAAAATAATATGACCTATGCCCAAACTTTGACATCTCCTCTACCAGTGCAATTCTAGTTTCTGAATTTTTATAATGTTTACATAGGAAAGGAATCTAAAAATTCGGTTTCAACAAATCAATAAAATATTCTAAATATAAAAACTCTCCAATGCCTTTGCTAAACTCCTCGAAATTGTTGAATCGATTGTTAATTAAATCCCAGAATAGTGTGTTAATAGTTGATCCGTTGAAGCCTATGTGTGATGTTTTTTTATATATTAAATTCTGCATGATTTGTATATAATTAAAAATCGAGTAACGATCCAAGGTGGAATATAACTACACATGGGTCATCACTGCAAAGCCTTTAACATTTCCTTCTTTGTGAACTATATGATCCATTTTCACCCGATACCTTATACCTACATATGATACATAATTAAAAGTCAAAACAAAGTTATTTTGATGACATGGCAAATCTTATTTGTTTTATGCTAAAGTCAACACAACTTTCCATGAGTGCTATGTTTAAGTGGCATAACAAATTAATATATCTAAGTGGATTTCCAATAAATAATTATCATGCCTTAAATTGGATTTAATTAATAACAATTTTGTTTTATACCTATTTTAAATTTAAAACATTTTTTTATAAAAAGGTAAAATAATAATTATTTTAATGTATTACTTTTTTTTCAGTTTATTTATTAATTTAAATTTAAAATTATGTAAATTAGTGTATTACACTCATGATCAAGTCATGATTTTAATTTGCATATGGAGGCATTACATGACGAACAAGAACTAGAATACAAAGGTAAATTAGTTCATTAACACTAGAGAACCGACAAGAGGTATGCCAAGCCCAGTGCAAAATTCAGTACCTGAAGAAGTGTCAAATGGAGTACTGCAATGCTTACTATTTGCACAATATTACATTTAATACATCAAAAGTAATATATTAGGCTTCTTTTACGTTTAAGAGTTTTAATTAATAAAATAAAGTAAAAGATAGCCTCTTTAAAATAGATGTACTAAATTACGAGTGAATGACATGTGAAATTAGTGAACATAAGTCATGAAAAGGTGAAATTTTGGAGCCCATCAAAGAGTCCCCAGCATCTTCAAACCGGTCGCGAAATGATGCGGTTATATCCATGTGAATAAAGGTTCTGAAGTCGAACATGGTACAAATCACTTGATTACTAATCATTAATGAAAATCGTTAACAAGTTCAAGGGAAATCACCAATAATGTCAATGACTCCCAAGGTTTCCTAGTACATTCCAACAAATGTGAATAAGTGAGATGGAGTCGAACACTCTGGGAATCTACCAATCAAAGGTCAATGATGTAAACCTACTGTCAAAAACAAGGAAAGCTTCCATTGAGGCATGCATGACCCAAGGTACTAAATGTTTGCTAAGTCTAGTTCCCGGATGATGTGTTAGAGTCAACATGAATAGACTCATCAAAGGAAGGCCATGATGTATCCCACATCATCGACACGAAACCGACATAGGAAAGTGGTGTAAAATGGTGGATCAAATGAGCATAGTATTACACAACTATGAAGGTTGATAGAACTGCAGAAAGGATAACTCAGGTTAACTTCCCTTGAACATTGGATTACACGACAAGTGTCTTGACAACATTGACTTAATGAGGAAGAGACCAAAACACAATGCAACGATGGCTGAAGCCTTATTTAGATGGATCAAAGGAGTAATATGACTCATAGAATTTGGTATGACTTAGAGGCAAGAAAATTACCCAACTGTAAGGCAAGACACAAATAGGATCCATGTTTCAAGGGTGACAACGAGCTAACATAAAGCTTTCTAACAAAACTAACACAATTTCCCCAATTACCCACCCATCATAATCGATGAGTACCTCTTTATTTTTTAATGAGCTTGAGGATGATAATAGATGCTCGGTATAACTCATCTTACATGATTCCCTCAACATATATTTAACAAGCCTAAAGCAGGAGGGGTTCAGTCCCATATGGGCCTTTCAATGTATTGTTTTATGAGTCCAAAGAAGGTAAAATCGTTGATCTTTTCACATTTAGAGAGTCTCAAAAGAATCTAAAGAAGACTAAACAATGTTTTTTTTTGCAAATTTAGTCTCATTGGCTGAGAATTAGATGGCTCTGCTAAAGCCTTTCCTTGGTCAGTTGTTACCTTTCTATTTCTCAAATTATGTTGTCTCTGAAATTAAAAAATTGCATTTTGGAAACCTCTTTGATATTGTTCAGACTCTGACTCTTCTAGACTGCTATCTAATTGCAAATATGATTGATCATGTTCTTCTTTAGTCAAATAAAATTAGGGTTGCATCTGATCAAAGAGGTGGATCTGATCTTCAGGTTGTCCATCTTCCTCTTCTTCTTCAGCTACCAAATTTTCAGCAAAGGGTGTTCTTATTGTCTTATTTTATGCATTTCTAGGGTCCCTTGACTCTCTTGGTCTTCCCTGTGGGGCAGGAGGTCTCTTGTAGTTCATGCTTCGAGCTTGAGGTTCATGATTTTCTCTACCAAGGGTTTTGTTATCTAGGGACATCCTATCCACCAGTATTTCCATCATTTTCATCATCTGTTCAAACTTGGTGTCCATAGATTGGGAGGTGGAAGGCTGGCCTATTTCATTGAATCTCTTTTTCTCAGTTTCATTTATGTTCCTTATTTTACCTTAGGCCATCATATTAGATTTTACTTCAACAACATCTTTCAACATATCAGGAAGGGTGTCAAATCTCATTTGTCTCAACATGAGAGGAAAGACACTATCAAAACAATTAGCATAGTGAAGTTTGGCTGCACCCACAGGGGGTTTGATTTCCATAGGGATAGAATTGTACATTTTCATGAACCTGGCTGAAAATTCTTGGACAGTATCAACATTATTTTTCTTCATGTTTTCGTATTGAGTGAGAATTTGGAGAGGTTTTTGTTTATCTTTCCATCTGGCTAGGAAATCTTGTTCCAACCTCTCGTAGGTAGAAATATGTCAATTTGGAAGGGCTTTGAACCATCTATTTACTTCCCTTGAAAAACTTTGGGAAAATAACCTAATCTTGTCATCATCTTCATCTATCTCTTCAAGATCTATGAAGTCATTAAAATGGTCCACATGTTGTTGTGCAGTACCACTCCCTTCCCCATCATATCTCGTGAGACGTTGGGCATATCCCACAGGTAGATCATGGAGGTTGGCAGGGAGGGATAAAGGAGAAAATATGGAAGCCATTGCTCTTAGGGTTTGCTTGGAACCAGGAGGATTATTTGGAATAGGTTTAGAAGCAGGGCTAGGTATTACAACATTGTGACCTGGAGTAGGATGGGTGATCGGGATATTTGTCTACATGTTGGTTGCTTTAGTGAAGGGGAACACGTCACTGCTTTCTTCTTTGGCCTCTAAACTCTCCCATAAAGCACTCAAACAATGGGTTTGGAACTTTTTCAGATCAAATAAGGTTTCTTTCATATCTGTCTCAGATTTAGTCATAAATAAGGAATTCTCAAACTTTAAATCAAAAGAGACAATATCTATCGTCTGGGATTCTTCTTCAGGTCAAGAAAAATATCTGGTTAATGGAGGAATACCTTTTTTTTCTTCCTTCGCTTTCTGGATGATCTTTTTTGGATCTGATACGAACTGTGTTGGTTCAGGATTCAACTGACTTCTAGTAGATATCCTTCAGGAAGCCAGAGTTCTTTCAAGAAACTCACCAAGTGTCTCTTGTGGGACTGAAAATTTGAATATTGGAGTCGCCAGGGAACAACCTTATGTATTTGATTTTATGTTTTCCCTCAGAGATCTAATTTGATTCCTTGTAATTATTTTTCTAGGGTAAATAAGTTCTCTGTTTCCAAAGTATGGTCGCCAGAAGTTATCACTTAGGATTCTTCCAGGTTGCGGTAGAAGGGATCACTAAGGTAACTATTTCAAATACACTCTTGTGGATGGAAACTAGCCTTTCCAAACACAGAGGGATCTCTCTCACACAACTCTTTCAGCACACAAAATTTCACTTGAATTGGATGGTTGTGTATTAATAGTGGTGGATAGACCTTCAGATAAAGGGTATTAGGGATTTCAATTGGTTGGGTTGAGGATAGGTATATCACAAGGCATGGAGTCAAACTTTCATAGGTTTTATGTCACAGATGATTGATTGGACTATAATTTGATGATCATAGGAAAGATAAATGAAGTTTTTTCACGTCAAAAGAATATCAGAAGATGGTAGCAGAAAGGGAAACAAAAATACATCATAGAGTTAGAGCAAATTTATGAATGAATTCTAACTTGCAATTTCAGAAAGAAAGAGTGGAATATCTAATCATATGTATTTGAAGCATCAAATGATAGACGAATTTCAGAACATGTCATATTGATTTAAACACTTCAAAAGAAGACAATCAATGGAAAATACAAGCAAGGAGGACATGCACAGGAATTACAGACATCAAAACATTCATTTCAAGAATTTCTGCACCAAAATTTAAGTTGTCACATTACTCAAAGGATGGGTTTCATTACATACTTAGATTTTTCTTATCTCAAAATCCCAACCATTGGGTCTTATTCAAAACCTGCCTTTATAGGCTTACAAAAATCAAAACCTTATCAACTACTTCAGCCATATGTGGTTTTTTATTAAATTCAAAACAACAACTGTTGGTAATAAATCAGATTAACTGTTAGTCTTGTGGACTGTTTATTAAAAATAAAATAAAAACTGGAAGTGATGTGGCTATCTTACTTCTTCCCTGCGAGCTACTCATACCAACTGCTTCTTGATCTAGAGATGAGCCGATGGGAAAATTCAGTGTGCTTCCAGTGTAAAACTCGGGTTGTTGAACTACCTGTTGTTCTTAATATTGTGCGATTTCAGGATGATTTGTAGGGATTGACGTATTGTGACATTCTTTTTCCTTCAGATCGACTCCCAGTCGCGGAACAGGCTATCTTTTCTTCTTGTTCTACAATTTATTCCGAATGACCAACTTCAGTCTGCAATCCACAATCTGCAAGCCACAATGGGGGATTCGAAAGTCGGCACTCCAATGCACAACCTCAAGAGATTACACGTTCGACTTCCGCAATCTGCAATCTGAAATTCGGGCATCGAAAATTCAGAACGCCAAATTGACAACTTTGAATAAATCATGCCTTCGACTTCCGCAATCCACAATGCCGGAGTCAGAAATCGGAACCCCAAATTCCACTTCGAAGAAATCACGCCTCCAACTTCCGCAATCCGCAATGCAGGAGTCGGAATTTAGAACCCCAAATTCACCACTTTGAAGAATTTACTCCTCTGCAATCCACAATCCAACATGCGGGAGTCAGAAATCGGAAATCCAAATTCAAAGTTTTGAAGAATTGACTACTCCGCAATCCGCAATCTGAATTGCGAGAGTCAGAAATCGAAACCCTGAATTCTCAGTTTTGAAGAATTTACTCCTCTGTAATCTACAATCCAAAATAAGGGAGTCAAAAATCGAAAGCCTGAATTCAAAGTTTTGAAGAATTTACTCTTCCGCAATCTACAATCTGAAATGTCGGAGTCGGAAAGTCAAAACTCCAATGCACAACTTCGAGAAAATTAATCCTACGACTTCCACAATCTACAATATGGGAGTCGGAAAGTCGGAACCCTGATGCACAACTTTGAGAAAATTACTCCTCCAACTTCCTCAATCTGCAATGTGGGTTCGGAAAGATGGAACCTCTGCAAAATCGCTCTACGACTGTCTATCTAGATCTGTCTCCAATCTCGACGATTCAATCTCTTAAGAGAGGAAGACCTCCTTTTTATCATTTTTCTTACTGTGGCTTGCTCATCCAGTCGGAAGCGATTAATACTTAGCCATTTTTTGGGAGTTTTTGCCTCTTCTTTTGGAGTAAAAAGTTCGTGGGTAGGCTTGAGATTTCGGTAGGGGGTGCCCTTTCCTTCCCTTGTGGGATTTTTCTTGGAGGTGTTAACAACAATAATAAATAGAGAGTGACTAAGAATACATCGAATAAGAAAGAGTGAAATATGATAAGGAAGTGGATAATTCTACAAAAAAATCTAATCCCACCCTCATTTGTTGAATCCTTGAAGTGGAAACAACAAACAAAATCAAAGAAAAATCATAATCCAACTTCAACTCTACTAAACAAGAATATTTCCTTCACTAAGATAATTAATGTCTGCTCTCCTCCACTCACACGTGGAAGGAGATATAGTTAGGAGAAGCAAGGAAAGAAGCCATGGATGTTTCTCTAATTCATATTGTAATTTTTGTATTTTTTTGTATACTGTTATGCAAGCAATTTGTGAGTATTTACTCATTATCTAAAAAATTTGTAAGGAGAATTAGGGGGGGGAATAAAATGGTGCATTATCCCCTCCTAGATATTTGAAGGGAGGAAGATTGATCCTTTGTGTGTCATTTTCATTGAATTTTTTGGACTTTCCTTCTACTGGACTTGAAGCATCTTTTTTAATATAAAACTGCTACCCATTTCTGTAAAAAAAAGTATAACTTTTAAGACCAACAAAAATGATTAAAAATATTAGTCACTGTTGGAACATTATATCCATATAGACCTTGTTCATAGCTTAATCATGCACTCCATGCATTCATTATTGAGTCTCATAGCACCTAGACTATGTTTTTGACCCCTGAGTGCTTAATATTGGTCATCATTAGCTTCCTTATCCACTCAGAGCGCCTTATCCACATCATTTATGATCTAATGTGCCCTCATGGATGATTTTAGGAATTAGTTGATTCGGTTCCTTTATTTAAGGTGCCTTGTCCCCTTGATTGCCTAGTTAACTGACCCTTCTACCTAGTTTCACTAAGACTGTAACATCCCAAAATTTAAAAATATTCGATATAGCTTTTAATGCGTAATCTAACTGTGTGGAAATATAATAAATGTTTAAATGTCGTCTTGTTGTACTAAATGCAGTGTTAGTCAAAAGTGTAGTGTTTACGACAAGATAACTAATATCTTCTTTTGATATTAAACTCACTCAACTGTACTTTCACCATTCTTTTGTCGTTGATCCAATGATATAAGTTTATATGTGTTTAACTATTGTTCTTTTGTTTGATGATGAAGGGGTCCTATGGATGCCCCGAGGCTTACTTAGCATTTGTGCTAAAGCATTTGAATTGTCCTTTTTCGTAGAATACAGGTAAGAGATTTTAGTGTTTACAACATGTGACCGAAGAGTTTCTAACTAGTTTCCGTGTCTCCAAAGTCTTAATGATTTAAGAGACATAATGTCGAATATGCTATTGGTGAGAACTTTAGTTATCCTAGTTTGTAAAGGATAAGTATATCATTTGTATTATTCAAAATCCCTATATCAACCTTTTATTTATTTGTTCAAACAATGAATAGGATCCAGATAACATAGTTTAACTCTATGTACTGTTATTGTGAGTTTCTATTGATGCAAATTATTGGAACAGCCAATGTCTATAAGTAATGGCTAAATGCAATTGAAATACAATATCGATATGCAATTCTTGATATATATTCTAATGCCTAGGAATTATTGCAATTCATAACATAGTTAATTGCTAACCTATGAACTATATACAAACTTCTATTTAATTTTTATACTATATTGAAATATATATATATATCAAATCTTATACAAAATGCTATGAACAATAACTATATAGTATTGTGTGTGTGCAGTTACATGACCCTATCTGACATTATGGTTTCCTAGCAAATGAACCCGACACCACCTTGACTTACCACAAGGTGTTATTGCATAACCAAATGGTGCGTTTGATCAACAACTCAATACATTGTATAATCGGTTGACATTAACATTATCAAGGTATCGTGCTGGAAAGCACTTGGGCTTCCCTTTGCATTTAATACTTCCAACTGTCGATACAGTGGAATGTCTCAATGGACAATGTCGTGGTGTTATGCATGTGATGGTGTGGTGATGTTTCAAGCGTCGTGATGAGCTGTAAGTGATTTGGTTCGAAAGTTAACCGATCTGTCTTCCTCGGTGGCTAAGGTAATGATGGTGTCATTTAATGTGGTTTTTGCTTGGGTTTACATGAAAACCTTTCGGTGATATCCACTCTTGATCTATCAAGGGTTTGGATTTGGGATCTAACCCTACCACCAATGCACTCTACGAAGTTACTGTTTTCCTTGGCTTTCGGTGTAGTGGCTCTGAGGAGAGGCCGACAGGTCGAGAGCCTTCAGGGTTTTGTTAACAGGTTTTTTTTGTGAAGTGCCTACGGTTTGAAACCATGACCTAATATTAGCTTAAGGGCCGATACACTCCTGGTGTTTTACAGTAGCAGTTTGTAAATAAAGTTCCAAAATGAGCATCAGAATTCTTCGTGAAAGTTGGTTCAGTACTTGGCTTTTCATGTCTATTAGGTGATAGTGTTTAGGGTTGATGCCCACCCTTCTTCGCATTCAATGGTGGAGTAATGGTTACAGTTTGTACTTCCTTGGCGTTCTGCTCCAGTGATAACTTAAAAATTTAATGGTTCTTGGTTCAAACCCTGAGTCTTCCATTCTATTTTTGAGAGTTCAGTTATTGTTATTTCGCATGCCATGATCTTTTTAAAACTCGTTTTGACCACTACTGTGTTTGAATGGAAGGTACCTTCGTCGATGGCTTATCATCTTAGGTTTTGGTAGCTGGCAACTGCTAATAGACCGGTAAGCTTCGGTGGTTACTCGTTACTCCGGTTAGATGACAAGTGGACCTTCACTGTGTTCTTTGTCGAGAGATCATGTTTTCTTGGGCTCTGAGGGTGACCTTCGTCGAAATATTTGTGAGCTTGTTTTGACAGTTTGGGGAGGATGAAACCCTTGACCCATTCATCGTTGTTTTCAGTAGTACTTGTTTTCCATTGTAAAATCTATAAAGAAAATACTTAGGAGAGGGTTTCACCCTTCTATTGTTCTTGGTAACTGTAAGGATTTGTGTTTTCATTCGACCTATGTTTGTGTAGATGATACTGTGAGCGTTGCTCTATTTTGTGTAAAAGAAGCGAAGCCTAATGTTTGCAAATATACTGTGTATTTGATAATACAATAGCTTGTTTTCCTACTTTATCGTGTCTGTGTTTGTGTTCAAGAGCAGGGCTCCAGTTTGTATGCATTTGATATTTTTAACATTTTTGCCACTATTGTATTTTATGAAAAGCTCGATGGCTAAGGGTTTAGCCCTGTATTAAAATGGTCAACCCTAATGTGGGTTCTCGGAATTGTTCTGCTGTTATGATAACAAATTTTTTCACTTCTATAAATAGATATCTAGTTCGAGCAAATCGTATGGTTTACTGTTTAATAGTTTTAAGGTGAAATGTAAGAATGTAGTCTCGTGTTGATGCTGAGATGCTCTTAATTTAAGTCTTAAGGAATGTAATTGACAATCATTTTCAAGATTAAGCTCATGGAGTTGAAAGGGTTTCTCGTCGTTCATGTCTGTCGATTTTAAGTGTTGGTCGAGAGCCAATGTTTTTCTGTCTACAACTATGTAATGAGATTGTATCTAGATTCATAATCTGTTTTAACTGAAGGTGTTTGAACCTTAACTAAACTATAAATCTAAGAGTTAGGTGTTGATACTTCTAGGGTTTGGTCAACGAAAACTCTGTTTGTATAACATAATGATTCTTTTTTTTAATAGTTTTGATAACTATGGAAAATGATGAAGCCCTAAGCTAGGGTTTCTAATCCTATAATGAATGTAATGGTATTAACTGTAGTTTTAAATAAATAAATAATATAACAAAATGAATACTATGCATAAAAATTAGTACTAAATAATTATGCATTGTCGAAATAGAAAGAGTTATGTTTGTTTATGCGATTATATTTACTTGCTAGCAGTATTGAATAACAGTAATATGTACTTAGGAAGTAATTGCTTTACAACTATTATTTCAATAAAATTTGTGAAATAAAAATACAGTGAACCTGAAAACATTTAACTGATGAAAAGAATGATAAGGAAAAGACATAGAATTATATTATTTAATTGCAGAATATAAATGGTAGGAAAAACTAATGAAATACAACAGGGTTGATCTTCTCATTCATCTGGCAATATGCCTATCAATTTTATCTACCTTAATCTCTTCTCTGTACTAGAGTACGATGCATATCCATTAGCATGGGGAAAAATGAAGAGAAATATTTTATTCAATTCATCATACATAATCATTACTATGCAGAATCCTAGTTAGCTCAGAAACTAAAATAAATGCATTTGTTCAATAATATCCTTGGAAACAGTAAATCAATAATTGCAGATAGAAATATTAACTACTTAGAATAGAAAATATAATTAGAACCTGTAAATGAAGATAGGGCTGACAAACACCCAAGGAGGCCTGTTCCTCCCACCCTTTTCCAGAAGAAGCAGCCAAAACTACTTGCTTCCTTTGGACCCCCGAGCTTGCTTACTAAACCACTAAGTAGATGGAATCTGTGTAGAAGCAAGGCACTCAGTAATATAACTTCTGCACTCAGCAGTATAACTTATGCACTCAAATATGCCTTCTGCACTCAGCAATATAACTTCTGCACTCAGCAGTGTAACTTCTGTATTCAAATATGCCTTCTGCACTCAGCAATATAACTTCTGCACAGACTAGTATAATAGGAAGACTTACACCATGATCAAAAAGTTAACATATCCCGTCATGGAATCTCTTGGGTGCAAGCACAGCAAAACCCTAAGGTAAATTTCCTCATCAGGAAAAGTGATGAACCTCACTTCATAATTCGATGGCTCTTATATAGACTACCTAGGTCTTTAGTGGTCAGTTTTGAATAAATGAGCCTCAAGCTCTAGTCCCACCTAAGGCACTATGACCACATTTCAAGGGAGTTGTCCCATACCAACAGCTAGTTAGTTGCATCATGATGCTGCCACTTGTCCATTACCTTCTACCCCAGATTCCATTCCACCTAGTGGGTCAATAAACTCTCTTTCAACAGTCTCCTTAGGTGTTTGTCTCCTATTTAATTTATTAAATAATAAAATATTGTGCAATTACAGTCATCCTTGGACACTTGTCCAATATAGAACTTTACAATAAAAGTTAACATAATGTTTCCAACATAAAATGTTTTTCAGTAAAAAGGGTATGTTACAGAGACTAAGTGAAATAACACCATTTTTTACCACTAAAATTCATCTAATGTGCCTCCTTGATTTCTACTTCCCTAATTTCTAGTATAGTGGCTCAATCATGCGCCAACCACCTTCAGTTAACTGGCCATTCATCATTAGTTTCCACTAGCTCTTGTCGGGTGATGGATCCAATGCAAACTAAGCCTGTCTCTTCAGTGGAATTCGAATTCCATTAGAGGCTCATGAAGTCTATTGCATGTAATCTTATTTGATTTCCCACATCTCGTGGATGAATAATATGAAAAGTTTTTACACTCAAAACTATCTTTTCTCTATGATATCCTTCTCTATTTTTTCTGTAGATCTATGTTAAACTTTTGAGGATATTTAATTTTACTGCCGGAGATCGATCTGTGTGAATAATTTCACATGGTATTATAGAATACCATCTATCTATTTCATCTCAGATACTTCCATTGATGCACTAGAAGCTACGGAGTGTCGACATAAATAGTTGGGAAAATAACCTTGATAGCCTTGGCTTTGCCAAGGAAATCTTCCCAGGTGTGACAGACTCCCAAATGTGATCATTGTCAAAGTAGATATTGAGTGAGATGATTATATTAAAATTTCTTCCAAAGTGTTTTTATTACAGGTTACAGGTCCCAGGCTCATAAGGAGTGCAATTGTTGAATATGGAGCAGTCCCAACATATTCTTCTTACTCCATTCAATTACTTTGATTGGAAAGCAGAGATAGTGATCCTTCTAAGAAGCAAATGGATTTACAGAGTCACCATGGGCACTGAAAAATGATCCAAACTCAGCATTTGAGAAGGCCAAATGGTTCAATAGGATGGATGAAGCATATGGTCTGATATGCCTCATTACTTGCATATATCTTCCTTTTCACCTCGATGGTTTACCACTCCAAATCAAGTTTGGATAAAATTTGAAACTCTTTATGGAAAGACAAATGATATGAGAGGCCATCAACTAGAAAATAAGTTGCTTACTTTGAGCCCCAGCAGTTTTGACTCCCTACAAGAGTTCTTCACCGAATTCAAATCCTTGGTGCTCCAGCTCAAGGAATGTGGAATTGAGAAGAAAGGAGAACAATTGGTTTTGTCCATACTTTCAAAGTTGTGCTCAAACTACTCAGTTTTTGTGTCTACTTTTCATGGAACCAAGTTGGCAATGAAAAATTGGTAGATGCCTTCCTTGGAAGACTTCATGGAGGCCCTCACCCAGGAGAAAGACAAATTGGTTCAAATGGGTACCATCAAGGAATCAAAGGACCAAGTGCTTGATGCAAGTGATTCCAATAAATCCAAATGGAATAATCATTTCAAAAATAAGAATTTGTCAGATGATGAGGGTTCCAATTCAACTGATGAAGGTTCTAATTCCAAGAAGAAGAACAAGAAAGGGGGATCCAAGTGATATTATTGCAAAAAATATTTCTGTTCTAAGAAATATCGTATGAATAAGAAATTGGACATCATGACTCAATTTCTTGAAAGGCATAACATTGAAGTTCATGATCTCACAAGAAACAAAGAACCAGAAAATCCTACTGCTGACCAAGAACATTGTCTTCGTGCTACACATGAAGGTAATCATTTTTTTGCTTTGAGTGCTCAATTCAAAAAAAAAAATTATGCTTCTTATATTTATTATTTAGATTCACATTCTGATATATCAAAATCATAAGTATCCACCCCTTCCTTGGAACAATCTACAATCAGTCCACTAGAAGCAACTCTCAATCCTTGTGCATTTTAACATGTTTTTGACTTGCCTTCTGGAAAATATTTCCAATCCCATTCAAATCATTCCTATAAGATATATAATTCTGATTAAGAAGTTTATAATAAGGTTGTATGGCCCACACATCCATCCTTTCCACCATTATATTCCGAAAAAACTCCTCAACCCCCAAGTGCGACAGTTTACAAACCCATGGTTTTTGAAACTATGTCACTTATTTCAGTTGCAATCCAGTCTTTCATGTCTTTCAATGGTTGGGATGCCATCACATTGGATCTGTTTGGACTGATATTCCACATTTTTGGACCCTATCTCTAAAGACCCCGCAGGTTCACTCAACAATATGTATAATTCTATTGCACCTAGTTTTCTTTCTGACATCCTATTTTATCATAGAGACACTCTATTGATGTTTTTTGCTCCATATGATTCTTATTTTGTTGCTACATATCTGCATAATCCCCATTGTGAAATTAAGAAGGTGATCAATCAATTCGGAAAGCCATTGCATGGCTACATTGTCCATTCTGCAGTTACACAATATTCTATTGATGTTTTCTGCTCCATATGATTCTTATTTTGTTGCTACATATCTGCATAATCCCCATTGTGAAATTAAGAAGGTGATCAATCAATTTGGAAAGCCATTGCATGGCTACATTGTCCATTCTGCAGTTGCACAAGTTCCTAATCCTATTGAGTTCATTGATTTTTTTGGTTAGGAGATGATAAAAAATATCTCTTTTCCATATTTGATTATGTTTTCATATCTTATTATGTATGCGTTCACATCAATAAGCATTGATTTGATTCTCCTCCATCAGTAGAAGTTGATCTAAAAGGGGCCCCTACAGATCTTTTGTGTGTACACTCCATTGAAAAATGTTTACATGATCAAGGCATCTACAACATTTTCATCAAGTCTCTCACCAAAAAGAAGTATATTCAGATCATTCACGTGAATAAAAATACATTGTGAAGACATTTTTCTTTGTTCCATGTCATTTTTGAGGGGAAGTTTTGTTCCCACTGGGTTTTTTTTCTTTCCTCGGTTAATTGGACAAATTTAATTTTTGTAAAGGGTGACCTTGGCCTTTTTTGTTGGGCCCTATTTTTCTTTATTTTCTATAATTCATTCTTAGGGGGGGTGTTGGAACATTATGTCCATATATACCTTGGTCATACCATAATCATGCACTCCATGCATTGATAATTGAGTCTCCTAGCACCAAGACTATGTTTTTGACCCCCTAGTGCTTAATATTGGTCATCATTGGCTTCCTTATCCACTCAGAGCATCTTATCCACATCATTTATGATCTAATGCACCCTCATGCATGATTTTAGGGAACCTTGTCCCCTTGATTGCCTAGTTAACTGGCCCTTCTACCTATATTCACTAAGATTGAGTGTAGTACTGCCATTTTTTACCACTACAAGTCATCTAATGTGCCTCCCTGGGTTCTCCTTCCCTAATTTCTATTCAAGAGGCTCAATCATGTGCCAACCACCTTCAATTAGCTGGCCATTCATCCTTACATGCCACTAGCTCCTGTTAGGTGATGGATGCAATGCAAACTAAGCCTGTCTCTTCAGTGGAATTCAAATGCCATGAGAGGATCACATATTCTCTTGCATTTAATCTTATTTAATTTCCCACGTTTCGTGGATGAATAATAGGAAAAAAAATTACACTTGGAACTCTCTTTTCTCTATGATATCCTTCTGTATTTTTCTATAGATCTATGTTAAACTTGTGAGGATAGTTTTACTCCTAGAGATCCATCTGTTTGAAGAATTTCACAGTCACACTTTTAAGTTCTTTTTTTGATAGTCATAAGAATTTTAGTCGTAACGTTATTTGTAATATATAAAACTTTTAAGACCAACAAAAATGATCAAAAATATTGGTCACACTTTTCAATGCCTTTTTTATAGTCATAACATCTTTAATGACTATGCTAATCGTAATACACATAAGCCGTATTTTCAAATAAAACAACTAAATTTAAATACACCTACAACTAACAACCAATAGTCGTATATTTAAAAATATTTATTTATGATTAGATTTTAGTTAGCTTTTACTAATAAAACAAATTAGGATCATTTTAGATGTTTATCATGAATTTATTATTATTGGTTCACAACATGCATTAGGCTCACTAATTATAATCATATTGGACTTATAAAGGGTTGGTTTTGATGTTTTGCTGCATAAGAGACGACTTTATGATTAAAAAAAAAAAAAAATTGAACCCAAAGATTTGTGTGTGTGGATCTATATGAAATATTTTTTGTTTGAGAATGTTTCATTATATATTTAAACTTTAAATGGGGATTTATAATATCTAATTAAATATATCTAAGGTCTAATTATAGGTATTCACATTGCAATTACTATTATATAGTTATTATTTATTTATATGTCATGATGCTTTTTTATAGGTAGTTTATAATTTCATTTAAATGAGGATGATGAATTTTTTTTATGAGGATAGAACATCAAAATGCACATTCATTTTTTAATGTATACATGTTATTTAAACATAAATAAATAAAATTGGTTTTAGGCTTGATATAACAAATTGGATGGCTCATTTTTTCTATAAATTACCAACTCAATCATTAATAATATTAAAAATTACTACATAATTTCCAATGTAAGGTTCGAACTCCTAATGGTTAATCCCAGGTTTAAAAAAAATACTAAGATAGTTATCTATACTTTAGGCTCTTATCCTCATAGGGATGGGATATAATTCACTAGAGAAATGACAAAAGTTGTCCATAAGACATGTTTTATTATGTAATCAATTTTATTTATGGTATTAGGCAAATGAATCAACCATTATAAGTTGAATGGAGAATATAGACAAAATAATTTAATACATCGCATCAGTGATGCTTTTTCTCACCATTTCATGCTAAGTTTACATAAATGTAATCTAGTTGAGTGGTTACCTAAGCCTCTACTTCTTAAGTCTACTCATTAGCTTTTGATCCTTCATAACCACTTCAATCTCCCAAAATTCTTTGACCAAGGCTTCAGAGTTCATGTCTATGAAGTCTAATTTGTCTAGAATGGTTTATTGTTGAGTTCTCTTTCTTCTACCACCTACAAGATAAAATATTTTTTGTTGTCGTAGAGTTCCACCTTGTTGAAGCATTTGTTTTCTCAACTTCTGGAAAATCTTGTGTCTAAAATCGAATTTAAGAACTCAACATCAATATTTTCAATTTAGGTGTTACCTTACTTTTCCCTAACTAAGGTTTCAATTCTTTCCACTTCTTCCTTCATTGAGGCATAAAACCTCCAATTGTATATGTATGCTACATCCGGAATGTCTTTCAATTTATCTCTAGTTTCCTTCTATTGAGGACCCTTCTGATTTAGCTTCTGCAAGCCCACAATCTCCCCTTTCAAGCTGCATGGGTACTTCCTACACCCATGTTTTTCTTCCTTTCGACCTAATTTCCATTCCTTTCCATTAAAAAAATCCCTCCAATGTGTTTTCCATCAGCCATTGACTATAAATTGCAAATTTCTTTAGACCCACTATCACTTAATATATTAACACATGAACCATAGAGTTTGAATTGAAATGTGCCACTCCCCCTACCACTAACCATCTAGGAAGAGGTGAATATGTGTCCCCCAACTTGAAAATGGTTAAGGATATCCAAGCTCACCTAGAAACAAAAAAGAAACATAACATAAACTAACCTCCAATGTATCGCATGACACTTCTGTATTGTACCCAATTCAAAAATCAGGCACACTATCTCAACTTCAACAAAACTGGGGCTAGATTTTTCGTAACGACTCTGAACAGCCCCAAACCTTCCCAAACTTTCGCAAATTGAATATTGGGTTCTACTATAGACTTAGAAAATACTAGCAAGTGATTTGGAAGATGGAATTAGGCTCTAACTTGAAATATGCACATTTTCTGGGTACGTCATGCTTGGGTAGACTCCTTTGGCTAAACCAAAGGCTTCAAGGCAATATTCCCAGGGCTTCTGTGGAAACCCAATGGATTATGGTAGAAAAATGGAAGTATTATAATGTAACAAATCCCAAGCCAACTACAGGAATGACGAGACTAAAAAATCATAGGTTATTTGGATTTTCAAGTAAATTGAGAGAAAGTTCATTTCATTGGACAACTCAACTACTCTATTTTCAACTTAACCCAAACAACCTCTAAAACCCACAAATTTCTAAACCAATGTTGGGGATGGGCTCTATACTGTCCCACCTACCTACTATATTTTACAATACTCGATTTGGTGCCCTAAAACTCAATATCTGACCCAAACAATGAAAGCTAGTAAAAAATTCAACACATTGACCATAAGCAGAATAAATTATTGAAAATAAAAATACGAATAGTAGAGAAAGGTTCATATTTTATTCATTGCAAGTATGCAAAATATCAAAGGGTTGTAGGAACAACATCCATGATTACATAGATCCAACCCACTCTCCAAATGACCATCAAACACCAAACTGGAACGTGTACAAGAAATCGACTTGTTACAGTAGTAGGAACAGAGAATGGACTGAATGCCCACTCCATAATGGCCAACTAAAATGAAAAAAACTACTCTAATTGGTTACAAAAGATTAGGGGCCCATCTCCCTAATGGATTGCAAGGGGCACATCTCCCAAGCATGAGTAGCATGAGAAACTCTATCATAATCTGAATAACCAACAAGCTAACCCCCACTAATGCGTTATGCCTCCTTTTAAAAATTTCACTTGCCTCCAATACTATGCTCCAACCGATGGAACGATGAAAACCATGGTCAAGACTAGTTTGTCCACTTAGTCAATACTAGTGGCAAATACCATGGAACGCCAAAAACCATTCGTTGGGTAGTTGAGTGATCCTTATCCTCATTCAATGCACCCTCTAACTTCTTTGACCAACTATTCCCTATTTTTTAGGGTTCCTCGGCTAACCAACTTAGAGTTTGTCCACTTTCTTAAATGTTTTCCACTAGCTTTGGGTCATAAATGCTTTCCAAGTGGTCCATGGTGCTCTCCAACCTCTTTCCTTGATTTAAGGAGCCTCCCTTGGTCAAAGATAATATTTGTCCACTTCTTCCCACCTTTCCTTGATTTGTGGAACCAAGTTTGTCCATTTTCTTATCTTGACCACTTCTTCCCATCTTTCCTAGATTTAAGGAACCACCTTCCTCATCCTTTCGTTTGGGATTGAGTTTGTCCACTTTATCTTTTCCCTCCAATCTTCCTATGCGCCACCAATAGTCAATATTCTCTCATAAAATCATAAATAAATGATTGTTAAATAATTATTTATGAGAGTATTGGTCCCTAGCTTATTGTCTAATATTATTTGACCCCACATTACTTAGCCTTGCAAGAAAATTCGAGTTTGGATGTGCATACTTCAACTTTGGGGAAGATATTTCTTCATATGGCCCACCTTAGCTCATAATTGAACTTGCAGCATGATATCTATTCCTCTTTCACATTGACTTGAAGTTGCACTTGGATTTTCCCACTTGTGATTATTATCAACCTTGGGATTATTTCACCAATAGTTTCAACCACATGCATATTTGATGAGTCAACCATGGCCCATCATCTCCTTCATGTGCCTACCTTGTCCCATTAGCTCCATTAATTTGACAACTATCATGAACATACCAAAGTCACTTAGGCTATTTTGGTCCTTAGAAATATTCGGGGACATTACAACTTCTTATAGGCACCACCATCCATTTTCAAATTATCTACATGGTTCTTTCAAGATATGGATTAATGATCAGACAAGGTGGAGAACGAAATCTCGAATGAAAGAGATTAATGATAATGTCCTTCTTTGTCTCTCCCCTCTCCTTCACATACGTAACCATTATATCAACTCGTCGCCACTTGTCCATTGACCAGAAAAATTGAAACTACATCCCTCGGATGCACCCATAACACCTTACATGGAGAACATGATCACTCAAATTACGAAAACCATACTAGATCATTTTTTCCAAATCCTACTCAATTTCTATGTTTTCTAAATGTATATATTTTAAAAGATACTTTTTATTTTTATTTTATCTTATAATATATGTAATTCTTCCAAATTTATTTTGACTATCTAATATTTTTTTCACGTGGAAAATACTAGCTTCCTACTATTCCAAAGGAATCAAGGAAAGCTAACACATGCATGGGAAATCCCAACAAATCCCAAGAAGCTTCCCTACATATCGTGGATGGTAGTTCAAGCAAACCGTCAACTAGTCATCCAAGCCAGAAGATGTCTCAACGGAATGGAATCCGGGTGGATGGAATGAAATCCATCTATCCCCACCAACAGACCACCATATCATTGACAAACTATCTAATATCTTTATTATAACTTTAAATACATAAACCACATTTATATAATATTATTTTTATATATATATTATAAAACAATGTCTACACACTTGTGTAGAGATATTTTAAGGTTCTCAATTTGTACATGCACACTTAAAATTATAATTTTATGCCATTGTTAACATGTCTATACTAAAACATCAAAGTCTTTTAACACTAACTATTAAGGAGAATAAAGTGATATTGAGTAATTAATGTTCTTATCACTCATGCTAAAAAATAGATCAATGTTCTTGTCTCGTTGCCCTAACCATTAAGAAATAAAATAATATTGATTTATTTAATCCCCTATGCTAAAAGTGCAAAGTTCATTCGACTTAGATGGCCGAGAAGACTGAGATGGCCGATAAGACTGAGATGGCCGATAATAATTGAATCATAAAAAGACTTGAAATGTGAGGATCCCACTTGAAAGTTCGAAAGTTACAAGAATATTATCTTTTATGTAGCGAAAAGTTAGTGTTAAAATCAGTTTGGAAAAAATTGTGGTCTGATTAAATTATTACTATTTATTTATTATAAAATGAATTTTAATTGAAAAGAATAATATAATATAAATATAATTTTTATTTTAATATTTATAAAAATATTTAATTCAGGTTGATAGACTTATTGATAATAGGAAATAATAATAAAATATAATAAATGTGAATGATAAATTATATTTAAGTATATTAATATTATTTTATTTTGAAGGAGGATGAGGTAATGTTTAATGTGGATGTGGTGTAACAAGGTTTTGGCATTTGGGAGGTTAGATGTCATAACTTTGGATGATAGAAAAGTTAAGGGACATCCAATTAGCTAGTAAGATGATTAGTGGTAAAATTTTCTCTTTTGATTAATGTAAAGCTAAATGGAAAAGAAAACATTTAAGTGAAATGTTTAAAAATGAATGACAATGAAACTACTTCAGATTGCAATGTGGAATTTATGAACTCTTCTAAGTGAAGTGGCATAGATATAATGATGGTTGCAATGGAAAAGCATTAGATGAGTGGCATAGATATAATGATGGTTGCAATGGAAAAGCATTAGATGAGTGGCATAGATATAATGATGGTTGTTATGGGAAAGCATTGCATCCATGAAAATAAAGCTAGTTTGTGTGAAGGAAACCACCCAACAATATGTGCATATATATAGATGTTGCACATGCATGGGAATAGAAATTTTGTTTATACATTTGATAGGGGAATTGATATTGCATAAATGTTTGAAAAAAGATGATAATGAAACTACCTTAGATTGCAATATGAAATTTATGAACTCTTCTAAGATAAGTGGCATAGATATAATGATGGCTCTCATGCCAAAGAATTAGATTATTGGCATAGATATAATGATAGTTGCCATGGCATTTGTGAAAATAAAGCTAACTTGTGTGAAGGAAACCACCCAACAATATGTGCATATATAGATGTTGCACATGTAGGATAATAGAAAATTTTGTTTATACATTTCACTCTTTCACTTAAGAAAATATTTCCAAGCCAAACACTATGAGGACATATTTTGTTCTATGGCATTGTTTATGTGACATGCATATGTATCAATGCAGTTAAGGTGCATGAAGGCATAATTAAGCTATTGAGCTTATGAGAACCTAATTTATTCAAATATGCCACTAAGCTTCATTGGTTAAAATATTGTCTATATATGGGAGTTGCTTGAGTCTTTGTAAGAGGGGCACCATTGCTATCATCTTCATTTTCTTGAACTTCAAGAAAAGGTTGTGTTTGTATTCTTGATTATTGTCATCTTGGTAGTAGTTCATATTGACTTAATATCATTATAGGTTTACCAAATCTATAAAAAACATATACTTCAGAAAAAAAAAATTCTATCACTAATCAAAAAAGAAACTATGATACATTCAATATTTCAATAAATTTTAAATTAAAATAAGTTTAATAACTTATACTAAACAAACTATTATTTAATTATATAGAAACTAAATATGCAAAACAAAAGCTTACATAAACTGAGAAAGTTATTGAAGAAAGCTTTTATATATTTTTTTTTATTTTCTAATTGTCTTTCTACACCAATTTCCTAGTTCTCACTTTCTTTCAATTTTCCATTGTCTTTTTACCCACTAACTACCCTGATTTCCTCGTTCTCACTTTCTTTCAATTTTCCATTGTCTTGTCACAGCTAACTACCCTGATTTCCTTGTTCTCCCTTTCTTTCAAATTTCCATTGTCTTTTCACCCACTACCTATCCTGATTTCGTGGTTCTCACTTTCTTTCACTTTTCCATGATCTTTTTTTTTTTAATTTAAATCCAACTACACCAATTTTCTGGTTCTCACTTTCTTTCAATTTTCCATTGTCTTTTAACAAGCTAATTACCCTGATTTCCTGGTTCTCACTTTCTTCAATTTTCTAATTGTCTTTTCACTAAGTGATAGGTTATTAAAAAATATTTCACTTTCAGCTTCTTTTTTTCTTTTTTAAATCCAACTACACCAATTTCCTGGTTCTCACTTTCTTTCAATTTTTCATTATCTTTTCACCCACTAACTACCCTGATTTACTCGTTCTCACTTTCTTCCAATTTTCCATTGTCTTTTCACCCACTAACTACCCTAATTTCCTCCTTTTCACTTTCTTCCCATTTTCCATTAGAAGAAGAACGTCTCCCTTTTTTTTCCAATTTTCAATTAGAAGAAGAACGTTCGATGAGGAGAAGAACGTCCCCCTTTTTTTTCGTTGTCTTTCAATATTCTCATTGTCTTTGTAGCTGTACACCAAAGAATTTTCCACGCTTTCTTCATCTCTTTCCCACTCAATACCCTCACATCTCTTTGTTGCACTTCTTTCAATTTTCCACGCTTTCTTCATCTCTTTCCCCACTCAATACCCTGACATCTCTTGTATGCATTTTCCAGATCTCCCGGCATTATATATATACGTACATAGCCAAGAACTAAACTCAGAGGCTTTGGAGGACGTTGGAGTCAGAGGTAAGAAATGGATCATGCACTGAGGATGCTGCTGTGCTTTTTTATCATGATGGCCTATGTAGCTTGAGCAGCAATTTTAGAGGACGCTCGTGGTTATGCATTTCTATCAGCCATGGATAATCACGATGGAAGAGACGTGGAAGCGCTTCTGTCCTTCAGAAACGAGATCAAATCCAATCCATTTGGAAAGCTGTACAACTGGACTGCGCAGAATACCAAGAATATATGCTCGTGGCATGGTATTCGCTGCAGAAAACACTCGAGAAGAGTGGTTGCTATAGACCTTCATGGATCAGGATTGCAAGGTAATCTTTCTCCGTTTCTTGGCAACTTCTCGTTGTTGCGTAGTTTGAATCTTTCCGGCAATAATTTGACAGGGAGAGTTCCACCCAACTTTGGTCTGCTTAAAGCAATTGGAAAGCTTGAACTCAGTGGGAATGAACTCAGTGGTTCTATTGCTGTTGAATTGGGTTTGTTAAAGAAACTAGAGTACCTAGATCTACAGGATAACGAAGTGGAGAACACCATTTCTCCATCTCTGGGAAACTACTCTTCTCTTAAGCTTTTAAATTTGGGGTACAACCTATTGTCAGGGAGTGTGCCACGTCAGTTTGGCAATTTGAAACCACTTACACACCTATCTATTTCTGTTAGGGTACTTGGGTTATGTCAGTAATGATGATGAACGAGGTAATATTTCAGGTACTATCCCTCCTGAAATAGGAAATTGCAGTAAACTGTTGTTTCTGGACTTAGGAGGTAACAAAATTCAAAGTCCACTGCCCATGAGTATATTCTGTCTACCCCTCTCGTATCTCTCTCTTATTACCTATGCCTTTCCGTGAATACACTCACCGGTAATGTACCGGAAGCTATTTTCAATTTGACCAAATTGACTGGCCTAGATCTTTCTGGGAATGAACTCAATGGTAATATCCCTCAAGGCATTGCCAAATTGACTCAATTGAAGGGACTAGACCTGAGTTCAAATTGGCTCACGGGGAATATATTTCTAGGCATTGCTAATTTGAGTCAGCTACAAAAAATATATATGTTTACAAATTGCTTCACCGGTAACATAATGACGAATGTCAATTTGAGTCATTTGGCTGTGTTATCTATTAGTTCAAATGGTTTCACTGGTAACATCGAAGCCATTACCAATTTTAAGATGCTTCGATATCTTTCTGCCATGGACAATAGTTTTACAGGTACAATTCCACAAGCCATAGGTAATCTTCAGTTTTTGGAACAGATATATCTACATTCAAACAACTTATATGGACAAATCCCATTCAGCATTGGTCGTCTAAAGGCTCTTACTGCCCTCTGCATATATAACAATACAATTTCTGGGAGTATTCCTGACAGTATTACTGGTTTGGCTTCACTTGAGATTTTAGATTTATCACAGAATGATGTGGAGTTGTTGATTCCTTATAACATCGGCAATTGTACTTCATTGCAAGTGTTTCCTGCTCACTCTAATCATTTGTCTGGGATTTTTCCAGCATCTTTAGTCAATTGCACTCAGCTTCAATTATTGGAATTAAGGAAAAATGGATTCACAGGAAAAGCTTCCTCAATACCTTGCATTTCTCCATGAATTGAGAGCTTTAAGTGTTGGTTATAATAATCTACAGGGTGGTATTCCCGAAGACATTACAAATCTTAATAATTTGCATGTGTTGGATTTATCCAATAATAAATTTAGTGGAAGAATACCATTTCATCTCGAGAGACTCTTCAGATTTGCAATCAATGTATCTGCACCAAATGACGATACGTTATAATAGGAAATTCCAGTTGACATGAAAGGAAGTGAGTATATTTTGTCATATCTGTTGCCTACAAACACTATATTTGATTTGTCCTACAACAATCTTACCGGAGAAATACCAGCAAGCATAGGAAGTATGAATAGCCTAAGATTGTTAAATTTGTCTAGAAACCAATTGGAAGGGTCAATCCCTGCTTCTCTTGGTGAGATATATACTTTGGAGGAGTTGGACTTGGCAAAAAATAATTTGAGTGGAGCAATTCCTGAAGATCTATCTAAATTACATGCTTTGAGCACTCTAAATGTTTCATAAAATATGCTATGTGGAAAAATCCCAACCGGGACACAATTTTCTACTTTTAATGTAACTTCATTCCAAAGGAACAAGGGGGTGCCCTTTAGATTCATGCAATGATAATAAAAGACCAGCTAGAGACATAAATGGTAGTAGTAAGAGTAATAATGTTAAAGTTGGATGGATGAGTCATGTACATAAAAAAGATGTCATTCATAGCATTGGGAATTGGTATGGGAATTGGGTTTGGAGGAGTGGTGGCCATAGTTATATTGTGGGAAAGAGCTAGACATTGGTTAATACCCTCTAATAGACCACAATCCTATAATGGAATGTACCAATTTCCTTCATAGTCAAAAGCTTAGAAATTCTACCTAAATATCCAAAAAAATAAAATATATGACAAAATTGTTTCCAGCTTGAATTTATATTCCAAATATAAAGTGTATTGCTTGTAATTATTTATGTAAATTCATGTATACCAATTTTATTTTATAAATATTATTAAGTAGATAATATTAATATATCTTTTACTTAATAATTTTTTTTTTATTATTTCTTATTGATTTTTATTTTATATCTATATCTATATATATATAATTAATTAATTATATTTATATATATAATTAATTAATTAATTTGTATGTTGTTGTTTTGAAAAATTTTAGTATATAGTAATTACATTGTGAAATAAATAAATGAAGAGTTAGAAGTTATTAGATTTATAAGTATAAAATGTGTGAGATTTTTGTAAATTAAATATATTGAAAATAAGAGATGATTTGTGTGAATTATTTATTAAATTTTTTATAATTTTTTAGTATTTCATTAAAATTTAAATAATTATTTAAGTTTTAGTAAGTATGAATTTACTTTAAGATTTATGTCTGTTATGTTTTAAGAAAAAATTACAAAATTCACTAAAATTTTAAAATATAAAAAATTATGAAAATATGTATCTAAATGTTTTTGAATATCTTTCTAAAATAAAGATGTGAAAATTCACAAAACTTTAAAATGTGAAAATGTAATTAAAAGTTATTGATAATTTAAAATATTATTTTTGGACATTTGTCAAATTAATAAATACAAGATAATTTTTGTTTCAAATAAAATGTATTTATACACGTTAAAGAAACAATATTTTTAAATAATTCTCAAAATATTAATGATAATGTTGTTTTATATAGATATAGACATGTAAAAATTGATGTTTACAACTTGAATTTATACTATACTTCAATGTGTTGTTTGTAATTATTTATATAGATTAATGTATACTAATTTTTCTTTTACAGATTGAGAATATAACAACATTCTTCTTACTCATCATATTGATATTTGAAAAAAAACTGTTATTAAATTTAATATTTATGTATATGTTAATTTGTTTTTTTTCCCACTTTTTATTAATTTTTAATATTATAGATTTAAAATCTTTAATGTTTTATTTTGAAAGTTGTTATTACTTAATAGTTTCATTATGAAATAATTGTATAAAAGTTAAAAATTATTAGATATATATATATAATTGTGTTATCCATGTAAATTAAATATATTGAAAAAAGTAGATTATTTTTAATTATATTAAAAATCATTATGAATAAGATGAATTATTTGTTAATTATTTATTAAGATTTTAATAAAAATTAAATAATTTTATTTTTTTTGAATAAAAATTATTTTTATTAATTATTTTATTAATAACTAACATGATTATTTTTAAATTTTCTTTTTTTTCCTTAAAATATATATATATATATTTGTTTTAAGGAAAAAAAAATTACAAAAATCACTAAGATTTTAAAATATGAAAATTACTAAAAAAACTTATATATATATATAGCTTTATATATTGCTTTAAGGAAAACTACAAAAATTACTAAAATTTTAAAATATAAAAATTATGAAAATACTTATTTAAGATTTTTTTATTTGTCTTAAAAATAAATATGAGAAAAATCACAAAATTCTAAAATGTGAAAATGTAATTAAAAATCAATATTGATATAAATAATTTAAAAAAGGACATTATTTTTTATATTTGTTAAATTAATAAATATAAAATAATTTTAGATTCAAATAAAATGCATTTACACACTTTAAAGAAATGATTTTTAAAATATTTTTCAAAATATTAAACAAAAACCAATTTTGCTTTCAAAAAATACTTTCATACATTAACATTATAAAATTATAAAATTTATAATTTCTATCATACTAAATGTATTATAAATTGTACCAAAATTCCACTTATAATAAACGATATCTACCTATTTAACATATCTAAATTTCCTACATCTACATTAAATTGTTAATTTAACCTCATGATTGGATTTCCTTCTTTAACTACAACTCCATTCTCTTTCTCAAAATCCATATCATTTTTTCCAATTTTAGATAGCATTTTTTTACTTAAGCCTCCAATTTGAGCACTTTTTGTACCATTGATTTGAGCATTGGAAAGATTATCAATAAATCTACAACTTTTATGTTATAATGTTTGATGATTTTTATGGGATTGTTTGAGATTTTTAAAATATTAAAAAAACATATTTTATTAATCCTCTATGTGACCTCATTTTTATGCAACTAAAATGTAAATTCTGTAATGAAAATATAAATATCAAAGTACAATGTACCAGTTTCTGATGAGGAGCTCAAGGCCAAGGTCTTGAAAGTAATTTTCTTAGTTGTTTTGTATTTTGAGTTTGTATATTTAGGAGAGTAAAAGGCTTTACACAACCAAATGAAAAGGGCATGAATCCACTAGGGAAAAAGGTGAATGTCTAGGAAGCCATGAGTACGATGACAAGTGTTATCTCGATGCCATAGCCACTCAAAGAGTTTGAACCGTGGAAGTTTGCTTGTTGGCCTAGAGTTCTAGGTGATGTCCTAATTAAGATTAAATAGTTATTTTAATTATTATAATAACCTTAGTTACTACTAGAGTTGCTTAAGATTTACCCTTAGAGCTTTTAAAAGAAGAACTAAGTTCTATAAAAACATTAAAATATATCCTTAAACAAAGCTCTTGATTATTATTCAATAAATAAGAGCAGTTAATATTTTGAATAAAATAGTCAATTATGGTGGAACCCTATGGAGAAGTTCACTCGGCTTAGAAACATATGCTTCTTTTTAGTTAGGGTTTGTCTAAAGAATTCATTTTTTTTCAAAAATGAGTGAAATGGATAAAACAACTCATGTATAACTTCCAAGGAGTTCAACCAACTTACCAACACCTTCATAGGAAGGCAATTAGGCATCTAAAGGGGGATGGTAGAAAGGGGCATGACCTCGGCCTCAACAGGGGGGTGATCATCTTGAAGACATACCTTGCTTGGAAACGGAAATGGCAATTTGGAGGGTACACCAGACTGTAAAAGAGTTCACTTCTATGTGAAGGCATGGCATTTCAGATATTTTGATACATGTGTTAACTGAGTAAGAATTATATGCATTAATTTATTTATGTATTGGATTGATATTGTAGTAGGGTCAGCCTCTTCAAGAGATCCGAACCCATTTTGATTGGTGTGCCTTCCATAGAGTCAAATTTCGGTTGTTCCAACCCCTTTTTTTGTGTTAATTCCATTCTTTATGAAAAAGGTTGTCGGCGATCCCTAACAGGGACAACCCATTGTCTAATCCCAGTTTTACTGCAGAATTCCAAAGGCCAAGATCCATTTTTATTTCTCTTTGGGTGAGTTCCAGAGATTGAAAGATTTCCTTGGGTATCCATTATGTTTTTATTACCATAGTCTACGAAGTAACTGTCTCCCTAGGTGAGAATTGACCTCACCCACTCAGTTTTTGGTGTGGTTAAACATTGTTGAAAAGAAAGGGAGGCCTCCATGGGAAGAGTCGGCCCTGTTGTCTCTTTTTACATTTATATGTGTACATATTCATTGTGTTGTTTAAAAGGTTGGGCGACCTCTGTGGAGGAGAGTCATGTCCTGATTGTTATTGTTTTTTTAATTGCAGAAGAAATTACAATACATTACCATTATATTGTTGTACCTTACCATTGTAATGATGTACACACTTTTTGGAGTAAATATCCTTTAAGAATCGAACCCGAGATACCTTCTATATGGTTATTGATCTTTTCATTGAATAAGGGAGAGGCACGATCTTCATATGATGAATGACCCCATCCCTCTTTATTTGGTATATGCTAACCCATGAAATTATACAGAGAAAGGTTTATGTGTTTATCCTATTTATATTCAATTGTATATTGTTTCTGAATTAAAAGAAAAAGGGTGGAAAGAAAACTTGTTTTCCATGAGATGAAATCTAATGTATCAAACCCAAATTTAATAAAAAAAAGGAATTTGAACTTGTAACATATAAAGATGGGAATTTAGTTAAGTAAAAATACCTAATATGTCATCAAGAAAGGTTATAAAAATTAATGTTGAGGTTAAGATGAAGAATTTTGCTAGGACACTCAGTGGTTTTTCTAGCCTAGTCGATTCGTTTCCCCGCTCTTGGCTGATCTCAAGGTGACCTATCAGCGGGAAAACATATGCGGGACAAAGAGTCAGAATGGTTGTAGTCAAGCTCTGATTCAAGCAAGTCTACCTATTTTAGGTAAGTGCTCTTCATTTATTATGTCATTATGTTCGTCAAGCTTTGTAATGATCAATGCATAGAAGCACAAAGTAAAATATATCATTATTGCAAGTGTTTAAATGATCCTCTATATGATTTAAATAGAAAGAAATGTTATATTAGTCCAAAAAATTATGAGGCGTAAATAGATTTTATTGTTGCCCTAGCTTTTTCAAGATTATTAAATGAACGAATAACTCCAATTAAGAAGAGATATGTGCCTAACTCTTGTTTAGCACCTTCTACTTTTTACAATTATGAAACTAAGAAAGAAAGATGGTGTTAAGTGTCCTTACTATCATAGAATTATTGTATGATTTACTTTTACTTTTACCTTGACTATGAATAAAGAAACTTAATGATATCCTCAATCTCATAGAAATAAGTTCTTAACAGTATTTTAATATCAAAGAAGGATTTGGTGAATAGAAGCATACAAATTATATTTGCATAAGGTTAACTTAACGTATGGATAGTTGTACTTGAAAAATACATAACTATTATCAAGATCTTGTATTCATATTTGTACATAAGAGTGTAAAGTTCACTTGGTAATTGAACATTGAACAAGAGCATCATGTCACTTACAAAAATTGAACATAGGTGGGGAGGGCAACAATATTTCCTCCCAACCATTCAAGCTACAAGATTATGGTTTTAAGATATGACTAAATAGGGTAATCCCAAGATGAATACTTCCCGATTTAAATTTTTAAAAGAAAATATATATATATATATTTAGTAATCTTGTTGCTTGAGGGGTTAAGCAATACTTAAAAATTGACCATGTGTAACAAATCAAACCTATATTTAATTGTCACAGTTTGAGTGTTTAAGTAATTATACATTCGAGTGAGTTCTAGTCTTAGAACATTTTATAATAAACTATAAATTAAAAGGATATATATGATTTTTAATTAACGTTTATATTGTCATGTAAACAATGGATCTATCATAATTAGATTGTTTGGATGAAATCTTAAAAATAATAATAAAATTTTTATACAAGCCATTTAATCATCAAAACTGTATAACATTAAATTGGTAGGTCTCTTCAATATCTCTCTAAAGATACAAAATTGAACACTTAAAATGAATGTCAAAGAAAATAACTATGCTAACAATGAATCTCAATTGTAAAAATGCCTAAAAATATTTTTTTAAAATAACATTTTTCATGTGTTTTTGTCATTTTAAATAAAACTATTTTTTTTTAAATATTTATTTTAGTCTCAAATTACATAGAATATGTCTATGTATACTAATTCTAAAAATTAAATGAATCAATTAAAAAAATGAGAATGAGAGAGATCGGTATGCATCCGGTTGAGACAACTCATAAGTAAAGAAATAGATCAAACTACGCTAAACAAGTGTCACTCGAAAGGAAAGGATTGATAAAAATTATATCAAAAGACATGATGTTTTAAAGTGGATTCCATTTACTAGCTAACTATAAAGAAACATAATTAGTAGTCTTGAGATCATATTCATAGTAAACATTTCTTCACCCTAAAGGCTTGAAGATTCATGATAATGAAGGTCGTTCAAACATGAAGACAAGGGAAATATCTTATTTTAACTATGGAATTTAAAGGCATCCATACCATCATATGGTAAAACATCACAAAGATGTTATCATCATGCCTCCTAATTAGAATATTCAATTATCTCAAACATTGAATTTGAAATACTTGCATGATGGATATATTTTGTAATAAAATCTATTTTTTACTTAAATGTTTAGGCTTTATAAGATAAAATAATTAGAGTGAATTCAAAACTTGTACCCAAACAACTATATTTCACCATATTCTAAATGGTGTACATAAAAATTATCATAAAATTAAAATTAGGTTAAGGATACTTTATAGGTGTGTTGGAACTAGACCTATTTTTTTAAGAAATTTTTCCAATGCTACAACCTATCCTTAACCACTCATAACATTTATCTTTCTGTCTATATGTTTTGGTGTGGTATTAGGAAATTCACGTCTACACTAAAATCATCATTAACCTCTATATCACCCTTATCATCCTTTATGTTTTGTTGGTGTACTAGCATCTTCAACATTCTTCCCTTTATTGAGATTCTTTTATATCCAAATATATCATGTGAATATCCTTTAAATGATCCACTTACAACATTAACTTATCTATGTAACATCAAAGCTTTGTTGGTGTACTAGCATCTTCAACATTCTTCCCTTTATTGAGATTCTTTTATATCCAAATATACGATGTGAATATCCTTTAAATGATCTACTTACAACATTAACTTATCTATGTAATAGCAAAGCTTTGATAGTCATTTGGAAAATGGTGTGTTCTACGTATTTGGAATTTATAACATGTGCATATGCATGTTCACATGTAGATTTTGTTAAATACCTAACCCTTAAGGTTTATTATCCACTTATAAATAGTTGCATTCATTTTATTTTTTGAAAAGTCACCCACATAATTCTTGGAATGTTAAAACCAGGAGTCACATTGACAATATATAAATAAATGATTGCGATCAATAAGACACAATTGGAGTTCTAACATCAAGTGGTATTAGAGGTAGGGTCTATCACAACTCTTCTCATGTTAGTCTAATTTCTTCCCTCTACGCTAGGGAGGATAAAATTTCTAGACAAATATCAAATGATTAAGCAATTACAAGAGGCCTAATTGAACCACATCATTTTGGAGTTTTTGAAGAGTTCAAAGTCTCGATCAAGAGGTTGTGGGGAGTATTCTTTTCTTGTTATTTTTCTGTTAGTCATCTTTGGATTTTGTGCTTCCATTGATCTACTACCTTTATGGATTATGGGGCCTTTAATGATGGGCATCTTCATCAAATTATGTCAGATTTTTTATGCTCATTGCATATGAATCACAACCAATGCAACAATTAAGGTAAAGGATACACACATAGCTGCAAATAATTGTGATCTTATATGACGCATGTAGTTGTAGTTTGAGCAATTTTTCGAGGGAAAAAGGTTTGAACTTGTGGGTTATTTGGAATATTTCAAGGGTGAGAGATTCAAGAAATTATTGCAGAAAAAGAATGAAGAATAGAAAGAACGAACCTTAGAGGCCACACAAAATTATGTTGAGGCTAATTGGCAAAGATGGAGTGCCACAATGAGATTCCTGAGAAAGATATTTCTTAAATAAGAACATGAAGATACATATATGTTCCTACAAGGGACTTGTTTTCACTTGAGTTTTGGTATAATATATATTCTACTATAAGTGAAATCTTATTCTCAACGTCGTCAATTTTGTTAGGAGTTGTAATCTCAATGGTCCTAAGTTGGTTAGTTAGTTGAGTCAATGGTCCTAAGTTAGTTGAGTTAGTTGTTGACTAGGTCATTAGTCGACCCATGGTATACACTAGCCCATAGTATTAGCTAGTGGTTTTGGTGTTATGTGAAACTATATATATGTGTGTTTAATATTGAGAAGGCAATCAATATGCCCTTTGTGTTTCTACTCTTTATGTTCTGTGTATTGCAAACTTTATCATGGTATCAGAGCTAACAGCCTGATCCTTCGATCTTGCTTTTTGGGTAAGCCTCAGAAATTGGAGAGCACACACACACACGGCTAGAATTTGTAGCACGGGACGGAGATAGAACACTCGGGCCACAACAAAAAAAATAATATTTTCTTTTTTCGTGAAAAAAAAAAAAAATCGACGGAAAAAACCCCTAAAGGGAGGTTGTATCACCCTGCCTGAAGGAAAAGTGTGATGTCTCAACCTCAGTTACACCTAAAATCTCCTCATCATCAAATTCAGTGTATACATCCCTAAAGTTACCATGATTAAGTGATTTCCCTGGAAGGATTTGTACTCATTTGTACTAGGTTTTGAGAGGTCGTCGCAGGCTGCACCCAAGCAACCTGCAACGTCGCACCTTTCCCCATTATAGGGTGCAACGAAGTCAGTTGGATGGAAAAAAATAGCTTCTTCGAGTCCCTTCTCGAAGCCTGCTGACTTGGGACCCTATCCTTGACCTCATGGGGGAGATGGCATTCGATTCCTAACACCTTGGAAAGATCCCTTAAGCCTCTCATATCATATATCAACCTATCCTATCTATCCTATCCACTTAGTCCTATTTAAATGAAGCTCACTCCCATTCCAAGGGGAGGAAGTCTATGGTATCTACATGCTGGTGAAATCATCCTTGGGAGACCTCTAATCACCTATTGGGAGACTCATACTTCCTTGGGAGGATATGGAAAATGGCTTGGATGGAGAAGGGTTGCAGCATTAAGCCTTCGTTGTAGTTCTATATCTCTAGTATGTATTTCCCTCTATTTACAGTAATACAAATGCTTTCCACCAATATTGTTAATGTGTGATGATATTGAGTAGTTTACCAGCTTAACTGTTTACTTAGATCCCTTATTGTATAGATGCTCTTTACTCGTTTCGTGTTGTTTGTGTCTTGATAGGTCTTGCAGCTTAGATCTGATGACCATTGGATGTGGAATAACATTCAAGAAAAGAGGATTGCGAAGTAAAAGGTAAGACATCTAGCACTTGATTCTTAAGTAGATCTAGGAAATCCATTTGTAGTCTGTTCTATTTGTTCTAGATTTGCATTGAGATAGGGAGATCCGGCTCGCGTCTGCTCAAGTGGATTGTCCGTCAAACAAATCTAGCGACCATACTGGGGAACGTACATCTTGTTTAGTAGTTGTCCATCTGAGAGTCATTTTCAGTTGATTGCTTGACACAAGCCTTTTATTTGTCATTTGCTTCGTGAGTTGGTTTCACCATCTGATCTTCACATTGAAGACTCTAATCTACTTCCTCTGAGTTCATATTACTCATTTTCAAACCATTCCATGGTTCATTGCTGGGAGATCTTATTCATTTTTGAATTTAGACTCCGCCTGTCGCACCTAGTTAGTGGAAATAGAGCGACACCGTGTCACTTCTGGCCTCTATTCTTTACCTGTTAGTCACTCATCGCAGCCCTTTCATTGGTAAATTGCAACGTCGTCGCACTTCCCGTATAGGTAAACGATGACGTCACACTGTGTACAAGCACAGAGTGCACCGATTTGTCAAAACTTGGCATACAGGAATCCCCTCTCCATTTATCAGTCTGAACTTTGGTTTGTTATATGAACTCCCTCTGTGCTACAAGATCCAGCCAGAGATCCCATCTTTAATTTGTGTGTTGAGCATTTGGTTTTGTTTGGATTGATTATGGGTTCCATCTTGGACAAGTCTGAAGACCGGTAGTGGTGGATACTCTTGTCTCCTCCACCTTCATCCGCTCACCCTTGCATTCCCTTCCTTCCATCCCTGATCTAGTCATTGCATTAGATCAGCCTCTAGACCTCATTTACAATTATTGTTAGAGCTTTGCTTGCTACTGTCTGATTCTGAGTCTTATGTGTCTTTCAGCTTAACTGAGTGCTTGTCTTTTCTTGAGTTTTCTGAGTGTACTTGTGATATCCCTCCTTTATGACCTATTATTTTATAAATGAAATTGTATGTTCTACTTGTTTTCTGGTGAGGAGCTCAAGGTCAAGGCCCCCACCAGTAAAACCTTGTAATATTTTGGGTTATTCCTAAGTTTTATGTTTAGAAGACTAAGGGTGGTGGCACGACTGAAACAAAGGCAACCGAGTCCACGGAGGAGAAACTAATGGCTAGAAGCCATGAGAATCTAACTACCATGGGTGTCATCTTGAGTTTGAGCCACTCATAAGTAAAAAGGGTAAACTAAGCACTAGTACTATCAGCTAAAATTAAGACTCTATATACCTGTTGATGAGAGACTAGAACTACTACCTTGACCCTTTTTGGGAAATAGGATTATATAAAGACATACATATATATTATAGTCTAAATTACTATAATATTCATGGAAAAGATATTAGTACCTTTATAGTTGTATATATGTATGGGGAATAGGATCTAACATACATTTATAAAGAATATGTGCATTCTTCTTAGCATCCACTTATAAAGGTATAAGTTAAAGGGATTATAGGTGTATGATAGTGAATACTAGATATCCCTATATAGAAGTTTATGTATAAGAATCTGAGTGAACATCTAATTTAATAAGTCTCTTGAGATAAGAAATAGTATCTATTAGTTGAATGCTGTTATTTTGGTGTTGTTAAAATGCTTGTATTATTTTGTATTAAATAAACATGGATCGACATCGAGAATGTTGGGAGGGTGTCTCCTTAGTGGAGCACCCGAATCCTAACCTCCACCACTTGTTGCCTATCCAAATCCTGAAGACCGCCATTTGTCACTAAGGAAAAACCACGACTCCTACCACCGCCAAGCTCTAAGCGCCTTCTTAAAGAGGCGGGGTAGGCAAACGAGCGGGGGGGGAAAACTGGAAGGATTTGGGGAAGCTTCTTCTTGTTTTTCTTTTACCGCCGTTGTTGCTCGCCGGGTCGTGAAAAGGACTCTATAGACCATTATGTGGAGGTATGTCATGCTACCACCTAATGTCTGCACTAAGTTTTTGTAAGTTGAGCGATGGGAAGGGACAGCCCACAAGCTCGATTCCCAAATACTTTGAATATTATATGGTGTTGGTATATCGTTGATATCGATTGCTGCCTAATGAAGACGTCTTAGATTTATGCTTATAGGAATAGAAATTGTCAGAATGAATTCGGGTTGGGTTTACCTATTGAAGTCGACTGAGATCTTCTGTTAGGATTATAATTTCCAGGTTACAATCGTATTCTCTACTTGTTTCTTGTATGAAGTCGCTTTATTGATTGTTTCAGTGAAGAAAATCATGGAATCCACTTAGGATCTATGCTTTGGTTACAGAATGAATTTTTCTCTGTTTGGCTCATGGATGAAAGCACGATTCCGTCCCAGGGTATTATAGATCACTGCATATATATATATTGAAGGACAACATAGACCCGTCTTCTCTGCAGGATCTCTAATTTATGAAATGAAATCGTATTCTCTGCGTTTATTTTTTTAAATTGAATAGTTCGCCCAAATGAACCCTGGATTGGGTAGTGCCTAGATTAGCTTGCCCTAGAATGAATTTCTGTTGTGGTAATACTTTATCATGTTTTTTTTCCTAAATAGATGCTCTGTCTACCTGATTGATTATTGGGATAACTCTGCACCAGATGATAGCCTGCGAGAGTTTCAGCGCGAATCCCTCATGCTCTATGGATTAAGTTGCTGCGTGAATCCCTTATGCTCTGGGGGCTTAATATTATTTAAAATATCTGTAGCTCCAGCGTGAATCTTGGGTATGAAATCATTTATATTTTATTTGTTTGAATCAGATAAAATCTATGTTGTTCCTAGGGCAGAATACCCTTTGATCGCAGCCGTGTTTGCTTTCTGGAAAAATACTCATGGATTACTGTGGCAGGTTGGGTGACTCCCTATGGAGATCGACCCTCTCCTTTAGAGTTTTTTTTTTATACAGAGTAGAAATGTTTTCTTTATTCTTTGCGCAGATAATGATTCCGATGTTATAGACAGTAAGAATTTGCCTTCTTTGTTTAACAATGACGTTGGTCCGCTATAGTCTTATTTTTATAGATCTGAGCGTTGTAGGCAGAGTTTTATTTCTACTAGTGTAAATCCTAGTATTTTCCCTTATACCTTAGCGCCATTGAATTGGTGACAGAATTCTCTCCTTCTTGTATAATTTGTCTGTGTTTTGATTTTCGATTTCAACACAGAATGTTGAATTATCCTTATATTTCTTTTCTGGACAGAGTGCATGCTCAAGAGCAAGCTTTGCATCTTCTTGTCGATAGATCTGGGATCTAACCTTTGTCTTATTGCAGGGCATATGTTTGGGTGTTTACGGGGTAGTATTGTAATTTCGACCTTTGTGGATGAGTAACCTTTTGATGATTGTATGTCTATTTAAGTTTGATAGTTTTCTATGCAAATAAATGACAAATAGCAATCATGATTTTGGTTAACAATCCCCTTCGAGCAGAACCATGTATGTGTTCTATCTTAGATTACTCCTTAATATCTTAGTGGGAGTAGAACCACTCTATATCCTTGTTCTGGTTGGTAAGAAAACTATTTTTGGATTATTTTAGGTATGAGATTTCTTTTATTTAACTTGACGAAGAGAGTATGTTTACATACTTATGATTAGTGGGAGTGCCCTCTAGAGGAGAGGCTCCTGAAGAGTAATTACCGCAATAATTGAGTTGCAGGATGTAATTCTCCCTTTAAAATAATAAGATGAAAGGCTGTATAGCTCCATATGATTGAAGCTCTCTTGGGAGAGGCTTGAGAAAGAGAAGAGAAAAGTGTAAATACCCTTGTCTAGAGGTGTACCCTTCTTGAATAATTATCATATGACTTTTGTGGACGTAGCCCTAGATTGGGTGAACCACCGGAATTTGTTCTTTCCTTGATGTGTCTCTTATGTGTGTTCAAAATGTATAAATTGTCGTTATTTCATATTTATCGTGAATTATGTTGTATGTGTTCTTTGGGTTATTTACGTTAATTTTCATGAGTCGATAGTTTCATGAAAGTGTTCAAGACAAATACGATGTGTTGACATGCTAAATGAATGTGTTAATTTATGAATGATGTGTTGAATGAAGTGGATATAGTACCTTATGAGAAGAATGCCATTGTTGGAACAATATGATTAAGACCTTACATGAATCAAAGGAGAAATAGTTTGATCGTATCAGTGAGGTTTTTAAGTACTATCGATTTGAATATCAATTGTAGTGATTGCCAATGATATTAAATAAACTTTGAAAGCTATGTTACACAGGGGCAAAGAAAGCAGACTATAAATGTTTGAGATGTTTTGTTTTACTAATGCATTGGCTTATGGCTAGATGAGGAAAATTATTTTTTTCTCTCCAAAATAATACCAGCAAATATGGAGATGTTACAGTACTGAATGTTGCAAGTAGGGTTTTCTTTACAGTCATTTACATCTGAAAGCATAGTTGTTATCAAGCTAATCTTTTGATGCATCCATTGAAAAGTTAAAAGTGCTTCTTTCCCATCGTTTCTCAAGCATTTTTGAAGAAAATTGTTGCACATTGGAACGTTTTCATTTATGTTTTGGAAAAATTGAATGACTGTATGACCAATTGTGTTTTTCTTGAATTATGAATCACTCATCTTCTTGAAAGACTCAAAGATGCTTCAGTTTTTGAAAAATTAATTCCATGCTAAGGAAAGATAGATGCATTTTTTATTTTTATTGCTTTCAGGTCATTGGAAGTGAAATTGAAAAGCTTGCATACTCCACCCCAGAATCCTCTCTTTTCATTGCCTAGTATTGTGTTACTTTGAAAAGAAAAAGATAAGGAAAATTGTTGTGATTTGGTTTTAGTAGTGTTGTGAATTTTTTATGTTTCGCACGAAAAGGAAAAGAATGCTTTGACATCATTTTTCGCAAAATTGGGATTATGTTGCATTGCATTGCTTTGGTCAAAATTGTCGGAAAGAAAAAGAAAATTTCTCCTTCCCATAGGTAGCATTCATCAAAAGAAAAGCATATTTTTTGCATGTAGCTAGGACTTGCATTATGCTTCCGATTATGTACTCACCTCATGCATTCACCTAACCGTCCAGATAAAATTAACGGTAGAACTAGGGTAAAATATTTAGAAACTTGTGTGTAAGTTAGAGACGTGTTCCGACGTCATTAAGCATGGCAGCTGTCGTTATTTGCCAACACTATATCCCGAGGGTACTGTAGTCTTCCATGTACTTATCAGTAAATCGAGCTCCTTCACGTACCCACCAAGTACCATAATCCATACTTGGCGTATATTGAAGGGTGTATCATGTACTCGGTAGTATATCGGAAGGTCTCTAGAGCTTGGTTTGATTGTTGCTGAAATAGCTCAAGCTACTCTTCTATGCAGCCAGCTTTGACTCACTTAGCCCTGAATCAGTTACATATTATGAGGGAGAAATTGATTATGAAACAGAGTCCATCTCAATGTAACAAATCAGTTACAAGATTTGTTACATTATATTTCCCTTGAAATTAAGCCTAACCTTATGTATCAAATCTACTTTTTCGTCTTCCTTTATATTTTTGGATTGCTACAACAATAGTTCTTGGATGATTGCATGATTATACTTCCCCTTTGGTTTGTTGCAACAATGTGGTGTGAGCAGTCGCCTATGTAGAGTAGTTTTCCTTTTTATGGAAGTGTGTTAATTTGCTCTTACAGTCAAGCTTGGCTCATGTTCATTATTGCTATTTATCTTTCTTAGATTTGTTGAATCAGATAGGTCATGGTTCGAATTCATCTTTCTTAGAAATTGTTGAATCAAATAGGCTATGCAGGTTTGAATTACTTTCTATTTGATATTTTTAGGATTTAACTTCTTGCAAAAGCAATTCTAGTTAATTCATTCTTAGATCAGTTGTTTCAGGATTGAATTTGTAAGAAAAAAGGAATCCCTTGAGTTCTTAGATTGATAATTAAGATTGTTTTTTATAGTGAGTTGAGTTTGGCTTAGCCGTTAAGTAGGATGAATGATCTTTATTTATTTAGTCAGTGGCTGAAGTGTTTATGCATATACTTTGTTGAGTTACCTTTGAAACAAAAAGACTTTCCTGGGTTGACAATTTATATTGAGAACTCTATGTGTTAACTAAATTAATTGGCATATAGAGTGACAAACAAAAAGGATATTCCGAAACTGGAGCAGTTGGATTTCACACACCTCGTCCACCATGGGTGCTAGAAATATTGTTTCACAAGACAAAGAAGAGTATGAAGTTGCAGCAGTCATGATGATTAAAGCTGCGGCCAAGGAAGAGGTCGACCATATCAGGGCGGCTTACGATGGCTTCAAGAAGCAGGTACATGCACCAGCAGTTTCCCGCTGAGGTGGCTCGTGGGCGAGCCACAAGTTTTTGTTGGGGTCCTATTCTCATCGGTTAGAAGCGCATAAGTGCGGAACCCCCAAGTAGCGAAAGGGTCATCGACATGAACAAAGGACTGGTCGAGAAGTATAAAAGAGCTGATATATGCGGAGTAGTTGGTTAAGTTAGGTAGTAATGGGTCATTTGGACCATTTTGTAATGGCCAAGTGAGCCTATAAATAGAAGATATTGTAAGCCTAAGGGCATCATCTTTTTGGGAATAATCTATCATCGACCATAGTGTCTTTTTTATCTATCTTTTGATCTATCAGTTTTCGGCACTTCTATCTTTTGCGGAGTAGTGTTTTGCGCTGGGTTTGTTGCATGGAGAATTATGCGATGCCTAATGAGAAGCATTAATACTGTTTTATCTTTGCCTATTTATCTTGTTTAGGTATCGCAATATTTTATGTTTCATTGAGATCGTAGCTTATGCTTTCAAAGTTATGTTATGTACCACAGATTCCTTAGGAATGTTTTGATGGTTTGTTTAATTTGTTACCTGTGAGATGATAATGTGTTGATGCAGATGCGGATAATGGTTAATAGATTGATAATGTGATGTTTTGATGCAAATGCAAATCTATGGCTTATGATGTGGATGAATGTGAGATAATGCATGTCTTCTCACAACTGTGGAAACTTGGTTCCTGAAGCCCGCTTAGACATCTCGGGTGAGACTTCATTCACTCCACGGATGTTTCTGGGAATGGTAAAACCTTTCGAGGCTGATGTTTAAGGGATTATGTGTCAATGTTTGTCGACAGCAGTGTGAAGTGAACCCCTGTCGACAGGACTATATCAACAAATGGTTTTGTTGTCGGGACCCTAGTGCGAAAGGAGAGAGGACATGTTGTGGCATCTGACAAAGCCAGATATCGAGGATTGGTTCCATAAGAAGACGCGAGAATTTTCCGAGGAAGAAAATATGAACCCTCGATGGTCGACAATCGATTGGTTACATAAGTATATCTACTCTGATATCAACAAAGTATTCTTCTGTGAATTTCCTATACTGCTACATGAATGGTTAGCACAATTGACTTTTTAGAAGAAGAATTTCCAAGGAGGTGATCCTGAACACTAGACGCCAAAACTGATCAAGAAGTTGAAATGGGTGAACAACAAAGCATCAATAATTTTTGAGGTTTGGGTGGAGAATATTTTGGAAGGATACATCATTGAATTTGCGGTCGATGCGATTAAATAATACAATGATGTAGAAAGGAAATTTTTCAAAGGACCTAAAGGAAGGTATCTATTGTCACTAAAACTATGGATTAAGATGCTTATTTGTGAAAAGGGCATATTAAAGATGAACTCTGACGAGTAAATCTAGGGTGTGCGGAGGTTGTGGGTACCGCACAGATGCAGGTCTGATAGAATGATGCAGGGTAGATGGATATGAGCTATGAAGATGAATCTTAAGGGAAGATGTGGAAGATTGTGGTATCCTGCGAAGTGGGGTGAGGTTCCGGTCGAAGAAGAAGAGGAGGATTGAGATAGAGAGAGAGTCTCCTAGTGAGACCGGAATAGAGAACTGTGAAATGGTACCACAATGGACTAAGCGACCTAACTATGACGAAGAAAATGACCAGGATACCCCTAAACCTAAGGGAGGATAGACCCAAAGCTACAACGTACATAGAACCCCACGCACTGTACCAAATTTCAGAGGAAGAAATATAAGCTCTTCGCAGAGTTGTCCTATGTGTCAAAACAGTAGTAAGAGTAGTGGTTCTAGGATCACAAGTAGGAAACCAAGGATGGCATGCGATGATGTAAAGATGCCTCTTTTTCATGTTGACGGTACTGAGGATCACAAACAATACTGGTTTCTATGCGAAGCGGTGTCGACAGTGAAACAGGTCCAAGATGATGATATTACAAAGGGAAAATTAGCGAGGGCCTTTAGGGGACATGGGATGGATTGGTTTATGAACTTTGTACAAGTACCTGCAGGGAATCCGAGAAAACTGTGGCACAAATCAGAGTAGGATTGATCGACGAATTTAGGAAACCAAAACCAGAGTCACAATATATCACAAATTTGAAGGAAATAAAGCAATTTGGTAATGAATCAGTATGGGAATTCAATCAAAGGTACAAAACTTTGATGGCCAATGTAAGTTTTGGAATGAGTGACATGCAGGACAAGAATGGTTCATTGCGGGATTGATACCGTACATTCAGATGCCACTAATGCAGCAGAAGATTGCATCCTAGGTGGAGTCACTAGAAATTATGATGAAACTTGAGGCTTCACTAGTCGGTGAAATAGGGATAGGTGTGAACTAGATACAAGCGCAAGTAGCGAACTTGACGATCCAAATACAGGATATCAAGAAGGGGAAATAAGTTCACGGAGATATATGGTGCAGTCGATGTAAGCCTAAAGGAAACCATAAGGATCAGTGCCCAGAGTTCCGTGAATACTTATAGCCTAGCACACCAAACCTACTCAGTTAGGGAAGAAAGCCCTGGTGCCGAATTTGTCAGATGAGGGGACATCGATCGGAAGATTGTGTGTATTTATAGAAGATTGTGTCTAAGCCGGATAATCTATTTTGTAATTTCTATCGATCAGTCGGTCATGAGGAGAAGGATTGTAGAGCATATGATTTGCTCCAAGAGAGAACTGCGGATACATTTTTTATGAAGGGAGAGGAACAACCTCCTATACAATAAATAAAATAGTACAATAAGCTTCCTCCATAGTATAACAAGCTGCAACATAAAAAAATGTAATATAACCAACCGCAATATCAACAACTACAATATAACCAATAGCAATACAATCAACCGCAAGGAGGATTCATAGGAGGATTCTGCAGAGGTCGCGATGGATGCTTTGGTCGCAAAGGAAATTTTGGTCGAGGTTGAGGGCTAGTCACCTACTATAATTGTGTCTAGATAGGATATTATCAAATGGATTTTCCGAATCCAACTCCGTAATCTTCCTTTTGCAGTGCAACAGACCACAATTTCGAGGAGTGTCCCTAGTTGATTACGAAGTGGAAAACTAAGAATCTGCCACAGCCACAACCGAATCCGAATGTAAATTAGAATAAGAACCCTAACCCTAATGTGCAGAATATATCAGCAAAGATAAGAATTCAACCCTTGAATGTCGTAGTAGTGACCAGAGGAGGAGCTGCGATAGGAGAAGACAGGCCACTGCCTAGTGTTTGGCCTACAACAAGGAAACAGGTTCGATTTGATGGAGAATTAGAAAATGAAATCTTTTTGGAAGCAATATCAGATCCAATGAGAAATACTAAGTTCCCACCTATAAGCCAGAAGGAACATGTTTATGAGATGCCACCAATATTCGATATGACAAATCCGCTGAGGTCACGAGGGAAGGTCATCACCCTGAGGAACTTCCTAGAAAGTTGTTTGACATTGGCGAAGGATCAGGATGCAGTAGAACATACAGCTATTTTATTGGATCGACAGGAGGATGGGTGACAAGATCAGACAGTGAACCGATTGCACAGAAAAAATACGAGGAGAGAAATGAGGATGAATACGCAGATTGGTGCATTCGACGTCAATTCTATCATTTTGGACCTAGGATCGGATATAAGCATCCTAACTAAGAAAACATGGGAAACAATGGGGAAACCACATTTGGCATGATCCCCGATACAACTTAGATTGGAAAATCAGAGCAAGGTCACACCACATGGTTGATTATGTCATCTTCCTATAGAAATAGAGGGAATGAAGACTTACGCAAACTTCGATGTTATAGAGATAGTCGACAACACAAGCCCCTATATGGTGTTGTTGGGAATAGACTGGGCCATGGAAAATCAAACTGTTATCAACTTCAAGAAGGGGACAATGTCTTTTCAAAACCGCGACATGAGGGTAGTCGCCCCACTTGATCCATCGGAAGGGAAAAGGTACGTCAAAACAATGAGGGATGAATTTAAATAAGGATGGGACAATGTATACAATGTTTCAGAGGATTATATCAACCCCAATACCGACGGAGAATTGGGGTGGTGAAGTGTTAGTTCAGCATCATCAGAATCCAATGAGGCGCTAGAAAACTGGCAGAATTGATTGGATGAAGTGTTGTTCAGAAGGTGTGCCCAAATCACTCAGTCATTGAGATGGGTAGCGACGGAGGTATATGATCTACCAACATATGAATGATTACCTAACTTGGCCATGTTCATCACCGAATTCGAAGAAAAGGTATCATAACCACAATGACTGTTGGCGTTAGAAGAAGCACTGAAGGCTACACCAGCAAGATGGTGGGAAATGCACAAGTCGTTGATAACGAGTTGGCCACTATGTCAACAACTAATGGAAGTCATATTTGGGGAGACTGAAGGCTACTATGGAAATAAATAGAATGGAAGGGGTGATCCAAAGGATCATCTGGAAGAGTGTCAAAGCGCATGGGGAATGAGACTGAAACAAGAATGGGTCCATGCGTTCATCCATACACTGGATGAAGTACCACAGAGCTGGTACATCGCAATAGAACTATGATGTGGAACAAATACATGGTAAGAGTTAACCATTAGTTTCAGCTTGACTTTCAGCATCGCTGATGAGAACCCTTTCATCCACAGTGCACTACAGGAAATCTGTGAAAAGGTACTAGAAGCAGTTCCGATGGAAAAACCAATGGAATTACAGTGGACTGCGGCACCGGAAATGATGATGGAGTGCTATAATGTGTCGGGAGGACTTGACGAATAGAATGATCCTAGAGCTATTTATGTCCCAGATTCAAAGGGAACCAGGGATGTTGAATGTGATATCCCTCCTTTATGACCTATTTTTGATCTTTATATTTATTATTCTGTAAATGTAATTGTGTAAAAGGCCATGGTGACGAGCTCAAGGCCAAGGCCCCACCATAGGACCTTCAAACTAGTGTTATGTCCATAAGTGTTATTTAGACCAGGAAACTTAAGTTTGACACAACTGAAGCGACATGAAACTAAATCCACTAAAGGTAAGAGATGAAGCGGTCGGGAATCCAAGAGATACAATAAGCGATGACGGATGTTATCCGGGTACCCCACGTACTAGAGGAAGGTTAACCATTTCACTTAAAAACACCTAAATCCCCGAGGAAGTATCATAAGTGAAATATGTATGATTAGATAAAATTATTAAGTGTCAGCTAAACCTTTAGCAAGCCACTATAACCTAATTACTAAAAGAGAGCATAAATATCATTATCAGATTTAATGGAATTAGCTTAACTATGATACTACACCTAATGATGGTATTAAGTACCAAAGAAGTGTATTGGACCCCTTATTTTTTTAAGAAACTAAAGAATTATCATTAATGACTGTACTATAGTTACCATCCTAAAAAGGTGAGAGGAAGATTTATTATATATATATATATATATGTGTGTGGGTATTAACGTAACACTATGTGTTACGACACTTTAAATAATTATCCTATAAGTACTATTCTATTTTCGACAAAAGAATACTATGATAAGCGAAAAATATTCTACTCATTTATCTTAAAGGTGACAAAAAGGAGTTCGTTATGATTTTTTAACGAGGTATAATGTAATAACTATATACAAGAGAGTTATTTACATATATCTAAGACCTAGTGGACAAGGCTATAATATACATGTATTTCATGTAGATTATATGATATCCTTAGTTATCTTGAAATGGCATCTAGTGCCAATATTCATTTCTTAGAACTAAAAGGATAACATTTTCAATTATTCGAGTCATTGACCATCATTATAATATTATGTTACTGATTATGCATAGTAAATCAATTTCATAACAAACTTTAAATCATTATTTAATGTTTTGTTACATCGGCGAATTCCAACTGGCTTTAATTTTATTATGATCCCTCTTATTGTGGGATAACGATCTTACATCGTTGGAGATCTGGGTGGGTGGAGTATCGAGTTATATTTCTAAAAAAGATTACAAGTGGAGCCTTGAGCTTCCACGTGGGGAGGATGGAGATCCAGCGTAACCAAAAGGACTCTCCAATGCGCAAAGGAAGGAAGGTCTTTAAAAGTAAGACCGCAGCCATGAGTGGGGGGAGATAAAAAAAACTGGATCGAGAAAGGAAAAGAGGGCGATTGATTTTGGCTTTTCGAAAAACACTGAATTCCATTTGGCGAGGAATTTGAGGTAACTAACTACCTTGGACGGACTCCTCAAGGGTGAGGCACAACCCAATGTATAATTAAGTGAGGCTCCTCGATGAAAAGGGAAAAAACGGGGTTGCAAGGAAGTTTTGGTGGTCGCTGGTGGCATGAGCGACGAATGATAGTAGGCAGAGGAAGTTCGCAAGGAGTCTGGAGGTCACTGGTGGCTTGATGGTAGAGCTGGAGAAGACAAATCGTAGCCAGTCATTAAGGTTAGATATGAAAACCCAGAACTCTGCGTGAGGTATTTGGCATCTACCTGAACTTATTCATGGGGATTTTGTATCTTTAATTCTATTATTACATCAAATTCTAATCTCTGCCTGGATGTTCTTTTATTTTTGCTGAGATTGAAACCTTATATTTTTATCTCTGTCGAGATCCGTATTTTTTGCTGAGTTGAAACCCTATATTATTATCTCTGTCGAGATCCGTAATTTTTGCTGAGTTGAAACCTATATTTTTATCTCTGTCGAGATCCATATTTTTTGCTGAGATTGAAACCTTATATTTTTATCTCTGTCGAGATCCGTATTTTTGCTGAGTTGAAACCCTATATTATTATCTCTGTCGAGATCCGTAATTTTTGCTGAGTTGAAACCTATATTTTTATCTCTGTCGAGATCCGTATTTTTTGCTGAGTTGAAACCCTATATTATTATCTCTGTCGAGATCCGTAATTTTTGCTGAGTTGAAACCTTATTTTTTTATCTCTGTCGAGATCCGTATTTTTTGCTGAGTTGAAACCCTATATTATTATCTCTGTCGAGATCCGTAATTTTTGCTGAGTTGAAACCTTATTTTTTTATCTCTGTCGAGATCCGTATTTGTGCTGAGTTGAAACCCTATATTTTTATCTCTGTCGAGATCCGTAATTTTTGCTGAGTTGAAACCTTATATTTTTATCTCTGTCGAGATCCGTATATTTGCTGAGTTGAAACCCTATATTTTTATCTCTGTCGAGATCCGTAATTTTTGCTGAGTTGAAACCTTATATTTTTTATCTCTATCGAGATCCATATATTATTATATTGCATTAATACGTACTCGTTCTAGATCTCTATATGAAACGAGGGTAAGAACCAGCTGTATCATGAAAGCTCTGAGAGTTTCTGTTGTTTGTTGAATGCTCCGTTTTCCGTTTTGAGATATCTGGAGAACAAAATCTTTGTATGAAGCCGAGCTAGGGTGCAATTAGTTTGTTACCTTAGTTTCTATTTCAATCGTTGGGTTTAGGAATAATATCCAACCCGTGTGAGCTCCGAAAAGTAGAGTTAGAACCTTGCCAACAAATCTCTGTGTAGTGTTGAGCTACATTTTATCCTTTAAAGAACCTTGGTAACCAACGCCCGGGAAAACGATCTCTGTATCACCGTGCTTTTGCCATAAACACAAGGATGGTTTGCGTTTCCCTTAGCTGCCACTTTAGGCGGGAGTGTTTGTATTTTTTTTATTCTTGAGATCGTCAGAGGTTGTTGGATTGGAATCCTCTTCCTAGATGAGAATGCTTCGATAAAATGCTAACATATGTTTAATTTCCGCGTGGAAGTTTGACGGGAGAGGCTAATCTCGGATATCTCCAAGTAAATCTTAAAGTAATTAAGGCGAAGATTTGAATGATATCATATTATAAGAGGTAAAGTTCCCTTGTTTATAAAATGAAGAGTAATGATGTGAATAATATACAATATACTTATCTAAGAGTGTTATTCTTAGAAGATCTAAGTATCTGTTAGTTTTAAGAATGTAAATTATATAAATTAAAGTGTTTAAAAGATCTCGGTATCTTTTGTTATTATGAATGTAAATTATATTAACTGGAGTGTTAAATCTTAAAAGATCTCGAAATCTTTTATTTTACCATTATGAATGCAAATTCTATTAATTAGAGTTGTCGGACTTATATACAATAGTACAGAAGTAGAAGTGAATGACTTGTGTTATTGTTGGCTATAGTGCATAAATAGCTCTGTTGGTTAGTACAAAACCATGTCGTAGTCCGTGTGGATTTATCTAGAAAATGCTCTAATAAAGAGGCATGGAGATTGCGGAATTTTGGCAATAGTGGATTTGTAAGATGTAATTCTCCTTTTGGATAATAAAAGAAGTGATGACCGGCCTTTGTGGACGTAGCCCAATAGGGGTGAACCACCTGAAATTGTCTCTTCTTATGTGTGTATGTGTTATTGTTGTGGATATGTAATTGTTATGGGAATTCCTTGACGTCATGAGATTAAATGTATGGATGAAGGAGATAATGGTTCACTTAATGATATAAATGATCAAGGATGATACCGAGGTTGCAAAGTTATGAATGATGATACAAGTTTCAATAAATGGTTAACCAATGTTATGTTTAAAAAGATTTTAGTATAGATGTGATCTTATCTTTAAAATATGAATAAAGTGTTGGAATTTTGAGATATGTTACATGAAGTTTGTAAGTACTATCAATTTGAATATCCATTGTAGTGATTACCAATGATCTCAATAAACTTATAAAGGTATGTTACATATTAGCGAATAAGTAGACTATAAATGTTTGAGATGTTTTTATATTACTAATGCATGAGTGATTTCTGGCTAGAGGAGGAAAATATTATTTCTTTTTTTCAAAATAATACCAGCAAATTTTATGGAGATGTTACATATGGTATCAGAGCTGTGGTTTCAGCACTCGGGCCTATAGGGGCTCAACATAAGGTAAGTAAACATGAGGGTTTCGAAACTAACAAACAAATTGTGTTTTGGATGCATGGGACGAATGGACGAGAATATACTATCCAAATTAATCGTCGAGTGCTCCAAGAAGAAACTAAGGGAAATATGGGAATATCGTGACGAAGCAATTTATTGTGAATTCCAACCAAGACTCGTCTGATTAAACTGTAAGTATATGAGCTCCACTTTCATCTCTAGTCTAGTATGTTGTGCTTTATTTACATACTGAAAATTGAAAATTATTGGATTGAATGATATTGATCATCCACTATCATGTATAAGGATCATCCGCATTATGAAAGACAAGATGTATCATAAAGGTTAAGGGGATTAACTTTATTGGTGTACTTAGAACTCCTAACGATGGATGTGTTCGATGCCTAGAAAATTCCCTACTTACTACATAGATAGACGTTTGTGAGATAAAACTCGTCGATGATCCGACATCCAAGAAGAATATTATACAAACCGAAAATTATTAGCATATTGACCACATAGATATGAAAGGGTGAAAATGACTAAAGGAGTTGGTAAGTTTCCCTCAATTTTGAGTAGAAAAGTTAAGTAGTATATAGAATTTATGACAATAACTATAGTACATATTCCTTCAGAAGGGATGATGCTTCTCTTAGATAAAACCAAAGGATAAGAAGTTTAGATAAATAATTTCTTAACTAGTATATGGGAATGTATGGTTCTCTTATGAAATAAACTGTATCACCCTGATAAAAATGATGTAAAAAGTTATATCCCGTCTTGTGCGAAATATAATTATTGGAATTTGTTGTTTACAAATATTAGAAGTTTAAAAGTGTTCGGTTGATTGAATGACAAATGGAACAAGAATGTAGTCTAAACATTTACTACCTTGAGAAGGAAGTTAGCATGTTTTCACCTGAGTGTACTTCCATAGATGAATAGTCTTTGTTACTATATTTTCCAATTTAGCAGATGAAGGTATGAGATAAGTGATTACGATACTAAATGTGAGACATTAGAGCATTCTTGTACCCTGGCGTGTTAGTTCAACAAAAGGACAAAAGGGTTATAAACACTTAAAAAGTATGCATATGTATAGGGTGCATATGATGGAAATGTATGTTTCCTTTTTACAACTTCTTACTCCAGTAAATCCTTAAGCTAGATGTTGGGAACGATGAGTGATGGTTATAGAAGTTATACTTTTATTTGTTATAATATTTATGACGACTTGCTATCCATGTACAACTATATGTTATTTTATTAAGGGATAGATTATTGGAAACCTAGAACCAACATGAAATAAATACAGGTTAGTAGGATACTGTAATTTTCTGACGTCCTTATGTTGCCACAAGGAATGACTGTTTTTATTTATTATGTGTTAAGGAAAAACATTGATGACATGGAATTTGCAGGGTAGATCGGAAGTGATCTTTGAGACAGTAATCGAGGTATAATCTTTCATGAAACAAGTAAAAATGATATTTGAACATATGTTATATGTATGATTGTTCTTATGATTTAATTACCTTTATACGACTAACACTCTGAATGTTGTGGTCGAGCAATTGGTATTTTTCCCACACATCACTGCCTGACACCCATCAATGGGTAAATGTGGAATGTATATCGATTCATGTATAATACTAATGTGTGATGACACAGGTAAACTGGAACCGCGGCAGATGAAGGTGAGCTATGCGGTTTCCTTTACAAAGATGGTGAAATTTCTGTGAAGCTTGTGAAAATGCAAGAGCATAAATGTATGCATGGTAAGATGAGGAGTGAGGAAATAAGATTCACATCACAATTTTTACATATTCTTTAAAAATGTTGGTAATTATTATGGAACAAAGCACTTGACCCAGATTGGTCCGAGTAATCGTATGGGTACAGAATGTAATATGACGAAATAAATTGATTAAACTGAAAGAGATTTTCTAGACTCAAGCAAGACGGCTTGGGGAAAATAAATTCCGGGCCTCAAGCGAGAAGGCTTGAGGGGAATTGTGGAAGGCGAGTGTTGTAATGACATTGAAATACTCCCTAAAATCAGGGATTGAAAAGCCACTAGGATTCTCGGAGAATCGGCTGGCTATAAGACCTAGGCAAGCTATAAGAAAATGTATACGTGTGAGGCAGGACGCTGCTTAGTATGCATGAAAGAAATGTTTGCTGCGTGAGCACTAAGGTGTTAGGCAATACATGAATGAAATGTTTGCTGCGTGAGCACTAAGGTGTTAGGCAAAACATGAGAGAAATGTTGCTGTGTGAGCACTAAGGTGTTAGGCAAGGCATGAGAGAAAGGATTGCTGCGTGAGCACTAAGGTGTTAGGCAAGAATTTCCTGGATCAGGTGAATGCTGTTTGTCAACAGAATACAACCATGGAGTGCTAGATCTATCCCATATATTGCAAGTGATATGTGCAATAAAGAACTCATGATTTATGTTTCTGAGTTTGATTATGAAGTTGATGGCAAGTTGTTACTAAACATTGTTCTTTGAATTCCAGTTTTGGTGCAAATGATTGTTCCAAGAGAAGAGTGAACACCGAGGACGGTGTTATTTTAAAGGGGAGGAGGATGTGATATCCCTCCTTTATGACCTATTTTTGATCTTTATATTTATTATTCTGTAAATGTAATTGTGTAAAAGGCCATGGTGACGAGCTCAAGGCCAAGGCCCCACCATAGGACCTTCAAACTAGTGTTATGTCCATAAGTGTTATTTAGACCAGGAAACTTAAGTTTGACACAACTGAAGCGACATGAAACTAAATCCACTAAAGGTAAGAGATGAAGCGGTAGGGAATCCAAGAGATACAATAAGCGATGACGGATGTTATCCGGGTACCCCACGTACTAGAGGAAGGTTAACCATTTCACTTAAAAACACCTAAATCCCCGAGGAAGTATCATAAGTGAAATATGTATGATTAGATAAAATTATTAAGTGTCAGCTAAACCTTTAGCAAGCCACTATAACCTAATTACTAAAAGAGAGCATAAATATCATTATCAGATTTAATGGAATTAGCTTAACTATGATACTACACCTAATGATGGTATTAAGTACCAAAGAAGTGTATTGGACCCCTTATTTTTTTAAGAAACTAAAGAATTATCATTAATGACTGTACTATAGTTACCATCCTAAAAAGGTGAGAGGAAGATTTATTATATATATATATATATATATGTGGGTATTAACGTAACACTATGTGTTACGACACTTTAAATAATTATCCTATAAGTACTATTCTATTTTCGACAAAAGAATACTATGATAAGCGAAAAATATTCTACTCATTTATCTTAAAGGTGATAAAAAGGAGTTCCTTATGATTTTTTAACGAGGTATAATGTAATAACTATATACAAGAGAGTTATTTACATATATCTAAGACCTAGTGGACAAGGCTATAATATACATGTATTTCATGTAGATTATATGATATCCTTAGTTATCTTGAAATGGCATCTAGTGCCAATATTCATTTCTTAGAACTAAAAGGATAACATTTTCAATTATTCGAGTCATTGACCATCATTATAATATTATGTTACTGATTATGCATAGTAAATCAATTTCATAACAAACTTTAAATCATTATTTAATGTTTTGTTACATCGGCGAATTCCAACTGGCTTTAATTTTATTATGATCCCTCTTATTGTGGGATAACGATCTTACATCGTTGGAGATCTGGGTGGGTGGAGTATCGAGTTATATTTCTAAAAAAGCTTACAAGTGGAGCCTTGAGCTTCCACGTGGGGAGGATGGAGATCCAGCGTAACCAAAAGGACTCTCCAATGCGCAAAGGAAGGAAGGTCTTTAAAAGTAAGACCGCAGCCATGAGTGGGGGGAGATAAAAAAAACTGGATCGAGAAAGGAAAAGAGGGCGATTGATTTTGGCTTTTCGAAAAACACTGAATTCCATTTGGCGAGGAATTTGAGGTAACTAACTACCTTGGACGGACTCCTCAAGGGTGAGGCACAACCCAATGTATAATTAAGTGAGGCTCCTCGATGAAAAGGGAAAAAACGGGGTTGCAAGGAAGTTTTGGTGGTCGCTGGTGGCATGAGCGACGAATGATAGTAGGCAGAGGCAGTTCGCAAGGAGTCTGGAGGTCACTGGTGGCTTGATGGCAGAGCTGGAGAAGACAAATCGTAGCCAGTCATTAAGGTTAGATACGAAAACCCAGAACTCTGCGTGAGGTATTTGGCATCTACCTGAACTTATTCATGGGGATTTTGTATCTTTAATTCTATTATTACATCAAATTCTAATCTCTGCCTGGATGTTCTTTTATTTTTGCTGAGATTGAAACCTTATATTTTTATCTCTGTCGAGATCCGTATTTTTTGCTGAGTTGAAACCCTATATTATTATCTCTGTCGAGATCCGTAATTTTTGCTGAGTTGAAACCTATATTTTTATCTCTGTTGCTGAGTTGAAACCCTATATTATTATCTCTGTCGAGATCCGTAATTTTTGCTGAGTTGAAACCTATATTTTTATCTCTGTCGAGATCCGTATTTTTTGCTGAGTTGAAACCCTATATTATTATCTCTGTCAAGATCCGTAATTTTTGCTGAGTTGAAACCTTATTTTTTTATCTCTGTCGAGATCCGTATTTTTTGCTGAGTTGAAACCCTATATTATTATCTCTGTCGAGATCCGTAATTTTTGCTGAGTTGAAACCTTATTTTTTTATCTCTGTCGAGATCCGTATTTGTGCTGAGTTGAAACCCTATATTTTTATCTCTGTCGAGATCCGTAATTTTTGCTGAGTTGAAACCTTATATTTTTTTCTCTGTCGAGATCCGTATTTTTGCTGAGTTGAAACCCTATATTTTTATCTCTGTCGAGATCCGTAATTTTTGCTGAGTTGAAACCTTATATTTTTTATCTCTGTCGAGATCCATATATTATTATATTGCATTAATACTTACTCGTTCTAGATCTCTATATGAAACGAGGGTAAGAACCAGCTGTATCATGAAAGCTCTGAGAGTTTCTGTTGTTTGTTGAATGCTCCGTTTTCCGTTTTGAGATATCTGGAGAACAAAATCTTTGTATGAAGCCGAGCTAGGGTGCAATTAGTTTGTTACCTTAGTTTCTATTTCAATCGTTGGGTTTAGGAATAATATCCAACCCGTGTGAGCTCCGAAAAGTAGAGTTAGAACCTTGCCAACAAATCTCTGTGTAGTGTTGAGCTACATTTTATCCTTTAAAGAACCTTGGTAACCAACGCCCGGGAAAACGATCTCTGTATCACCGTGCTTTTGCCATAAACACAAGGATGGTTTGCGTTTCCCTTAGCTGCCACTTTAGGCGGGAGTGTTTGTATTTTTTTTATTCTTGAGATCGTCAGAGGTTGTTGGATTGGAATCCTCTGCCTAGATGAGAATGCTTCGATAAAATGCTAACATATGTTTAATTTCCGCGTGGAAGTTTGACGGGAGAGGCTAATCTCGGATATCTCCAAGTAAATCTTAAAGTAATTAAGGCGAAGATTTGAATGATATCATATTATAAGAGGTAAAGTTCCCTTGTTTATAAAATGAAGAGTAATGATGTGAATAATATACAATATACTTATCTAAGAGTGTTATTCTTAGAAGATCTAAGTATCTGTTAGTTTTAAGAATGTAAATTATATAAATTAAAGTGTTTAAAAGATCTCGGTATCTTTTGTTATTATGAAGTTAAATTATATTAACTGGAGTGTTAAATCTTAAAAGATCTCGAAATCTTTTATTTTACCATTATGAATGCAAATTCTATTAATTAGAGTTGTCGGACTTATATACAATAGTACAGAAGTAGAAGTGAATGACTTGTGTTATTGTTGGCTATAGTGCATAAATAGCTCTGTTGGTTAGTACAAAACCATGTCGTAGTCCGTGTGGATTTATCTAGAAAATGCTCTAATAAAGAGGCATGGAGATTGCGGAATTTTGGCAATAGTGGATTTGTAAGATGTAATTCTCCTTTTGGATAATAAAAGAAGTGATGACCGGCCTTTGTGGACGTAGCCCAATAGGGGTGAACCACCTGAAATTGTCTCTTCTTATGTGTGTATGTGTTATTGTTGTGGATATGTAATTGTTATGGGAATTCCTTGACGTCATGAGATTAAATGTATGGATGAAGGAGATAATGGTTCACTTAATGATATAAATGATCAAGGATGATACCGAGGTTGCAAAGTTATGAATGATGATACAAGTTTCAATAAATGGTTAACCAATGTTATGTTTAAAAAGATTTTAGTATAGATGTGATCTTATCTTTAAAATATGAATAAAGTGTTGGAATTTTGAGATATGTTACATGAAGTTTGTAAGTACTATCAATTTGAATATCCATTGTAGTGATTACCAATGATCTCAATAAACTTATAAAGGTATGTTACATATTAGCGAATAAGTAGACTATAAATGTTTGAGATGTTTTTATATTACTAATGCATGAGTGATTTCTGGCTAGAGGAGGAAAATATTATTTCTTTTTTTCAAAATAATACCAGCAAATTTTATGGAGATGTTACATTGAAGCAACAGAGAAGCCATTCGACAAGTTCCAACAGCCGCTGAAAATGAAGAAGGTTAATATTAGGTCGGAGAAAAATCCCAAGTTCGCTAGTATTGGAGATTAATGGGATGATTTGAAAATTGGGAAAGTTCAACAAGAGGCCCAATTGAACCACATCATTTTGGAGTTTTGGAAGAGTTCAAAGTCTCGATCAAGTGGTTGTGGGCAGTATTCTTTTCTTCTCATTTTGCTATTAGTCATTTTGGATTTTGTGCTTCCAATGATCTACTACCTTTATGGATTATGGGGCCTTTAATGATGGGCATCTTCATCAAATTATGTCAGATTGTTTATGCTCATTGCATATGTTGTTTATGCTCATTGCATATGAATCACAACCAATGCAGCGATTAAGGTAAAGGATACACATAGCTGCAAATAATGGTGATCTTACATGACGCATGTAGTTGTAGTTTGAGCAATTTTTCGAGGGAAAAGGGTTTGAACTTGTGGGTTATTTGGACTATTTCAAGGGTGAGAGATTCAAGAAATTATTGCAATAGAAGCATGAATAATAGCAAGAACGGACCTTAGAGGCCATACACAATTATGCTGAGGCTAATTGGCCGAGATGGAGTGCCGCAATGAGATTCCTGAGAAAGATATTTCTTAAATAGGAACATCAAGATACGTATATGTTCCTACAAGGGACTTGTTTTCACTTGAGTTTTGGTATAATATATATTATGCTATAAGTGAAATCCTATTTAAGGTGCAACGTCGTCAATTTTAATGTTGGAATTTGCATTCTATGTCAAGATAGTTGTCGTAGATAGCCCTAGATACTGCAATGCAAAACAAACATGACCGGGAGTGGTAATTGAGTGTAGGAATTAGAGTGGAAGGATGGCATTGGTACCCTCTCAAACTCATGGTTTTGGGTATCATGCAGTACTTCACAACCCTTGGCTTGAGATAGAACAAAAAAGGTAGTCAGTTATTGTCCTTTTGGAAATACTAGCAGATGAATACTGTTTAACAAAGAAAATTTTACAAAAGCCACAATCCAGGATAAAAATCCTGGACAAATATTATATGATTAAGCAATTATAAGACTATTTTAGAGTTTTGGAAGAGTTCAGAAGTCTTGATCAAGTGGCTAGTGGCAGTATTTTTTACTTGTTATTTTGATATTATAGTCTTCTTTGGATTTCATGCTTCCATTGATCTACTACCTTTGCGGATTACGGGGCCTTTAATGATGTACATCTTCATCACATTATATCGGATTGTTTAAGCCATTGCATACAAATCACAGCCAATGCAGTAATTAAGGTAAATGCTACATACATAGCAACAAAAATACTGATCTTACGTGCCACATGCATTTGCAGTTTGAGTAATTTTTTGAGGGAAAAGGTCTAAACTTGTGGGCTATTTGGACTATTTTATGGGTGAGAGATTCAAGAAATTCTTGCAGAAAAAGCATGAAGAATAGCAAGAACGGCCATACAAGATTATGTTGAGGCTAATTGGCCATGATTGCGTGCCACAACGAGGTTCCTAAGAAAATATTCCCCGAATAGGAACATCAAGATACATATATGTTCCTACTGGGGACTTGTTTTCATTTGAGTTTTGTTATTATTAATATATATTCTGCTATAAGTGAAATCCTATTTCTACATGCAACGTCATCAATTGTAATGCTGGAATTTGCATTCTATGTCAAGATAGTTGTGGGATTCCAGAAACTATGGATGACTATTTTGTTGTGTTAAAGAAATATACTTGGATGCACCATAAAAATAAAACTGCAAAATGTGAGTTTAGAGAAAACAACAGAATAGCACATCAGAGCACTTCAGCAATTTGCACTATTGATTAAAAAAAAAACATATACCGTCGAATTATTGTTGAATGTGATTTTAGAGAAAACAACAGAATAAAAATGCAAAATGTGAGTTTAGAGAAAACAACAGAATAGCACATCAGAGCACTTCAGCAATTTGCACTATTGATTAAAAAAAAACATATACCATCGAATTATTGTTGACTCTGTTCCTACACCCAACTTTATTGGGTCTTCCCTTTAAAGTGCAATGTCTATGTCATTTACTGAAGTGTACAACCCATGTCAAAATATTATTCAATCGCCTTCGTTAGAGAATATTTTCAACACATGATTCAAGACCCTTGAACACCTCTGACCTCAACAGACTTGGGATGATTGCACAAATAACCACTTCACTCAGGCTAATGCCAAGTCTAAGGGATATCTCTTTTGTCAATTTTGACAAAAACTTGTGCACAAGATCGAGAATGAAAACCTGGTGGACGTCCCATTGGCACAAAGTTCTAACCAGTAACAATCTGCCCCCATCCATAACTATAAAAATATTGTTGACAAGCCGATATGAACTGTTCGCCAGCTAAGGAGAAGCAACCAGAAATTAAGGTTCCTTAAGGTAGTTCCCTATTTGTTTGGAATAGCTGCTTCTCGCATGAACAAGGGCTCAGCTGCCAAGGTTCCTTAAGGTAGTTCCCTATTTGTTTGGAATAGCTGCTTCTCGCATGAACAAGGGCTCAGCTGCCACTAAAGTTTATTTGCTCCTCGAAAGGAGACATAAAATGAAATTTATCTAAGTTCCTGAATGAAATCTTTCTCTAAAAGAAATGCAAATTACTTTATGATGCAATCTAAATGCAATTTTTTGAATGAAATCTTTCTCTAAAAGAAATGCAAATTACTTTATGATGCAATCTAAATGCAATTTTTTAATATCTAAAAAATTAACAGTTTTAGTAGCTGCTAAAACCTAAAACAGTTTTAGGAACTGCTTAAAAAACCTGTAACATTAGCTAAAATAAAAATTGCCAACAATTCTAACTAATATATCCTGTGCAGGTGCAAAGTATAAATTACGAAGGTTATCTTCAGATCTGAATTAAAAATGAATACTGTTAAATAGAATAATAATGGAAAGTTTAATCATTCCATTTAAACAATATGGATATCTAATAACACAACTAGTAAAGTGACAATAAAAATATTATCATGAGATAACTCTACAATTATTTAAACAAATTCTAGAAACAGTGTATGCTTGAGAACAAAAGGTTGATCTTATTGCACACAATCACAAAGTATACATATGCTAGTGGTCTTATTAGTCCCTTGTAAACTATTGTATTCAATAAGCGGTGACCACTAATTAGTTTGCCTTTGACTTTGTATATTTCTTCATATGTCCTATCTTTTTCACATAGTTCGTAAATATATCAATTATTAATTTCACTACATATTATTTTACTCCAATATTATTTCACTACATATTATTTTACTCCAATATTATTGGATGATAGTTTGAAGCGTTTCCGTGCCGATGGCGGAGCTCTTGGAAGTTGGGCTGTTATTTAATGCTTCTATAAATACATTTATAAATTTAAAACTACCTTCTCCTTTACTGCTTCTTGGAAGTTGGGCTGTTATTTAATGCTTCTATAAATACATTTATAAATTTAAAACTACCTTCTCCTTCACTGCCACACTCTGCTTCTTCACTGCCACACTACTTGCATTAAATAAATAGCCTTGAAACCATTATAGGCTTACACCACCACCTTCACCGCCACTAAACCTTCACCACCACACCACCAAGCTCTAGCTTATCGCCATGGCTAGAACCTTTGGCTAGTAACTATTTATACAAATTCTCTTCAGGAATATTTGTCTTCTTTCTCATGCTTCTGAAGTCTCGGAGCTTTGTCTCGGCTAGTTTGCAAGTATGAAGGAGCTTGTCATGGCTAGTTTGTTATCCTGGAGAACCTGTACAAACACATATACAAAGTAATCAATTGTTGTTTGAAGTTACTTGTATGCACAAAGAGCTTGTTTGTCAAATGAATTTAATTAAACAACAAAATAAACATTTCCAGCTTCTTTGTTTGTCAATGCAATCCAAATCAAGCTCTTTGTTCAGATAGTTGTCCTTATGCTCTGCTAAAGATTGAATTATCTCTATACTGTACTTCTGTTCATTTGTTAGTTCTCTTCTATATATAATGGTCAAGCGAGTTGTTCAGACCAATGCACACCCTATGCACTTAGCAATAAACTACTTATCGTATCAGTTCTCTAAACAAGAACAAAAATACAACTAATGAGTTGAAAGCCAGAGCTACAACAACAACGATTATGTGTTATTAAATAAGCTATCTTAATTTTTTGTTAAATAGTTGTGAGTTCTTTATCTCAAAGCGTTTCCATTTCCAGATTGTTAACCTTGCCTTCTGGTTCTTTATCATACATAATAGTCATTCTTCTATTGGTGAAATACCAAATCTACTCCTATGACTATAAGCACTATAAACAAATATGTTTTCAACATGTAGCAAGATTTTAAAGAAAACAGTAATTCTCAGCCCAGGGCCATGCCCTCATTGGCTGCGTTCACCTGTTGATTATTCAATAAACGATTTATATCTCAAGATATAAATAAGAGGGAGCTGATAGCTTTGCCCCATTGAAGCTTATTTTGAAACATAATTATTCTGAAACTCTAAATTAATTATCTGAATTATAGACAAGATGGGCTGCGCCCTATCCAAAAGGAGCACATCTCAGCCTAGGGTTACACCTTCACAGGCTGTGCTTCATTGGTTTAGCTCAGACTGCATTTTTAAAAAGTATCAAAAATTTTATTTTAAGGTAAGTACTCAAGATTGAGTAAGTATAAGCATTGAGCTTGCTTATATATATATATATATGATATTAATTTCCAGTAAAGATCCGACCTTTGTCCTTACAATAAAGGTCTGGACTGTGTCAGGAAGAGTTTTCTTGCACAGACAAGATAACAAGAATAATGGGTTGATTTTCATTTAAATTAATAAGAAGAATAACTTGTGGTTTTCGAGGACTTGTAAGCCCGAACGTGGGATTACGTCCTCTTCTGCTTCATACACAGAAACTACAACAAAGAAGGGGCTACTCCTACTCTTCCCTTGAGTCCAAGGGTATGTTAAAATTCATAGCGTTACAAATAATATAACATACCGTCGCAGGGGTCGACTCTCATTGAGGCTGCCCTCTCTAAAAAGAAGCAATCATTCTAACACATGAAATTGCATTTTCCAGAATATTTCAATGTATAAAATCAACACTATCTGGTGAGGCTTGTATGCAAATTTGATTCCAAGTATCGTAAGGCAAACACCAAATCTACTCCTATGACTATAAGCACTATAAACAAATATGTTTTCAACATGTAGTCTCCATATAGATTAGAACTAGCTTGCATATACTTGTTCATGTAATCTTTGCTGCCTCTGATACATGAATTTTTAACATAGCAATATGTTCCATATGAGAATTTAGCTTCTTTAACAACTTCTATATGTATAAAGTTAAACCTATTTATGCAATTCTATACTTCAAACATACTAAAGGAGTTAAACCATGCATTCTAATACAGGTTTTTCAAAATTGTTGGCCTAACCTGTAAGACAACTGAAAATGATACAAAGAAGGTGTTCCTTCCCCTCATTGCATTCAGTAAAGCGCCCAAGACCTTTATTCCAGCATTAGGTCAAGCCCAGGCTGCCAGAATAGATGGCGCGAATCAACCCCTAGTTACAGCCCGAAGAGCTGTTGCAGGTCATCAACCCCTACTAGCTGCCAGAACGAGTAGGGCAGGCCAATAATTCCTAATGGCCTTTGTAGATGGTTCAGAAACTTTAGCTACAGGTCACTAATGTCACCATAGGAAAGAAGCTGGGATATGAAACTGCAACGCATCTGACTCCGCATGCACACAGTTTGTCAAATGAGTTTATATTAATTGATAATAAAATAATTTTGTATCAAATAGTCAAGGTGGTGGACTGAATTAATTATTTAAATTAATTAAGTTTTCTCGGGCATGGAACACAACAGCATATACGAGACCATTCATGGAGTGCATGGAACAATTGGCTCGACATCTATCGAGGTGCATGCAATTTGTTATTTGCATAGCACATGTTTAACGATTGAGGTTGTGGCGCTCAACATAGTGTCCACATATAAGAAAGATCTTTCATAATGACACCACATCCTCGTTCTGCAAGATTCTGTCGACAGAAATACTGAATTTACTTGATACTTGGTTAAGTTGCACTTGACGTCTCCTCGGTTTCTTACTTTTTGTGTTCCAAAGCTGCCCTTGACGCCAACTGATAGACGCATAGATCTTCAGCAGTCACACTTAAAGGTGCTTCACATACCGAGGAATCCCAAAGTTGCAACTCTCGATGCAATCTGTAGCTGGAATATTAATGCCCATATCCACCACAGGCTATCTAAACCATGACTGATAGCTTTACTCTCGGGCAGGGCACTCCGCAGAAAAAGTTGTCTAATGTCTAGATTGTGTAACCTAAATCACTCCAATATATTAATTATTATTAATAATAATAAAAATAAAAACCTTCTATGAAAATGCCAACTCGCCAGTCCGCGCATCTGGCAAACACAAGCATAGTTGTATAAAAGCAAATGCCAAGTACAAATGCTTCGCAAATTTTTTTTTTCATTTTTTTTAAATAAACCGTGACTAGTCATGAGTTATATCGTTTGGGCGTACGGTTCTTTTTTCTCTGGTCCCGTTACTTGCCAGGATCTGTACTTCCATGGAATCGAACAGTGGTTGCTTGATTGATACACAACAATAGCCTAATTTCGAAGCTTTTCCCTCGATGCTTTTAAATGGGGGTCTACCCTATAAGTTGTATGTCTTATTTAATCTTCATTTGAGCTGCTTGTGAAGTAATTTAAGGTAAGATACCCGGTTGCATCTACCTACGAAGACAACCATCCAGGTATAAACTCTGCAAACTACAGGTCGCCTTTCAAAAACCTCTGACAGCGTGAACGACTTAACAAACTAGAATAGGTATCACGGTAGGCTACGCGATGTCGAGTGCATTTAATGCAAGTTCCCACCTCGCCTCCGATCTAGATGATCCACTTGCCCTCTTACACTGGTACTTAACCCCCTCTTCTATAACTTCGTGAAAGGCCCCGTCCAACCAACTTCTTACATGCAATAAACGGAAACCATGGCTACCGCAGCAAAAGCCGCAATGCTTTTGTACTACACTCTAGGCCGCAGATCATTGCCTACGAGTAACGGAGATAAGAACGAGGAGAACAATAACGGTACTATGGCGAGGAGGCCTGGGCAGGAACCTTCCACGTGGTTCAAAACGATCTCCACATTATTGGAGACATTGAGGTTTACGTACTCTGAGAGGCTGGTAAAATGGCCCATCGGTGACCTTCCTTTCGGCATAAACTTTTTCTTAAGAAGAGAGGTAAGTAAGTCTACTTCCTCTCAGTCCTTGTTTATTTCTTCTTTATTAATTTTTAGAAAACCCTAGGTACGGGTCTGCCAAACATAACAATCCTGAATTAACTTTTGTAGGCTCAATTTGCTTGTTTTTTTAATTTTAATTTTAATTTGACTAGTGCAAATCCTAAATTAACTGGTCCTATGATCATGGGGCAAATCTTGGGCGAGGGTTTGTCAAGAATGATGTTTATCTCATCGTGGAGTTATACTTTGCTTGTTTGCTTATGTTTTCATTTTTAATTATCAAGCACAAACCCTTATTTAACTAGGCCTATGATCAGAGGGGAATTGCCACATCGTATGCTGGTAATGACAAACTACGTCAACACCTCTACTATGAATTGTTGCCATACAAACATGACTTGCTTGTATTTCGTTTTTAATTTAACTAGCACAAACCCTAATTTAACTGTATTAGTAGAATTTAACTGTATTAGTAGAGAAACATTTCTGCAATGAGTGTTGAAAGTTCTGATCTATTTCAACAACACCTCTACCCAATAGTTAAACAATAGTTAAACTCCATCAAATCAATTTAATTTTATCTTAACAAGATAAAATCTACATAATGAAGTTAAGGAAAATTTACATACATACTGCATATATTGCATAGTCATATATCATACTACTTTCACTCTATGATTATATATCGTAGTTTTGGCCTCTTCTTAACTACATACAATTTTAACGAATTGCATAACTAGCATTAGAGCAATGCTAATGTCTAAGTAGGCAGGGACTACGTTTCCCGCAACACTTGTTTAACTTTGTTAATTTCCTGGTGAAAGTGATTTGGTAATAGAAACAATCTTTAGTTGGAACGCAACCCTATAATGTGCGAGACATGTCTTGCAATCTGGTGAAATCTTAATTTTTGAGAGAATAACAATCCCTTTTCATGGGCTACCATATATATCTTACTTCCTCATGACAACCTTCAAAAATATAAAAATATGTATTATCAAAGTTAAAGTTTAGAAAGAAAAATATTATTAATGCAATGTAAAGACAACTAAAGTCAACTTAGAAATAAAGGCAAATTGTAAATAATAATTAATAAACATGTAAGTTAATATTACTAGTTGATTATATTCACAAAAGGTGAAAATGTTTATATCCATGAAAATCAAATTTGAAAGAATAATCATAATAACAAGAGCTGCAGCTTAGTCCTTGCCTTGTTATATAAAAACAAACATCAATATTAAAGATGAACCAATAGATATATATATTTAAAAAGAAAAAAGACAATGTTATTGTTAACAAAATGATAGGTTAATGATAACAAATTAATCCAATTTCTAACAAACAATCCTATTTTATAAGAAACTTCAACTACAAAGGGCCAAAGCTCTAAACCATAAATGTTGTTGCTGAAATCTAATTTGAACTCATTGAATATTTGAAATGTTAATAGTCCACGAATCAATGTACTATGTCCTTCCTTCATAATAAGAACATTCGCAATAGAAACCAAAGTTGTTACAAGTAAAATTGATTTTAGTTCATGATGCTAAAATTTATCTTAATGTAATTGTTAGTGAATAGGCAAAGGGAAGGTAGGGACCATGGCTCCTAGTGTTTGATATAGATGTCTGATCTTTGACCTATCATGTCAATTCTAGATGAGGGATCTAGCCCTCTAAGTTACAAAGATGTTTGAAAAAATTCTTTGATTTTATTCATGAATTTGAGTACCAATCAAACAGAAAAACATGAGACCTAATGCAAAGACGGAGGATTTACTTCTCGATAAAAGGTGTCATAAGTTCTAGCTTTATCTCTCTAGGCATCACTCAAAATATTGCCCTCAATTTCACTGATTCTTCCCTTGTTGGAAATTTCTCTGGCCCCTTGTCAACCCAACCATGTTATATTCTTGGATCTTGACAAACATGGATCTCATTGGGATAAGTTTCTAACTTCTATCTCTTCCTACCTTCTGGAAGAGGATTTGTTTATCTCTATTTTCTCACAAAGAGAATACAGACTAAATTTTGAAAGGGGAACATTGGTTTCGACATGGTTGCAAAAGATATACTTAATAGACTATATTCTTTCTGAATGTTTTATTGTAATATTTTCCCACGAGATTCAAGACAAATTCTACAAGAAAAGAAGGAAATCAAACATTGCTCAAAATATTTATTGGAATCATATGAAATTTTAAAGAAGGGAAAAATTATAGGCCAACCCTTTCCTTGTTTACAAATACAAATAGATCAAATTCTAAACTAGCTAATTAAGCATCAATTATTTTTGTGGTTAGTCTTAATAATTTGACATCTAATTAAGCATTAATTTGTGGTTAGTCTTAATAATTTGACATCTAATTAAGCATTAATTAATTCTGTGACCAAAATTAATAATTTGGCATCATGAGAATTCTGAATGGGGAAGAGAGATAAGATCCAAATGGAAAGGTAGAGATTCTTCAGATGTATTACATGTTGATTTTAAGACAAAATACACAAAAGCATGATTAAAGTAATTGAATTATATCTTCCTTCTATCTACTCATATCAAGGTACCTTGATATCAGTTTGCTAGAAAAGGAGGTTAGTAATCTATTAAGGAAGGGTAACAACATGAAATTTGTAATAGATCATCTTCCATCCCCAGGAAATTTATCTAGTGCGAAACCTAAGGTGAATTCCTTAACATGGCTATTAGCTCGCGTAAAACCATTAAACTTTGAAATCCTTAGAAAGAAGGTAGTCCAGCGGGATTCAAGATGCCAACTTTCTTCGCATGTAGAAGAGAATTTAGATCGCTTGTTTTTACAATGCACAGAATCTCAAGGTCTTTGGACTATCCTTCTTAAGTGTTTCAATTTGCAGCTATAGGAAGGGCCTTCAAATTGGGAGAAGGTACTAAGTCACTTGATAAAAAAACATGGGCCCTTCAAATTGGGAGAAGGTACTAAGTCACTAGATAAAAAAACATGTTCCATGTTTTAAAGGTAAATCGACACTAAATAATTCTTAAATGAGAACAAAATTAGGTTTCATCAATTTGAAGGTTCATATTTACTCATGCCATTGTGTAATCAACATTACTCATGCCATTGTGTAATCAATATCATCATCAAACTTATTATGTTATTACATGATTTCTAATTTAGCGCTCAACCAAATCTCATTTTGAAAGCATATACATATTATGAGATGATAATTAAAAAGAAAAACAATAACCTGCTTTAATGTCAAACATTTTGCTTTTGCTTCCACATTTAAAGTTGTACAATTTTGAACGGTCGACAATGCCTATAAATCCAAAATCCAAGTTTACATACATGAAATACAATGAAAAATTTGTAACAAATATGAAATACAATGAAATATTTGTCAACACATAGTTCAATGAAGAGACGTTGAATGTATTCATGTTGCATTTTAACACAACAACATATATTATCATACAAGGTTAACATACTCACAAGAATGAGTAGTGTGATGAAGATATTTGAAAGTTTGAGTATTGTGATTGAATTTTACACATGACCTCACCAAAACAATTATAGATAAATTTAATTCTAATCAACATTTTATAGAAGGAATTTGTTTTTGTAAAATAACTTTTTAATTAAAAATCATGGTTTGGAAATTTCCTTTTTTGTGGGGGGGGAGAACTTCACAATGCAAATTAGATAGTTAGGTTCATATTACATAGTTTCACAATGTAAAATTGAATTTAATTTATGGTTAATTAATTTGGTTCCCTTGAGGTTGATTCTATACTATAGTTATAAGAATTAGCTGCCAAAGTTTCATTATATTAAAATTTAAATAGTTATAATTATATTACATGCATACTTGACAATATTATTACTTTTAATGTAAGCAAAGCACACATAGATATATCATCATATGCCTCTTATTTTATTCCATAACTAAATATAAATATAAAACATAAAAATAATTTTATTGACTCTCATTTTATTCCATAACTAAATGTACATACAAAAACATAAAACTATTTTTATAGTTTTATTGTAAATACAAGAACATAGAAATATTTCTATTACCTATTATTTTATTCTATAACGAAATGTACATACACGAACATAAAAATATTTTTATAAGTTTATTATAAATACAAGAACATAAAAATAATTTTATTGCCTCTTATTTTAAATGTATATAAAAGAACATAAACATATTTTTATAGGTTTATTGTGTTAAGGATTTTTCTTATTTATTTTTGTTTATTGTCTTAGGGACTTTTATTTTAAATGTACATACAGGAACATATAATTATTTTTATAGGTTTATTGTGTTAAGGATTTTTCTTATTTATTGTGTTAGGTTTATTTATTGTGTTAGGGTTTTTTCTTATTTACTTTTGTTTATTGTGTTAGGGACTTTTCTTCTTTATTTTTGCTAATAAATTTCAAGTATATTATAGGTTTTCTTTTATATCAAATGGTTTATATACCAATTCCAATTCCTATTAGTTATAAAGAATATATAGTGTAATTTTTTTTAATTAAATATTCAAAATTGTTATAATTTAAATATATATCGTAAGAAATGTATATTTTAGTTTCCTTAATTGAATAATTAAAATTGTTATTATATAAATATATAATGTACAAACTGTATATTGTATTTTTTTTAATTGAATATTTAAAATTGTTATAATTTAAATACATATTGTTTTGTTCATATCCAAAAAAAAATTTGTAATTAACCACTTTACCCTTAACTTATTAAATTGTAACATTTTCTATTAATTTAATGAATATAGCACTATATATAACTTAATAAATATAATAATATAATAAAGCATAAAAAACAATATAAATAGAATTTGACTTCGTAAATATAATAATATAACAAAGTATACAAAACAATATAAATAAAATTTGACTCGTAAATATAATAATATAACAAAGTATACAAAACAATATAAATAGAATTGATTGAATGTTTGATAATCTAATGAGTGAAACCTCACTCCCCTGCATGTTTGTAAATATTGGGAAGGAACTCCCCACAAGCATTCTTACATAATTTTATTGATGTATTAAGTTTATGCAATATTTATTTGCAATTTTTTTATTTGTAAAAAGACTGATTCATAGAACATTTAAATTATAGCATTCGTATCAAATATAGTAGAATATCATATTTCCAATGATACATTAAGGAAGGGAAAAAGACTTTCACTGATTTAAAATTGTGTAGAGAATCTATGAATTACTAAGAAAATCTCAATTTATTGTAGGTAATTCACAAGTCAATCTAGCATCAAGACAATTTAAATTGAAAAATTGTTGCAATTTAAATAGGATAAATAGGATGACAGGTTTTTCATGACGAGTATATATGCAAGTAAATTGCAAAATTGTTGCAATTTAAATAGGATAAGTAGGATGACAAGTTTTTCATGACTAGTATATGGATTTTTTATGACCAATATATATGTGAGTGTACATGAGTTAATATAAAATAAAATTTATCAATATAAGCTAAAATAAAATTTGAATAAAATTTAGCAATATAAACTAAAATAAAATTTGATAATTTGTTTATACATATCATCATGATATTCACATTTTTCCAGGGTTGGCAGGTGCGGGGGGGTCCTCCTAGACCCCAATGGAAACAAAAAGACTGAATACGCTTGGGGGATATGAAAACAAATGAACAATGAGACGGAGTGGATAGCATTGATCCAAGGCCTAACTATCATCAAGGATAACAACATTCAGAGTGTTCTAGTAATCAGAGACTCCATGTTAGTTATCAAGAAAGCCCGAGCACTCCTCAAGAAGTACCACACCCCAACTAATAAATTTCACTCACTCTTCCTCATGTTGGCTAAGAATATGACCTCCATCTCCCTCTACCACATTATGAGGAGCAACAATTCCATGGCAGACACTTTGGCCAATCTTGGAGCCAATTTAAATTATGGGATCCTCAACCAGAATGGCAACCTCCTTAAGACATGGGTTCCTTAATGCATGCCTTGTTCCATAGTGCATGTCTTGTCTCAAGGCATTTAATGAGCAGCGTCGTCCACTGAGACATCTCATCCTCGATCAGAAGCAAAATATGCATTCAGATCCTTTCACCACCCACCTCGCTCCTCCGACGGCGCTCGCAGTCTATGTACACCTGGCTCTGTAACATCCCGAAAAAATCACAAAATTTTAAAACTTTTCTACGTGAAAATAAATGTTATTTAATAATGCGGAAATAGAACAATGCTTGAAATTTTATCTATATTTAGTTGTGCTTCTATACATCTCTTCTGTTGTTGTTTACAAAAGTTGATACCACTGTTTGACTAATGTACTTTTGTTTGGTTGATGAAGGGGTCCTTCGGATGCCTCGAGGCTTACTTAGCATTCGTGCTAAAGCATGTGACTTCGTACTTGTGACAGATTGACAGGTAAGAGATAAAAGTTGCGAAAGGAATCAAAAGTTTATTAAGAAGATCTAGAATGTTCGTATCACAGTATTGTACCCAGAATTATTTGTTTCCATCATGTTTTTTGTATGTAACAGCCTACCTTCTACCTCCGTGGCAATTTGTGGAAGTTCCAAGTACAACTGTTTGTTAACTTGTTTTAAGGTCTATAACCTGCGATGATAATATGATCTGAAATATTTCTCTTTCTTCATGCATTATAAAGTATATAAGTGTATGTCTACAATCGTTCCAAAAAGTATGTCTCTAAGGTCTGTTTTAAAGTGTTTACAAGATTACTATCCAATCCTTGCAAGAATGGAGTTGTTGGCATTTTTAACCACTATCACATTTATATTATGTGAGTGGTGTGCCTTGTAATACCCTACGTGGTACTTACATGATACTATATACACATTATATTTTCAATTGTATACCCCACTCTTTAATTCTTAATGACTAACTTGCAATTAATATGAATTATATGCAAATCCTATTATCTATGTGCAAACAATGTGCATTGTGTAAAGGTATGTTAATATGGCACCATGTGATACTACGCTATCTATTTGATAACATACAATATGCAAATAGATACAAGTGATTTACAAACTATGTACAAATATTATGGACTAAATGCAGTATTGAAATGCTAACCAAGTATTATATTTGTGTGTGTAATTTCGTGGTCTAACATATAGTCTTGATGAGATCTATATTGAATTATATGCATTCTACGTGTCCTATGTAAATACCTCCAACCCTTAACTAAATGCTACAAGAGTAATGAGTCTCGACCTTACCATAAACGTAACCCTATTGTATTAACTCTTGATGTGAATGTTAATATGCATTACAGGCTGGCGGAGGTAATGTCTCCTATGCATTGAATGCACATAATTAACAAGAAAATAGTGGAAGTCTACCGTGGATAGCATATTGTAATTAGTTCACATGAATGTGTCTTAGTGTAACCTCGGAGTGCTGAGTTGTAACTCGTTGATTCTTTGAACATTGGTGATCAGGGTCCACCATGTCTATGATAATAATGGCTTAATAAATGTGATGGCAGGTTGGTGATTTCGTAGATCTCACCAATGATATACGCCGTTGATATTGGCAGGGATTTCAATGTTGTGGTTAAACCCTACCTTGCTGTATTCGATGAGTTTTAATGTGTTAGAGTCATTTGGTGGTGGTGGTTCTATGTGGCCGATAGGCTGCTGGTTTTTAGCCTTGATGTTCTCTCCCAAAGAGGCGTAGTTTCCTGAGTTTCAAACTTGTGATCTCTGATAATATGGAGCTGAGCTTTATCTAATTTATACAGTGTTGAATATTTTTGTTATCCATCTTAGAATTTATCTTTTAGGTGGATTCGATACTTGACTTGTTTGAGGGTTTGTTTATTTTGATATTGGGTTTGTAATGTATGGTCAGAGGACCTTGCTACCTCTTCTCGGTGCTATTTCACTATATCGAATAAGTGTTGGCTCAACTTCACTGGCATTCGTCGATACAAGGGTTTGGTTGCAACTACCTCAGGCTTGGCGTTGAAGCTACTACGACTTTCAATCTCATGGTAATGTGGTCGAACTCGTCCTATAACTTTCATATTCGATCTTTAAGTGTTTGTTCAAACTGAGTCTTCATTCTTTGATAAGATAATGGTTTTAACCATCATCATGATGTTGTTGTTGCAGGGTAACAACTTGTTGGTTATGCTACAGTTTGGTGTCGTAGGTTGGCTATAGCTATACCCAACTGGTAAACCTCGGCAATGTCTTGAGACCCTGTGTAGATGAGATGGTTGACTGTTTCGTGTTCTGTTTATTGTATTTCATAACTCATAGAGTTTTGTAGATGAAGGTTTTTGCATGCTGTTTAAAAGTATGGGTAGGATGTGCCTCGAGCCATAAGGAAACGGACTTGCTTGCAATGGTTTTATAAACAAGGGTTTTACCCTCAGACTTGAACAGAGTACCTCAAGGTGTTTCACAACAATATTATCGTTTTTCTTTGTATAAGACTAAGGTTAAAAATATAAGTGTTTAAAGTCTGTAAAACAATGCGTCTGTTTGCTACATACTAGATAAATTGTATCTAGGTTTGGCCTATGGCCTGTATGAAGTTTTGTTTTATGTTATAAATCTAATCCCACGTTTAGGGTTTGACCTGTGAACAAGATCTGTAAGTCGTCGATGATATGAGAATAAGCAATGTATTTGGCAACCTTTGTGTTTATATAGGTTATCGATCGATGAGTGAATGTTTTTGTGAAACTGTAATATGTGTGTTTGTTTTTAAAGGAATAATGGATAAATGTAATTGTTGACAAGGCTTACAGCCTGTATATGCTTCATTTTGTTTCTAAGTTTTTATTGTGTCTTAAACGAATAGAGAAGTGTTTCCTATGCTAGGGTTTAGCCCTTGATTTGAAAAAAAAAAGCTTTAACTAAGCTCTATGATGAGCTCTTGGCATAACCTGTGTTCACTAAATTGTTTGTAAATCTCCTACGATTGTTTTGTTAACTCAATCCTAACTAGTTGATCTATAGTCATGTCTATTGTGTATTCATTGACTCTACTTATACAGGAATTGTAATGTCTAAAAACCTTCGAACTGATAATGAAATAATTATCTCGATCTACAGGCATGTTTATCTGTTCTATAAGTAATAATAATAGCAAATTGTGGTTATTCTTGGAAATAAACGTTTAAGAAACAAAAATGTAAAGAATAGAAATGATTTCTTTAACTAGTATGAACTCTGTTATTTATGTGGAAAAGATTTACTGTTGTGATGGAAGGAATGAAAACAAGAATTGTAGTGTTAGTAAAATGCAGTAGACAATACTAAATAATTATTAGCAATTAATTTACAGAACATATAAAATAGTACATTCATCACCATGGCAGTATGCCTATCTTATCTTATCAATCTTAATCTATTTCTGTACTGGAGTACGATGCTATTCCTTTTTGCATGGGGAAAAATACAAAAATTATATTTATTCAATCACTTATTATTCATACAGAATTATTAATTTGCACAATAACTGAAATAAATTTATTAAATAAGCAGGGAAAGTTAAAAACAACAGAACTGTAAATATACCAAATAGATAACAAAACTTGAAATAAATTAGATAAGAAAAATACAAACTGTAGCTGATGATAGGCCGACAAACACCCAAGGAGAGCTGTTCCTCCCAACCTGATTCAGAAGAAGCAGCTCAACTTCTAACTTCTAATGAACCCTCGAGCCTGCTTACTGATCCAGTAAGTGGGTGGAATCTATGTAGAAGCAAGGCACTCAAAAATACCTTCTCCACTCAGTATCAACCTCCTAGAAAATGCCTTCTCCACTCAGCATCAACCTCCTGAACTCAATAAGAGTTTTGCAGCCTCACAACATGATCAACAACAGCATATCCCCTCATCAAATCTCTTGGGTGCAAACACAACAAAACCCCAAGGTAAATTTCCTCATCAGGAAAAGCGATGAACCTCAGTTCATAATTTGATGGCTATTATATAGAATGCCTAGGTCTTTTAGTGGTCAGTTTAGAATAAATGAGCCTCAAGCTCCAGTCCCATCTTTCATGGTACTATGACCACATTTCAATGGAGTTGTCCCATACCAATAGCTAGTTAGTTGCATCATGATGCTGCCACTTGTCCATTTCCTTCTACCCCAGGTTCCATTCCACCTAGTGGATCAATAACCACTCTTTCAACAGTCCTCTAAGGTGTCTGTCTCCTATTTTATTTGTTAAATAATAAATAACTTTACAAATAACCACTTGTAAAGGTTGCATCATGATGCTGCCACTTGTCCATTTCCTTCTACCCCAGGTTCCATTCCACCTAGTGGATCAATAACCACTCTTTCAACAGTCCTCTTAGGTGTCTGTCTCCTATTTTATTTATTATATAATAAATAATATATTGTGCAAATTACAGTCATCCTTGGACACCTATCCAATATAGCTTTACAATAAAAGTTCCTATAATGTTTCTAAACACAAAATTTTTTCCAGCTTAAAGGGTATGTTACACGATCGCATGCAAAGTTTTATGGCAAGCATACAGTAGACGAGACATGGGCTATTTGAACTACAGGAGGGGCAAACAAAGCACCATCTTCTCCCCATGCTTCCAGCATTCATTTTCTCTCTGCATCAGGAAAACAAAACAAAGAATGGACTGCGGCAACAATGGACCGAACGTAGGGGTGTGCCCTCCAGGGTTGAAGTGCAAGCGATACAAGATTAACATTGGGCAGAAGAGACACCCCTCAGTCGGCGAGGAAATGCTGAGTCCAAGGAGCGGTGAAACTAAAGTTCTCCATCCCTCCAAAGCCCCTATGAAGCATGTCCGCCGAAATGATGACAATGGTCAAACCTGGTACAACTAGGCAATGGGAATGCATGGGAAAAATGAAATCCCGGTCCAAAACGGTTTCATGTTCGATGGTGGTTGTTTCTGGCATCCCATTGAGGTGGAAAAAATTTAGAATTTTGAGGGATTTCACTTCCAAAACTCCCTCCATGAAGGGTTGCAACAATATGGCAGTCAGAGAACCAATTCATGTGAAGTCGAGAAAGCATGGAGGGTGGTAGGCGACAATTTGGGGCTCGTTCATTTGGATTCCCGAGTTGGCAAAGAAAGTCCCTCCCCAGGGGTACTATCACACCTCCAGGACATAGAAGCACAAGTTAATTAGCTCCGGGGGGGGAATTCAGAGCTCAAGAAAGCACTCTCAAACCTATCACATATCACTAGCTCGAAAGCCATCAACACCAACCGCAAAAGAAAAGAATTGTATGATAAGCTAGGGGGAAAGATTGACTCTCTGCATAGTTGTCTGAGAATTGTAGAAGCAAAGGTTGATTGCATCTGGAGCAGCAAAGAAAATAGCCCAGCTGCGATCACAGGGCTAAAAGACAAGGAAGATCCAGAAGTTGGCAACAAGAAGAAGTTTCATCTCACAGAAATCCTCTAAGCACTGGTCAATTAGCAAGTTTTCTCTTTTTTGAAGATGTGTTTTATATTTCCAGTAGTGGCATGTATAGCCTTATGTAGTTTGTTTCTGTTTTGTCCTGTCAACTTTAGAAATATTGTGAATTTTGAACTTTAGAAGACTGTTTGGAGGTGCCTCTTCCCCTCGTTTTTGTGGGTGCAGTCTCCCCACCATGATGTAATGCTGCCTTTATTTTAATACAAATATATCCGTTTCTGTAAAAAAAAAAGATACCCACATTTTCCAAATTTAAATAAATCGTAAATTAAACATCTAAAAAATAATCATAATTTTTAAATATAATACAAAATTATATCACATTCTAAACATAATTTATTCCATATATAAAAATTAATTTTCCTTTATATAAAAAAAATAAAAATAAATCTTTACTTATACCAAATAACATAATATACCTTCCTATATCTGAAAATAGATGACAGTAAAAATTTGTTTTCAACGAAGATGGTTAGTAAAACGAAGATGGGATAGATTGGCCTTCTCCCGTTGGGATAGATCTCGTCCAAATCTCAACATATAACCACCCTCCCGAATTATCTTGGCCCTTTCCAAAGTCATTGCCATGGAAATGTTAGCTATCTAGCTTGTAAGGCATAGGATTAAAATTTACAACCACATGCACAATTTTTTTTTGGTTTTTGCTGTTAAAAAATAAATGATTTTCTCTGCAGAATCTTTTATGTGAGATGTTGGCAAAATTTCCCTTCAAAAATTCATACATTTTAAGTTGGTAAGGCATAGGTTTAAAATTTACAGCCACAGGTGCACATTATTTTTTGTGGTTTTTGTTGTTAAAAAATAGATGATTTTCTCTACACAAACTTTTATGTGAGATGTTCGCAAAATTGCCCATAAAAAATACATACATTTTAAGTTAATAGGCTAAATGCACATTTTTTATGGTTTTTATTGTTAAAAAATAGATGATTTTCTCTATAAAAAATACATACATTTAAGTAATATCTTATTTACACATAATCATGTATTTAAAATAACTATACATAAATATTAAAGAAATACTTTTAATTAATATACTAGACTGTGAAACAAAGTGCATTATAAGTTTTTAAAAGTTTTGTTTAAAGTTCATGTGAATTTTGTGCTAAGGTGAATAGAAACTACCCATCTCTAAAATGCATTTCAATTCCTTCAACCATAGCAACAATACTTATCCCTGGTCTTTTCCATCTTGGCTATGACATCGTAGTGACAGTTCTTAATGTCAAGAAGAGCAATGACCTCACTCTTTTCCACAACTAACAAGTGTTTAAACTTCCCCATTCACAGAAATATCCTACCATCAACACCATAAATCAAGAATCCACAAAATTTTAATCAAAACTTCGTAAATGAACTCGACCATGAAAAATATGGGATTTCATTGTCATGACCTTTGAAACAGGTGTCTCACCAAGTTTCAAATCCTCAGCTTTAACCCTAGTTTCCATATCCTGCAAAGCAAAGACATTATTATAAATAATTGTAGAAGGAAAGGAAGAATATGGCTACTCCTAGAAATAAAACTAAATACTAAGAAATTAGTTTGCATCATAATTTCCAATCCACAATTTAGCTACTCCAACACGGATATGAGATAATAGCTCGAGTGATTTGAGGATGAATGATACGACCGGAGCTTAGATATAGGAACGAGACTAAGGGAAGGGTCTGCAGGTGGATCCGTTGTTCATCCTACAAGTGGACTACATGCATTCAAATGTCATGTAGACATAAATCCATGCACACATAAATCAATGTGGAGAGCATTTCCACGTGGAGAGAAGGTGGGGATGACCTCGATACGAGGTCCCTCATTAATAAGAAGTTGCAGTGCACAGAAATAGCAGGTGATTACTTTCCATGCAAGGTAAATTGGGGAGTGAAGTTGTATGGTGGTAAAGTTTCGAAAGAAGATTTTATTTATTATTTATTTTAATACTCGACAATGATAAAAGATAGTCAATTCAAGGTGATTGTCCAATTATAAAATAGTAATTTCTTTTTCTCTAACTAATTTAAATTACAAATTTTATGTTAACATTAATCTAACTTTAGTAAAAACAATATATTAATTGCAACTAACAGAAACAACCGGAACATATATTCTCTACCTACAACAAGGACTAATAAAGTTGATAAAACTTACACATTTACAAAAACCCTTACTCTAACTTTATATAAGATTTTCTTTCTATGTTTATACACCAATTAATTAAAAAGACTCATGAAAAAATTTTATATCATAATGCTTTCATGGAAATTTTTTATATCATGATTAATTATTTATGTGAAGCAATAAAATATATTCCATAGTGGAAATGCATGCTTATCACAAATAATTGATTCCATTAAGAGAATTTAAGCAAATTAAACCATACTAACCTTTCTTTATAATTACTTTTAAAATTTACTAGCCAATGGCTCAAGTGGCTATAAATGTATTTCCCAGTTTTAGTTTTTTTATTTTCTGTATTGTATGGAGAAAATTAAGAATAGTACAAAAAGTCTTTGTGGTTCAATACATTCAAATTGAAAATTATTATCCTGTTGCAAGTTTTAACATGTATAGTTGTAGGATGAAGGTTCACTAGAATATAATTAAGCTCGAAGTTAATTATTTAGATTGGTTAGAGTAAAAATTATGAAAATAATAATAATAAATTTCGAACAAAATTTAAAATTTCTAAAAATTGACTTTTTGTTAAAAAGAAAATTTATCGATATCTTTTCACAATTTTTAAAATAAATTATTTTGGGACACAATTGAATTCAATATGCTAAAGCCTCAATAAAATTGTTTTAATTTTTCATAAAATTAAGAATTACTTAAAAATACAAAATTTTATTAAAAGTTTAAGGCTTTTTAAAGTTCATCAAGTCTTTGTGAATAAGAACCACCACCAATTAGATTCCATTCTTCTACATGCAACCTTTAGAGACTTAAATCAAAACCTTCAAAATAAGAAATCACTTAAATAATTCCAATCTCACTTATTCATTGATAAAGTGAAGATCAAAATCTTGACAAAGTTGTCAAAACATGATATCAATACAATTCTTGCAAATTGAGGTATGAAATCAATTCATATAAGTTTAAATACAAGGATGCAAGTGTTATTGAGCAATGAAGAAGTGAAAACACTGAAATGACCAAACTCAACAAAATTACCAAACCTTCATGAAAGTGAAAACCAAACCCAAGAATAAGTAGCGTAAGGAGTGAAGGATCAAAGAAATATAGCCATGAAATCACCTACCAAATCAAGCAAGATAGAATAAAAGAAAACCAAAAGCTAAATACTTACAAAATTAAGATTGGGGGGGCCTTTATTTCAGAAAAACCAAGGGGGAGTTGTTGGAGGCCCAACAGATACAAAAAAATCCAATGCCATCCCATAGTAAAAACACAATCAATTTGAATGGTTGAAATATGAAGGGGAAACAAGTTTGATCCATTTTATTAGAAAATTTGCATCTATAATTCAATTCTTCAACCAACCATGTAAAATGCTTAAATTAACTGGAAAGACAATACCAACCTTCCATAAGATCTTTCCTCTTTGGGTAAAAATAACTCAAAAGCTGCACATTTGGGGTTTGTGACACAGGTTTGAATAGAGCAACTCCCTTGCATATCATAATTGAAAAAACTAGAGCCTTCAAAGTTATGTCTAAAATAAACATAGCCAAGACCTAAACCCTCAATATTCTTGCAACATCTTAATTACTATTATTATCTAAGCAAGTTACATGGGGACACACTAAACCTCAAAAGATTAAACCCTACATCATGCTTAACTTTCCGAAAAAAATTGTTTCACTGACATTGGAATAGTAGAAATTTTTTATACCTAATGATTCCATGGAGAGAGTGAAAACTTGGGTGATTAACGAGGCAAGGACAACTCAACTTCAATACATAAAAGCTTTCTATGCAATGAAATTTATTTACTATTGGAATTTCCAATGGGCACCAATTTAGTGGGTTAATAAATGCCCAAAACCAACATTTGAGACTCCATTCAAAAGTAATGGCCTCTCAAACCCAAAGAAACTCCCTTCTCTTCATTGCAAACCCTCCTTTGGTGGTCTCTTATGTCCAACCCTTCCCACCAAAGCCTCTTAATTTTTCAATGTTTAATTGTATTTGTTTTGTTGCTTTTTATTTTTATTATTTCATTTATTAATATTACATATAATACAATATTTAATTATAATATGTTTATATATATTTATATTATTACATATTATATGGTATAACACAATAATATGTATTAACGTGTTAACTATAATATAATTAATATATATAATTATTTATATTACACAAAATTAAGTATATTAATATTACATATTAATTCAATATATAATAACTATATGATTCCTTTATGGTAAGTTAAGTTATTTGACAGAATCTAGTAAGGAAATTTGCAATTTTTACAATTTACTAAATTTGAATGCTGCAAAGGGGTCCCTAAATCCATCTACAGTGTTCAAATTTAGTAAATTGTAACAATGTAGATTAATTCACAGACTCTTCTTAGTGTTAATTATGTCACTCAAAAATTATATCACACTTTGGTCCATTAACTAGTACGAATTCCACCCATTAATATATAATTCCTTTCCATCCACCATTGTGTTAGGAAATTATCCCTATTGATAGGTAGAATACCTCTTGGATGTGAGAAGGTTCCCTAGATCCCTAAGCAAGACAGAAGTAAAAAAAATGGACTCTAACTTTCTCCTAGACCTAGGCTCTATGCATACAACAATGCAAGAAAGAAGAAGAGTGAAGGAGAGTAGATGACTTACCTCCTTATTGATGGTTGTCCTCGCTACTCTAGCCTTTAGGATTGATGTCCAAACTCCAAAGCTGAGTAGGTCCTATAGGGGTCCAACACAAAAGACTACCTTCCTGCTACAAGTTAAGCATAAAGAAGCCTACTTACTTTGAGTGAAACAAGAGTAAGCATGCATGTAAATGAACACACATATGGGAGAAATAAGCCAAGTTGTATTAATGGAAGGCCACAAAGAAGCATATACAATGGTATACCTAACTTGTAGCAACACTTCCTCGAAGCTTCCCTTTCAGAATCAAGCTAGGATTTGGGATCCCAAACCACCATGGAGAAATGCTTGAATCACAAGAGGATATCATGGACCATGAGAGGATTGACATACTTAGGATGGTATGGAGGAGAGTATTTGAAGGCTAGACCTAATATCCAAAAATCCCTCTCAAATATTGATCCTAAACTGAAGGAAGAGTGGCTGGACGAGATTTTCGCTCCCCTAAAGAGAGCCACAGAGCGATAAAAGGGGAGTTGTTGCTCCCTAGACAAGGGGAAGGGCGAAAATAATGTAGATTGATGCTCCCTAGAACACTTTCAGGGAGTGAAATTTCTTGTTCATGTCTTAAGATAGGGTTGGCTGAAGTGGATCTTGACCTCCTAATGATGGATTTCTCTTCCAACATGTTTAGGGACCATAAGAGGCTTTAGGTTTCCCTCTAGAACACCTCTAGAATGCACAATAATCACATTTTCATGGTGATAAAATATACAACTCAAGGAGGACACTCAAATGTGACATTTTAAGGTGTAACAAGTGCCCCCTAAAGTGTGAGGTCAGAAGGAATTTGATGGACGAAACACTTTACCAAGACATAGGTGCAAATGGGTGTTTGGAAGAGAGTAAAAAGGAAGATGCAAGCAAAGAACAAATAGTACGTCTATATCATCCCCGATGTAGGCATACCCATGCTCAAAACAAATTGACTCAAAGCATGTTTGTTGACCAATACATTGCAGATCCATGATAGTATTGAATCAGGATATGGCCACCAACATACAATGTGGATCCATACCTAACATGAGCAATAAAGATCATGACTACATGAATACAAGGTAGATCCATGATATAATGTGGATATAATGATGACACAACCACAGACCAATACAAAGTGGATTTGCGTGACAATATCATATCGATGCCATCATGATGTCCATGTAGGAACCTACTAAAAAAATCTCCATCGCAACCTAAGTAAAGTACATAACAAGAGTGTCAATAAAAATATATGTTATTAATTAGACATTTAAATTGTCAACCAAGGGCTCATAAGTTTCGAGGTGCCAGCACTATATGTGCAGGATTGAAGACTAACTTAATCTAACTTAATGCTGACAAACACACTTTAATTGCCAACGTGGACTATGAAATAAATTTTCTATTCCTACCTCAAATTGCAAGGTGTGCTAATCTACAAATTAAGTACTAATTACAATTTAATTACAAATTATAAACTAATTTTATAAATCCAATTGCAAACTAATTTAAAATCACCTACTTTCATCACCATCTAAGTATTCTAAAACTTAAAAACTAAATCACTACTAATTTACCAAATAAAAAACCTACTTTATTAATCCAAACATCAAAAATAAACTACAAGGTAATGAAACCAAACTAATTAATTAAACTAACATAAATTACAAACTAAACTAATATAAATTAACTAAATTAAATTACAAGCGGATATAAATTTCAAATTGAAAAAATTACAAACTAAATTACAAACTACAAATTAAATTACAAACTACAAATTAAATTGCAAACTAAATTATGAATTACAAATTTGAAACTAAATTACAGTTGTATTAAAAATAATATGAGCTATGCCCAAACTATGGCATCTCCTCTACCAATGCAATTTCTAGTTTCTGAATTTTTATAATGTTTACATAGGAAAGGAACCTAAAAATTCGGTTTCAACAAATCAATAAAATATTCTAAATATAAAAACTCTCCAATGCCTTTGCTAAACTCCTCGAAATTGTTGAATCGATTGTTAATTAAATCCCAGAATAGTGTGTTAATAGTTGATCCGTTGAAGCCTACGTGTGATGTTTTTTTATATATTAAATTCTGCATGATTTGTATATAATTAAAAATCAAGCAACGATCCAAGGTGGAATATAACTACACATGGGTCATCACTGCAAAGCCTTTAACATTTCCTTCTTTGTGAACTATATGATCCATTTTCACCTAATACCTTATACCTACATATGATACATAATTAAAAAGTCAAAACAAAGTTATTTGGATGACATGGCAAATCTTATTTGTTTTATGCTAAAGTCAACACAACTTTCCATGAGTGCTATGTTTAAGTGGCATAACAAATTAATATATATAAGTGGATTTCCAATAAATAATTATCATGCCTTAAATTGGATTTAATTAATAACAATTTTGTTTTATACCTATTTTAAATTTAAAACATTTTTTTATAAAAAGGTAAAATAATAATTATTTTAATGTATTACTTTTTTTAGTGTATTTATTAATTTAAATTTAAAATTATGTAAATTAGTGTATTAAACTCATGATCAAGTCATAATTTTAATTTGCATATGCAGGCATTACATGACGAACAAGAACTAGAATACAAAGGTAAATTAGTTCATCAACACTAGAGAACCGACAAGCGGTATGCGCAATACATTATCAAGCCTAGTGCAAAATTCAATACCAGAAGAAGTGTTAAATGGAGTACTGCAATGCTTACTATTCGCACAATATTACATTTAATACATCAAAAGTAATATATTAGGCTTATTTTACGTTTAAGAGTTTTAATTAATAAAATAAAGTAAAAGATAGCCTCTTTAAAATAGATGTACTAAATTACGGGTGAATGACATGTGAAATTAGTGGACATAAGTCATGAAAAGGTGAAATTTTGGAGCCCATCAAAGAGTCCCCAGCATCTTCAACTCGGTCGCGAAATGATGCGGTTCTATCCATGTGAATAAAGGTACTGAATTCGAACATGGTACAAACCACTTGATTACTAATCATTAATGAAAATCGTTAACAAGTTCAAGGGAAATCACCAGTAATGTCAATGACTCCCAAGGTTTCCTAGTACATTCCGACAAATGTGAATAAGTGAGATGGAGTCGAACTCTCTGGGAATCTACCAATCAGAGGTCAATGATTTAAACCTACTGTCAAAAACAAGGAAAGCTTCCATTGAGGCATGCATGACCCAAGGTACTAAATGTTTTCTAAGTCTAGTTCCCGGATGATGTGTTAGATTCAACATGAATAGACTCATCAAAGGAAGGCCATGATGTATCCCACATCATCGACACGAAACCGACACAGGAAAGTGGTGTAAAATGGTGGATCAAATGAGCATAGTATTACACAACTATGAAGGTTGATAGTACTGTAGAAAGGATAACTCAGGTTAACTTCCCTTGAACATTGGATTACATGACAAGTGACTTGGCAACATTGACTTAACGAGGAAGAGACCAAAACACAATGCGATGATGGCTGAAGCCTTATTTAGATGGATCAAAGGAGTAATATGACTCATATAATTTGGTATGACTTAGAGGCAAGAAAATTACCCAACTATAAGGCAAGACACAAATAGGATCCATGTTCCAAGGGTGACAATGAGCTAACATAAAGCTTCCCAACAAAACTAACCCATTTTCCCCAATTACCCACCCATCATAATCGACGAGTACCTCTTTATTTTTTAATGAGCTTGAGGATGATAATAGATGCTCGATATAACTCATCTTACATGATTCCCTCAACATATATTTAATGAACCTAAAGCAGGAGGGGTTCAGTCCCATATGGGCCTTTCAATGCATTGTTTTATGAGTCCAAAGAAGGTAAAATCATTGATCTTTTCACATTTAGAGAGTCTCAAAAGAATCTAAAGAAGACTAAACAATGGTTATTTTTTGCAAATAGTCTCATCGCCCAAAAAAGAACAAAACAATGCGAAAGAGAACTCTTCTAGCCAATGAAAAACCAGAGTATTCATTTTCGTAATTATTCCATATGGTCCAAAAAAGGGGTAAACTATCACCAATTGGACGAACTTATATTATGTATTTTTTAACAACTCATTGAAGGGGATTGAGATATTTTTCTTAGAGATTTCATTTTCTAAACTGAAATCAAAATGGGTCTTCTCTATTGTTTTCACATTATTTTCATCCTTCCCTTCTAGGACACTTTTAGGAGCTTCAACATTCTTTTCAGTTGTTCCGTCAGGGATAAGGGACTTTGGATCATCCTTGTTGAGGGTTTCTTTCTTTTGTGGTTGAGAATTAGATGGCTCTGCTGAAGCCTTTCCTTGGTTAGTTGTTACCTTTCTATTTCTCAAATTATGTTGTCTTTGAAATTAAAAAATTGCATTTTGGAAACCTCTTTGATATTGTTCAGACTCTGACTCTTCTAGAATGCTATCTAACTACAAATATGATTGATCATGTTCTTCTTTAGTCAAATAAAATTGGGGTTGCATCTGATCAAAGAGGTGGATCTGATCTTCAGGTTGTCCATCTTCCTCTTCTTCTTCAGCTACCAAATTTTCAACAAAGGGTGTTCTTATTGGCTGATTTTATGCATTTCTAGGGTCCCTTGGCTCTCTTGGTCTTCCCTGTGGGGCAGGAGGTCTCTTGTAGTTCATGTTTCGAGCTTGAGGTTCATGATTTTCTCTACTAGGGGTTTTGTTATCTAGGGACATCCTATCCACCAGTATTTCCATGGTTTTCATCATCTGTTCAAACTTGGTGTCCATAGATTGGGAGGTGGAAGGCTGGCCTATTTCATTGAATCTCTTTTTCTCAGTTTTAGTTATGTTCTTTATTTTACCTTAGGCCATCAGATTAGATTTTACTTCATCAACATCTTTCAACATATCAGGAAGGATATCATATCTCATTTGTCTCAACATGAGAGAAAAGACATAGTCAAAACAATTAGCTTAGTGAAGTTTGGCTACACCCACAGGGGGTTTGATTTCCATAGGGATAGAATTGTACATTTTCATGAACCTAGCTGAAAATTCTTGTACAGTATCAACATTATTTTTCTTAGTGTTTTCATATTGAGTGAGAATTTGGAGAGGTTTTTGTTTATCTTTCCATCTGGCCAGGAAAACTTGTTCCAACCTCTCATAGGTAGAAATACATCAATTTGGAAGGGCTTTGAACCATCTATTTACTTCCCTTGAAAAACTTTGGGCAAATAACCTAATCTTGTCATCATCTTCATCTATCTCTTCAAGATCTATGAAGTCATTAAAATGGTCCACATGTTGTTGTGTTGTACGACTCCCTTCCCCATCATATCTCGTGAGGCGTTGGGCATATCATGGACATTGGCAGGCAGGTATAAAGGGGAAAATATGGAAGCCATTGCTCTTAGGGTTTGCTTGGAACCAGGAGGAGTATTTGAAATAGGTTTAGAAGCAAGGCTAGGTATTACAACATTGTGAACTAGAGTAGGAAGGGTGATTGGGATATTTATCTACATGTTGGTTGCTTTAGTGAAGGGGAACACGTCACTGCTTTCTTCTTTAGCCTCTAAAATCTCCCATAAAGCACTCAAACAATGGGTTTGGAACTTTTTCAAATCAAATAAGGTTTCTTTCAGATCTGTCTCAGATTTAGTCATAAATAAGGAATTCTCAAACTTTAAATCAAAAGAGACAATATCTATCGTCTGGGATTCTTCTTCAGGTCAAGAAAAATATCTGGTTAATGGAAGAATACCTTTTTTTTCTTCCTTCGCTTTCTGGATGATCTTTTTTGGATCTGATACAAATTATGTTGGTTCAGGATTCAACTGACTTCTGGTAAATATCCTTTGGGAAGCCAGATTTATTTCAAGAAACTCACCAAGTGTCTCTTGTGGGACTGAAAATTTGAATATTGGAGTCGCCAGGGAACAACCTTTATGTATTTGATCTTTTGTTTTCCCTCAGAGATCTAATTTGATTCCTTGTAATTATTTTTCTAGGGTAAATAAGTTCTCTGGTTCCAAAGTATGGTCGCCAGATGTTATCACTTAGGATTCTTCCAGGTTGTGGTAGAAGGGATCACTAAGGTAACTATTTCAAATACACTCTTGTGGATGGAAACTAGCCTTTCCAAACACAGAGAGAAATCTCTCTCACAACTCTTTCAGCACGCAAAATATCACTTGAATTGGATGGTTGTGTATTAATAGTGGTGGATAGACCTTCAGATAAAGGGTATTAGGGATTTCAATTGGTTGGGTTGAGGATAGGTATATCACAGGGCATGGAGTCAAACTTTCATAGGTTTTCTGTCACAGATGACTGATTGGACTATAATTTGATGATCATAGGAAAGATAAATGAATTTTTTTCACATCAAAAGAATATCAGCAGATGGTAGCAGAAAGGGAAACAAAAATACATCACAGAGTTAGAGCAAATTTATGAATGAATTCTAACTTGCAATTTCAGAAAGAAAGAGTGGAATATCTAATCATATGTATTTGAAGCATCAAATGATAGACAAATTTCAGAACATGTCATATTGATTTAAACACTTTAGAAGAAGACAATCAATGGAAAATACGAGCAAGGAGGACATGCACAGGAATTACAGACATCAAAACATTCATTTCAAGAATTTCTGCTCCAAAATTTAAGTCATCACATTACTCAAAGGATGGGTTTCATTACATACTTAGATTTTTCTTATCTCAAAATCCCAACCATTGGGTCTTATTCAAAACCTGCCTTTATAGGCTTACAAAAATCAAAACCTTATCAACTACTTCAGCCATATGTGGTTGTTTATTAAATTCGAAACTACAATTGTTGGTAATAAATCAGATTAACTGTTAGTCTTATGGACTGTTTATTAAAAATAAAATAAAAACTAGAAGTGATGTGGCTATCTTACTTCTTCCCTGCGAGCTGCTCATACCAACTGCTTCTTGATCTAGAGATGAACCGATGGGAAAATTCAGTGTGCTTCCAATGTAAAACTCGGGTTGTTGAACTACCTGTTGTTCTTAATATTGAGCGATTTCAGGATGATTTGTAGGGATTGACATATTGTGCCATTCTTTTTCCTTCAGATTGACTCCTAGTCGCGGAACAGGCTGTCTTTTCTTCTTGTTCTACAATTTATTCCGAATGACCAACTTCAGTCTGCAATCCACAATCCGCAAGCCACAATGGGGGATTCGAATGTCGGCACTCCAATGCACAACTTCAAGAGATTACACCTCCGACTTCTGCAATCTACAATCTGAAATTTGGGCGTTGGAAATTCAGAATGCCAAATTGACAACTTTGAAGAAATCATGTCGCCGACTTCCGCAATCCACAATGCCGGAGTCGAAAATCGGAACCCCAAATTCCGCTTCAAATAAATCACGCCTCCAACTTCCGCAATCCGCAATGCGGGAGTCAAAATTCAAAACCCCAAATTCACCACTTTGAAGAATTTACTCCTCCACAATCCGCAATCCAACATGCGGGAGTCAGAAATCGAAAACCCAAATTCAAAGTTTTGAAGAATTGACTACTCCATAATCCGCAATCCGAATTGCGGGAGTCAGAAATCGAAACCCTGAATGTTTGGATATCCACATCCTCTTTTTCAGGATCTTGCATGCAATTAGGGTTTGCATGCAAATTCTAGGGTTTGCATGCACTTTGCATGCATCCCAGTCACCAGATTGATGCCTCTAGCACCTTAGGCACCTTATTCTAGCACCCGGGAGCCACTTACTTTAGATTTTTAACCCTCCTAGTCAGGAAGGTGCCCTCTTCTCACGTACTGCCAGAGAAGGGTGCACTTCTTCACCTACCACTGCAGTTCCACTTCAGTTACACTCAGTTAGCTCCGATTCTCCCTGATTTGAGGCTAGTTTCACTCCTGACTGACTGTTTCACTTTCGTTGGACCTCCATATTGACTAGATGACTTGTTCTGACTTTAGTTAGCCTCCCATGCACCCTCCACTGAGCCCACTTCCCTATATCAGTGCTACACACTTCAGTTACACAAGTTACACTCAGTTAGACTCAGATTGACACCTGGATGACTGGTTCTTGTGCATTGATGACCACTACTGATTGATGATGAGGACTCCTAGTTGGAGTCAAGCTACTCCATTCAGTGATTCGAATGAACTCCTTAGGAAATTTGAATTGCTCAATCATTGTTACTGTATTCTATTGTAATCATTCACCCTTACTGGGATATTGAGCATTGCTGCATGTTTTGCACAGTTTTACACCATATTTTCTATGTTCATCTGTTGTGATTGATTTACTTGTTCATTAGATCTGCTGTGACTAATTTTACATGGTATCAGAGCCATTGCAGGGACAAGATCTCTTTTCTATAGGTGTTTCTACAAGAAGATTTGAGTGAATTGCTCAAAAATTGCAAAAAGTTTTGGCATGAAAGATCTCAAGGGCATTCGCTCCTGTGCATGCAAAGCTTGAAAATACATCCAATACCACTCCAGAAGCTTGAGTTTCCACATAATTCCTGGATCTGATACATTGGACCCATTAAACATTGTTTGATCTCCAATCCCAGGTGTGATGCAACTCTAAAAGGGTGGATTGTTCGACCTCATTGTTCTTGGTTTATTGTGATTTGTAGGTTATTGTCTTCGTCATTTGCATTCGCTACTCTGCCATTGCAAGCTTCTCTACATCAGTGTGCACTCGCTCCTAGCAATGGAATACTCTTCTTGAAAGCCTATCCTCACCCCATTCAATTATTTTAATTGGAAAGATGATATGGAGATCATATTACGTTCAAAAGGTTACTACCGAGTCACTCTTGGTCTTGAATTGGATCCAAACAACTTGTTAGATAAAACCAAACACTACAACAAGCTTGATGAAGCTTATGGTCTTCTTTGTCTCTCCATCTCCAAAGATCTTCACTTCCATCTCAACGGATTGAAGACTCCAAAAGCTATATGGGAGAGACTTGAAACACTATTTGGCAAGCAGGACGAGCTTAGGGCTTTTCAATTAGAGAATGAATTGATTGCCCTTAGTCCTGAGAATTTTGAGACCATTAATGAATTCTTCACAAAATTCAAGAACTTGAACTTGCATTTGAAGAACAGTGGAGTTATCAAAGAGGATAAACAATTGACCCTCTCCATTATCAGCAAGCTTGGTAAAGATTATTCGATATTTGTCTCTACTTTCAATTCCGGTCGGCTAACTACCCCGAATTGGAAGATGCCTACCTTGAATGCCTTCATTAAGTCCATCACAAAAGAGCATGACAAGTTGATTGAAATGGGGTCCATAAGCTCCAAAGATTCATCCCTATATGTTCAAGGACCCAAGATCTCGAATGGTAAAGGAAAGCAAAAGAAGGAGAAGCCCAAATTCGAGCCTCACAAGCAAAGAGAGAAAGGCAAACAGACGGATGCACCATCCAGTTCAAAGTTCAAGCAAAAGGGCAAAGAAGGTAACCAAAAATCTAAATGTACTTATTGCAACCGTGGCTTTCATCCCAAAATTTCATGTATGAAGAAGACTATAGATCAAATGGCCCTCCTTTTGGAAAAGAACAACATAACTCTTCCTAACGGTGCAAGGAAGAAGGATAAGAATGATGATCATGAAAGAGGACAAGCACTCATGGCAACTGTTTCGAATCCCACTACTCTCTTGATAGATTCAGGTGCATTGAATCATATGGCTGCAAATATTGATTCTTTTTCTTCATTCGATCTAAACAGCTCCATCCCCATCCATTTGGGAGATGACTCAAAAATTTCTTCAAAGGGAAAAGGTACGATTCATGTAGATCATGGAAGCTTTCAGAATGTTCTCTATGTGCCTTCCTTGGCTTCAAATCTTCTTTCTGTGTATCAAATGACACATACTGGTGGACCAAAGCAAGTTACATTTAGCCCTAATATAGTTGAAATTTCTGATATCAAAAGTGGAAGACTTGTTGCAGTTGGAAAGGCAAACCACACTGCAAAATGCTATGAGTTTTCACACTTTATTCCGCTTGCAAAGCCCACTGCTCTTCGCACACATGGTAATGATGTTAGTAGGCTTTGGCATGAAATATTTGGACATCTTAATTATAAGTATTTTCTGCTGCTATCAAACAAATCCATGGTAGATGGTCTTCCACAACTCCGTTCCTCGAAGGGAATATGCACTAGTTGCATCATTGGGAAGCACCCCGAGCACATATTCGACTGCGGCAAAGCTAGCAGAGCTTCTACAGTTTTGGGGTTGATACATTCTAATATCAGTGGTCCACTGCCCCATACATCATTAAATGGTTCAAGGTATGTTTTGACATTTATTGATGATTTTTCCCGCTTTACATGGGTATTCTTTCTCAAAAACAAGTCAGAAGTGCTTGGAAAATTCAAGGATTTTAAGGCTTCTGTTGAGACCGCCACTGAGAGCAAGATCAAAGCTCTTAGATCTGATAATGGTGGAGAATATATCAAGGCTGAGTTGCTGCAACTTTCTACCCAGAGTGAAATTCAGATCCAACATACAGTTCCCTACACACCCCAGCAGAACGGTGTAGCCGAAAGGAAAAATCGGTCACTGAAAGAAATGGCTACATGCATGATTGAATCAAAAGGTTTGGCTGCAAATATTTGGGCTGAAGCAATCAATGTTGCTGCATACATACAAACCATGTTCCACATTCATCCGTGAAAGGTATGACTCCTTTCGAAGCATTCTTTGGTCACAAACTGGATGTGTCAAATTTGAGAGTTTTTGGCTCTACTGCATGGGCTAGAATTCCTTCCAAGAAGAGACGAGCTTTGGATCCACAAAGTATTGAGTGCATACTGATAGGATATGGGGAAGAATCAAAATCATATAAACTCATGGATATCAGATCTAAAAAGATATTCATAGAGCGCAGTGTGCAATTTGAAGAACCGCTTCAAGAATTGCAACTAGTCGAGGAAGAGACTGCCGATTCACCGCCTTCACCAGAAGAAGATCCGTGCAGCGATAATGAAGGTATGAGTTTTGATATTTCTGATATTTTAGAAGCATATGATGATCATGACATATCAGGTTCAGAATTCGACCATTATGATCCTCCTCAGTTACCAAAGTGGGCCCAAAACACTCTTCAATCTGCTGGTTCGAACCTTGGAAATCCTGTTGATCCGAGACGAACAAGAGCAAACTTTCAAAGAGCAGGTATGGCTCTTTCTATTGTTGATCCATTACTTCCTGAGATTTGTTATTTGATGGCTGGTTCAGATCCCACATCATACTAGTCTGCCCACCGAGATATGAGATGGCAAAGTGCCATGGATGAAGAGTACAGTTCTCTTCAAAAGAACAACACATGGGAGCTAGTTTCTCTTCCACCTGGAAGAAAATTAGTGAAGTGTAAATGGGTCTACCGCACGAAAGTTACTACTGATGCCTCTATAAGCAAATACAAAGCAAGGTTGGTGGAAAAAGGTTTCTCCCAAGTCCAAGGAGTGGACTACACTGAGACCTTTGCACTGGTTGCAAAGATGGATTCCATCCGCCTTGTTTTGGCTATTTCCGCATCCAAGCACTGGGAAGTGCACCACATGGATATGAAGAGTGCATTTCTACATGGACACCTTGCTAAAGAGGTATATATGCAGCATCCAGAGGGCTACACATCAAATCCATCATTAGTTTGCAGATTGAAGAAATCTTTGTATGGGTTAAAACAGGCCCCAAGAGCTTGGTACGCAAAGATGGACTCCTTCCTTCTTTCTCAGAATTTCCAAAGATGCAAATCTGTTCCGAATGTGTATATTCAGTGAGTTAAAGGTAATTTGTTGGTTATTGTACTTTATGTTGATGATATTCTCATTACTAGTACCACTCTTACTTCAATAAACAAGCTAAAAACTGCCTTAAATCTAGCTTTTGACATGAGCGATTTGGGCTTGCTGAGTCACTTTTTGGGCTTGGAGATAGCATCAAAATTTTGATGGGATCACTATATATCAGAAAAAATATGCTTCCGACTTGTTATTGAAGTTTAATATGGCTGAATGGAAGGCAGCCCCATTCCCATTCCTCTCAGGAATCAGTCTTGAGGAGGGAGATTCTACACCGCTTGCAGATTGCAGTATGTATCGACAATTGATTGGTTCACTACTTTATTTAACACACTCAAGGCCTGATATTTCATATGTTGTGAGTGCCATGTCAAGGTATATGCAGCAGCCACATGAGCTTCATTGGCGAGCAGCCAAGTGGATCTTGCAGTATGTGCAAGGTACGAGACAATTTGGCATACATTATGCTGCAGATTCTGAGCTTGATTTCATTGGTTTTACTGATTCAGATTGGGAAGGTGATAGCATTGATTGGAAGTCCACTTTCGGCTATGTTTTCATGATTGGTCATGGTGCTATTTGCTAGTCCAGCAAAAAGCAAGAAGCCATTGCACTTTCTTCAGCATAGGCAGAGTATCGAGGGGCAGTCATTGCCTGCATTCAGGCAGTTTGGTTGCAGGGTATTCTTTCCGAGTTTGGTTTTGGTGGCACTACTTCAAATGTCCTATTTTGTGACAATCAAAGTGCTATCAAGATCTCCATAGATCCAGTTCAGCGGTAGAGGACCAAACACATTTAGATTCATATGCATTACATTCGACAGTTGGTGCATGATCGCACCATCATTCTGCAATATTGCCCTACTAATGAGCAAATTGCAGACATCTTCACCAAGAGCTTCACTGAGAAGAAGTTCTATTACCTCCGTTCACTGTTGGGGGTGAGTTCCATCATGGTGGAGACAGATTGATCCATTATTATGCTTTAGCTTGAGGGGGGGCTTTCTTCCCACTGGGTTTTCCCTCTTTCCTCACTTAGTTTATTTTCAGCATTTTTTGGATTATTGTATTGGGGTGACCTTTGGTCTTAGTTACTAGGGCCCCACATTATTTTTTTTTGCACATCATAGTCTAGCTTGAGGGGGGGTGTTCAGATATCCACATCATCTTTTTCAGGATCTTGCATGCAAATAGGGTTTGCATGCAAATTTTAGGGTTTGCATGCACTTTGCATGCATCCCAGTCACCATGTTGATGCCTCCAGCACCTTAGCCACCTTATTCTAGCACCCAGGAGCCACTTACTTCAGATTTTTAGCCCTCCTAGTCAAGAAGGCGCCCTCTTCTCACCTACTGCCAGAGAAGGGCGCACTTCTTCACCTACCATTGCAATTCCACTTCAGTTAGCTCCGATTCTCCCTGATTTGAGGCTAGTTTCACTCCCGACTGACTGTTTCACTTTCGTTGGACCTCCAGATTGACTAGATGACTTGTTTTGACTTCAATTAGCCTCCCATGCACCCTCCACTGAGCCCACTTCCCTATATCAGTGCTACACACTTCAGTTACACATGTTACACTCAGTTAGACTCAGATTGACACCTAGATGACTGGTTCTTGTGCATTGATGACCACTACTGATTGATGATGAGGACTCCTAGTTGGAGTCAAGCTACTCCATTCAATGATTCAAATGACCTCCTTAGGCAATTCAAATTTTTCAGTCATTGTTACTGTATTCTATTATAATCATTCACCCTTACTGGGATATTGAGCACTACTGCATGTTTTGCACAGTCTTACACCATATTTTCTATGTTCATCTGTTGTGATTGATTTACTTGTTCATTAGATCTGTTATGACTAATTTTACACTGAATTATCAGTTTTGAAGAATTTACTCCTCTGCAATCTACAATCCAAAATGCGGAAGTCGAAAATTGAAAGCCCGAATTCATAGTTTTGAAGAATTTACTCTTCCGCAATCCGCAATCTGAAATGTGGGAGTCAGAAAGTCAAAACTCCAATGCAAAACTTTGAGAAAATTAATCCTCCGACTTTCGCAATCTACAATACGGGAGTCAGAAAGTCGGAAACCCGACGCACAACTTTGAGAAAATTACTCCTCCAACTTCCTCAATCTGCAATGCGGGTTCAGAAAGATGGAACCTCTACAAAATCGCTCTACGGCTATCTATCTAGATCTATCTCCAATATCGACGATTCAATCTCTTAAGAGAGGAAGACCTCCTTTTTATCATTTTTCTTACTGTGGCTTGCTCATCCAGTCGGAAGCGATTAATACTTAGCCACTTTTTGGGAGTTTTTGCCTCTTCTTTTGGAGTAAAAGGTTAGTGGGTAGGCTTGAGATTTCGGTAGGGGGTTCCCTTTCCTTCCCCTGTGGGATTTTTCTTGGAGTGACTAAGAATACATCGAATAAGATACAGTGAAATATGATAAGGAAGTGGATAATTCTACAAAAAAATCTAATCCCACCCTCATTTGTTGAATCCTTGAAGAGGAAACAACAAACAAAATCGAAGAAAAATCATAATCCAACTTCAACTCTACTAAACGAGAATATTTCCTTCACTAAGATAATTAGTGTCTACTCTCCTCCACTCACATGTGGAACGAGATATAGTTAGGAGAAGCAAGGAAAGAAGCCGTGGATGTTTCTCTAATTCATATTGTAATTTTTGTATTTTTTTTGTATACTGTTATGCAAGCAATTTGTGAGTATTTGCTCATTATCTAAAAAAATTGTAAGGAGAATTAGGGGGGAAATAAAATGGTGCATTATCCCCTCCTAGATATTTGAAGGGAGGAAGACTGATCCTTTGTGTGTCATTTTCATTGAATTTTTTGGACTTTCCTTCTACTGGACTTGAAGCATCTTTTTTAATATAAAACTGCTACCCATTTCTGTAAAAAAAAGTATAACTTTTAAGACCAACAAAAACGATTAAAAATATTAGTCACTATTGGAACATTATATCCATATAGACCTTGTTCATAGCTTAATCATGCACTCCATGCATTGATTATCGAGTCTCATAGCACCTATACTATGTTTTTGACCCCCAAGTGCTTAGTATTGGTCATCATTAACCTCCTTATCCACTCAGAGTGCCTTATCCACATCATTTATGATCTAATGTTCCCTCATGGATGATTTTAGGAGTTAGTTGATTTAGTTCCTTTATTTAAGGTGCCTTGTCCCGTTGATTGCATAGTTAACTGACCCTTCTACCTAGTTTCACTAAGACTGTAACATCCCAAAATTTTAAATTTTTTGATATAGCTTTTAATGCGTAATCTAACTGTGGAGAAATATAATAAATGCTTAAATGTCGTCTTGTTGTACTAAATGTGGTGTTAGTCAAAAGTGTAGTGTTTACGACAAGATAACTAATATCTTCTTTTGATATTAAACTCACTCAACTGTACTTTCACCATTCTTTTGTCGATGATCCAATGATATAAGTTTATATGTGTTTAACTATTGTTCTTCTGTTTGATGATGAAGGGGTCCTACAGATGCCCCGAGGCTTACTTAGAATTCGTGCTAAAGCATTTGAATAATCCTTTTGCGCAAATTACAGGTAAGAGATTTTAGTGTTTACAACATGTGACCGAAGAGTTTCTAACCAGTTTCTGTGTCTCCAAAGTCTTAATGATTTAAGAGACATAATGTCGAATATGCTATTGGTGAGAACTTTAGTTAGCCTGTTAAATTTTGAGCATTAATTCACAATACTCTAGGATCTTTACTGAGAGAATAACATATACAGTATATCAATGCATGACAATCACAATAAGCATGAAAAGCATCACATGAATCAAAAGCATGAGAGACAAGAGACACAGAGTTTCTGTGGGGAAAACCCTAAGGTGAAAAAACCCACAACTTCCTCAGAGATAGAGAGAGCAATGGCTCAACCAAAGTACAACCAAAATACACTAAGATAGTCTCCTAGTAGCAGATGATCCTCCTCCTCACTAGTGTGCCACTTTCTGAGTGAGAGTGAGTTACTTTTCCAAATGAGTAAAATAAAGATCTCTGATCTCTATTTATACTAACCTTTTTGCCTAGTGACCTTATGGGGCCGACTTGTCTAGCTAGGTACATCCACATTATAATATATATAATTCAGGGCCAACCCCACATGGTGGTCTAATAACCCATCGGCAAGCACACACACTTGCGACACTTGTCAATCCACATGACGACACTTCCTTATAGAGGAATGACACATCTCTTATAAGGGTACAATAAATATATATAAAATACACAGATGAAATACATTCCGAAGTTACATATACATCAACACTCCCTCTTAACTAGGAAGGTATTTCTTGACACAGTTCTGCTAGACAAGTCTTCTTCTCAGGATCATCGTCATCAATGCATCGTCATCATCATCGTCACTGCTACTGCTATCTCAACCAATCTCTGACTCTACTCGTCATAGGAAGTTCTACAGAGCCAGTACTTTTTCATACTAGATGTAGGCCCACCACCTGCAAGTCTTCATCATCACTGGCCATACTGTGGGATTCTCAGGACTTATTACTTACGTCACAAAACCTGGCTACAGCATCCCAGGCTATTACGAGCACACAGCTCTACCTATAGGATCTCCCAAGAGCACATTACATGTGACCCATCACAAAACCTGGCTGAAGCATCCCAGGCTATTACGAGCACACGGCTCTACCTGTCGGATCTCCCAGGAGCACATTACATATGATCTCACCACAAAACCTGGCTGAAGCATCCCAGGCTGTTACGAGCACACAGCTCTACCTGTCGGATCTCTTAGGAGCACATTACATGTGGTCCACCACAAAACCTAGCTGAATCATCTGAGGCCTTTTTCATCCTGTCTAGATCTCTCAGGAGCAAATTACATGTGGTCATGGCAAAACCTGGCTGAAGCATCTGAGGCCTTTTTCATCCTGTCTAGATCTCTCAGGAGCAAATTACATGCCATAGGACAAAACCTTGCAAGAGCATCTGCCAGATATCCCAGGGCACAAATTACATGCCATAGGAAAAACCTCAAAAGACTATCTGCAGATCTCCCAGGGAACAAATTATATGTCCTCCCAAGCAAAACCTCGAAAGAGCATTTGCCAGATGTCCCAGGGTACGAATTACATGCCATAGGAAAAACCTCGAAAGACCATCTGCAAATCTCCAAGGGCACAAATTACATGCTTATTTGCACAACCTGTTCCACGACCACAGAGTATCAACTTGATACTCACCATACATCATCCTGATGTACACATGATCACCTTGATCATCATCACTGCAACATCCTGCTGCATGTCATCTAGAGAAGCTCGTCATCCACGATCATCCTGATCATACAATGCATCCATCTGATGCACACCAAGTATCTACCTGATACATATCATCATACATAGTGTATCCACCTGATACATAGATACATGATCCACACAATGTATCCATCAACATACATGATCTACCTGATCATACATGATATATATCAATATACATGATCTACTTGATCATACAATGTATCCACCTGATACATATACAGATACATGGTCCAAGCATCCAACATGATGCATATACAAAATACATACAAATGATCCAACCGATCATATCCAGCATCCAACATGATGTGTACATACATATACATAAAAATGATCCAACTGATCATATCCAGCATCCAACATGATGCGTACATACATATACAAAAATGATCCAACTGATCATATCCAAGCAGAAACCAGAACATCATCCTGACGCTTGTCATCCAACGCTTACATCCACAGCCATGTGAAGGATCCTCCTTCCAACATGCTTGGAATGGCTTCAGCAAATGTGTCCATCACTTCTTCCTCGAAGTGTCATCAATCTGAAGAACTCCAAGCCTCTCCCTGAAGTACTCGAACTTCACCCTGGCTAGTGGCTTCGTTAGCACATCTACAATCTGCTCATTCGTCGCAACATACAGGAGCTTCACACCTCCCCTCTGCACCATATCCCTGATATAGTGATATTTGATCTCTATGTGTTTCGACCTGTCATGAAACACTGGGTTCTCGGACATCTTCACACAACTCTGGTTATCACAGAAGATACCAGTAGCATCCAACGGGAGATCAAATAACTCAGACAGTAGCTTTCGTAGCCATACTGCCTCACAACTAGCTGAACAGGCTGCAACATACTCTACCTCAGCTGTACTCAGTGCTACGCAGGACTGCTTCCTGCTAAACCAAGAGATCACACCTAATCCCATACTAAAGCAGCACCCAGATGTGCTCTTCCTATCTGCAGCATTGCCAGCCCAATCTGAATCAACATAACCCTGTAGGTTGAACTTTTGATTCGCTTCATACTTGAGCCCAAAATCCACTATACCCTTCAGGTACCTCAGAACATGCTTTACAGCCACCAGGTGAACACTCCTCGGATCCATTAGGAACTGGCTCAATGTGTTCACATCAAAGCAAATATCTAGTCTCATGTTCGTCAGGTACATCAAGGACCCAATCATCTGACGATACATAGAGACATCAACCGGCTCGGATGAAGCATCGCATAGAAGCTTCAGATTCGATGCCATAGGTGTGGCCATGGCCTTGCAATCCATCATCCTGAATCTCTTCAAGATATCTACTGTGTACTTCCCTTGACCAAGGAAGATCCCACCTACACTCAACCACACCTCCATACCTAGGAAATAGTGCATCATTCCCAAATCTTTCATATCGAATTCAACAGCAAGCTTCCTCTTAGTATCTGCAATCAGTCTATCATCTCCTGTTACAAATAAGTCATCCACATACAGGAGTAGAATCACAGGATTCCCTTCCTCAACCTTGTAGTAAAGGTTGGAATCCACTTTACTCTTGGTAAAGCCCAAACTAGATAGGAAACTGTTCATCCTACCATACCCGGTTCTGGGAGCTTGCTTCAAGCCATACAAGGCTTTCTTCAATCTGCACACATATGACTCCCTGTCATGTATTTCAAAACCGGGTGGTTGTTCCACATATACTTCCTCTTCAACTACACCATTCAAGAAAGCAGTCTTGACATCCATTTGGTGTATTTTCCATCTCATTGCTGCAGCCAGGGAAAGTACTGTTCTAATGGAAGTATACCTGGCTATAGGTGCAAAAGTTTCTTCATAATCTATTCCCTCTTTCTGAGAGAAGCCACGAGCTACGAATCTTGCCTTGTATTTCTCTACACTGCCATCTGCGGGATGCTTGATTTTGTAGATCCATTTGGAATTCACAGCAGACTTCTCTTCAGGTCTTGGGACAACATCCCAAACATCATTCTTCATTATTGATTGGTATTCCTCAACCATGGCATCCTTCCATTCTTTCTTTTCCGCTGCTTCTTCATAACTGGAATGCTCTTTGTTTATAATGTCACAGAGTAAAGCAACATAGCTGGTATGTGATCTGGTTCTCTTCTTTGCTCTATGTTCTTCTTCTGGAATGTCAAATCTTTCTGCATCTTAAATGAGCTCTCTAGACCATGTAGGTTTCCTCTTGTGAGAGTTATCCTCACGGGGTGGATCTACAGGTTCTTGTGGATCTTCAAACTCACGAACAACTTCTGGAACTGCTTCAGTCATGGTAGTGTCTTGAAATCTAGTTTCCTTAGGTTCTTCATAAACTTCGATAGGTGCCTTCATTGATTTGATGAATGCTGAGTTTTCATCAAATGTTACATCCCTGCTGACATCAATCTTCTTGAACCCTGGAAAGTATATTCTGTAGGCCTTCGAGCTTTCACTGTAACCCACAAAGATACCCTTCTTTCCTGAAGGATCTAGTTTAGTCCTCTTTTCTTTTGGGACATGAGTGTATACTAGACAACCAAATATTCTGAGATGGATGACTTCAGGTTTCTTACCAGAAAAGACTTCTTCTAGTGTCTTGTTGTCCAATATCTTGTGGAGTGTTCTGTTCTACACATATACAGTTGTTCTAGCTGCTTCTGCCCATAGATGCATAGGTAGATCCTGGTCATGGAGCATTGCTTTTGCTGCTTCCATAATTGTTCTGTTCTTCCTTTATGCAACTCCATTTTGTTGTGGATTGTAAGGAGTATTCAACTCCCTCTTAATCCCTGAATCACTGCAAAGCTTCTTGAAGTCACCTGAGGTGAATTCTCCACCATTGTCGGATCTGAATGTTTTGATCTTCTTGTCAGTTTGATTCTTCATCAAGGTTTTGAATTCCTTAAACTTATCAAACACCTCATCTTTGTTCTTCAAGAAGTATACCCAATTCTTCCTGGAGAAGTCATCAATAAATGAGACATAGTAAACGTACCCACTCAGAGAAATGGATGACATAGGACCACATACATCTGAGTGGATGATTTCCAGGATGTCTTTTGCCTTGCTTTCACTGCTTGGGAAAGCCTTCTTAATGTTCTTACCTTTTGCACATCCTTTGCAAACACCTTCATGTTTGGTCTTGATTTCAGGAAGACCCTCTACAACCTTGCTTGCAGTTGGAAGTGCTCTATACTGCATATGAGCAAGTCTTCTATGCCAAAGTTCACTTGGATCCATGGATTCATGCACCATGGCATGTTCAGGTTGTCCCTTCAATTTATACAAACCTCCCTCTTGCTCTCTAATCACTACTGCATCATCCATGGTCTTTTCCTTTGGCCACATTAGGACTTGGCCATCCATGAATGCAACCCTCATACCTTTTGCATCCAATGCAGAGATTGAGAGTAAGTTCTTCTTGATCCCGGGTACATAAAGAACTTCTTTCATCTTCAAAGATTTTCCAGAATCTAGGTTGTAGGAGGCTTCACCACTTCCTTTGATTGGGTATTGATAATCATCCCCAAGTTTCACCTTATGGGGTGATTCATGTTCAGATAGATTCACAAATGTTGATGTATATGTAACTTCGGAATGTATTTCATCAGTATTTTATATGTATATTTATTGTACCCTTATAAGAGATGTGTTATTCCTCTATAAGGAAGTGTCGTCATGTGGATTGACAAGTGTCGCAAGTGTGTGTACTTGCCGATGGGTTATTAGACCACCTTATGGGGTCGGCCCTAATTAATATATAATATAATGTGGATGTACTCAAGTAGACAAGTCGGCCCCAGTAGGTCACTGGGCAAAAAGGTGAGTATAAATAGAGATAGGAGATCTCTATTTTACTCACTCGGAAAAGTATCTCTCTCTCTCTCTGAAAAGTGGCGCACTAGTGAGGAGGAGGAGGATCATCTGCTAGGAGACTATCTCTGTATTATTTGGTTGTATTTTGGTTGAGCCATTGCTCTCTCTATCTCTGAGGAAGTTGTGGGGTTTTTCACCTTAGGGTTTTCCCCACGAAAACTCTGTGTCTCTTGTCTCTATGCTTTTGATTCTTGTGATGCTTGTGATGCTTGTCATATTATGATTGTCATGCATTGATATACTGTAGATGTTATTCTCTCAGCAAAGATCCTATAGTATTGTGATTTAATACTGAAAATTTAACATGGTATCAGAGCTTAACTGAGAAGAAGACATTTTGCAGTGACGGAAGCTTGTATTGCTTGTTTATTGGGTTTCTCTCCACAGATTTTTGAAATTCAGTATAGTAGATTGGATCTACTCATCAAGGCGCATCTTTCTGTCCAATCAGATTTCAGTTCCGAGCATTTTCAGTTTTGGCCCTAAAAATTAGGGTTTCCACAAAAATAGGAATTTCTAGAAACTGAAGGTACAGCTGGAAGCTCCTTGCAAAAATCGAAGGTTTGAGCTTTGGATCGAGATTTTTGGCTGGGTAGATCTCCGGGAAACTCAAACCCTAATTCAGGGCTCTCCCTAGTGAACCCGGGAGGACAAAAAGGCAATTTTGAAGGGCAAGACTTTGCTGATCTCAAATTCTGAATGTACTAGGCTGATCAGCTCTCCAAGGCGCATCTTTCTATCCTTTCGGAATTTTGAAATTCACATTTTGAATTTTTAGGGTTTCTCTGACAAACCCTAATCCGGGACCAGATCCAGTTTTCAGCACTTCAAGTGGTAAGTCCTAACTCTTTTCTATTTCCATTTGAAGTACTCTTAAAGATGTCTCTACACACCAAGCTTGAGGATAAGCTTGAAGGGGCTGATAACTTCCGAGCCTGGAAGTATAGGATTGGGCTAATCCTGGAAGAGAATGAGTTGGACTCATATGTGAAAGAGGACATCCCTATCCCAGAGGATGAAGAGGCCAAGGTATTGCACAAGAAGAACTTGGTCAAGGCAAAGAGAATCATTGCTGATTCTATCAAAGACCATCTCATACCCCATGTGTCTTCTCTCAAGACACCCAAAGAGATGTTTGAATCTTTGACCAAGCTATTTGAAGGAAAGAATATAAATCGAAAGATGACCCTGCGGAACCAATTGAAAGCAGTGAAGTTTCAGAATGGAGAAACCATTCAATCCTACTTTTCAAGGGTCTCTCAGATCAAGGAACAATTAGAAGCAGTAGATGAAATGGTGGAGAATGGTGAAGTGGTGATGACCACTCTAAATGGCCTACCCAGGTCATGGGATTCCTTTATTCAAGGAATTTGTGCAAGGAAGAAGTTGATCTCCTTCAGTAGACTTCGGGAAGAATGTTCTCAAGAAGAAGCTAGGCTTATAGCTCGTGAGGAAAAGATGGGAGGAGAAGATCAAGCTCTTGCAGCTCACACCAAAAGAAGCAAAATCAAGAAGGATCACCCTCGCCACAATAGATCCTATCAAAAGAATAAGAAAGACCTAAGATGCTTCACATGCAATGAGAAGGGTCACTTTGCTTCAGATTGTCCTAAGAACAAAAGGGATAATAACAAAAATCCTAGTAAGAAGAAGAAGGGCAGCAAAAGAAGGTTTCATGCTCATGCTGCTGAAGATGATGAACCCCCAAAGAAGAAGGCTAAGGCAGAAAGTAGTAGTGATGATGATTCATCAAGTGAAGAAGAGTATGTTCTGATCTCTGCACTCACTGGTACCATCTCCCATGGTTGTAATGATTGGTTGATTGATAGTGGGGCTTCCAAACATATGACTGGGTTCAAGGAATCTTTTGTGAACCTTTCTGAACATGAATCACCCCATAAGGTGAAACTTGGGGATGATTATCAATACCCAATCAAAGGAAGTGGTGAAGCTTCTTACAACCTAGATTCTGGAAAATCTCTGAAGATGAAGGAAGTCCTCTATGTACCTGGACTCAAGAAGAACTTACTCTCCATCTCTGCTTTAGATGCAAAAGGTATGAGGGTTGCATTTGTTGATGGCCAAGTACTAATGTGGCCAAAGGGAAAGACCATAGATGATGCAGTAGTGATTGGAGAGCAAGAGGGAGGCTTGTACAAATTAAAGGGTCAACCTGAACATGCCATGGTACATGAATCCATGGAGCCAAGTGAACTTTGGCATAGAAGACTTGCTCACATGCACTATAGAGCACTTCCAATTGCAAGCAAGGCTGTAGAGGGTCTTCCTGAAATCAAGACCAAACATGAAGGTGTTTGCAAAGGATGTGCAAAAGGTAAGAACATTAAGAAGGCTTTCCCAAGCAGTGAAAACAAGGCAAAAGATATTCTAGAAATCATCCACTCAGATGTATGTGGCCCTATGTCATCCAGCTTCCTGAGTGGGTATGTTTACTATGTATCATTTATTGATGACTTCTCCAGGAAGACTTGGGTATACTTCTTGAAGGGAAAAGATGAGGTGTTTGATAAATTCAAGGAATTCAAAACCTTGATGGAGAATCAAACTGACAAGAAAATCAAAACATTCAGATCTGACAATGGTGGAGAATTCACCTCAAATGACTTCAAGAAGCTTTGCAGTGATTCAGGGATTAAGAGGGAGTTGACTGCTCCATATAATCCTCAACAGAATGGAGTTGCAGAAAGGAAGAACAGAACTATCATGGAAGCAGCAAGGGAAATGTTGCATGACCAGGATCTTCCTATGCATCTTTGGGCAGAAGCAGCTAGAACAGCTGTATATGTGCAAAATAGAACACCCCATAAGATATTGGACAACAAGACACCAGAAGAAGTCTTTTCTGGTAAGAAACCTGAAGTCAGCCATCTCAGAATATTTGGTTGCCCAGTATACACTCATATCCCAAAGGAGAAGAGGACTAAACTAGATCCTTCAGGAAAGAAGGGCATCTTTGTGGGTTATAGTGAAAGCTCGAAGGCTTACAGAATATATTTTCCAGGGTTCAAGAAGATTGATGTCAGCAGGGATGTAACATTTGATGAAAATTCAGCATTCATCAAATCAAGAAAGGCACCTATTGAAGTTTATGAAGAACCTAAGGAAACAAGATTTCAAGACACTACCATGACTGATGCAGTTCCAGAAACTGCTCGTGAGTTTGAAGATCCACAAGAACCTGTAGATCCACCTCGTGAGGATAACTCTCACAAGAGGAAACCTGTATGGGCTAGAGAGCTCATTCATGATGCAGAAAGATTTGGCATTCCAGAAGAAGAACACAGAGCAAAGAAGAGAACCAGATCACACACCAGTTATGTTGCTTTACTCTGTGACATCATGAACAAAGATCCTTCCAGTTATGAAGAGGCAGCAGAAAAGAAAGAATGGAAGGATGCTATGGTTGAGGAATATCAATCAATTATGAAGAATGATGTTTGGGATGTTGTCCCAAGACCTAAAGGGAAGTCTGTTGTGACTTCCAAGTGGATCTACAAAATCAAGCATGCTGCAGATGGCAGTGTGGAAAAATATAAAGCAAGATTCGTAGCTCGTGGTTTCTCTCAGAAGGAAGGAATAGACTATGAAGAAACCTTTGCACCTGTAGCCAGATATACTTCCATCAGAACAGTACTTGCCTTGGCCGTAGCAATGAAATGGAAGATACACCAGATGGATGTCAAGACTGCTTTCCTGAACGGTGTAGTAGAAGAGGAAGTATATGTGGAATAGCCACTCGGCTTTGAAATACATGACAGGGAATCTTATGTATGCAGATTGAAGAAACCCTTGTATGGCTTGAAGCAAGCTCCCAGAACCTGGTATGGTAGGATGGACAGTTTCCTATCTAGTTTGGGCTTTACCAAGAGTAAAGCGGATTCCAACCTTTACTACAAAGTTGAGGAAGGGAATCCTGTGATTCTACTACTATATGTGGATGACCTATTTGTGACAGGAGATGACAGACTGATTGCGGATACCAAGAGGAAGCTTGCAGCTGAATTCGATATGAAAGACTTGGGAATGATGCACTATTTCCTAGGTATGGAGGTGTGGCAGAATGCAGGTGGGATCTTCCTTGGTCAAGGGAAGTACACAGTAGATATCCTGAAGAGATATGGGATGATGGATTGCAAGGCCATGGACACACCTATGGCATCGAATATGAAGCTTCTTTGTGATGCTTCATCTGAGCCAGTTGATGTTTCTATGTATCGTCAGATGATTGGGTCCTTGATGTACCTGACGAACACAAGACCAGACATTTGCTTTGCTGTGAACACATTGAGCCAGTTCCTGACGGATCCGAGGAGTGTTCACCTAGTTGCTGTAAAGCATGTTCTGAGGTACCTGAAGGGTACAGTGGATTATGGGCTCAGATATGAGGCGAATCAAAAGTTTAACCTGCATGGTTATGTTGATTCAGATTGGGCTGGCAGTGCTGCAGATAGGAAGAGCACATCTGGGTGTTGCTTCAGTATGGGATCAGGTGTGATCTCTTGGTTCAGCAGGAAGCAGTCCTGCGTAGCACTGAGTACAGCTGAGGCAGAGTATGTTGCAGCCTGTTCAGCTAGTTGTGAGGCAGTATGGCTACGGAAGCTACTGTCTGAGTTATTTGATCTCCCGTTGGAGGCTACTGGTATCTTCTGTGATAACCAGAGTTGTGTGTAGCTGTCCGAGAACCCAGTGTTTCATGACAGGTCGAAACACATAGAGATCAAATATCACTTTATCAGGGATATGGTGCAGAGAGGAGCTGTGAAGCTCCTGTATGTTGCAACGGACGAGCAGATTGTAGATGTGCTGACGAAGCCACTAGCCAGGGTGAAGTTCGAGTACTTCAGAGAGAGGCTTGGTGTTATTCAGATCGAGGACACTTCGAGGAAGAAGTGACGGACACATTTGCTGAAGCCATTCCAAGCATGTTGGAAGGAGGATCCTTCACATGGCTGTGGATGTAAGCGCTGGATGATGAGCATCAGAATGATGTTCTGGTTTCTGCTTGATATGATCAGTTGGATCATTTTATGTATGTATGTACGCATCATGTGGATGCTGGATATGATAAGTTGGATCATTTTATGTATGTATGTACGCATCATGTGGATGCTAGATATGATCAGTTGGATCATTTTATGTATGTATGTACGCATCATGTTGGATGCTGGATATGATCAGTTGGATCATTTTTATGTATGCATGTATGCATCATGTTGGATGCTTGGACCATGTATCTGTATATGTATCAGGTGGATACATTGTATGATCAGGTGGATCATGTATGGTGATATGTATCATGTATTTGTATTTGTATCAGGTGGATACATTGATGATCAGGAGGATCATGTATGATGATATGTATCAGGTAGATACTTGGTATGCATTAGGTAGATGCATTGATGATCAGGAGGATCATGTATGATGATATGTATCATGTATTTGTATCAGGTGGATACATTGATGATCAAGAGGATCATGTATGATACTTGGCATGCAGCAGGATGTTGCAGTGATGATCAGGATGATCATAGATGACGAGCTTCAGGATGTTGCTCCAGATGACATGCAGCAGGACGTTGCAGTGATGATGATCAGGATGATCATGGATACATCAGGATGATGTATGATGAGTATCAGGTTGATACTCTGTGGCCGTGGATCAGGTTGTGCATATGAGCATGTAATTCGGTGCCCTGGGAGATTTGCAGATGGTCTTTCGAGGTTTTGCCTATGGCATGTAATTCGGTGCCCTGGGACATCTGGCAAATGCTCTTTCGAGGTTTTGCTCTAGGAGGACATGTAATTCGGTGCCCTGGGAGATCTGCAGATAGTCTTTCGAGGTTTTTCCTATGGCATGTAATTCGGTTCCCTGGGATATCTGGCAGATGCTCTTTCGAGGTTTTGTCCTATGGCATGTAATTCGGTGCCCTGGGAGATTTCCAGATGGTCTTTCGAGGTTTTGCCTATGGCATGTAATTCGGTTCCCTGGGACATCTGGCAAATGCTCTTTCAAGGTTTTTCCATGACCACATGTAATTCGTTGCCCTGGGAGATCTGTAGATAGTCTTTCGAGGTTTTGCCTATGGCATGTAATTCGGTTCCCTGGGATATCTGGCAGATGCTCTTGCGAGGTTTTGTGGTGAGGTCACATGTAATTCGGTGCCCTGGGAGATCCTATAGGTAGAGCTGTGTGCTCGTAACAGCCTGGGATGCTCTTTCGAGGTTTTGTGACGCACGTAAAAGTCCTTAGGATTCCACAGTATGGCCAGTGATGATGAAGACCTGCAGGTGGTGGGCCTACATCCAGTATGAAAAAGGACTGGCTCTGTACAACTTCCTATGATGAGTAGAGACAGAGATTGGACGAGATAGCAGCAACAGTGACGATGACGATGACGATGATCCAGAGAAGAAGACTTGTCTAGCAAATCCGTGTCGAGAAATACCTTCCTTGTTAAGAGGGAGTGTTGATGTATATGTAACTTCGGAATGTATTTCATCAGTATTTTATATGTATATTTATTGTACCCTTATAAGAGATGTGTTATTCCTCTATAAGGAAGTGTCGTCATGTGGATTGACAAGTGTCGCAAGTGTGTGTACTTGCCGATGGGTTATTAGACCACCTTATGGGGTCGGCCCTAATTAATATATAATATAATGTGGATGTACTCAAGTAGACAAGTCGGCCCCAGTAGGTCACTGGGCAAAAAGGTGAGTATAAATAGAGATAGGAGATCTCTATTTTACTCACTCGGAAAAGTATCTATCTCTCTCTCTGAAAAGTGGCGCACTAGTGAGGAGGAGGAGGATCATCTGCTAGGAGACTATCTCTGTATTATTTGGTTGTATTTTGGTTGAGCCATTGCTCTCTCTATCTCTGAGGAAGTTGTGGGGTTTTTCACCTTAGGGTTTTCCCCACGGAAACTCTGTGTCTCTTGTCTCTATGCTTTTGATTCTTGTGATGCTTGTGATGCTTGTCATATTATGATTGTCATGCATTGATATACTGTAGATGTTATTCTCTCAGCAAAGATCCTATAGTATTGTGATTTAATACTGAAAATTTAACAACAAAAGATTCCTTAAACCCAGTCATGTGTTTGGAAGCCCCACTATCAATCAACCAATCATTACAACCATGGGAGATGGTACCTATGAGAGCAGAGATTAGAACATACTCTTCTTCACTTGATGAGCTATCATCACTTTCTGCCCTAGCCTTCTTCTTGGGTGGTTCATCATCCTCGGCAGCATGAGCATGAAACCTTATTTTTTTGCCCTTTTTCTTCTTGTTGGAGTTGTTGTTGTCCTTCTTGTTTTTGGGACAATTTATGGCAATATGTCCTTTCTCATTACAGGTGAAGCATATTCTTCTTTCTTTGAAGTGATGTGAAGATTTCTTGGAGTGAGATGGCTCTCTCTTGGACTTCTCTTTCTTGGTGTGAGCTGTGAGAGCTTGATCTTCATTCCCCATCTTTTCTTCTCGTGCCACAAGCCTTGCTTCTTCTTGTGAGCATTCTTCCCGTAGTCTACTGATGGAGATCAACTTCTTCCTTACACAAATTCCTTGGATAAAGGAATCCCATGACCTGGGTAGGCCATTTAGAGTGGTCATCACCACTTCACCATTCTCCACCATTTCATCCACTGCTTCTAGTTGTTTCTTGATCTGGGAGACCCTTGAAAAATAAGATTGAATGGTTTCTCCATTCTGAAACTTTACTCCTTTCAATTGGTTCCGCGGGGTCATCTTCCGATTTATGTTCTTCCCTTCAAGTAGCTTGGTCAAAGAATCAAACATCTCCTTGGGTGTCTTTAGAGAGGACACATGGGGTATTAGATGATCTTTAATGGAATCAGCAATGATTCTCTTTGCCTTGACCAAGTTCTTCTTATGCAATACCTTGGCCTCTTCATCCTCTGGGATAGGGATGTCTTCTTTCACATATGAGTCCAACTCATTCTCTTCTAGGATTAACCCAATCCTATACTTCCAAGCTCAGAAGTTATCAGCTCCTTCAAGCTTATCCTCAAGCTTGGTGTGGTGAGACATCTTAAAGAGCACTTCAAATGGAAATAGAAAAGATTTAGATATTACCACTTGAAATGCTGAAAACCGGATCTAGTCTCAGATTAGGGTTTGTCGAAAAAACCCTAAAAATTCAAAATGTGAATTTCAAATTTTTGAAAGGATAGAAAGATGCGCTTTGATGAGCTGATCAGCCTAGTGCATTCAGAATTTGATATCAGCAAAGTTTTACCCTTTAGATTTGATCTTTTGTCCTCCCGGGTTCACTAGGGAGAGCCCTGAATTAGGGTTTGAGTTTCCCGGAGATCTACCCAGCAAAAAATCTTGATCCAAAGCTCTAAACTTCGATTTTTGCAAGGAGCTTCCAGCTATGTCTTCAGATTTTAGAAATTTCTATTTTTGTGGAAACCCTAATTTTTAGGGCCAAATCTGAAAATGCTCGGAATTGAATTCTGACTGGACAGATAGATGTGCCTTGATGAGTAGATTCAATCTACTATACTGCTTTTCCAAAATCTGTGGAGAGAAACCCAATAAACAAGAAACTCAAGTTTCCGTCACTGCAAAATGTCTTCTTCTCAGGTTAGCTCTGATACCATGTTAAATTTTGAGCATTAATTCACATTACTCTAGGATCTTTACTGAGAGAATAACATATACAATATATCAATGCATGACAATCACAATAAGCATGACAATCATCACAAGAATCAAAAGCATGAGAGACAAGAGACACAGAGTTTTCGTGGGGAAAACCCTAAGGTGAAAAACCCCACAACTTCCTTAGAGATAGAGAGAGCAATGGCTCAACCAAAGTACAACCAAAATACAATGAGATAGTCTCCTAGTAGCAGATGATCCTCCTCCTCACTAGTGCGCCACTTTCTGAGTGAGAGTGAGTTACTTTTTTGAATGAGTAAAATAGAGATCTTCGATCTCTATTTATACTAACCTTTTTGCCCAGTGACCTTATGGGGCCGACTTTTCTAGCTAGGTACATCCACATTATAATATATATAATTCAGGGCCGACCCCACATGGTGTTCTAATAACCCATCAGCAAGTACACACACTTGCGACACTTGTTAATCCACATGACGACACTTCCTTATAGAGGAGTGACACATCTCTTATAAGGGTACAATAAATATATATAAAATACACAGATGAAATACATTCCGAAGTTACATATACATCAACATAGCCTAGTTTGTAAAGGATAAGTATATCATTTGTATTATTATAAATCCCTATATCAACCTTTTATTTATTTGTTCAAACAATGAATAGGATCCAAATAACATAGTTTAACTCTATGTACTGTTATCGTGAGTTTCTATTGATGCAAATTATGAGAATAGCCAATGTCTATAAGTGATGACTAAATGCAATTGAAATACAATATCGATATGCAATTCCTTATATATATATTCTAATGCCTAGGAATTATTGCAATTCATAACATAGTTAATTGCTAACCTATGAACTATATACAAACTTCTATTTAATTTTTATACTATATTGAAATATATATATATCAAATCTTATACAAAATGCTATGAACAATAACTATATAGTATTGTGTGTGTGCAGTTATGTGACCCTATATGACGTTATGGTTTCCTAGCAAATGAGCCCGACACCACCTTGACTTACCACAAGGTGTTATTACATAACCAAATGGTGCGTTTGATCAACAACTCAATACATTGTATGATCGGTTGACATTAACACTATGAAGGTATGGTGTTGGAAGGTACTTGGGCTTCCCTTTGCATTTAATACTCTCAACTGTCGAGACAGTGGAATGTCTCCATGGACAATGTCATGGTGTTATGCATGTGATGGTGTGGTGATGCTTCAAGCATCGTGACGAGCTGTAAGTGATTTGGTTCGAAAGTTAACCGAGTTGTCTTCCTCGGTGGCTAAGGTAATGATGGTGTCATTTAATGTGGTTGTTGCTTGGGTTTACGTGAAAACCTTTCGGTGATCTCCACCATTGATCTAGCAAGGTTTTGGCTTTGGGATCTAACCCTACCACCAATGCGCTCTACAAAGTTATTGTTTTCCTTGGCTTTCGGTGTAGTGGCTCTGAGGAGAGGCCGACAGGTTGAGAGCCTTTAGGGTTTTGTTAACAGGTTTTTTTTGTGGAGTGCCTACGGTTTGAAACCATGACCTGCTATTAGCTTAAGGGCCGATACACTCCTGGTGTTTTACAGTAGCAGTTTGTAAATAAAGTTCCAGAATGAGCATCAGAATTCTTCGTGAAAGTTGGTTCAATACTTGGCTTTTCCTATCTGTTAGGTGATAGTGTTTAGGGTTGATTCCCACCCTTCTTTGCATTCGATGGTGGAGTAAAGGTTACAGTTTGTACTCCCTTGGCATTATGCTCCGGTGATAACTTAAAAATTTAATGGTTCTTGGTTCGAACCCTGAGTCTTCCATTCTATTTTTGAGAGTTCAGTTATTGTTATTTTGCATGCCATGATCTTTTTAAAACTCATTTTGACCACTACTGTGTTTGAATGGCAGGTACCTTCGTTGATGGATTCTTATCTTAGGTTTTGGTAGCTGGCAACTACTAATATACCGGTAAGCTTCAGTGGTTACTCGTTACTCCAGTTAGATGACTAGTGGACCTTCACTGTGTTCTTTGCTGAGACTTCGTGTTTTCTTGGGCTCTCAGGGTGAACTTCGTCGAAATATTTGTGAGCTTGTTTTGACAGTTTGGGGAGGATGAAACCCTCAACCCATTCATCATTTTTTTCAGTAGTACTTGTTTCCCATTGTAAAATCCATAAAGAAAATACTTAGGAGAGGGTTTCACCCTTTTATTATTCTTGGTAACTGTAAGGATTTGTGTTTTCATTCGACCTATGTTTGTGTAGATGATACTGTGAGCGTTGCTCTATTTTGTGTAAAAGAAGCAAAGCCTAATGTTTGCAAATCTACTGTGTATTTGATAATACAATAGCTTGTTTTCCTACTTTATCGTGTCTGTGTTTGTGTTCAAGAGCAGGGCTCCAGTTTGTATGCATTTGATATTTTTAACGTTTTTGCCACTATTGTATTTTATGAAAAGCTCGATGGCTAAGGGTTTAGCCCTGTATTAAAATGGTCAACCCTAATGTGGGTTCTCAAAATTATTTTGTTGTTATGATAACAAATGTTTTCACTTCTGTAAATAGATATTTAGTTTGAGAAAATCATATGGTTTATTGTTTAATAGTTTTAAGGTGAAATGTAACAATGTAGTCTCGTGTTGATGCCGAGATGCTCTTAATTTAAGTCTCAAGGAATGTAATTGACAATCATTTTCAAGAATAAGCTCATGGAGTTGAAAGGGTTTCTCGTCGTTCATGTCTGTCGATTTTAAGTGTTGGCCGAGAGCCAATGTTTTTCCGTCTGCAACTATGTAATGAGATTGTATCTAGATTCATAATCTGTTGTTAACTGAAGGTGTTTGAACCTTAACTAAACTATAAATCTGAGAGTTAGGTGTTGATACTTCTAGGGTTTGGTCAATGAAAACTCTGTTTGGATAACATAATGATTCTTTGTTTTAATAGTTTTGATAACTATGGAAAATGATGAAGCCCTAAGCTAGGGTTTCTAATCCTATACTAAATGTAATGGTATTAACTGTAGTTTTAAATAAATAAATAATATAACAAAATGAATAATGTGCATAAAAATTAGTACTAAACAATTATGCATTGTCTGAAATAGAAAGAGTTATGTTTGTTTATGCGATTATATTTACTTGCTAGCAGTATTGAATAACAATGATATGTACTTAGGAAGTAATTATTTTACAGCTGTTATTTCAATAAAATTTGTGAAATAAAAATACAGTGAACCTGAAAACATTTAACTGATGAAAAGAATGATAAGGAAAAGACATATAATTATATTATTTAATTGCAGAATATAAATGGTAGGAAAAACTAATGAAATACAACAGGGTTGATCTTCTCATTCATCTTGCAATATGCCTATCAATTTTATCTACCTTAATCTCTTCTCTATACTAGAGTACGATGCATATCCATTAGCATGGGGAAAAATGAAGAGAAATATTTTATTCAATTCATCATACATAATCATTACTATGCAGAATCCTAGTTAGCTCAGAAACTAAAATAAATGCATTTGTTCAATAATATCCTTGGAAACAGTAAATCAATAATTGCAGATAGAAATACTAACTACTTAGAATTAGAAAAGACAAGTAGAACCTGTAAATGAAGATAGGGCTGACAAACACCCAAGGAGGCTTGTTCCTCCCAACCTTTTCCAGAAGAAGCAGCCAAAACTACTTGCTTACTGAACCACTAAGTAGATGGAATCTTTGTAGAAGCAAGGCACTCAGTAATATAACTTCTGCACTCAACAGTATAACTTCTGCACTCAAATATGCCTTCTGCACTCAGCAATATAACTTCTGCACTCAGCAGTGTAACTTCTGTACTCAAATATGCCTTCTGCACTCAACAATATAACTTCTGCACATAGTAGTATAATAGGAATACTTACACCATGATCAAAAAGTCAACATATCCCCTCATCAAATCTCTTGGGTGCAAGCACAACAAAACCCCAAGGTAAATTTCCTCATCAGGACAAGTGATGAACCTCAGTTCATAATTCGATGGCTCTTATATAGATTGCCTAGGTCTTTAGTGGTCAATTTTGAATAAATGAGCCTCAAGCTCCAATCCCACCTTCTAGGCCACTATGACCACATTTCAAGGGAGTTGTCCCATACCAACAGCTAGTTAGTTGCATCATGATGCTGCCACTTGTCCATTACCTTCTACCCCAGATTCCATTCCACCTAGTGGGTCAATAAACTCTCTTTCAACAGTCCCCTTAGGTGTTTGTCTCCTATTTAATTTATTAAATAATAAAATATTGTGCAATTACAGTCATCCTTGGACACTTGTCCAATATAAAACTTTACAATAAAAGTTAACATAATGTTTCCAACATAAAATATTTTTCAGCAAAAAGGGTATGTTACAGAGATTGAGTGAAATAACACCATTTTTTACCACTAAAATTCATCTAATGTGCCTCCTTGATTTCTACTTCCCTAATTTCTAGTATAGTGGCTCAATCATGCGCTAACCACCTTCAGTTAACTGGCCATTCATCATTAGTTTCCACTAGCTCTTGTCGGGTGATGGATCAAATGCAAACTAAGCCTGTCTCTTCAGTGGAATTCGAATTCCATTAGAGGCTCATGAAGTCTCTTGCATGTAATCTTATTTCATTTCCCACATCTCATGGATGAATAATATGAAAAGTTTTTACACTCAAAACTCTCTTTTCTCTATGATATCCTTCTCTATTTTTCTGTAGATCTATGTTAAGCTTTTGAGGATATTTAATTTTACTGTTGGAGATCCATCTGTGTGAATAATTTCACATGGTATTAGAGAATACCATCTATCTATTTCATCTCAGATACTTCTATTGATGCACTAGAAGCTATGGAGTGTCGACATAAATAGTTGGGAAAATAACCTTGATAGCCTTGGCTTTTCCAAGGAAATCTTCCGAGGTGTGACGGACTCCCAAATGTGATCATGGTTGAAGTAGATATTGAGTGAGATGATTATATTAAAATTTCTTCCAAAGTGTTTTTATTACAGGCTACAGGTCCCAGGCTCATAAGGAGCGCAATTGTTGAATATGGAGCAGTCCCAACATATTCTTCTTACGCCATTCAATTACTTTGATTGGAAAGCAGAGATAGTGGTCCTTCTAAGAAGCAAATGGATTTACAGAGTCACCATGGGCACTGAAAAATGAGCCAAACTCAGCATTTGAGAAGGCCAAATGGTTCAATAGGATGGATGGAGCATATGGTCTGCTATGCCTCATTACTTGCATATATCTTCCTTTTCACCTCGATGGTTTACCACTCCAAATCAAGTTTGGATAAAATTCGAAACTCTTTTTGGAAAGACAAATGAGATGAGAGGCTATCAACTAGAAAATGAGTTGCTTACTTTGAGCCCCAGCATTTTTTACTCCCTACAAGAGTTCTTCACCGAATTCAAATCCTTGGTGCTCCAGCTCAAAGAATGTGGAATTGAGAAGAAGGGAGAACAATTGGTTTTGTCCATACTTTCAAAGTTGGGCTCAGACTACTCAGTTTTTGTGTCTACTTTTCATGGAACCAAGTTGGCTGTGAAAAATTGGTAGATGCCTTCCTTGGAAGACTTCATGGAGGCTCTCACCCAGGAGAAAGACAAATTGGTTCAAATGGGTACCATCAAGGAATCAAAGGACCAAGTGCTTGCTGCAAGTTATTCCAATAAATCCAAATGGAATAATCATTTCAAAAATAAGAATTTGTCAGATGATGAGGGTTCCAATTCAACTGATGAAGGTTCCAATTCCAAGAAGAAGAACAAGAAAGGGGGATCCAAGTGATATTATTGCAAAAAAAATTCCATTTTAAGAAATATTGTATGAATAAGAAATTGGACATCATGACTCAATTTCTTGAAAGGCGTAACATTGATGTTCCTGATCTCACAAGAAACAAAGAACTAGAAAATCCTACTGCTGACCAAGAACATTGTCTTCGTGCTACTCATGAAGGTAAACATTTTTATGCTTTGAGTGCTCAATTCAAAAAAAAAATTATGCTTCTTATATTTATTATTTAGATTCACATTCTGATATATCAAAATCATAAACATCCATCCCTTTCTTGGAACAATCTACAGTCAGTCCACTAGAAGCACCTCTCAATCCTTGTGCTTTTTAACATGTTTCTGACTCGCCTTCTAGAAAATATTTCCAGTCCCATTCAAATCATTCCTATAAGATATATAATTCTGATTAATAATTTTATAATAATGTTGTATGGCCCACACATCCATCCTTTCCGAAAAAACTCCTCAACCCCCAAGTGCGACAGTTTACAAACCCATGGTTTTTGAAACTATGTCACTTATTTCATTTGCATTCCAGTCTTTCATATCTTTCAATGGCTGGGATGCCATCACATTGGCTCTGTTTGGACTGATATTCCACATTTTTGGACCCTATCTGTAAAGACCCCGCGGGTTCACTAAACAATATGTATCATTCTATTGCACCTAGTTTTCTTTCTGACATCCTATTTTTTCATAGAGACACTTCACCATTGATGTTTTCTGGTCCATATGATTCTTATTTTGTTGCTACATATCTGCATAATCCCCATTGTGAAATTAAGAAGGTGATCAATCAATTCGGAAAGGCATTGCATGGCTACACTGTCCATTTTGCAGTTGCACAAGTTCCTAATCCTATTGAGTTCATTGATTTCTTTTGGTTGGGAGATGATAAAACATATCTCTTTTCCATATTTGATTATGTTATAATATCTTATTATGTATGCGTTCACATCAATAAGCATTCATTTGATGCTCATCCATTAGTAGAAGCTGAGTTCAAAGGGGCCCCTACAGATCTTTTGTGTGTACACTGCATTGAAAAATGTTTGCATGATCAAGGATATACAACATTTTCATCAAGTCTCTCACCAAAAAAGAAGTATATTCAAATCATTCAAGTGAATAAAAATACATTTTGAAGGCATTTTTCTTTGTTCCATGTCGTTTTTGAGGGGAGGTTTTGTTCCCACTGGGTTTTCCTTCTTTCCTCGGTTAATTGGACAAATTTAATTTTTGTAAAGGGTGACCTTAGCCTTTTTTGTTGGGCCCTATTTTTCTTTATTTTCTATAATTCATTCTTAGGGGGGGTGTTGGAACATTATGTCCATATATACCTTGGTCATACCTTAATCATGCACTCCATGCATTGATTATTGAGTCTCCTAGCACCAAGACTATTTTTTTGACCCCCTAGTGCTTAATATTGGTCATCATTGGCTTCCTTATCCACTCAGAGCATCTTATCCACATCATTTATGATCTAATGCACCCTCATGCATGATTTTAGGAGTTAGTTGAGTCAGTTCCTTGTTTAAGGCACCTTGTCCCCTTGATTGCCTAGTTAACTGGTCCTTCTACCTATATTCACTAAGATTGAGTGTAGTACTGCCATTTTTTACCACTACAAGTCATCTAATGTGCCTCCTTGGGTTCTCCTTCCCTAATTTATATTCAAGTGGCTCAATCATGCGCCAACCACCTTCAATTAGATGGCCATTCATCCTTACTTGCCACTAGCTCTTGTTAGGTGATGGATGCAATGCAAACTAAGCCTGTCTCTTCAGTGGAATTCGAATGCCATGAGAGGCTCACATATTCTCTTACATTTAATCTTATTTAATTTCCCACGTTTCGTGGATGAATAATAGGAAAAAAAATTACACTTGGAACTCTCTTTTCTCTATGATATCCTTCTGTATTTTTCTATAGATCTATGTTAAACTTGTGAGGATAGTTTTACTCCTAGAGATCCATCTGTTTGAAAAAATTCACAATCACACTTTTAAGTTCTTTCTTGATAATCCTAAGAATTTTAGTCGTAACGTTATTTGTAATAAATAGAACTTTTAAGACCAAAAAAAATGATTAAAAATATTGGTCACACTTTTCAATGCTTTTTTCTAGTCATAACATCTTTAATGACTATGCTTATCGTAATACACATAAGCCGTATTTTCAAATAAAACAACTAAATTTAAATACACCTACAACTAACAACCAATAGTCGTATATTTAAAAATATTTATTTATGATTAGATTTTAGTCAGTTTTTACTAATAAAACAAATTAGGATCATTTTAGATGTTTCTCATGAATTTATTATTATTGGTTCACAACATGCATTGGGCTCACTAATTATAATCATATTGGACTTATAAAGGGTTGGTTTTGATGTTTTGCTGCATAAGAGATGGCTTTATGATAATAATAATAAAAATTGAAACCAAAGATTTGTGTGTGTGTGGATCTATATGAAATATTTTTGGTTTGAGAATGTTTCATTATATATTTAAACTTTAAATGGAGATTTATAATATCTAATTAAATATATCTAAGGTCTAATTATAGGTATTCACATTGCAATTACTATTATATAGTTACTATTTATATGTCATGATGCTTTTTCATAGGTATTTTATAATTTCATTTAAATGAGGATGATGAATTTTTTTTATGAGGATAGAACATCAAAATGCACATCCATTTTTTAATGTATACATGTTATTTAAACATAAATAAATAAAATTAGTTTTAGGTTTTATATAACAAACTGGATGGCTCATTTTTTCTATAAATTACCAACTCAGTCATTAATAATATAAAAAATTACTACAGAATTTCCAATGTAAGGTTCGAACTCCTAATGGTTAATCCCATGTTTAAAAAATACTAAGATAGTTATCTATACTTTAGCCTCTTATCCTCATAGGGATGGGATATAATTCACTAGAGAAATGACAAAAGTTGTCCATAAGACATATTTTATTATGCAATCAATTTTATTTATGGTATTAGGCAAATGAATCAACCATTATGAGTTGAATTGAGAATATAGACAAAATAATTTAATACATCGCATTAGTGATGCTATTTCTCACCATTTCATGTTGTGTTTACATAAATGTAATCTAGTTGAGTGGTTACCTAAGCCTCTACTTCTTAAGTCTACTCATTCGATTTTGATCCTTCGTAACCACTTCAATCTCCCAAAATTCTTTGACCAAGGCTTCAGAGTTCATGTCCATGAAGTCTAGTTTGTCTAGAACGGTTTATTGTTGAGTTCTCTTTCTTCTACCACCTACAAGATAAAATATTTTTTGTTATCGTAGAGTTCCACCTTGTTGAATCATTTCTTTTCTCAACTTCTGGAAAATCTTGTGTCTAAAATCCAATTTAAGAACTCAACATCAATATTCTCAATTTAGGTGTTACCTTACTTTTCCCTAACTAAGGTTTCAATTATTTCCACTTCTTCCTTCATTGAGGCATAAAACCTCCAATTGTATATGTATGCTACATCCAGAATGTCTTTCTATTTATCTCTAGTTTCCTTCTATAGAGGACCCTTCTAATTTGGTTTCTGCAAGCCCACAATCTCCTCTTTCAAGCTGCATGGGTACTTCCTACACCCATTTTGTTCTTCCTTTCGACCTAATTTCCATTCCTTTCCATTAAAAAAATCCCTCCAATGTGTTTTCCATCAGCCATTGACTATAAATTGCAAATTTCTTTAGACCCGCTATCACTTAACATATTAACACATGAACCATAGAGTTTGAATTGAAATGTGCCACTCCCCCTACCACTAACCATCTAGGAAGAGGTGAATATGTGTCCCCCAACTTGAAAATGCTTAAGGATATCCAAGATCACCTAAAAACAAAAAAGAAACATAACATAAACTAACCTCCAATGTATCGCATGACACTTCTGTATTGTACCCAATTCGAAAATCAGGCACACTATCTCAACTTTAACAAAACCGGGGCTAGATTTTTCGTAATGACTCTAAACACCCCCAAACCTTCCCAAACTTTTGCAAATTGAATATTGGGTTCTACTGTAGACTTAGAAAATACTAGCAAGTGATTTGGAAGATGGAATTAGGCTCTAACTTGGAATATGCACATTTTCTTGGTATGTCATGCTTGGGTAGACTCCTTTGGCTAAACCAAAGGCTTCAAGGCAATATTCCCAGGGCTTCTGTGGAAACCCAATGGATTCTGGTGGAAATATGGAAGTATTATAATGTAACAATTCCCAAGCCAACTACAGGAATTATGAGACTTAAAAATCATAGGTTATTTGTATTTTCGGATAAATTGAGAGAAAGTTCATTTCATTGGACAACTCAACTAGTCTATTTTCAACTCAACCCAAAAAACCTCTAAAACCCACAAATTTATAAACCAATGTTGGGGATGGGCTCTATACTCTCCCACCTACCTGCAATATCTTACAATATTCGATTTGGTGCCCTAAAACTCAATATCTGACCCAAACACTGAAAGCTAGTAAAAAATTCAACACATTGACCATAAGCAGAATAAATTATTGAAAATAAAAATACGAATAGTAGAGAAAGGTTCATATTTTATTCATTGCAAGTATGCAAAATATCAAAGGGTTGTAGGAACAACATCCATGATTACATAGATCCAACCCACTCTCCAAATGACCATCAAACACCAAACATGCTATGAGTGCACCAAAACACATTAAAAAATTCACCAAACTGGAACGAGTACTAGAAATCGACTTGTTACAGTAGTATGACTAGAGAATGGACTAAATGTCCACTCCATAATGGCCAACTGAAATGAAAAAAACCACTCTAATTGGTTACAAAAGATTAGGGGCCCATCTCGCTAATGGATTGCAAGGGGCACATCTCCCAAGCATGAGTAGCATGAGAAACTCTATCATAATCTGAATAACCAACAAGCTAACCCCCACTAATGCGTTATGCCTCCTTTTAAAAATTTCACTTGCCTCCAATACTATGCTCCAACCGATGGAACGATGAAAACCATGGTCAAGACTAGTTTGTCCACTTAGTCAATACTAGTGGCAAATACCATGGAACGCCAAAAACCATTCATTGGGTAGTTGAGTGATCCTTATCCTCATTCAATGCACCCTCTAACTTCTTTGACCAACTCTTCCTTATTTTTTAAGGTTCCTCGGCTAACCAACTTAGAGTTTGTCCACTTTCTTAAATGTTTTCCACTAGCTTTGGGTCATAAATGCTTTCCAAGTGGTCCATGGTGCTCTCCACCCACTTTCCTTGATTTAAGGAGCCTTTCTTGGTCAAAGATAATATTTGTCCACTTCTTCCCACCTTTCCTTGATTTGTGGAACCAGGTTTGTCCATTTTCTTATTTTGACCACTTCTTCCCATCTTTCCTAGATTTAAGGAACCACCTTCCTCATCCTTTCGTTTGGGATTGAGTTTGTCCACTTTATCTTTTCCCTCCAATCTTCCTATGTGCCACCAATAGTCAATGTTCTCTCATAAAATAATAAATAAATTATTGGTAAATAATTATTTATGAGAGAATTGGTCCCTAGCTTATTGTCTAATATTATTTGACCTCACATTACTTAGCCTTGCAAGAAAATTCGAGTTTGGATGTGCATACTTCAACTTTGTGTTGATGTATATGTAACTTCAGAATGTATTTCACATATATGTATATTGTATTCCTATAGAGATGGTATTATTCCTCTATAAGGAAGTGTCGTCATTTATATTGTAAGTGTCGTAACTTATACTTGATGGGTTATTAGACCACCTTATTTGGGGTCGGCCCTGTATAAGTCATGTGGGTCAAAGGGTTATTAGACCACCCTATTGGGGGTCGGCCATGTGGGTCAAAGGGTTATTAGACCACCCTATTGGGGGTCAGCCCACTCAGCATTATGTTATGTGGTAAAGTTCGAGCCTACATGAGTTAGGTAAAAAGGCAAGTCAAGTCAAGTATAAATAGAGTGCGGGAGGCACTCTATTTACTCACTCACTTCTCACACATGCACTCAAGGAGGAGTGGAGCATTTATGGAGGAGGAGGATCTGCTGCTAGTTTATGGCTATCTCTCTTGGTTGGTTGTATCATTGCTCTATCTATCTCTGAGGAAGTTATTGGGGTTTTTCACCTTTATGGTTTTCCCCAAGTAAATCTTTGTGTCTCTTGTGTGCTTGCATTATTGTCTCCATGATTGATATGCTGTAGATATGCTGTACATGTTGTTCTCTCAGTTAAGATCCTAGATCAGATTGAAGTAAATTCTGAAAATTTAACATGGTATCAGAGCTAGCCTGAAAGAAGGCATGATATGGCATGTATGACACTTGTTGCACTTACGATGCTAGGGCTTGATATAGCAAAAACCAGTCATCGTAGCACTTTCACTATAAATCCGTTTTGGTGAATTTTTAGAATCTGAAATTGTTACGGGACGAATATTAAATCTCCAGGTACCTTTTGTCCAAAGGACAACCTCTAATTCGTTGTACTTTGTGATTTATGATCTGTACAATATAGGGAGTCTGCCTCTTCCAGATCTGAGTCAAAATCAGGTGACCTTGGGAAAAAGGTCATAACTTGGGCTAGGAAGCTCCAAATGAAATTTCGTAAAAAGTGACAGGTAATGCACAGACTGTACTATCTCAGAAAACATTTTCAAAGGCCGAAGGTTAACCAGTGACACGTGGCACGCAGTACAAGTTCGCTCTCCTGTATTATCCCATAAACAGGTAACGTTGCGACACTTGGCATAACTCTCTCTCAGAGAGTCCAATTGAGGTAAGACCTGTCAGGATGGAAATATAACAGGCCGAGCTATCTCAGAAAACTTTTTCAGAGGCCGAAGTTCAAACAGTGACACGTGGCACGCCATACAAGTTCGCACTCCTGTATTATCCCAAAACAGGTCACGTTGTGACATTTGCCATAACTCTTTCTTAGAGAATCCAATTGAGGTCAGACCTGTCAGGATGGAAAGGTAACAGGTCAGGCTATCTCAGGAAACTTTTTTCAGACCCTGTGGATCAAAAAGTTCAGATTTACACCAGAAACAATCAGGTACATATTTCTGTCAAAACAGAATTATTTTTGAGTACCTTCATTCATGGCTTCCGGAATTTAGGGCTTTGAAGAAAGTTGGAATTTTTGTAATCGGAGACCACGGCTGAATGCTACTCATCAAAATAAAAATTTAGAGACCAAGATCAGAATTTTTGGTTGGGAAGAAGGTCGGGTTTGATCAGACCCTAGTTCGGGACTTTGATCAGAAAAGTGAAAAATTAGGGCTTCTATAAAAATGGGAATTTTTGAAATCTGTGACCACGGCTGGAAGCTCCTCAGAAAAATAGAAGCTTAGAGCTTTGGTTCAAACCTTTTGATTGGGCAGAAGAGTGGGCTTCATCAAACCCTAGTTTAGGGTCACGTCCAGTGAATCCGAAAGTTTCAAAGGCAAAATTGATGAGTGAAACTTTGCAGTTTCCAAATTCTGAATATACCAGTTTGATCAGCTCATCAAGGCGCATATTTCTATCCTTTCAGAAGTTTGAAATTCAAAGTTTGAATTTTTGGGGTTTCTCTGACAAACCCATATCCAGCTCCAGGTCCAGTTCTTGCAAATCAAGTGGATAGGGTTAATCCTAGAAGAAGATGGATTGGTCACCTGTATAAGTGAAAGAGTTCCTGTTTTAGAGGGAGATGAGGCTAAGGCTTTACATAAGGAGATTACAAGCGATCTCGACAGGTATGACTCATCGAGGTATGTTTTGAGATTTGTTCATGATTAAGTTTATGGTATGTTTGTCTTCATGTTATTACGGTTAGTACAATCTTGATTTTAGATTTGTCGTATCACCTTAACAAAATTATGAATGCATGATAGAAGATATTCATTGGTTAGGGTGTTGACACTTTTGATTGTACTAATGCATTATGGTGTTGTATGAGGTTTATGTTGCTACTAACATAAAAGGTACACCAAGAAAGACAAATCATGTTCTACTTCAAGAACATATGATCATGGTGATATGAAGACAAGGATTCATCCATTGTCATGGATCGCATAGAAGATCTACTTTCGAGGTATGTATAACTTGTTTCTTCAATTGTTAACTTATGAGACATGCAGGTTACTAGCACAAGTCACTGAAGAGAACCATAAGACATTATGCGGGTATGTTAGACATAAACTAGCTAGCATGCTAATCCAGGTATGTTTTTCTTATATCAAGCTAGAATCCTACCTTGTGTTAGGATCTTATACTGTTGTTGATCATGATTATTCATGAAGTCATAGGTTTGAATAATCATGGTTGTATGCATATTATGTTTCTTACCATAATTGATGATATGACTAACCAGAAGAATCATGAAGGTATAGGTTTGAATAATCACAGGTTTTACGCATAGTATATCTCTTATTTTGATTAATGATTCAACTAACCCAAAGAGTCATAGGTTTGAGTAAGTACAGGTTTAGACATGTTATGTTTCTTATGATTTGACTAACCATAAGAATCCTACATAAACCTTGAATGCTAATGCTTATTATTTTCTGTTTGAAATGATCATGACTATACATGCTTAAGATTATTGTGTTTTAATAGTATACTAATGAATGTATGATTTTATATGAGTTCACAAGGATAACACAATCATGATACTAATAAGCATGCATAGGGACCAAGGATGAATATGAGTTCAAGAACAGGTAATTTAGGAAGCAAAGATCAAGAGGGAGCACTCTCCAGTTGCTCCTGCAAGAAAGCAAAGGAGCACACTCCAGTTGTTCCTGCAAGAAAGCAAAGGAGCACACTCCAGTTGTTCCTGCAAGAAAGAAAAAGAGCACACTTCAGTAGTTTCTGCAAGGATGCAGATATTCAGAGGGAGTTGACCATCTTTCAACATTCCACAACAGAAAAGTGTAGAAGAAGCTACTTCAGATTAGGACTCCAACAGCTCCTGCAAGGAAGCAAAGACTCAGAGGGAGTCCACCCAACGAACAAAGAAAGATAAGTATTTTAATCATCATTTCTTGCATATTTGTTTGTTTTAAATAATACTGTTCAATAATGTATATACTGATGTTCCTAGAATTAGGTTGTGTATTATGCATATTAGAATAGTTGCATTGATGAACAGTATACTACTAATATACATGGGTAAGTGGCCTATGGCACTGTACAACATTCCATTGCTACTTATCTAGAATGAAACCTCTTTGCTGACATGTTGGGAGTTGTGCACACTCTTAACAATGTTCTGGTAGAGATTGGAAGGCATCTAGAAAGTTATGGGATATGGATAAATGTTGTATTGAAGCATTGGCTAAGATAATTGCATGACTATATGACATATTTCTTTATGTGTAAGAATGTGTTCTGAAAACTATGAGATGTTTTCTAATCATGCAATTTAACTTGTTGTGTAGGAAAGATCGTATGCCATCTCCTACAAAAGAAGAACTACAACATTTGTTCAGCAATAAAGATATCTATTGAAGATATTGAAGTTCCCAGGATCTGGGATGAAGAAATGCCATGATCCGTCGATCATGAAGAATGATGTTTGGGATGTAATCCCAAGACATGAAGGGAAGTTTGTTATGACTTCCAAATGGAACTATCAGATCAAGCATGTTGCAGATGGCATCATTAAGAAATATAAAAGTGATGAAATAGAAGATACACCAGATGGATTCAAGACAGCTTCCTTGAATGGTGTAGTTGAAGAAGAAGTGTATGTGGAGCAACCACTTGGTTCTGAGACACATGATAGGAAATCATATATGTGCAGAACTTGGTATGGTGAAGATAGATTGATTGCCGACACGCAGCAGAAGCTTACTACCGAGTTCTAGATGAAGAACTTGGGGATGATGCACTATTTGTTTTTGGCATGAAGGTGTGGCAGAGTGCAGATGGAATCTTCCTTGGACAAGGGAAGTATGCAGTAGAGATCCTGAAGAGGTTCGGGATGATGGATTGCAAGGCCATGACCACACCTATGGCATCGAATCTGAAGCTTCTATGTGATGCTTCATCTGAGACAGTTGATGTCTCTTTGTATCGTCAGATGATTGGGTCCTTGATGTACCTGACGAACACGAGACCAGACATTTGCTTTGCTGTGAACACATTGAGCCAGTTCCTGACGGATCCGAGGAGTGTTCACCTGGTTGCTGTAAAGCATGTTCTGAGGTACCTGAAGGGTACAGTGGATTATGGGATCAGGTATGAGGAGAATCAAAAGTTTAACCTGCAGGGTTATGTTGATTCAGATTGGGCTGGCAGTGCTGCAGATAGGAAGAGCACATCTGGGTGTTGCTTCAATATGGGATCAGGTGTGATCTCTTGGTTTAGCAGGAAGCAGTCCTGCATAGCACTGAGTACAGCAGAGGCTGAGTATGTTGCAGCCTGTTCAGCTAGTTGTGAGGCAGTATGGCTATGGAAGCTACTGTCTGAGTTATTTGAGGCTACTGGTATCTTCTGTGATAACCAGAGTTGTGTGAAGCTGTCCGAGAACCCAGTGTTTCATGACAGGTCGAAACACATAGAGATCAAATATCACTATATCAGGGATATGGTGCAGAGAGGAGCTGAGAAGCTCCTATATGTTGCGACAGACGAGCAGATTGCAGATGTGCTGACGAAGCCACTAGCCAGGGTGAAGTTTGAGTACTTCCAAGAGAGGCTTGGCATTCTCCAAATCGAGGACACTTTGAGGAAGAAGTGATGGACACATTTGCTGAAGCCATTCCAAGCATGTTGAAAGGAGGATCCTTCACATGGCTGTGGATGTAAGCGCTGGATAATGGGCATCAGGATGATGTTCTGGTTTCTACTTGGATATGATCAATTGGATCATTTATGTATGTACGCATCATGTTGGATGCTGGATATGATCAGTTGGATCATTTATGTATGTACGCATCATGTTGGATGCTGGATATGATCAGTTGGATCATTTATGTATGTACGCATCATGTTGGATGCTGGATATGATCGGTTGGATCATGTGCATGTATTATGTATGAACGCATCATGTTGGATGCTGATGGATACATTGTGTGGATCATGTATCTTTGTATGATCAGGTAGATCATGTATGTTGATGGATACATTGTGTGGATCATGTATCTATGTGTGCATCAAATGGATGCATTGTATGATCAGGATGATCGTGGATGACGAGCTTCTCCAGATGACATGCAGCAGGATGTTGCAGTGATGATGATGAGTATCAGATGATACTTTGTGGCCGTGGATCAGGTTGTGCAGGAAGCATGTAATTTAAGCCCTAGGATATTTGCAGATGGTCTTTCGAGGTTTTGCCTATGGCATGTAATTCGGTGCCCTGGGACATCTGGCAAATGCTCTTGCGAGGTTTTGCTTGGGAGGACATGTAATTTGTGCCCTGGGAGATCTACAGATAGTCTTTCGAGGTTTTGCCTATGGCATGTAATTCGGTGCCCTGGGATATCTGGCAGATGCTCTTGCGAGGTTTTGTCCTATGGCATGTAATTTGCTCCTGGGAGATCTGGACAGGATGAAAAAGGCCTCAGATGCTTCAGCCAGGTTTTTCCATGACCACATGTAATTTGCTCCTGGGAGATCTCGACAGGATGAAAAAGGCCTCAGATGCTTCAGCCAGGTTTTTCCATGACCACATGTAATTTGCTCCTGGGAGATCTGGACAGGATGAAAAAGGCCTCAGATGCTTCAGCCAGGTTTTGTGGTGGACCACATGTAATGTGCTCCTGGGAGATCCGACAGGTAGAGCTGTGTGCTCGTAACAGCCTGGGATGCTTCAGCCAGGTTTTGTGGTGAGATCACATGTAATGTGCTCCTGGGAGATCCGACAGGTAGAGCCGTGTGCTCGTAATAGCCTGGGATGCTTCAGCCAGGTTTTGTGATGGGTCACATGTAATGTGCTCCTGGGAGATCCTACAGGTAGAGCTGTGTGCTCGTAATAGTCTGGGATGCTGCAGCCAGGTTTTGTGACGCACGTAATAAGTCCTGAGGATTCCACAGTATGGCCAGTGATGATGAAGACCTGCAGGTGGTGGGCCTACATCCAGTATGAAAAAGGACTGGCTCTGTAGAACTTCCTATGACGAGTAGATTCAGAGATTGATTGAGATAGCAGCAGTAGTGACGATGATGATGATGACTCGATGACGATTATCCAGTGACGATGATCCAGAGAAGAAGACTTGTGCTAGAAGAACTGTGCTGAGAAATACCTTCCTAGTTAAGAGGGAGTGTTGATGTATATGTAACTTCAGAATGTATTTCACATATATGTATATTGTATTCCTATAGAGATGGTATTATTCCTCTATAAGGAAGTGTCGTCATTTATATTGTAAGTGTCGTAACTTATACTTGATGGGTTATTAGACCACCTTATTTGGGGTCGGCCCTGTATAAGTCATGTGGGTCAAAGGGTTATTAGACCACCCTATTGGGGGTCGGCCATGTGGGTCAAAGGGTTATTAGACCACCCTATTGGGGGTCAGCCCACTCAGCATTATGTTATGTGGTAAAGTTCGAGCCTACATGAGTTAGGTAAAAAGGCAAGTCAAGTCAAGTATAAATAGAGTGCGGGAGGCACTCTATTTACTCACTCACTTCTCACACATGCACTCAAGGAGGAGTGGCGCATTTATGGAGGAGGAGGATCTGCTACTATGTTATGGCTATCTCTCTTGGTTGGTTGTATCATTGCTCTATCTATCTCTGAGGAAGTTATTGGGGTTTTTCACCTTTATGGTTTTCCCCAAGTAAATCTTTGTGTCTCTTGTGTGCTTGCATTATTGTCTCCATGATTGATATGCTGTAGATATGCTGTACATGTTGTTCTCTCAGTTAAGATCCTAGATCAGATTGAAGTCAATTCTGAAAATTTAACACTTTGGGGAAGATATTTCTTCATATGGCCCACCTTAGCTCATAATTGAACTTGCAGCATGATATCTATTCCTCTTTCACATTGACTTGAAGTTGCACTTGGATTTTCCCACTTGTGATTATTATCAACCTTGGGATTATTTCACCAATAGTTTCAACCACATGCATATTTGATGAGTCAACCTTGGCCCATCATCTCCTTCATGTGCCTACCTTGTCCCATTAGCTCCATTAATTTGACAACTATCATGAACATACCAAAGTCACTTAGGCTATTTTGGTCCTTATAAATATTCGGGGACATTACAACTTCTTATAGGCACCACCATCCATTTTCAAATTATCTACATGGTTCTTTCAAGATATGGATTAATGATCAGACAAGGCGGAGAACTAAATCTCAAATGAAAGAGATGAATGATAATGTCCTTCTTTGTCTCTCCCTTCTCCTTCACATACGTAACCATTATATCAACTCGTCGCCACTTGTCCATTGACCAGAAAAATTGAAACTACATCCCTCAGATGCACCCATAACACCTTACATGGAGAACATGATCGCTCAAATTACGAAAACCATAATAAATCATTTTTTCCAAATCCTACTCAATTTCTATGTTTTCTAAATATATATATTTTAAAAGATACTTTTTATTTTTATTTTATCTTATAATATATGTAATTCTTCCAAATTTTATTTTGACTATCTAATATTTTTTTCACGCGGAAAATACCAGTGTGGATGGTAGTTTGAACAAACCATCAACTGGTCATCCAAGCCAGAAGATGTCTCAACGGAATGGAACCCAGATGGATGGAATGAAATCCATCTATCCCCACCAACGGACCACCATATCATTGACAAAATATCTAATATTTTTATTATAACTTTAAATACATAAACCGCATTTACATAATATTATATTTATTTTTATATATTATAAAACAATGACTACACATTTGTGTAGATATATTTTAAGGTTCTCAAATTGTACATGCACACTCAAAATTATAATTTCATGCCATCGTTAACATGTCTATACTAAAACATCAAATTCTTTTAGCACTAACAATTAAGGAGAATAAAGTGATATTGAGTAATTAATGTTCTTATCACTCATGCTAAAAAACAGATCAATGTTCTTGTCTCGTAGCCCTAACCATTAGGAAATAAAATAATATTGATTTATTTAATCCCCTATGCTAAAAGTGAAAAGTTCATTCGACTTAGGTGGCCAATAAGAATTTAATCATAAAAAGACATGCGGAGTGAAGGTTGAGAGAAGACTGAGATGGCCGATAATAATTGAATCATAAAAAGCCTTGAAATGTGAGGATCCCACTTGAAAGTTCGAAAGTGATGTCATAATCTTATCTTTTTCGTGTTACAAGAATATTATTATGTCCCCGACATATAGTTTTGAGTCGGGTGGTGTTAATTCGGGTGGAAAAAATCGCGGATATCAAATTGCAAAGTTTTTGTTAAAGTTTATATTTTTTTGTATTTTTTTTATTTTTTAAAACTTCATTTTACGTGGTTGTGGTTTGATCCGGACGCAGTGACGTAGGCCTGGGGCTGTGTGCCCCAGGCCCGACGGTGGGGTGACGTTTTCCAGTTTAAATGAGATTTAAATGAGGTTGGTGGTCTCGGGACTCAAGACTCCTGTGCGATTTATTCAATGCAGTATGGCGCAAGGTGACGGTGGTCTCGGGACTGAAGACTCCTGTGCGATTTATTCACCAGTCTTGTCCATTTATCATCCCTTTCATTGAGCTCTGTTGTGCGCCCGCTAGCATCGGGTTGAGGTGTTCCAGGGGTTTAAATGGTGTTGCAGTTGGCGTATTCATGCGGTATGGTGTAGGGTTTCTGTGCAAAGAAAATGCACAGAAAGTTGCCTGGGCGACAAGGGATTTGACTGGTCTTGGCTTGAATTGTTTGTTCAAGTGTGAGTATAAATCATCTCTCAATGAGGAATCTTCGAGTTTGGAATTGGAATGCATGAAAGTTGAATAACAAAACAGAGAGCGAGATTTTGTGTTAGCAATACGATGGCTGAGCAGGAGAAAGCAGTCAACCACGTGGATGAACCCCGCGATAATTTGAGCTCTTTGCTCTGCAACGAGGAGCGCGATTTCTTAATCAGAAACAATGGAGAGCAGGTATGGTTGTTCTAATTTTATATACAAAGTCTCTGATATCACTCATTTTGCTCGAAAACTGCATTCATGGACTGGATTCATTGTAATCTACAGGTGAAAGTTGAAGAACTTGAAGGGAAATTTGCGGGTTTGTACTTTTCTGCCCATTGGTGCCCTCCATGTAGAAATTTCACCCCCGTTTTGTCCGAAATCTACCAAAAGTTATTGGAGGAGGACTTCGAGATCGTCTTCATTTCTGCAGATCGTGATGACAAGTCGTTTGAGGAATATCTCAATACCATGCCATGGCTCACCGTGCCATTCTCAGATGAGAATACAAGGAAGAAACTTAATCAGGCCTTTCAAGTCCATGGCATTATTTGCCTTGTTGTTCTGGACAAAGAGGGCAGAGTTATAACCACTGAAGGTGTGAAGATCATTACAGAATATGGTGCTGAGGCATATCCATTCACTACAGAGAGACTTGCTGAGTTGAGGGTCAAAGAGGAGGCCTCAAGGGCTTCACAGACTGTAGAGTCTCTTCTGCTGTCTGATGAACGAAATTTTGTCCTTGGTCATGGAGAAAGAAAGGTGAGTTTTTTTTCCCTTTTTCGCTTTTGTGTTTTCTTCCATCTACCAATCTGGATTTGGGTTCTTTGTTGTGGGAGTGTAGGGAAGGAAACATGTATTGAATTGGGTAATTGATTCTTGAAAATCTAGAGAAAAGATCATGGTTACATTAAGTCTAATAATTTGGATTGGTTATTCGGTTTTATGCGATCATTGGATCTTGTAAGCGTTTAAGAAAATTAAGTGCACAGGTTTTGTTTCATGATGGTCTCATATTCAATTTGGGTCTTGCCAATAGGTCCCAGTAGCTGAGCTTGTGCGGAAGACAGTGGTTTTTTTTTTCGCAACCTTTTTCTTAAATTATAAATTTGATCCGGGAAAGATTTTTTCTCTTGCAATTCTTGTGTGTTTTACCGTTTTTTTTCTTTGAGTTCTTGTATGTTCATTTAGTTTCTTTCATCAAAACTGCAATCCTTTCTTCACGCTTAGAAATCCTGGGTTGTTTCTTTCATCAAAACTGCAATCCTTTCTTCACGCTTAGAAACCCTAAGGTTTTCTTTGTTGTTTAACAGGTCTGGAAAATGTCTCAAATATGTTATTCTGAAAAATACTTCGATGATATCTATGAGTGTAGGTAGGATACATTTATTGATTGAAAGCATTTGAATTATTAATTCTTTGAATTTATCCTTTCACCATATAAAAATTACAGTATAAAGGCAATAATAATTTCCTTTTGGATTCATCTCTAAAATTAGGGTTTAAAGATGGAAGTCATTTTTCTCTTACAGTTCCGTATGTTCATTTAGTTTCTTTCATCCAAACTACATTCCTTTCTTAACTATGAGAAACCCTAGGGTTTTCTTTGCTTTTTAAGAGGCATGGAAAATGTCTCAAATACAATATTCCGAAAAATGCTTTGATGATATCTACGAGTACAGGTCTGATACATTTCTTGTTTCCAGGCATTTGAGTTATTGATTCTTTGAAATTCTTCATTCATGGTTTAAAAATCAGGGTTCAAATATCGAAGTCAATAATAAGAAAATGCTTTGAATCGTCGTTGTGTTTGTTTATATGTTCAGGCATGTGACACTCCCTCGTGATGTTGCGTGGCTTCTTCTAGAGGACCACATATTGATTGAGGTAAGCCATGTCTTCTTTTGGGTCTACTTATTGGTTTACTTTGCTGCATAACTTCTTTCTTATCTTCTCATATTAAAACTGTATAAATCATAACTGAGATATCTGCGGTTCTTCAGCTAAAATAGCTCTGCTAGACGAGATTGGTTCTGTTATCAATAGTACTCCTGAAATCATGAGAGCCTGTAACCAATTCAGATAAACACTGGATAGAAGCTAGAGCAATCATTTTGGCCGACCATGGTGTTGTTTGTATTGATGAATTTGATAAGATGACTGATCAAGATCGTATGTCCATTGACAAGATTATGGAACGACAGATAGTAACAATTGCTAAAGCTAATATTCATGCATCACTTAATGCACATTGTGGTATGGATGATGCTGCAAATCCTGTATATGTCACAGTAAGTCTTTTCCACATTTTTAATGCACAATAACAACAATTGCATATATGTATTGAATTGTCAAGCTATTTTCCTTTTTCTGCACAAGCTATTATTCATCAGTTAATATTCTTGACCAAGATATTGTGTTGTATATAATTTGTTTGCATTCCATGGTAATTGCATTTGTCAATACCTTTTGAACTAATATTCTCTTAATAATTTTGTTTGTTCAGTACGACCGGTCCCTTACTCCAACCAAGAATATTGGTCTTCCAGATTCTTTATTCTCTCGTTTTGATCTAGTATTTATTGTGCTTGATCAAATGGATCCTGATGTTGATCGCTGATTATCTGAACATGTTTTACACATGCATTGTTATTGCTATTCAGGTGAACATGCTGCTCAGCATTCTGCTCTGCTAAGATGATTAAGACATTTTATTCCTTGCACTTGATAATATTTCTGAGTAGAGACTACTAAAATGATATCCCTCTAGATGTCAATTTCTATAGCTATTCTGGTGACTGACAACAATTCAAAACAGGCACAAGAAGATGATGCAGAGTTAGCAACATGTATTTTTGTGAAATACAATGGTCTGCTTCATGGTCAGAGGAAAACAACGCATTCCAAAAATGAGAACATCACTGTTAAATTCTTGAAGAAGTACATTCATTATTCTAAAACCAGACATCAACATGTGCTGACATATAAGGTCATTTTCTATCTCAAATTTGTACGTATACACTTATTTATGTCTTCTAATTTATGTATACATTCAATCATGATCAATATGATTTCTTATGTTTTACGCCTTTTAGAGTTACTGCAAGAATTGTATTTGAAGTTTTACTGCCTTGTTACCATTTTGTGCACATTTGTCAACAACAATGCTCATCAACCAAAGTGTTGTCATTGATTTTTTGTTGCCAAATCAGGGTGTTGACAATCAATGGAAGATTAATTGGGCTAAGGTAAAACATAAAATGTAAATCGAGACATGCTTACCTTGGATTTATGTCATGCAACTTTTATTTTTATTTTTAACAATTGGAATGTCAAATTTTGTTGCCTAATTTCAGACAAAACAAGTGCTGAAAGGACTCCGCATTGTAACATTACACACTAATATGGAGTTTAAGATCCTTGGTTTTAGTGAAAAACCATGCAAAGACAATTTCTGCAGGTATGATCATAGCTGACAACAATTCAAGACAGGCAGAAGAAGATGATGCAGACTTGGAAACATCTATTTTTGTGAACTACAACGATCTACTGCATGATGAGAAGAAAACAAGGCATTCAAAAAATGAGAACCTCATTGTTAAATTCTTGAAGAAGTACATTATTATTTTAAAGGCAGACATCAACCTCTGCTCAAAGATAAGGTCATTTTCTATCCCAAACTTGTACCTATACATTTATTTATGTCTTATAATTGTGTTCTTATATTTTCAATGCCAAATGGAATCAAATAATCTTACTGAATGACAGTGTTTGTATGGCAATAACCTATAGCCATCAGAACATATTGCATCTACATATGCTGAAACGCGTAATGCAGGTGCAAAAGCAAACTTGAGCAGGGTGCTGCATTGCTAGTTTAATATTTAACATATGAAGCAGTTCATCATTTGTCTCGGTTACTTGGTAACCTTACAGGAATTCGCATGGCTTAACGCTTCAGCATTATACAACCAATTGTGACTATTCCACCTCCTTAAGACTTGTTCAGGTAAAAAAGTCTTTTTTAGTTCACTCTACTTATTATTTATAATTTTGTATTTGTTATTCATTATGTAACTCGAATGCTAAATTCCTTTCGATGACTTTGAAGGTAGTGGTCACCTGTTGGAACAAAAGCCAAGGATACTCTATGTTTACCCAGCAGGAGGTCATTATCACTTTTATGTCATCTCTTGAATATTTTTGTACTTCCAGGTATGCCAAATTCACTTGATTACTTCATGAAGCTAGGATTCTGTACACTGATGATCTCCACATTTTCAATTATTTCTTTTGAGAATATATAAATTTCTTGCTAAATGTTTTGATAATGATAAGCCATGATTACATACTTGTTTAAATGAGCATACCAATGTTTAATACATAATGTGTTTTTCAATCAGAAGAGATAAGCTTCCTTGCAAATTCAGTTTACGGTCAATTGCAAAAACCATGCAAACATAGTTGCTCATTATCCTTTTGCAATGTGCAGGAAAAAAACATTGCCAATTCTGCGATAGCACCGATTATGCCACTTCAAAATGCAATTTTGAAAATGGATGGCATTTTTGGGTGTTCAAATACAAAGCAAGGGTTTACCACTTGCCCTCAAGGTGATTGGGAGCTCTTTGGGCAATGAGACCCAGCAAATTTGTGAAAATGCTAGGAAACTTTCAAGAGCAGAATCTATATCACAATATCATAGAAAGGAGCTTCGTAATTGTTTAGAAACAAGTATAAATGTCCTTGATGATGAATCGGAGGAATGCTTTTTGGACTTGGTGGAATTTCCCAAGGGTAGAAAGTTCAATGTAAATTCACTATTGGATATTTGAATATACATTTGTAGGATGCAAAAGCAAGAAGCGTTTGTGATCTTGTTTTCAATGCGTTTGTAAAAATCAATGTAAAAATGCATTTGTGAAGAACCCATCTGTGGAAACTCTGTTGAAGATCTTTCTGTAAAAACCAGTTTGTAGGAATTTATAGGCGAAAGTCCAATTTTTAAGAAATCCCTAATCGATGAGAAGAATGTACAAATGTGAAGATCATTATGCAGAATCTCATCTGTAAGATCTGTGTCATGGAAACCCATCTGAAAAAAGCCCATGTTCTTTTCCTTCTTTTTTTAATATTATTTTGTACTGGTAAAGCTCTGGCGAAACATAATCAGAAATCCATGCTTAGTAGGCACCCACGTTTTCACTGTAGTCGAGGAGGTAACCACTGGCCACTTGTGAATTTTCAGTCATCACGGATTATCCAGTTATGATTTCGCTCATACCACTAGCACTCTCCAAATCACCATGGCACCATGGGACTTTCCAAACCACCCTCCCTCAAAGATCCAACAAATTCCCTCAAAAGGAAGGGAAAGGAAGGGGAGTATTAAATGGTAAAATGCCATAAATCTCTTTTCATACCTTGTTGAGAGGGCAGGCTTTATCCTTATGGCCATTAATATAGAAAACCTATTTCACAGACATCTGTGAAAACATTTGCTCATAAAAACACTTTATGAAAAAATCCATCACTAGATTGCTTTCCAAAAAGGTTTCGCCAAATGTGTTATGATTTTCCTGTACTAAGGATCAAATTTATATGTAAGTTGTTTTTGAATTCTAAGCTGATTCACATAGAATAGAGTATAGACACTGGTACATTTTTTCTGAAAAGTTCAACTGATCTGTTCATGACCCACTTGGCCCGAATAAAAGACATGTAGATTGTGTAGGTGAGTTTGCAACGATATCTATGGCTGAGTAAAACTCTTATGGTTAGATTTCAAAAGCTGAAGGTGAAATCATTATGATTGTTCTGGATGAGAAAATGACTCATATATAGAGCAGACTTCTCTTTTTGGAAGTGTTTCGAGAAACACACCCGATGGGTTGCACCCCATAGAACAGACTTCCTTTGGCTTAGGTACCAGGTGATTAGTTATTCTGTCAAATCGTCAGGGGCTTCTCATCCATTTGGGAACCATGCCTCTAGGTTGGGATCTGAGACAGAGCATCAAGAAAATAAAACCTGGTGGATGGCTTAATACTATGTTGACCTCATAAGTGAACTGATACTGTTGGCGAGATCCCCAGCTTTAGCTATTTTCTCTGGATTTACCATGGTCAGTATTGACTGGTGGAAAATCCACATTCCAGTGTCTACTGAGCTTTTAAACTGAATTATAAAGGTCCATGTTGACTAGTTGAAGTCCATAAAAGACTAGTTGAAGATCTTAAATTGAATTCCATAATGGTCTCTGTTGAGTTTCTAGGCTCAATTTGTCATGGTTCGGATCAAATAATTAAAATCTATAATAGGCTGTTTGCGCAATTCATAAGTTGAATTTGTCATAGTCAGCGTGTCTAGTTAAAATTCATGATAGCTCTGCTGAGAACTAAGCTGAATTTATGCCATTGATGGCATTGGCTAGTTGAAATCCATAATATATAATTGCTGAGGTCTTAAGCTCAACATATCATGTTGCTAGTGGACCGTGTTTAATTCCTCTGCAGACTATTTTGTTAGTGGAATAGCTAAATTTATCCTAATGAACATGCACTAAATTAAATATGCATCTGTAGATTGCTTTTAAGATACATAATTGATTACATCTTGCTGGCATGATTACATTGATCAGATAGCTCGAGGCCAGAAGCTTGAGAGTCAACTTTTGATAGCTATGAGGCAACGCATTCTGGAACATGTTCGGAAATTAGACAACTTTATCTTGACACTTATTCCTAACTATGACATCAGAAAAGCTCAGTTTTTGGCTAAGAAGCGTTTGACATGCCGAGAGCTCCATCAAAGAGAGTTGATCTTAGAGATGCATCTGTAACAGAAAATTGCTTGATTTGTTGTGAAGATAAGGCACCATGGGAGATGGTTACAGTGAAATGTTTTCACAAATTTTGCTCTCACTACATGGTAAGATATGTAGATAGCAAGTTGCAGACTTCCCAAGTTCCAATACGGTGTCCTCAAATTGGTTGTGAACATTACATGGCTGCTGAGGAGTGCAAAGTCTTTCTTCCAGATGCTTGCTTTGAAGCTTTATTAAAAGCTCTTGCAGAGGCAAACATCCCTGATTCAAAAAGGGTGTATTGTCCTTTCCCAAATTGTTCTGCAATGTTTGACAAGGGACAAGATGCATCAGCAAGGGCAAGCTCATCTAGCCATCCTGAGGATACCATAATCAGATGTGTTGAATGCCCAGAATGTCACAGACTCTTTTGTGCCGACTGTTGTGTGTCATGGCATTCATCAATGAGTTGTGAAGAATACTAGAGCCTACCAGCTGATGAGAGAAACTCTGACGATGTCACATTGCATCGTCTTGCACAAAATAGACAGTGGAGACATTGTCAGGAATGCAGGCGAATGATTGAGCTCACACATGGTTGCTTCCATATGACATGTTGGTATGGATCTGTACCCTTCTTAGATGGCTTTCAAGTTTTAATATATGATTAGTAAATTTAAGTGATTAAGAATTCATAGGAGATTTGATGCTTAATTCAGCTCAGCAATCAATTTAGGATTTCTGCATAAATTAGCTCTATTTCTAGACCATATATACATTGCCCAGAGAAAACACAAACTTGCGAAGATTTTTGGAAGTCTAAACCATGTCTCTGTCATATGGTTGTTTTGAATGGTTTATAGCTCCCCGAGTTGCGTTTTCTTGGTTTGCTTGTTTTATCTCTCTTGCCTATGGATAGGGACAGGCAGTGTTTTTCAAGCTTTAATCCTTGGCCTAGGTTGATATTCATGAAAATGTAATAGAAACATCGGGGAAGGTATCAGTGGTTATAGCCAAGTAAGTCCAAGTCTTGTCTACTTTTCCATTTGCCAAAAACATCCCATGTCAATTCCTTCACTGGAAAGTATGGATTATTTAGTCTGTTCCCAAGTTCTACATCATTATGTGTCAAGCACTTGGCCTTCTCATACAAAGCTTCAGTGACCACTGTTGGAAGATGTGTTAGCCCATGGCGACTCATCCGAGAGCTATTATATTTCTTGCTTATACTATTGTTTAATGCACATTCATATAAGTTTAGAGAGCTTATCAAATGCATTGCTTTATCCTAATTGGCAACGGTAAGAATTGCATTGTATAGCTACACAAGTGACTTTTCACAACCTATTAATAGCTTTGAAGTCGAGTTGCATTTCTCCATTAAGTGATTAACTTGATACCAATCTGGATATGGTGTTCAAGGATTCTCAGCAATGGTTAGACCTGTTTGTCCTATGGATTCCATTTTAAGGATACATGCCGGTGCTTAGCTGTCTTCACTCTATTGAGTTTTAACACTCTGAATAAGAGGATTGTAGTCATTTGCATATTGAAATAACCAGTTTTTTCAACACATGCATGTTTTCTAAACAGAACCTTCTCTCTCTCGGTGATTACAAACCCCTGAATGAATGAAATACTAATGCCCACTCAAATTATACAAGTTGAGAGGACCTAAATGCATATAATGCAGATATATCATATGCCCTTTATGTCTGGGAACATTCCTCAAGTCTCTATGCAACTTTGTTTTTGCCAAATGGAATTCGATAAATCTCCTTTGTCTTCAAAAGCTTTTGTTTGCTGGGCACTTCAGATGACTGAGATTTGTAGTAAAGCTTATCCAAGGTGCATGGTTAATATATTACTTCAAAGTGTTGGATCGTAATTGTTTAGAAACAAGTATAAATGTCCTTGATGATGAATCGGAGGAATGCTTTTTGGACTTGGGGGCATTTCCCAAGGGTAGAAAGTTCAATGTAAATTCACTATTGGATATTTGGATATACATTTGTAGGATGCAAAAGCAAGAAGCTTTTGTGATCTTGTTTTCAATGCGTTTGTTTATCACGGATGGAATGTAGCTGAATTAGTTAGTGGTCAAAATACTTTGAATTTATATTAATATTCAACCAGCTATGCCATATTTCTAATTACATCGTGAGTTATTTCCTCATCTGAGCATTATGTTTCTCTGCCGACTTTTTGTTTCCTCATCTGAGCACTATGTTTCTCTGTCAACTTTTTGTTTGCTTAGTGTCATCCATTTTGTTAAAAGCACATGGCTTCAATTCAAGCCCTTCATATTGCACTTAACTGTTTCCTGCCTTTAGTGGTCACAAATTGTGTTTGCAAGAAAAAAATAGATCCCATGCAAGTTGCATACACTAGAGTCTCGGTGATCCTCCAACTACTTTAGACGAGTTGTTTTCCTGCAAATGTCAAGTCTCAATGACCCCACAGTTGACTGTTTTCTTTTGTATTTAGTAATTACATTTATTGTCTCTCCAATTTCACTGAAAATAATCCACATCTGCAGGGATGACAGACATTGCACGTGGTATTCCAATATGGCTTATCTTACCAGTGTTGCAGATTTTGCTACAGGGCATCCTCCCTCAACCTTTCGAGCAGAGTGCATATGCTATGGCTCCAACAGATCTATTACTGTAGTTTTTGTTGTTTTTGTCGAAGACATTGTGTCTTCCTTGCCTTTTGTACTACATATAAAACTTCTACAGCAAGTTGCTCTATGTTTTGAATAACTTCACTAGCAACACCTGTTTCTCTTTTGCAAAGATTGTTGAACCTGTTTTTAATATTGCTTATATGTATGTCAACAAGACGCATAGTATTTTGCCTCTTTTCTCCAACTAAGTCTATTTTCATGATCATGTTGAATGAAGAACTAAATTATTTGGATTTTTTCCCTTTTTTGTTGCAAGCACCTCCGTCTTTTACCATGAGCAATATAACTTTGTCTAATATTGTTCCAAATTTAACTTGCTTATAACATGGTCTAAAACAAATTGTACAATGCTTCATAATATTAAACCAAATAATTAACTTGATATTATATGTATATATATATATATATATAAGTTAATCGATTTATTGTAAATACATATTTTAAAAGTATTGCAAATATATATGGATTTTTTATATATATAAATGTTTCTATTTAATGTCTTTTAAAAGAAGAAAGGGATTTAATGGAATCCACATGATTTTCATTCCATTCATAATCAGACTTCATTGGTCGACCTATTTTTCTCTTGCAAAATTTGTAAGAATTTCAGGATTTTAGCTTTTTTTTGCTGGTCTAAAGAAAATGTAGATTTAATTAGATTTTAAACAGAAAAATGCATTAACATGAACATTGTAAAGAAATTTGAAGTGTTTCGATGTCTCTCTATATTTGCTTCGTAGACACACTAGTTCATGGCCTTTCAAACAAAATGCTTGTCGCATAGCAAGAATATTATTTTCATGTTCTATAATACAATCCAGGTATGTAATAAAAAAAAGAATTGTTGGCCAATCTAATAAACTCCATCACTTGTAAATGCAAGTATGTAATTGGTATATGATTACAATTTTCTATTCAAGTTCCGAAATTATTCTCTCTTTTTTATCATGCAAAAGAACTGCCTCTTTTTTTTTTCTATATTGCATTTTATATAGGCATTTAAATTAAAAGCTATTTACTACCTTACTTGACTAAGAAAAATCCTTTTGCCAAAAAAATCGCTTTTATCAATTAATGACAATTTCAAATACACTTGACAATGCCCCCACTAGCAATGTTGGGGACATCGCCACCTTGTGGCTCTTGTCTTTTATGTAGCGAAAAGTTAGTGTTAATATCAGTTTGGAAAAAATTGCGGTCTCATTAAATTATTACTATTTATTTATTATAAAATGAATTTTAATTGAAAAGAATAATATAATATAAATATAATTTTTATTTTAATATTTATAAAAATATTTAATTCGGGTTGATAGATTTATTGATAATAGAAAATAACAATACAATATAATAAATGTGAATGATAAATTATATTTAAGTATATTAATATTATTTTATTTTGAAGGAGGATGAGGTAATGTTTAATGTGGATCATGGGGGGTTCACTCAATGAACTTGTTGCATAGCACGACGTTTGCGTGATATTAAAGAATACCCCTAATTTCACTAAATATTGGAAAATGTATCCTAAAATTGTATTGTTGAACCCCCCTCCCAATATGCCTTTCCAATTAAGAAAACCCCTAGTTTCACTAGATATTGTAGGTATCCATTTTTATCAACCCATTTTTAACACCCCCTTTATATCATATTATCAAGTTGTAACAAACAGGAGCCCTGCCACATCTTAGTATAAGCAAACACGATGCTAAATAAAATAATAGTATAATTCTAACAATGATCCCACTAGGATCGCAGGGGTGACCGATCAATTTGTAGCATTGGAGAGTAGAACACCCAAAGAAATAAAGTACCGGGGAAGGAAAAATGCATAAAACAAAACCTAGTCAAGGGATCAACATATTAACAAAGAATGTAAAAGACTGATAGTCCAATTGTTAGTGCAATGCTTAGAAAATATGATAATTGCAAATGTTTCACACCACAACCTACCAATCTACCAATTTTATCATGTAATACAAATATAGCCATAGATAACTCATGTTTTCTATATGCTTAATAAATTAATCTCCATAAAAATGCAAAATTGAAACCCTTTTGTGGAAGGATGCCCCTACCTTCCTATAAAAAAAAACATCATTGTCGATGTTTGAACCCAAATGAACATAGAAAAATTCCTTTTACTTTTCAATAACACCATATGATCATGTGCATAGCTTGGATTTGGGTCATTCACAAGATCCAATGAATTGCCTCCACTTCCTCTACATTTATTCTTGCAATCACGGGAAGTAACAACATTTAGTTACCTTTTCTTAGGTTATATCTAGAGAGGGGAAAATATCCATTGTTAGATTTCAAGCATGCAATAGTTATAAAGATACACAAATAGTGAAACTTATATGATACCATTTCATGGTAACGATAGCACATAGGTTATCTAAATAAAGATTTAGATTTTCACCTATGTTCATGTTAATTCCAATATAATATTAAAACAGATGCCTTGCATATAAGAATTGAAATTACAATTATGAATGTGCCAAATATAACTCAATCTAACAACTATTCCTAACTGGAAATGTGAAAAAAATAAAGAAGAATGCAAAAAGTTGAAATAAATAATTAGTCAAGAAACATTGATCAAACTTTTCTTGGTTCCAGTGAGCCAAGAAAGATTGATCTTAAATTATAGAACAGTTTCTCTTAAAATGCCAGCATAGCAATTAATTCATCAAATTACAGAAGTAAAATACTTCATCCCCGCACAGAAAACTATAGTTTAAATACTTATCAATTATTCTTACCTTACTAATTATTTATGAATTGTAACAGTTGTTTTAGACCATCTAGCATCTTGAATATTTCATAATATTTCTTTCTTCGATATCTTTGAATTTTTTTTTCAATAGTTATAAAAATAAATCTATTCCTTTCCGAGAGTCATTATAAGCTTTGAAAGCAGAGTTACAGTATTTACATGCAAAGACATTGCAGAACAGTATTATATAAATCTTAGTATTTATTTTTATTTCATAAAATTTTCTAGTATTTGTTTTCTATCACTTTTTCAACCAAAGGTGAAGTTTGAATCCTTGTTCAAATCCCATTATTCTTACAATTTCACTTCAAAACCCTAGGTTGACTCTCAACTTTTCATTACAATTGTTTTAAACATTATCGATAGAAGACACACAGGCAGTACTTGAGCTTCAAAACCCAGATCTTCTACATATCAAACCGAGCAAGAAGTAATTCAAGTTATGCTCACACAGGAACAAGGTTTCAACCCTGTAAATTTTTTATTTTTTTTTTTACATTGTAATTTCGTTTACGACTTTGGAAACAAATCTTCAAAACCTCCATTCTTATTTATTTCCAGAATCTAACTATAGAAGTTCATTTCTTTAGATTGAGTGTCAAACTACAGTATTCGCAATAACTTTAACAGTACCGAATACAAAAAAAAGAACAACGCAACATTTCTCTTCTTCTGTAACTAAAAACCCAGTATTATAATACCAAGTCAAATGACTTTCAATCCTTTAAAGCGAAGCTTGCAAGCTGTACTATGGCGAAGATGCCATTGTAAAATATTTTCAGTTTACAATGTAGGCTTGAAGCCTCGGCAACACAAAAACTCACTCTAAACATTATCATTGCTTACGGATTAACCTAACTCTTTTACTGAGCAGAACGTTTTAACTTTCGACGAGTCCAGGGTTATGGATGAACCCAAGACTTACCAGGACGGCGGAGTCCTCGACGTTCATTTGTCCAGCAAGCTTGGATGTTAGACCTTTGATTGACCCTACAAGTGAAACATACATCTAAATAAATTAGAATGAATCAAAATAAAGGATTTATGAAAACTCAAATTTCAATGATGGAACATAGAGACATATTACCTTGAGTGGAAAGGCCAAAGATCCAACCCCAGCACTGTAAAAATAGACTTTCACCCTGAAATAGAAACCACACCAAGGTCATGGTATCAACTACTGAGCATTCACTTACAGGTCTGCAAAACACAATTAAAATAACGCAGAGGTCGCGGGTTCCAAACTCCAAGCAAACTTGCTAACCCTAAGTTGTAGCAACGTGTCGGCCTCACACTCTAACTCCAAAACGTGAAAGTGAAGACTGAGAAACCCTCCATCATTACTTACAACGAGAATTTAGGGTTTATCATTCAACGACCCAGATCTATTGTGATCGACGAGCGAGAAGGTGACAGCCTAATGCTTTGAGAATCAGGCAACCATAACATAAATACCTCATTTATTGTAACAGCTATGACAATGCCAACGCTGCATGCCAAGGAGTCAATCCCATGTACAGTTCGGAGGAGAGTTGCTTGTTCACTACGCATAGTTCGATTTCGTGAGTCACATTTTAACCAGGCTTCATGTGGTTTGATAGCGTGGATAGACAACATTACACTCCACTAAAGAGTTGGTTCAGAACCATTAATGTTTGGACGAGACACCATCAACCTGTCAGATCGATGCAGCAGCGACATTAATAACCGTCACTTCCTTACCAGTGTTGTATTTAATGCTTGGTGTAATGTCGTTCATTATCAATACATAGAGTAAGGTCAGGATTGCATTGTATATCGCTTCATTGCTATGGTATTAACCATCGAATGCATGATTACATAAATCAAAAGTTTGTATTGGTAATAATCGCATGCATATAACATTTAGATAGTTAGAACTTAGGTTAGACAATAGTATCGGTACATTGTAATATTATTACAATAAACCATATAAAAGTTGTTTATTATAATAATGCACCAATATCACATTAGAATGGTTCACCCTATAGTTAAAAAGGGTCCACACTTATATTGTATTATGTTCTTAGATAAAATATGATTTTGACTTTATAAATATCAAGACTATATCCATATATATATAAATTATAAATGGAGAAAGTAGAAGCTACCATAGTTATCTTAAATAAAATACCAAGCATTGAAATAGTAAGTGAAACTTGATGTTATAATAAAGGAATAAAGTTCAAATTGAATTTTTCCATCAATCGTTTCACCTGTTAGTAAAAGGTTTCATGAATTGGAAAATATTGGCAGAATCATATTAGCAATTCATTCTTCAAATCTAGTAATTAATCTTAAGATTTTTAAGCATAGATATTTCTACCAAGATAATGTACTTTTGAACCCTGTTTAAATATTATTAACTTCTGCAACTTGTATTTTTTTTCGAAATAATACATTTAGAACTTGGATAGAATTCCATACCTGAAACAAGGAGGTACTTATAATTTCTTTAACCAAATAAGACGACTAATTGGAAAATATAAATACTCTTAAACATTGTTTTGTCATTGTTATCCTTACCTGTGAATATTCGCAAGAAGGACAGGTACAAATGCTTTAGCTAATTAGCTAAGTAAGTCTCGGGGCACCTCTCAAGAACCCTTTCATCACCATCCCGAAATTAAAACTGTCAGTACCTTGTCAAGGAGAACTCCGTCTTATATTGTTTTGAAATTTCAGTTATTACAACTACAAACAAATTAGTGTCGTAAATCATTTTTATGGAGGTAAGACACATCACTGTCTTAAAGCATCATTAGTTAAAAGGACATAGTAGTTAAATTGTTATATAGATTAATGACTTTATTATTTAATACTGCCTTAACAAGCATTTATTACTTCCGCAATCACAATTTTAACATTTAATGCTGGTATAATTTTTTTTTAAATTTTATGAAATTATCGGGATGTTACATTGCTCAATGACAATAATCCAAAGAGACTTCCATCGATATTATCATTGGTACACTATTATCAAATTTATTCAAAACTTAGGATCATAAGCAATATCAAATAAAAATGGAAGGTCCTTATGTCTTGGGTGGGTATGAATTGAGCCCGTGATTTGGACGTATGAATCCATCCCATGATTTGGAGGTTATTCCTCAACACTCCCAAATGAAATAACCCCCAATATTTATATTACTATGTCAAATAAAAAAAAACCCTTGACCCCTTAATACGGGGCAATATATTTTTGAGGTTTTTAAGAGTATTCAACCCCCCAATATGAATGGACGTGATATGATATTGCCTCACTAGTGAACCCCCCGTGATGTGGATGTGGTGTAACAAGGTTGTAGCATTTGGGAGGTTAGATGTCATAACTTTGCATGATAGGAAAGTTAAGGGACATCCAATTAGCTAGTAGGATGATTAGTGATAAAATTTTCTCTCTTGATTAATGTAAAGCTAAATCGAAAAGAAAACATTTAAATGGAATGTTTAAAAATGAATGACAATGAAACTACTTCATATTGCAATGTGGAATTTATGAACTCTTCTAAGTTAAGTGGCATAGATATAATGATGGTTGCAATGGAAAAGCATTAGATGAGTGGCATAGATATAATGATGGTTGTTATGGGAAAGCATTGCATCCATGAAAATAAAGCTAGTTTGTGTGAAGGAAACCACCCAACAATATGTGCATATATATAGATGTTGCACATGCATGGGAATAGAAATTTTGTTTATACATTTGATAGGGGAATTGATGTTGCATAAATATTTGAAAAAGGATGATAATGAAACTACCTTAGATTGCAATATGAAATTTATGAACTCTTCTAAGATAAGTGGCATAGATATAATGATGGCTCTCATGGCAAAGAATTAGATTAGTGGCATAGATATAATGATAGTTGCCATGGCATCTGTGAAAATAAAGCTAACTTGTGTGAAGGAAACCACCCAACAATATGTGCATATATAGATGTTGCACATGTAGGATAATAGAAAATTTTGTTTATACATTTCACTCTTTCATTTAAGAAAATATTTCCAAGCCATGAGGACATATTTTGTTCTATGGCATTGTTTATGTGACATGCATATGTATCAATGCAGTTAAGGTGCATGAAGGCATAAGTAAGCTATTGAGCTTATGAGAACCTAATTTATTCAAATATGCCACTAAGCTTCATTGGTTAAAATATTGTCTATATATGGGAGTTGCTTGAGTCTTTGTAAGAGGGGCACCATTGCTATCATCTTCATTTTCTTGAACTTCAAGAAAAGGTTGTGTTTGTATTCTTGATTATTGTCATCTTGGTAGTAGTTTGTATTGACTTAATATCATTATAGGTTTACCAAATCTATAAAAAACATATACTTCAGAAAAAAAAGTTTTCTATCACTAATCAAAAAAGAAACTCTGATACATTCAATATTTCAATAAATTTTAAATTTTAAATTAAAATAAGTTTAATAACTTATACTAAACAAACTTTTATTTAATTATATAGAAACTAAATATGCAAAACAAAAGCTTACATAAACTGAGAAAGTTATTGAAGAAAGCTTTTATATTTTTTTCCAATTTTCTAATTGTCTTTCTACACCAATTTCCTGGTTCTCACTTTCTTTCAATTTTCCATTGTCTTTTTACCCACTAACTACCCTGATTTCCTCGTTCTCACTTTCTTTCAATTTTCCATTGTCTTTTTTTTTTTTTAAATTTAAATCCAACTACACCAATTTCCTGGTTCTCACTTTCTTTCAATTTTCCATTGTCTTTTCACAGCTAACTACCCTGATTTCCTGGTTCTCACTTTGTTTCAAATTTCCATTGTCTTTTCACCCACTAACTATCCTGATTTCCTGGTTCTCACTTTCTTTCACTTTTCCATTATCTTTTTTTCTTAATTTAAATCCAACTACACCAATTTCCTCGTTCTCACTTTCTTTCAATTTTCTAATTGTCTTTTCACTAAGTGATAAGTTATTAAAAAGTATTTCACTTTCAATTTCTTTTCTTTTTTTTTTAAATCCAACTACACTAATTTCCTGGTTCTCACTTTCTTTCAATTTTCCATTGTCTTTTCACCCACTAACTACCCTGATTTCCTCGTTCTCACTTTCTTCCAATTTGAGAAAAACGTCCCCCTTTTTTTCGTTGTCTTTCAATATTCTCATTGTCTTTGTAGCTGTACACCAAAGAATTTTCCACGCTTTCTTCATCTCTTTCCCCACTCAATACCCTCACATCTCTTTTATGCACTTCTTTCAATTTTCCACACTTTCTTCATCTCTTTCCCCACTCAATACCCTGACATCTTTTGTATGCATTTTCTAGATCTACCGGCATTATATATATACATACATAGCCAAGAACTAAACTCAGAGGCTTTGGAGGACGTTGGAGTCGGAGAGTAAGAAATGGATCATGCACTGAGGGTGCTGCTGTGCTTTTTTATCATGACGGCCTATGTAGCTAGAGCAGCAATTTTAGAGGACGCTCGTGGTTATCCATTTCTATCAGCCATGGATAATCACGATGGAAGAGACGTGGAAGCGCTTCTGTCCTTCAGAAACGAGATCAAATCCGATCCATTTGGAAAGCTGTACAACTGGACTGCGCATAATACCAAGAATATATGCTCGTGGCATGGTATTCGCTGCAGAAAACACTCGAGAAGAGTGGTTGCTATAGACCTTCATGGATCAGGATTGCAAGGTAATCTTTCTCCGTTTCTTGGCAACTTCTCGTTGTTGCGTAGTTTGAATCTTTACGACAATAATTTGACAGGGAGAATTCCACCCAACTTTGGAACGCTTGACCTCAGTGGGAATGAACTCAGCGGTTCTATTCCTGTTGAATTGGGCTTGTTAAAGAAACTAGAGTACCTAGATCTACAGGATAACGAATTGGAGAACACCATTCCTGCATCTCTGGGAAACTGCTCTTCTCTTAAGCTTTTAAATTTGGGGTACAACCTATTGTCAGGGAGTGTGCCACATCAGTTTGGCAATTTGAAACAAGTTACACACCTATCTATTTTTGTTAGGGTACTTGGTTATGTCAGCAATGATGATGAACGGGGTAATATTTCAGGTACTATCCCTCCTGAAATAGGAAATTGCAGTAAACTGTGGTTTCTGGACTTAGGAGGTAAAAAAATTCAAATTCCACTGCCCATGAGTATATTCCGTCTACCCCTCTCGTATCTCTCTCTTACTGAAAATCGCCTCATGGGAAACATCCCTGAAGCCATTGCCAATTTGACCAAGCTAACTTACCTATGCCTTTCCGTGAATACACTCACTGGTAATGTACCGGAAGCCATTTTCAATTTGACCAAATTGACTGGCCTAGGTCTTTCTGGGAATGAACTCAATGGTAATATCCCTCAAGGCGTTGCCAAATTGACTCAATTGAAGGGACTAGCCCTGAGTTCAAATTGGCTCACGGGGAATATATTTCTAGGCATTGCTAATTTGAGTCAGCTACAAAAAAAATATATCCATTTACAAATTACTTCACCGGTAACATAATGACGAATGTCAATTTGAGTCACTTGGCTGTGTTATCTATTAGTTCAAATGGTTTCACTGGTAACATCGAAGCCATTACCAATTTTAAGATGCTTCGATATCTTTCTGCCATGGACAATAGTTTTACAGGTACAATTCCAGAAGCCATAGGTAATCTTCAGTTTTTGGAACAGATATATCTGCATTCAAACAACTTATATGGACAAATCCCATTCAGCATTGGTCGTCTAAAGGCTCTTACTGCCCTCGGCATATATAACAATACAATTTCTGGGAGTATTTCTGACAGTATTACTGGTTTGGCTTCACTTGAGATTTTAGATTTATCACAGAATGATGTGGAGGGGTTGATTCCTTATAACATCGGCAATTGTACTTCATTGCAAGTTTTTTCTGCTCACTCTAATCATTTGTCTGGGATTTTGCCAGCATCTTTGGTCAATTGCACTCAGTTTCAATTATTGGAATTAAGGAAAAATGGATTTACAGGAAAGCTTCCTCAATACCTTGCATTTTTCTATGAATTGAGAGCTTTAAGTGTTGGTTATAATAATCTACAGGGTGGTATTCCTCAAGACATTACAAATCTTAATAATTTGCATGTGTTGCATTTATCCAACAAAAATTTAGTGGAAGAATACCATTTCATCGAGAGAGACTCTCCGGATTTGCAATCAATGTATCTGCACCAAATGGTGATACGTTATATGAGGAAATTCCAGTTGACATGAAAGTAAGTGAGTATATTTTGTCATATATGTTGCTTACAAACACTATATTTGATTTGTCCTACAACAATCTTACAACAATCTTACCAGAGAAATACTAGCAAGCATAGGAAGTATGAATAGCCTAAGAGTGTTAAATTTGTCTGGAAACCAATTGGAAGGGTCAATCCCTGCTTCTCTTGGTGAGATATATACTTTGGAGGAGTTGGACTTGGCAAAAAATAATTTGAGTGGAGCAATTCCTGAAGATCTATCTAAACTACATACTTTGAGCACTCTAAATGTTTCATCAAATATGCTATGTGGGCAAATCCCAACAGGAACACAATTTTCTACTTTCAATGTAACTTCATTCCAAAGGAACAAGTGCTTATGGGGGTGCCCTTTAGATTCATGCAATGAGAATAAAAGACCAGCTAGAGACATAAATGGTAGTAGTAAGAGTAATAATGTTAAAGTTGGATGGATGAGTCATGTACATAAAAAGATGTCATTCATAGCATTGGGAATTGGTATGGGAATTGGGTTTGGAGGAGTGGTGGCCATGTTTATATTGTGGGAAAGAGATAGACATTGGTTAATACCCTCTAATAGACCGCAATCCTATTATAGAATGTAGAGATTTTCTTCATAGTCAAAAGCTTAGAAATTCTACCTAAATATCCAAAAAAAATAAAATATATGACAAAATTGTTTCCAGCTTGAATTTATATTCCAAATATAAAGTTTGTTGCTTGTAATTATTTATGTAAATTCATGTATACCAATTTTATTTTATAAATATTATTAAGTAGATAATATTAATATATCTTTTACTTATTAATTTGATTTTTATTATTTCTTATTAATTTTTAACGTTTTATATCTATATCTATATATATAATTAATTAATTATATCTATATATATAATTAATTAATTAATTTGTATGTTTTTGTTTTGAAATTTTTTAGTATATACTAATTACATTGTCAAATAAATAGATGAAGAGTCAGAAGTTATTAGATTTATAAGTATAAAATGTGTGAGATTTTTGTAAATTAAATATATTGAAAATAAGAGATGATTTGTGTGAATTATTTATTAAATTTTTTATAATTTTTTAGTATTTCATTAAAATTTAAATAATTATTCATGTTTTAGTAAGTATGAACTTACTTTAAGATTTATGGTTGTTATGTTTTATGAAAAAATTACAAAATTCATTAAAATTTTAAAATATAAAAAATTATGAAAATATGTATCTAAATGTTTTTGAATATCTTTCTAAAATAAATATGTGAAAATTCACAAAACTTTAAAATGTGAAAATGTAATTAAAAGTTATTGATAATTTAAAATATTATTTTTGGACATTTGTCAAATTAATAAATACAAGATAATTTTTGTTTCAAAGAAAATGTATTTATACACTTTAAAGAAACAATATTTTTAAATAATTCTCAAAATATTAATGATAATATTGTTTTATATAGATATAGACATGTAAAAATTGAGGTTTACAACTTGAATTTATACTATACTTCAATGTGTTGTTTGTAATTATTTATGTAAATTAATGTATACTAATTTTTCTTTTATAGATTGAGAGTATAACAACATTCTTCTTACTCATCATATTGATATTTGAAAAAAAATTGTTATTAAATTTAATATTCATGTATATATTAATTTGTTTTTTTTAATATTATAAATTTAAAATATTTAATGTTTTATTTTGAAAGTTGTTACTACTTAATAGTTTCATTATGAAATAATCGTATGAAAGTTGAAAATTATTAGATTTATATATATAATTGTGTGATCCATGTAAATTAAATATATTGAAAAAAATAGATTATTTTTAATTATATTAAAAATCATTGTGAATAAGATGAATTATTTGTTAATTATTTATTAAGATTTTAATAAAAAATTAAATAATTTTATTTTTTTAATAAAAACTATTTTATTAATTATTTTATTAATAACTAAGATGATTATTTTTAAATTTTGATTTTTTTCCTTAACATATATATATATATATGTTTTAAGGAAAAAAAATTACAAAAATCACCAAGATTTTAAAATATGAAAATTACTAAAAAGACACACACATATATATATAGCTTTATATATTGCTTTAAGGAAAACTACAAAAATTACTAAAATTTTAAAATATAAAAATTATGAAAATACTTATTTCAGATCTTTTTATTTGTCTTAAAAATAAATATGAGAAAAATCACAAAATTCTAAAATGTAAAAATGTAATTAAAAATCAATATTGATATAGATAATTTAAAAAGGACATTATTTTTTATATTTGTTAAATTAATAAATGTAAGATAATTTTAGATTCAAATAAAATGCATTTACACACTTTAAAGAAATTATTTTTAAAATATTTCTTAAAATATTAAACAAAAACCAATTTTGCTTTCAAAAAATACTTTCACATATTAACATTAAAAAATTATAAAATTTATAATTTCCATCATACTAAATATATTATAAATTGCACCAAAATTCCACTTATGATAAACGATATCTACTTATTTAACATATCTAAATTTCCTACATCTACATTAAATTGTTAATTTAACCTCATGATTGGATTGCCTTCTTTAGCTACAACTCCATTCTCTTTCACAAAATCCATATCATTTTTTCCAATTTTAGATAGCATTTTTTTACTTAAGCCTCCAATTTGAGCACTTCTTGTACCATTGATTTGAGCATTTTTTATCACTGGAAAGATTATCAATAAATCTACAACTTTTATGTTATAATGTTTGATGATTTTCATGGGATTGTTTGAGATTTTTAAAATATTAAAAAAACATATTTTATTAATCCTCTATGTGACCTCATTTTTCTGCAACGAAAATGTAAATATTGTAATGAAAATATAAATATCAAAGTACAATGTACCAGTTTCTGATGAGGAGCTCAAGGCCAAGGTCCCGTCAGTAAAACTCTGTAAGTAATTTTCTTAGTTGTTTTGTATTTTGAGTTTGTATATTTAGGAGAGCGAAGGGATTGACACAACCAAATGAAAAGGGCATGAATCCACTAGGGAAAAAGGTGAATGTCTAAGAAGCCATGAGTACGATGACAGGTGTTATCTCGATGCCATAGGCACTCAAAGAAAGTTGAGCCGTGGAAGTTTGCTTGCTGGCCTAAAGTTCTAGGTGATGTCCTAATTAAGATTAAATAGTTATTTTAACTATTATAATAACCTTAGTTACTACTAGAGTTGACGAAGATTTACCCTTAGAGTTTTTAAAAGAAATAAGTTCTATAAAAACATTAAAATATATCCTTAAACAAAGCTCTTGATTATTATTCAATAAATAAGAGCAGTTAATATTTTGAATAAAATAGTCAATTATGGTGGAACCCTATGGAGAAGTTCACTTGGCTTAGAAACATATGCTTCTTTTTTGTTAGGGTTTGTGTAAAGAATTCATTTTCTTTCAAAAATGAGTGAAATGGATAAAACAACTCATGTATAACTACCAAGGGGTTCAACCAACTTACCAACACCTTCATAGGAAGGCAATTAGGCCTCTAAAGGGGGATGGTAGAAAGGGGCATGACCTCGGCCTCAACAGGGAGGGTGATCATCTTGAAGACATACCTTGCTTGGAAACGGAAATGGCAATTTGGAGGGTACACCCGACTGTAACAGAGTTCACTTCTACGTGAAGGCATGGCATTTTAGATATTTTGATACATGTGTTAACTGAGTAAGAATTATCTGCATTAATTTATTTATGTATTGGATTTATATTGTAGTAGGTTCAGCCTCTTCAAGAGATCCAAAGCCATTTTGATTGGTGTGCCTTCCATAGAGCCAAATTTCGGTTGTTCCAACCCCTTTTTTTTGTGTTAATTCCATTCTTTATGAAAAAGGTGGTCGACGATCCCTAACAGGGACAACCCACTGTCTAATCCCATTTTTGCTGCAGAATTCCAAAGGCCAAGATCCATTTTTATTTCTCTTTGGGTGAGTTCCAGAGATCGAAATATTTCCTTGGGTATCCATTATATTTTTATTACCATAGTCTGAGAAGTAATTGTCTCCCTAGGTGAGAATTGACCTCACCCACTCAGTTTTTGGTGTGGTTAAACATTGTTGAAAAGAAAGGGAGGCCTCCATGGGAAGAGTCGGCCCTATTGTCTCTTTTTACATTTATATGTGTACATATTCATTGTGTTGTTGAAAAGGTTGGGCGACCTCTGTGGAGGAGAGTCATGTCTTGATTGTTATTGTTTTTTTAATTGAAGAATAAATTACAATACAAGACCATTGTATTGTTGTACCTTACCATTGTAATGATGTACACACTTTTTGGAGTAAATATCCTTTAAGAATCGAACTCGAGATACCTTCTATACGGTTATTGCTCTTTTCATTGAATAAGGGAGAGGCACAGTCTTCATATGAGGAATGACCCCATCCCTCTTTATTTGGTATATGCTAACCCATGAAATTATACAGAGAAAGGTTTATGTGTTTATCCTATTTATATTCGGTTGTATATTGTTTCTGAATTAAAAGAAAAAGGGTGGAAAGAAAACTAGTTTTCCATGAGATGAAATCTAATGTATCAAACCCGAATTTAATAAAAAAAGGAATTTGAACTTGTAAGATATAAATATGGGAATTTAGTTAAGTAAAAATACCTAATATGTCATCAAGAAAGGTTATAAAAATTAATGTTGAGGTTAAGATGAAGAATTATGTCGGGAGACTCAGTGGTTTTTCTAGCCTAGTGGATTCATTTCCCCGCTCTTGGGTGATCTCGAGGTGACCTATCAACGGGAAAACATATGCGGGACAGAGAGTCAAAATGGTTGTAGTCAAGCTCTGAGTCATGCAAGTCTACCTATTTCAGGTAAGTGCTCTTCATTTATTATGTCATTATGTTCGTCAAGCTTTGTAATGATCAATGCATAGAAGCGCAAAGTAAAATATATCATTATTGCAAGTGTTTAAATGATCCTCTATATGATTTAAATAGAATGAAATGTCATATTAGTCCAAAAAATTATGAGGGGTAAATAGATTTTATTGTTACCCTAGCTTTTTCAAGATTATTAAATGAACGAATAACTCCAATTAAAAAGAGATATGTGCCTAACTCTTGTTTAGCCCCTTCTACTTTTTACAATTATGAAACTAAGAAAGAAAGATGGTGTTAACTGTCCTTACTATCATAGAATTATTGTATGATTTACTTTTACTTTTACCTTGACTATGAATAAAGAAACTTAATGATATCCTCAATCTCATAGAAATAAGTTCTTAACAGTGTTTTAATATCAAAGAAAGATTTGGTGAATAGAAGCATACAAATTATATTTGCATAAGGTTAACTTAACATATGGATAGTTGTACTTGAAAAATACATAACTATTATCAAGAGCTTGTATTCATATTTGTACATAAGAGTGTAAAGTTCACTTTGTATTATGGAATCCAACTTTTTCTTCTTCTTCTTCTTCTTTTCTTATTTTTTTTCAGCGGAAAAATCAACATTACAATAGGGCTCAACAAGAGCATCATGTCACTTACAAAAATTGAACATAGGTGGGGAGGGAAACAATATTTCCTCCCAACCATTCAAGCTACAAGATTATGCTTTTAAGATATGACTAAATAGGGTAATCCCAAGATGAAAACTTCCCGATTTAAATTTTTAAAAGAAAAAATATATATATATTTAGTAATCTTGTTGCTTGAGGGGTTAAGCAATACTTAAAAATTGACCATGTGTAACAAATCAGACCTATTTTTAATGGTCACAGTTTGAGTGTTTAAGTAATTATACATTCAAGTGAGTTCTAGTCTTAGAACATTTTATAATGAACTATAAATTAAAAGGATATATATGATTTTTAATTAACGTTTATATTGTCATGTAAACAATGGATCTATCATAATTAGATTGTTTGGATAAAGTCTTAAAAATAATAATAAAATTTTTATACAAGCCATTAAATCATCAAAATTGTATAACATTAAATTGGTAGGTCTCTTCAATATCTCTCTAATGATACAAAATTAAACACTCAAAATGAATGTCAAAGAAAATAACTATGCTAACAATGAATCTCAATTGGAAAAATGCCCAAAAATATTTTTTTTAAATAACACTTTTCATGTGTTTTTGTCATTTTAAATAAAACTATTTTTTTTAAATATTTATTTTAGTCTCAAATTACATAGAATATGTCTATGTATACTAATTCTAAAAATTAAATGAATCAATAAAAAAATGAGAATGAGAGAGATCGGTATGCATCGTGTTGAGACAACTCATAAGTAAAGAAATAGATCAAACTACGCTAAACAAGTGTCACTCGAAAGGAAAGGATTGATAAAAATTATATCAAAAGACATGATGTTTTAAAGTGGATTCCATTTACTAGCTAACTATAAAGAAACATAATTAGTAATCTTGAGATCATATTCATAGTAAACATTTCTTCACCCTAAAGGCTTGAAGATTCATGATAATGAAGGTCGTTCAAACATGAAGAGAAGGGAAATATCTTATTTTAACTATGGAATTTAAAGGCATCCATACCATCATATGGTAAAACATCACAAAGATGTTATCATCATGCCTCCTAATTAGAATGTTCAATTATCTCAAACATTCAATTTGAATACTTGCATGATGGATATATTTTGTAATAAAATCTATTTTTTACTTAAATGTTTAGGCTTTATAAGATAAAATAATTAGAGTGGATTCAAAACTTGTACCCAAACAACTATATTTCACCATATTCTAAATGGTGTACTTAAACATTATCATAAAATTAGGTTAAGGATACTTTATAGGTGTGTTGGAACTAGATCTATCTTTTTAAGAAATTTTTCCAATGTTGCAACCTATCTTTAATCGCTCATAACATTTATCTTCCTGTCTATATGTTTTGGTGTGGTATTAGGAAATTCACGTCTACACTAAAATCATCATTAACCTCTATATCACCCTTATCATCCTTTATGTTTGGTTGGTGTACTAGCATCTTCAACATTCTTCCCTTTATTGAGATTCTTTTATATCCAAATATACCATGTGAATATCCTTTAAATGATCTACTTACAACATTAACTTATCTATGTAACATCAAAGCTTTGTTGATGTAATAGCATCTTCAACATTCTTCCCTTTATTGAGATTCTTTTATATCCAAATATACCATGTGAATATCCTTTAAATGATCTACTTACAACATTAACTTATCTATGTAACATCAAAGCTTTGATAGTCATTTGGAAAATGGTGTGTTCTACGTATTTGGAATTTATAACATGTGCATATGCATGTTCACATGTAGATTTTGTTAAATACCTAACCCTTAAGGTTTATTATCCACTTATAAATAGTTGCATTCGTTTTATTTTTTGAAAAGTCACCCACATAATTCTTGGAATGTTAAAACCAAGAGTCACGTTGACAATATATAAATAAATGATTGCGATCAATAAAACACAATTGGAGTTCTACCATCAAGTGGTATTAGAGGTAGGGTCTATCACAACTCTTGTCATGTTAGTCTAATTTCTTCCCTCTACGCTATGTAGGATAAAATTTCTAGACAAATATCAAATGATTAAGCAATTACAAGAGGCCCAATTGATCCACATCATTTTGGAGTTTTTGAAGAGTTCAAAGTCTCGATCAAGTGGTTGTGGGGAGTATTCTTTTCTTGTTATTTTGCTATTAGTCATCTTAGGATTTTGTGCTTCCATTGATCTACTACCTTTATGGATTATGGGGCCTTTAATGATGGGCATCTTCATCAAATTATGTCAGATTTTTTATGCTCATTGCATATGAATCACAACCAATGCAACAATTAAGGTAAAGGATACACACATAGCTGCAAATAATTGTGATCTTATATGACGCATGTAGTTGTAGTTTGAGCAATTTTTCGAGGGAAAAAGGTTTGAACTTGTGGGTTATTTGGAATATTTCAAGGGTGAGATATTCAAGAAATTATTGCAGAAAAAGAATGAAGAATAGAAAGAACGGACCTTAGAGGCCACACAAAATTATGTTGAGGCTTGTTGAGCCCAGAATTGGCCCTTTTTAATCATCATTAATCATCTTTCCTGCCCCTGTCCTGCACCACTTATCATGGCAATCAGACCTATTGTCCTTACCTTATTCCCCAAATTACCAAGGTATGGCTGATCATTGTTTTATTTTATTAATGCTTATGATTGTGATAATTAAAAGCTGTGCATCTCTCAATTGTGCTAACATGTTACGATTTATGAAGGTAGCTGAGATAAATGGACTGCAGGAAGATTGGGGCTGAACAAGTCAGAAGGGATGTTCGTTGCTTGTAAAGGGGTCCTTGGGGCTCGAGTCATCAATTAAGGCACAGCTGCGACAGGGCAGCTGTAACAGAATGCACTATCTTGAATATGTTGCTACTCGACTCTAGATGTGAGCTGGAAGGACCGCCACTCTTGGGTCAATTGATAACTTTCTCATATTTTGATGTTTCTGTTCTGCCACGTATTGTAACAGCTATTCATTTAGGGCGCCTGAAGATCAGAGATCTTCATGGCTGCCCAATTTTAGGATTGAAGTTATGATTTGTATGTATAAATATGGGGAGTTGCCTCGACCCAGGGGTTGAACAACAGACAATTAATTCATTGTATTAGCAGTCGAGCAAACTGTGTAATCATTCTTCTGTTAATATAAGGGGTTACTTCTGAGCTAAAGGAGTTTGTGTTGTTCAGCCAGCGTCTCTGTGTGAAGGCTGGGCCCGTCTTACACAGAGATTGCTGAGTTAATTTAGGACTCTTTGATTTATTGTTGTGTGATGCTTTGTTCAAGATATTCCTTCTGTACGAAGCAGTAGTAGTTATTGTGTGGATTTTCAGTAAAAGATTATATTTCTGTGAGATTGGTGAATGGTGTAGAATAACAGTCGACTGAGTAAGGTTTTCTTTATGCATTTCAATTGCGGTTATACACAGTTGTGTTCATCTTATAGCTAAGTTGTGATCCCATGAGCCCTTACAATTTATCTTTCATGTTGTGTGTTGCTTGATTTCCATTCTGCAATTCAATTTCTTAGAACAGTTGACTCAATCTTTTGCAATTGGATTTCTAGATTTATGTTCAGTTTATGCTTTATGATTTCCAGAGTAATTAGATCAGACAAGTGGTTGTTCTAGAATACGAATGAGATTTCTTTCCTGCAATTGTTGATTAGTTCTGATACCATTTCTTATTGATGCATGATAGAGAGGAATTAAAGTGTAGCAGTTAGAAGGCAATTGGGATTGCATAGATTTTTGGGATGAACATGGACGATAGAAGATAAAAGTATTTACTTCTAATGGTTTGGTGTTTAAGCATAGATTGTGCACTTATCCTTTGAAATAAAAAGACTTTCTCGGGTTGACAATAAATTTCATATGCTCTGTGTGTATTGGTAACAATTTATCTGCATATATAGTGCTTGACAAGGCTAATTGGCAAAGATGGAGTGCCACAATGAGATTCCTGAGAAAGATATTTCTTAAATAAGAACATCAAGATACATATATGTTCCTACAAGGGACTTGTTTTCACTTGAGTTTTGGTATAATATATATTCTGCTATAAGTGAAATCTTATTCTACAACGTCGTCAATTTTGTTAAGAGTTGTAATCTCAATGGTCCTAAGTTGGTTAGTTAGTTGAGTCAATGATCCTAAGTTAGTTGAGTTAGTTGTTGACTAGGTCATTAGTTGACCCATGGTATACACTAGCCCATAGTATTAGCCAGTGGTTTTGGTGTTATTTGAAACTATATATATGTGTATTTAATATTCAGAAGGCAATCAATATGCCCTTTGTGTTTCTACTCTTTATGTTCTGTGTATTGCAAACTTTATGATGGTATCAGAGCTGACGGCCTGACCCTTCAATCTTGTTTTTTGGGTAAGCCTTAGAAGTTGGAGATCACACACACACACACGGCTAGAAGTTGTAGCATGGGACGGAGATAGAACACTCGGGCGACAACAAAAAAAATAATAATTTTTTTTTTCGGCGAAAAAAAAATATCGACGGAAAAAAACCCCTGAATGGAGGCTGTCGCACCCTGCCTGAAGCAAAAGTGCGATGTCTCACCCTGAGTTACACCTAAAATCTCCTCATCATCAAATTCAGTGTATACATCCCTTAAGTTACCCTGATTAAGTGATTTCCCTGGAAGGATTTGTACTCATTTGTACTAGGTTTTGAGAGGTCGTCGCAGGCTGCACTCAAGCAACCTGCAACGTCGTACCTTTCCCCATTATAGGGTGTGACAAAGTCAGTTGGATGGAAAAAATAACTTCTCCAAGTCCCTTCTTGAAGCCTGCTGACTTGGGACCCTATCCTTGACCTCGTGGGGGAGCTGGCATTCGGTTCCTAACACCTTGGAAAGATCCCTTAAGCCTCTCCTATCATATCTCAACCTATCCTATCCTTGGGAGACCTCTAATCACCTATTGGGAGACTCATACTTCCTTGGGAGGATATGGAAAATGGCTTGGATGGAGAAGGGCTACAGCATTAAGCCTTCGTTGTAGTTCTATATCTCTAGAATGTATTTCCCTTTATTTACAGTAATACAAATGCTTTCCACCAATATTGTTAATGTGTGATGATATTGAGTAGTTTACCTACTTAACTGTTTACTTAGATCCCTTATTGTATAGATGCTCTTTACTCATTTCGTTTTGTTTGTGTCTTCTTGCAGCTTAGATCTGATGACCATTGGACGTGGAATAACAATCAAGAAAAGAGGATTGAGAAGTAAAAGGTAAGACATCTAGCACTTGATCCTTAAGTAGATCTAGGAAATCCATTTGTAGTCTGTTCTATTTGTTCTAGACTCGCATTGAGCTAGGGAGATCCAGCTCGTGTCCGCTCGAGTGGATTGTCCGTCAAACAAATCTAGTGACCATACTGGGGAACGTACATCTTGTTTAGTAGTTGTCCATCTGAGAGTCATTTTCAGTTGATTGCTTGACACAAGCCTTTTATTTGTCATTTGCTTTGTGAGTTGGTTTCACCATCCGATCTTCACATTGAAGACTCCGATCTACTTCCTCTGAGTTCATATTACTCATTTTCAAACCATTCCATGGTTCATTACTGGGAGATGTTATTCAGTTTTGAATTTAGACTCCGCCTGTCACACCTGGTTAGTGGAAACATAGCGACACCGTGTCACTTCTGGCCTCTGTTCTTTAGCTGTTAGTCACTCGTCACAGCCCTTTCATTGGTAAACTGCAACATCGTCACACTTCCTGTATAGGTAAACTACGACGTCGCACTATGTACAAGCACAGAGTGTGTCGATTTGTCAAAACTTGGCATACAGGCATCCCCTCTCCATTTATCAGTCCGAACTTTGGTTTGCTGTATGAACTCCCTCTATGTTGCAAGATCCAGCCAGAGATCCCATCTTTAATTCGTGTGTTGAGCGTTTGGTTTTGTTTGGATTGATTCTGGGTTCTGTCTTGGACAAGTCTGAAGACCGGTAGTGGTGGATACTCTTGTCTCCTCCACCCTCATCCGCTCACCCTTGCATTCCCTTCCTTCCATCCCCGATCTGGTCATTTCATTAGATCAGCCTCTAGACCTCATTTACATTTATTGTTTGAGCTTTGCTTGCTTGGTTTGCTTGCTACTGTCTGATTTTGAGTCTTGTGTGTCTTTCAGCTTAACCGAGTGCTTGTCTTTTCTTGATTTTTTTGAGTGTATTGAATGCTGCAAGTAGTGTTTTCTTTACAGTCATTTACATCTGAAAGCATAGTTGTTATCAAGCTAATCTTTTGATGCATCCATTGAAAAGTTAAAAGTGCTTCTTTCCCATTGTTTCTCAAGCATTTTTGAAGAAAATTGTTGCACATTGGAACGTTTTCATTTATGTTTTGGAAAAATTGAATGACTGTATGACCAATAGTGTTTTTCTTGAATTATGAATCACTCATCTTCTTGAAAGACTCAAAGATGCTTCAGTTTTTGCAAAATTAATTCCATGCTAAGGAAAGATAGATGCATTTTTAATTTTTATTGCTTTTAGGTCATTGGAAGTGAAATTGAAAATCTTGCATACTCCACCCTGGAATCCTCTCTTTTCATTACCTAGTATTGTGCTACTTTGAAAAGAAAAAGAAAAGGAAAATTGTTGTGATTTGTTTTTAGTAGTGTTGTGAATTTTTTGTGTTTCGCACAAAAAGGAAAAGAATGCTTTGACATCATTTTTCGCAAAATTGGTATTATGTTGCATTGCATTGCTTTGGTCAAAATTGTCGAAAAGAAAAAGAAAATTTCTCCTTCCCATAGGTAGCATTCATCAAAAGAAAAGCATTTTTTTGCATGTAGCTAGGACTTGCATTATGCTTCCGATTATGTACTCACCTCATGCATTCACTTAACCGTCCAGATAAATTTAGTTGTAGAACTAGGGTAAAATATTTAGAAACTTGTGTGTAAGTTAGAGACGTGTTCTGGCGTCGTTAAGCGTGGCAGCTGTCATTATTTGCCAGCACTACATCCCGAGGGTACTATAGTATTCCATGTACTTATCGGTATATCGAGCTCCTTCATGTACCCACCAAGTACCATAATCCATACTTGGCGTATATTGAAGGGTGTATCACATACTCGGTAGTATATCGGAAGGTCTCTTGCCAAACGGTTGTGCATTAGATAGCACCACTACATATTTGAGCTCCCACGTACCTTGCGTATATCGAGAGACACCACTAGGATTCCTGAAACCAACCGAGTTAACCATTTAGCCGTCTTGGCAAAGCAATACACCGAGAACAGCACTCGGGGAGATTAGCACGCACGTACTGTCCAGGTAATCGGGTATGCAGGAAAGGGTACGGTCCCAATCCTCCTTGTCACATTATATTGATGGACCCTGCAGTATATCGCGGTTTGCGAGGCCTTGATAATCCCGTGAGGTTCCAGACTTTGAATCCACTCTGTCACATAAGTCTGCTTTTTGCCTTAGTTTGAGTAGGTTTTTCTGGACTGTTTTTCTTTTGTGGCTTAGCCGTAGGAGAAACATTGTTTCAGCCATCCTGGCTGATTTTCTCGATGGTCTGGTGGATCTCCCTTGGAGAAGATCCTGTAAGATCTTAAACTTATCACCCAAATATCCCCTTAATCCAGAGGTTATTTCGAGGGTAAGAATGGATCAGCGTAACATGGTCGGGTCACATGAAGTGGAAAACCCCACTTTGAATGTTGGAAGAATTTTGTTTCCATATACTCCTCTAGATTCACCTACTTCTCATCCCCCACGGGATGAAGAAGCACAACTTCCCACTTCACAAGACCTGCCTCCCATTGCTTCGGGAGAGCCTAGGTCATTAGAATGGATAAACCAACCCCAGGACAACCCCACAGCCGTTGTTGGCCCATCGGTAGCCTACTGGACATCTTCTATCGGCCACCCAGTGGCTCATTTTTCCATCACATCCCCACCTAACTAGACTACTCCAGAACCCTCTAGACCTGTCTACAAACCCGACCCCACCGAAATATTCGGCTCTATTCATGATCGTCTAGAATGATTACATGTCAGGGGCAACGATCTTTGAAGACAAATTCTCGAGCAACGACCTGGGTATAGAGACCCCCCAGCTCATCCAATATCTTTTGGTTAACCTGAACCATCCCTCCACAATCTGACCATTAATGAGACTGGTCAACCCTCGCAAGAGTCCAGTCCTGCACACCAAATGAACCAACCTGTTGAAGGACAACAGTCCAACACACTTGCCACTACCACAGTTACTTTACCAGCTCCTTCCCCACCTTAAAATTCGAGGGGAGGATACTCCATTCCCCTGGATTACCCTATTGGTAATGATATTACTACGGTATCTAGCCAGCAACCAATGTTGGGTCAACCTTTACCGAATGGTCAGCCTATTGTGGTTGGGGGGCAACCCCCGTCTCTTAACCATAATACTACATTTGGAGTCCCTATCGGACCTACCATTATCAACTCACTACCTCCTGGACCTTCTACGACAGTACTATCCCATGCTAGAAGACCGTCCAATGTAATCCAACCTCCATCAATTCAAACATATCCAGGTTATCATAACCCCGCACCGGGTCAACCTAACCCTAGAATTGTACTTTACGGAGTACCATACCCTGGTAATCCTTACACTCTTTAGGGACAACAAAATGTTTTATAACATGGACCCCCACTCACAATCCCTCAAATCCCCCCACCTCCCATTGGTCCACCCCCACCCCACCTCCAAATGCAAGCGGCGAGCCCCCACATAACCCCAGAGGAAACAGACCCCTACCTTCTAGTGGAGGACCCCCTCATTTCGGTCATCATGGCCCACCCCCCCTGGGAGAGGTGGTGGAGGACCGCCACCACCACCTCCTTGCGGTGGCGGTGGTGGAGGACCATCTTATCCTGGCAGTGGTGGTGGCGGTCCACCACCCCACCATGGTGGAGGCGGCGGAGAAAACCCTTTCCCATCTGGTAGCAGTGGTAGTAGACCACCACCCCCTCTTGGCGGAGGCGGTGGAGGCCCATCCTATTCTAGTAGTAGTGGTGGACCACCCCTGCCCCCTGGTGGAGGTGGTGGAGGCCCACCTTACCCCAGCGGTGGTGGCGGACCACCCCCTTTCGGCGGTGGCCTGCCCCCTCCTACCGGTGGAGGCGGACCACCACCTTATGGTCATGGCCCACTTTATTATGGTAATGGAACACCCCACTACAGTGTCGTACCTCCTTCTAATCCGGGCGGCACATACCCCTATGGACAGTTTCCTCCCAGTACACCTTATGGTCATACTAATCCTTATATGCCTTATCTATATTATCAATACATGCAACCTAATCCACAGCTTCCCTTTTTGGCTACTTTGGACCTACCTGACCTCTCTCGTTTAACCAACGACCCCATTTACCATGGAGCTAACTAGCCATCCATTCCGATGAAACTTCCGTCTGATATCCCAAAATTTGATGGCAAGCCGGGTGAAGATCCTAAAAACCACGTGATGACATACCATTTATGGTGTTCATCCAACTCCTTAATAGACAACTCGATTCGTCTTAGATTGTTTTAAAGGACCCTCACTGGTTCGGCTGCCAAGTGGTACATCGAGTTACCACCCCACTCTTTCCCTGATTTCGGATCTCTTGCCATGAATTTTTTTACTCACTTCTAGCTGCCTATACGGTATTAAACTGGTACTGAGATTTTAACTTCGCTCCGTCAGAATATCGCCACTCACATCTTGGATCACATCCACGAGTAGCGAAGGAGACGTCGTCTCATTAAATCTCCCATTCCATATCAACTCCTAGCAGACTGCTTTATGAAGTCTCTCATCCCTACCATAGCATGAGATGTTGCCATGAGGGGTGTTATCACTGAAGAACAGGCCATCGCTAGTGCCCATGTGCTAGACTTAATTTATACTTAATCCGGCACATTGTTTGATATTTTTCTTGATGCACCTCACGACGCTAATGATCCTACGAAACCACCCAAGGGACCCCAAGTCGATGGCATCATTGGATCCTTTCACACCCAGCCTTCTCATCAACCTGTTGGTTCTGCAAACCTCCAAGGTTCATCCCCATTACCAACGCAGGATGGTCTCAGCACTACCAAATCATCCACCCCTACTGCTACTGAAGAGGTGAATTCTATTTCATCAGCTTCGCCTCAGAAGAACAACGGTAAGAAGAAGAACAGAGGGAAACCCAAGAAACCTTTCACCCAGCAAGAACAAAAGAGCACCTTTGATGATACCAAGTAGAAAAGGAAGTTAAAATTTCCTTGTCTACTATGTGGTGATGATCATTTTTTTAAGGAATGCCCCTATAGAGACGAAGTTCAAAAATTTATTAAAGGAAAATCCACACCTGTAATTCTCAACAATCCTTTCCCTGCTCAAAATTAGCAGTCGATCGCTCACACTTCTTCTCCCTAGGAAGAAGCATCCAACACCACACACGTTATCATGGTAAGTAATGAGACTGTCAACTTGACTACTCATTCTCATTTGTACGACACCATTCCAGCTAAAGAACCCAGTGGAAGTAATACTGAAAAAGCTTCCACCTCGATACCCAATGTCAATATACTGGCTATGCCTCTCACCATTGAGAATCCATCTTTTGAGTCAGTGTTGCGTCCACCCAAGAGCACGATTAGAAAATCGATTTTCAATCCTAATGCTTGAGCTGCCCAAAACTACAATATTGTAGAAGACCTGGCACAAGATCCTTGAGCTATGTCAATGCTCGAAGTCTTGCAAGACTGTCCAAATCAGTGCAATACTCTCCTCATTGCTATCGGTGCCATTGACCTGGATCTATCCAACACCATTACATTCCAGCTAGAACACTTCAAACTGAGGCTCTCCCATCAATTGGCATTCCAAGTTGCCACAAATATTGCTGGGAAGATTATCCATCGTACCCTCTTAGACGAAGGAGCCTCCACGTCTGTCATGTTGATCACATGTTGGAGGGCCATAGGTTCTTCCGAGTTGAATCGTTCTCCTACTCCTTTGAGAGCCTTTGACGGCCGTGGCTTTCAACCTCATGGGATGTTACAAGCTCTACCAGTAGAACTGGGGGGAAATACCGTAACCCTTAACGTGGAAGTGGTCGCTGCCTCGTTAGATTATAACATTCTGCTTGGTTGTAATTGGTTTTATGCCATGCACGCGGTTGCGTCATCTATCTTCTGCATAGTACAATTCCCCCATCAAGGGCGAATTGTCACAGTCGACCAACTGGATTTCTGCACTCCTGACACCACTTCTCATTCAGGCGATCATGTTCCTTCCATTGGACAGTCTTCACAAAAATATGAGAGTGTGGGGGTTGGCCTCCTTAAGGATTCATCCCTTATGGGCATTTTTCCTATCTCGGATCCCCCAAATCATGTCGCTACGATCGACATGATCTCTTCACAGTTATCCTCTACCTCCACCTCTACTGATTCGTGGCTTGTACCTGATGAAGCCACCACACACTTGATTGGAGACCGCATGCCTCTGTCACCCGCTGAACTTATGTGCGAGGCTATCCAGTCAGCCCCGGAGGATCACTTATGTATGACCTCCACACCTAGTTCTCTACAACGGACCTCCTCTGACCCCTTTTTACGGACTTTTCATTCCGACGAGTCCATCGTGGAAATCATGAGTGCGGATGATCCTCCGTGGGAAGATCTGCACCATCATTCGTCTTCCCTTCCCATTTTGGCTACTGTATAGAAAGACATCCGCACCATTTTTACACTAGATGATGTTTATGGATCTCCATCTTTGATACTCGCGTGTCAAACCAATTTTGAAGGCAACTTAGCCAACATCGAGCCTACTACTTTGATCGATATCTCGATTGAACCTGGTGTAGTGGAACACATTCAGTTAGGCCAGAAGTGTTCCCCTGAAGAAATCATCTTCACTATGGCCTTGTTCAAATGATTTCGAGACGTATTCACTTAGAATTACGAGGAGATGCCTAGGATAGAACCCTCCATTGTTTTGCACAAGATCAAAACCTATCCCGACATCAAGCCTGTTCGCCAAAAGTTGCGACCGGTACACCCCCGGAAGACTACGGCAATCAAGGCAGAGATTGAAAAGCTCTTGAAGGTTGGTTTCATTTACCCTGTCCCGTTGACAGAATGGGTCTCAAATGTCATTCCTGTGAACAAAAAGCAGGGTACCATCCGTATCTACATCGATTATCGGGATCTTAACAAAGCTTGTCCTAAGGACAACTACCTGACTCCCTTCATCGACCAGATCATCGACAATTGTGCCGAAAGTGTCATCTTTTCATTTATGGATGGTTTTTCCGATTACAACCAAATTGAGATCCATGTGGCCGATCAACATAAGACGTCTTTCATCTTCCCTTGGGGGACATTTGCATACTGCAAACTCCCTTTTGGCCTTAAAAACGTTGGCACCACTTTCCTGCGGGCCATGTCGTATGCTTTCCACGATGTGAAGGACTTTGTGGACGATCTCCCTGCCCATTCGAAGCAGCGTGAGTTCCACTTTGATCATCTGACGGTCGTTTTTCTCAGATGTAGGCCGTATAACATCTGCCTGAATCCTCACAAAAGTATTTTTTGTGTCAAGTCCAGATGCCTCCTTGGATTTATCGTCTCCAAAGACGGGATCCATATTGATCCCTCAAAGGTGGAAGCCATTGTCACTCTTCCGCCTCCTACTAATATCACGGAACTTCAAAGCCTGCAAGGCAGTGTAACTTACTTACGGCGATTCGTTTGTAATTTCGCACAAAAAATGCAGGGCTACATGAGATTAATTAAAAGGGACGTCCCATTCATTTAGGATGACCAGGCTCAGCAATCTTTTGATAGTCTGAAGCATGCCATCACTCATGCCCCTGTGATCCAACCACCGAATTACTATCGAGATTACATCCTATATCTCACTACTTCCAACACCACTATCGCCATGGTTTTGGTTCAGGAATACCAAAACACCTAGGAACATGTGATCTATTATGCCAGTAAAGGTCTCATTTATGCTAAAAATAGCTATTCACATATTGAGAAACTTGCCGTCGCAGTAGTCATTGTTCTGCAGAAGTTCCGACATTATATTCTTCTCTGCACCACTACCATCATTGCCGATTCAAACCCCATGTACCACCTTCTGACATGTCAAGTGCTTGGGGGAAATTATTCACGTTGGATCATGATACTGCAAGAATTCGATCTTCTTTTCAAAAAAGCTAAGTCTAAGAAGTCTTTGGTGTTTGCCGAGCTTATTTGCAACCTCCCCTGTATCGATATAGAAATTGAGCCCGATGACTCCTTTCCAGATGAGTCATTGTTTCTTATCAGTATGTCTAACCCATGGTATGGAGATATCACATTGTATCTTCAAACCCAACGTTTCAACCCTGATCTGTCTAGTGACGATCGTCATCGTATACGTCACCACGCAAAATATTACCTGATAATTAGAGATACTTTGTACCGCCGTGGCGTCAATTCAATTCTTAGACATTGTCTAACTCACGATGAGGCTGAACACATTCTAAATGACTATCATGCTGGGGCATGTGGCGGTCACCTCTCTGGGATGGCTACATCCCAAAATATTTTTCGCGCAGGATATTATTGGCCTACTATATTTAAAGATTGTATTGAGGCTGTGAAGAAATGTCCTCCATGTCAACATTTTCACACAAAGAAGCGCACCCATCCCGCCCCGTTACACCCAGTTATTGCCGTGGGCCCCTTTGCAAAATGGGGCATCGATTTTATGCATTGTAATACTACCTCGACTGGGGGGCATAGTTACATCATCGTAGTTGTGTATTATTTCACAAAATGGGCCGAGGAAATGCCTACATACCAAAACGACGACAAAACCGCTGCACTCTTTATGTTCAATCATGTGATAGCACATTTTGGAGTTCCTCAAGCGATAGTCACTGATCATGGTTCTCACTTTCAGAACCATATGGTTGATGACCTGAGCGATAGATTGAGTTTTCACCATGAAAACTCAACACCCTACTACTCACAATCCAATGGACAGGTCGAGGCCATTAACAAGGTCTTGAAAACTATGGTCCAAAGGATGGTGGGTATGCATAAGTCCAACTGGAATAATATGCTCTTTTCAGCATTATGGGCCTACAGAAATTCTGTAAAAACCGCCACATGTTTTACTCCTTTCCAATTGGTGTATGGATTGGAGGCTGTCCTCCTCATAGTGTGCGAAATCACGTCTCTACAACTTGCTGTCGAACTTCTTCCTAACACTACTGCCGAGGAAGAACGTTTCCTGTACTTAGCTAAACTTGACGAGTCCCGCCGAGATGCCGCTCTTGCTAACGAAGCACATAAGAAATGCATCAAAGCTCAGTACGACAAGTCAGTGCAACCTCATATCTTCAACGAGGGTGACCTGGTCCTCACATACGACCAAAAACATGACAAGCTGGGGGCAGGAAAGTTCGAGTCCATGTGGCATGGACCTTACATTGTCAAACATGTTTTGGAAAAGGGAGCTTACGAGCTTGAAGATTATGACGAAATATCTTTGGGTGAACCCCGTAATGGGATTTACCTGAAGATGTACTATGCCTGATTCTGTCATGCATAGAATTTTTGTATATACTGTACATGGCGTGTGTGTTTTTTGTGTGGTGTGACGCACTTATTATTTAGTGTCTCTCGATCTTGTTTCCGCTTCTTATATCATGTTTTGTCTGCGTGTGCAGATGGCAACATGCTATGGATTCACAAACGGTGCCAACCGGCATACCCGTAACCTTTCCTCGACAGCCTGGGTATTGTATTCCCCAACATGCGAGCTCATCATCTTAGGAGGAAGTTTCCTTGGATTTGCAACCAATAATGCCGCAGAGTATCTGAAAGTAATTGTAACCTTAACTGATGCTACTTCCTTGGGTATGGACCACATGGATTCTCAATTAGTGGTCTCCCATCTTAACCAGATCTATGCTATCCGCGATCCCACCCTACTCCATCTCTTTAGGTGAGTATGTCTCCTGGAAAGGTCATTTGAATCCATTCAATACCTGCACATTCCACGAGAGTTAAACACAGTTGTTGACTCGATGGCCAACTTCATTCTAGATTGGTACATCACACACACATGATACTCATAACATGTAAAAGCATTCACAACATGTAAATAATGCACTGTATAGAAGCAAGCATATAAACAAGATCACATCATCATTTTTTGAAACACATAATGTATAAATCATCGGATTGTATATATATATATAATCTCAAAAAGGTAGTGCTGATACAAAAGTCTGAAGCATGCTGGCTTTCAGTAAGTCTCTACAAAATCTCAAGCCTCGCAGCTTTCAGTAGTACAAAATCTGAAGCCTCTAAGCTCTCAGTACACACACAATAACAACATGTGGCCTATCATTTGGCCCATACAACCCTAGGTGGTCTAATAGCCCTAGCCTACTGAGACTAGAAGCAATCCACTACTCTCGCAACCCTGCGAAGCAATGCATTGAAGCGCGTAGTCGCTCCAACTGTGTGTACCTGCATGGGCCGTGGCACCTCATCTACCATCGGCTCGGGAATGTCTAGTGTCAAACCACTCAGGTTGGAATAGACTCTGTCCATCTCCGCGATGGAAGCATGCACAGCTAGACCCACGATCGCTCCCTCTCCTCTCTGTCTCCTAGCCAGAAGAGAGGTACCCACTGGTCATATAGGCCCCACATCTGCACACACATGTTGTTCACCTGTCAGCACTATATCAACAAAAATCATAAATGCACAAAACTCAAAAAATACAAGGATCATTTTTTCTTACCGAGGTCTCCCCATGCTGCTCCCTCTGGCAGCGGCAAGTCTGGATCATTTGTGAAGTCGGTGCCACTATATGGAAAATCCTCCACCATCAGTAACTGGCCCTCCAGCCAAGCGAAGAACTCACGAGGGAATCTGATGATAGGACCCCCACCATGTCGACTCATCACATCGGTCCACCTAGCCATGTGTGGATCCTTGAGGTCCCTATCCTCCAGTGGTACCTGAGGATGCAAATGGGGAACCCGTTCCAGCAAGAACGAGATCACTATAGATCCATAGCCAAACTGTTTGAGCTCTCCCCATCGACACTTTGTCAGCTGAGCTTGCATGTTTGCGAGGACTCCCTCGCACCAGTTGAAGATCTTCGGAGACAAATAGTCCTCCGCATAAAGCATCTATGCCATGGTGGCTAAGTGAGGAGCTTGAATCCCTTCCATCCTCGTAATGGTGAATAGTATGGCACGTAATGGATGCGCCTGTACATCTTTGATACAAATCTCTCCACTAGATGCATAGGTGTTGGGACCACAATGCTGGTGGATCAAGTCCTCCACATTACGATCACTCCCACGTGACCCAGTGAGTACCACATTGTCCCCCCTTCGAGACAAACTAGTCAGAAAGTAGATGTCCTCAACATCTATGGTAAGCTCGTGCTCACCAATCACGAATTACTGCTGAGCTGCATCCCAGCATTGGAGCATATGGTTCAGTAGTGGGATTTGGGATCTCATCCCCTGAATGTTGAAGAACTTGAGGATCCCATAGTTCCTCAATGCTTCCACACAATGTGGATCGTTTGCGGCTTGTTCATCATTGAGTTCATGTTCCCTTTCCCGCCATTCCAAAACCATTGTGATGCTTGGAACCTGTCAACAGGAGGTTTTTAACATTATTAGAACTTGCTTCAACCTCTGTGGGTCTTTCTTTTGATTTTGGCTTGAGTTTGGGGATGGACGTCGCCGTCGTCGCACCCCGCTTTTGCACGCAGAGCGACGTCGTCGCAGTCCAGTTATATGACCTTTGCAATGACTCGGTCTTGTCGCAGCACCCAAAAGTACAAACTGCGACAAGTCAAGGGCGTAATGGCCCTTCCCAAATCAAGCCAAAACCCAAAAAATTGACTAGAATTCAAAATTGTAAACCACTACAAACATGCTGGATGAAGTTTATGCTTACCTGTTCCTTACGGCAGGTGAAATGGCTTATCGTAGCTCCCAGAATCGACAAGTGAAAATCTAGCTCCAAATGGAACTACTCCTCCCAAATTTGGCAAATAAAACAATGGTGACTATATTTGGTTTTTGTTTCTATTTATAAACAAAATGGAATATTCCTTTTTCAAATATTTGATGTCGTTATATCATTTGCTATACTTTGGATCAGTTTTATTATATTTGAACGTTCGGTTGACTATTTGACCTAGTTTCCGAGCATGCAGGAGTTGCCAAGTGCCTTTCTACGCCATTTTCATATTGGAACGGTCACCTCAGGTATGAACACCCCTTATGGTTTTTGTCGTTTATTCTTTTTCATAGATTGCAATTAATGAGCTTACTCTTCCTTTGTTCTCGTGCTCTCGAAACTATGAGAATAAGTACCGAGTTATGATTTATCGCTTTTATGGGCTCGTTAAACTCCTACAGAAAAGGAACCCCCTGGAGTCTATCTTTAAGCTCTTTTTAAGCTCTCGAAATACGAAAATATTGCCAAGCAAACTTGTCGCGTTCATGCTTGTAAAAGAATTTGAATGGTCGTCCTCCCGGTGATAGTTTACCCCTTTTTCAGACCAGGGGGTGCTAGTTACGAAAAAGGTATACTCCAGCCAATCATGACTGGAAGAGTCCTCTCCTGTGTTGTTTTACCCTTTTTCGGGAAATGAGGCTAACTTTACGAAAAAGGACCGTTGGAGTCTTCTTTAGTTCTTTTCAGACTCTCTAAACATGAAATGACGACCGAGTTTACCTTCTATGGACTCGTTAAATTCTTATATTGAAGGGCCCACCATGGGACGAACCCCTCCTATCCCAGGTTCGAAAAATATTTGGGATTGGACTCATCTATGAGATGAGCTTATACCGAGCATCTGGTTACCCTAATCAAGCTCGTAAAAAACACATGAGGCACTCATCATTCATGATGGGGAAAAAGGAAAGCTTTTGTGTCACACACTTTGTTAGTGGCAGTACATAGTCATTCTTGAACATGGCACTCATTTGCATTTGCATACAAGTACTTGGACCATCTATTTGTCCTCGAGTTCTGCTTACTTCCTAAGTCTTATTACTCCTTTGAGTCATTCAAAGAAATCTTCTTTCGTCAGTCGCATTGAAAATTTGTGTCATACTCATCATGTCAATACTGCCAAGTCATGGCATGCCCATGTTCAAGAATACATTTGTCATCTGCAGTCAGTATACCCATCACCATGTCGGTCTACTCTGAGTCAGTCTTGCATATTACTGTACCATCCGATCTACTATACACATCTTCTGTCGTGTTTCGTGTCGTTTGATGGGGGATTCATCATGGCCATCCTTCAACGGATTCATCCTTGTCGACTTCAACTCATTATCCGAGGAATGAATATAGAAACCAATCAAGTACCTTGGCCCTGCATGCCTCAATGGCAGGTTACCTCGCTTTCAACTTGAGTTTACATTATTGACTCTTGATTGAAATATTTCATCTTGCATTCGACTTCAACTCATTTATTTACGCTTGATGATATGTACTATGATACCTTGGGAATCATCAACATCAATGGTGATCTCCCTCGCGATTGTTAACGGTTTACATCAATGACTGGTAATCAAGTGGTTTCTACCATGTTCGACATCAAGACATTTGTAATCACATGGATAAATTCATACCATTGTGGGTTCAGCTTGAAGACCCTGGGGAGTCATGTTTTACCCAGGCTGCGATGGAGTTTGTATTGAGTCATATTGCACAGATCCACATTTGTATTGGTCATGGCTATGTTATCATCTCATCATGGATCTACGCTTGTGTCTAGTAGCCATGATTGTGTTCAGTCATTCGTTACTACCGTGGATCTGCATTGTATTGGTCGGCAGCCATGTTGTACATCATATGCGATTGTCAGTTCAGAGTCAGTTGTATTGCAGCAGTGCCTTCATCTGACAAGTCCATTGCCATTCCTTCTATGAAAACATTTCACCTGTCCAATCTTTAAACAACTTCATGCTTTGGGGAGCATTCTGCTACATCTAAAATCTCCTCATCATCAGATTCAGTGTATACATCCCTGAAGTTACCCTGATTAAGTGATTGCCCTAGAAGTATTTGTACTCATTTGTACTAGGTTTTGAGAGGTTGTCGCAGGCTGCACTCAAGCAACCTGCGACGTCACATCTTGCCCCATTATAGGGTGCGACGAAATCAGTTAGATGGAAAAAATAGCTTCTTCGAGTCCCTTCTTGAAGCCTATTGACTTGGGTCCCTATCCTTCACCTCTTGGGGGAGCTGGTATTCGGTTCCTAACACCTTGGAAAGATCCCTTAAGCCTCTCCTATCATATCTCAACCTATCCTATCCATATCCTATCCACTTAGTCCTATTTAAATGAATCTCACTCCCATTCCAAGGGGAGGAAGTCTATAGTATCTACATGCTGGTGAAATCATCCTTGGGAGACCTCTAATCACCTATTGGGAGACTCATACTTCCTTGGGAGGATATGGCAAATGGCTTGGATGGAGAAGGGCTGCAGTGTTAAGCATTCGTTGTAGTTCTATATCTCTACTATGTATTTCCCTCTATTTACAGTAATACAAATGCTTTCCACCAATATTGTTAATGTGTGATGATATTGAGTAGTTTACCTGCTTAACTGTTTACTTAGATCCCTTATTGTATAGATGCTCTTTACTCGTTTCGTGTTGTTTATGTCTTGACAGGTCTTGCAGCTTAGATCTGATGACCGTTGGATGTGGAATAACATTCAAGAAAAGAGGATTGCGAAGTAAAAGGTAAGACATCTAGCACTTGATCCTTAAGTAGATCTAGGAAATCCATTTGTAGTCTATTCTATTTGTTCTAGACTCGCATTGAGCTAGGGAGATCCAGCTCGCGTCCACTCGATTGGATTTTCCGTCAAACACCCTACCTGAAGAAAAACTGTGACGATGTTTCACCTTGCTTGAAGACAAACTGCGACAGTGTTGCACCTTGGCTGAGGACAACCTGCGATGACCGTCGCAAGCTTGTTAGAAGGAAAATTGCAACGGAAATCCTTAGACTTATAGGATTTTGTCCGTCGCACCCCATCAATGCACTATGTCAGTTAGTAGACTGCGACATTGCACCTCATCAACGTACTGTGTCATATATTAGACTGCGATGATCAGTTTAACAACTATCATACTCCATGGCAAGCATGAACATGAAGCCAATCTCAAGTCCAATGCTGAACGACAAGAATTATGAATTCTGAAAGCTGTGCCGACCAGTTTAAGAGTTGTCATAATCCATGGCAAGTACGAGAACTATTCAGATCCAGTCTTGAAGAGAAGGTATTGCTAACACTGAGCCAAAATATTGGACAACATTCCAGCCATTGATTGAATAAGATCGAGTCTTGCAGAGATAGATCCAAGAAAAACCTGTGTAGAAAAAGGTGGAGAATATCTACAGTTTCTATCCAGTTTCCAAGGATATGCAATCTGAAGGATCACTAATACCGACAAAGAAACGACCAAGAAGATCGAATCTTGAAGATGGTGCTAGAAGAGCTACTAGAAGAAGAAGAAGAGGTAAGAAATCTGTTAACTTCAATAGGTTCATGGCAAACCTTTGATGGAGACAATTATGCATTATGGTCATTAAAAATTAGGGATCTGTAAAGGTCACAAGATCTGTGGAATTTTGTAGCTGAGAATGATCCTATAGATCTAGCTGTATTTGAGAATTTGAGAGAGTATCAAAAGGAAAGAATGCAAGTTGTTTCCTTAAGTATCATACAAAATGGTATAGATTATTCCATCTTTCATAACATTCATATGCTTCTACTCCCAAAGAATCTTGGGATATATTGAAAGCAGAGTTTACTGAAGAGGAACCTGAAATGGAAGAAGATAAAGTAGAGTCCAATGAAGGGGAACCTGATGTAGAAGAAGATGAAGCAGAGTTATCTAAAGAGGAACCTGAAGAAGATGAAGTAGAGTTCAGTGAAGAGGAACCAATTGACTTTGAAAGCCAAACAAAGCACAAAGAATCCCACAATGAAGTGGAACACAGCCAAGAAAACTGTGTTTATGATGTAGCCAATGATCAAGTAAGCTCAACAAAGCTTGTTGATCTAGCTGTGTTTGTTGATGACAGTGAAAACAAACATGTCAATGTAGAAGTCCCTAGTGACATGAGTGATAGTCTCTCAGAAAAAGAGACAGTTGATAGTAGCATAGAACTTGCACTAGCAGAGAGTTCATCAAAGAACCAGAAAACTAGAAGTTTGAGAGAGCTATATGAGCAGACTCTCATTATTGATGAGCAGTATGAGTATGCTCTGTTTCCTTGTCAGCCCACAGTTTTTGAGGAAGCAGTGAAGGATGCACATTGAGTACAAGCTACAATAGTTAATGAGAATGATGATGTAGCTGCCTTTGAAACAAGAGAAGATGAAGAAGTTTTTGCTCTCCAAGAAGAGCTGAAATATATGAATCTTTTTTTCTGACAAAATTTTGAGTGTGCAGGTAAAATGGACAGCAACATACAATATGTTGAAACAGAAGAAGAAGAAGAAGAAGACTTGCACTATGTTCCAAGACCAATGAAAAGCAATAACACTGTTTATTGTGCAGAAGACAAAGAAGATGCTGAAGAACACCTACTTAGCATCAAGTTCAAGAAGACAAAGAAGAAGTAGTCCAAGTACACATCAAGGAAGAAAGTAAAGCTTAAGTTTATTTGAATGAAATGTATGCCTAGCTGAGACATAGACCAACAGGCACAACACTTAGACATTGGTAGTGCTAACCACACCATCCCACTTGAGATTAAGGGGATGTGTTAAGATTTGTACTCTCAATAGTCCTAAGTTGGTTAGTTAGTTGAGTCAATGGTTCTAAGTTAGTTGAGTTAGTTGTTGACTAGGTCATTAGTCGACCTATGGTATACACTGGCCTATAGTATTAGCCAGTGGTTTTGGTGTTATGTGAAACTATATATATATGTGTTCAATATTGAAAAGGCAATAAATATGCCCTTTGTATTTCCGCTCTTTATGTTCTGTGTATTACAAAGACCATAATGACCAACATCTCAGATATGGACCAAAGACCATAATATGACAAACATCTCGACTAAGACCTGTTTGAAGCTCTCGGTTGAGATTCGGCGATACTTAGATTCCACGGCCTACATTCCTCACCTACGTGTTTAACCTACGACCACAGCTTGTCGCCATGAACTGCCGCAATCTGAATGACTATGAGATCGATACTGTGATTTACAATAGTTTTTATTTTCTAAAGAAGTGGTATAATTGCTTGGGTATTTGGTGTGCATGGGTCAAATACCAATAACTATTTTCATGTTGAAGGACAAAAATGTGGAAACTTTATAATGGATCAACCATCAACCAAAGTCCATGCTATTGTTGCTAGTGGTTCTTCCCTTGGATACCTTTTGGGTGCTCCACCGGTAAATGAAAGGGACGGGTGATTGGAACTTTGAAGTTATAACTGTTTCTTGTTTATGCAAATTTTAGTTTAGATGATTTTTATGAAAGGAAGCTTTTCTTAGGAAAATCTCCTTTAATAAGCATTTCGCGTTTTGTCTTTCACAACTTACTAAGTTGGCATTTTGTCATTTTCGATTAAATGTTTGTTATTGGTTTGGTTGTTGTGAAAGGAAGTGAATTTATGTAAAATATAATGACGGACCTAAACTTTTAATGAAATAAAATTTGGTTTGTACTAGACTATAAATTGTGCAGAGACTAGACCTGAACATTGCATGCATAGAAATTGTATTGAATTCACTATGCCTAATATTATACAGTGTAGATTGCATTCTAGATCTTTGCAAAGAGTGTTATATTGTAGATTGATTGTATTATCAGCTTGTTGAAGATGCATTCTCTGAGAGGACACGGAAGGAGGACTGTCAAAACTAGGATGGGTAATGAGAAACTTGGCCTTAGCTGTGTCCATTGCAGAAGACATGAACATGAGGCGAAGACATGCAAAATTTCATGGGAGAAAATCTCAGATAAAAAGAAGAAGAAAACAGAAGAAGGTGGAGCTTTTAAACCATTTAAAGCTTATGAATCTACTCATTCTATTGTTTCACACTATAATCTTGGCATAAATGAAGTCTTGTTCAATACTTCAATTGTATCTTGGTGTAGAAAAAGAATATTTTGAAGAGTTGAATGACAATACAGATAGTGTAGTATATTTTGCAGATAAGTCAAGCCTAAAAACCTAGCGGAATCAACGAGGTAATCATAAAATTAGAGGTGTAGACACAGTGTGTGCAGGATCAGAACCTAATCTATCATATTCTAATAACTAATGTCCACAAACACACCTTAAATGCAATAATTGAAAGCCAGTAAAAATAAACCCAATTTAAGTGAAAGCAAACTAACACCTTGGGATGATGCTTAGCACTTGATCGCAAGATCATGTCTCTCAATCTTGATCCTATCTTTAGTGGCTTCTTCCGATAGTGGTTGACTAAGTAACAGGAAAACTAAATAAAACTGTGAAAGGAAAGAAAAGGCAATCTACAGAATGCAAACTAGATTAAACGTGTAATTAAAGCAACCTAAAAAGTATATGTATACTCAGTATATGTAGCTACAGGAAAATATTGAACAGACGGAATGCTCTAAATATGCAATGTTATCTTTATATGGCTAGAAAGTTATAATATCGAATCCCATTCAAGGAAACTAATTTAAATGCAACGTGAAATCGTTGAATTGACTGAATATATGCAAAGTAAAGACTAACAATGTATTGTGCAATGCATTAAAATTTGTGCTAATATGTACGATGGTAAAGCTGAAACTAAACACAAGTATTCAAAATGCAATCGTGAACAAGTTAATAACAGAGAGACGCTACTTAAAATATACATAAGAACTGAAAGATGCATATAGGAAAGGAGAAGCTTCACGATCCCAATCGGTGGGCCTTGTCCGACCGAGAAGTGAGCTTAAAAACTACTCAGAACAGAGATTGAATAGAATCACGTATTTTAATACAAAATTTCCATTAATGTGTAGGAATGAAGATTACAGCTTCATATGATCAGTTTAATACAACAATGTGCTGAATTTCAACAACATGATGTTCATTCCTTCTTCATCCCTGCCCTCCTTCAAGTCTATTTTCCAGTTTATATAAATGTATACATCATCTTTTGAAGACGTGACGTATCAAGCCAAGATGAGGAAGAATCCATGCTGGAGGCATGTGCCATAGAACCTGTATGCACGATTTTCATTGGCAAGCCTTGAACCATGCGAACCAATTCATGTTTACTTACAAAGGTCTGAATGTGCACCACGAGCTTCATCTCATATGCATAGTGATAATGTCTTATTAGAAATACATATGCCCATAAGGATGCAAACGTCAGTCACTTGTGGACTGCAATACTGGAATGAGTCCAAGAAGCGGTGCAAGAAAGCAGTAATTGGTACAAAATTATTATTACTAGAATTAGTACAGGAACATGTTGCTGGGCCATTAAAACACATTGTGAAACCTTCATCTATAAACCATGATAAAAACATCTTTAATCATTATTAAGACAAGAAAACCTTAATTTTTAACCACAAGGTAGAAGGGATGGTAAGTTACGGAATAATGGCTATAGAATGGATTAAAAGTGGAGGAATATGGATTGTGAATAGAGATTTTATATACTAGAGAACATGGCAAATATGAAAGGAACAATTAAAGCTATTTTGCATTCATAAAGAAATAATTGAAGAAGGGATTTTAGATGATAGACTTGGAACATCTTCATTACTACTTGAGAATTGAAGTGATTCAAAAACCCAAATACATAATTGTGAAATGATGCAAAGATTGTGGAATTGTGGAAGTTGTAGAAATTATGAAATAAATTGTGTAAATATGAAATAAATTGTGTATATAGTGGTGGAAGCTGTAGCATGTTGCAGAATGCTATGAAAGTTATGGGACAGCTGTATAAACTCTAGAATGGATGACCACTGCCAAAGCTGAGAATCCTATGGATGCAAATATATGATTAAGAGATTTGTAACGCCTCTTGTGTTACAAATCTACTCGTCATGAGTTAAACAAGCAATGGTTTCCCTCATATGGAAATAATTGGTTTGAGATAACATCTTGTAGAATCCTATTGGCAGTTAATCCATAAAAGCCTTATATTTATCATACAATCTCCTTGAAGATCAGGATGATTTGAACCATCGTGAACTATTTGTCTTTAAATCCCAATTAAAGTATAAATAAAATCATGGAGGTTGTCAAGTTGTTAGAAAAGGAAGAGCGCAGGTTGCAACTCTATTTTCAAGTTTCTTAATATAAGATAGTTTCATTCTTCAATTTTTTATGTTTATGTGAGCGCTTCGCAGCCTTAATTGTGATCTTTTGCAGTGTCTATTCGAAGGAGGAGGGGACCTTCATGAGGACAGGTATTTTGCGTGTGCATATATTAGTAAATGTGTTGATTATTTAAGTGTTGGTCTATGTTTGATTCATATTTGTATTATTTGCATACAGTTGTTGAGCATTAGCGAATCTATATCTTTGTTGTGCAATTCGTTATTAGTAATTCATGGTAGAAATATTTACTTTGTTTTATGTATTTCTTAGGTTAAAATTGAAATTATTAAATTCATGCTTTAGAGGAGGCTTTGTAATCTGCGTGAATTTTGTGCAAAAACTTTGAAATAAAAAATCTCACCAAAGTTTGACATTTAATGATTGGTAGATTAAATGTTTTTAAACAAACAATTAATTGACCTAATGACTAATAAATAGGTTAATGATGATTTTAGTATAGACATGAATTCCCTAATGCCCCAACAAAACATATAGACATATATATAAATGATATAAATATTATGGGGAGTTAAGAATACGTTGCAACATTGGAAAATTTTCTTCAAAGGGATAGGTCTAGTTCCAAGACACCTCTAAAGTATCCTTAACATAATTCTATGATAATTTGTAAGTACACTTTTTAGATTATGGTGAAATAGTTGTTGGCTACAAGTTTTGAATCCACTCCAATAATTTTATCTTATAGGGCCAATGAAATCCTTTTGGCATAATTTGGAGAATTTGAATGAACCTAGTCTAGAAGTAATTTAAGCATTTGAACCAATCATATAAACCATTATTTGTTCTTTGAATATTAATAATAAGAGAATTCGGAAGATGATGCCTCTTCCCAATGATTCGAGATAACTCCTCTTCCCAATGATTCGAGATAACTCGTTAAAAGAAAGCTCCATTCGAATCATGATGAATAAGCTTATAAGACTATTATAATCCATGGCCTTAATGTTTCAAAACAAGTTTGCTCAGTCCTTGTTGGAAGCAGATTAATTACTACACTGCTTAAACTGATGGCCGCTAAAATTTCTAAAAGGAAACACCGCCCATATTTGTAACTGAGCAAGTTTTGAAAAGCCTCCACCGCCACATGGCCTTACCCATTTAAATGTTTGAAGAGGTCATCACCTCTCACCTCCTTGGCTCAGATTATTAAAACTATGAAGAGCCATTGTCATTAATATATATTGATGTTGCAGAACATGAAGAATCGTGCTAGAAATCGCATTCATCCATTACAGTTCTGAAGGGCCAACGTAGTCTTCATTTTTCAGTGTGTAGAATTTCAATGTAATAGAGCATTTATTTCTGGAGATACAATTTTGTAATGAAGGGTCAATTAGCAGTTAATGACCGACTATGATGAAGCACTATAAATACTTATGATTGTAATTGTGATTTACATAGACAAAGTTGAATATGATTATCAGTTGAAGCTAAAACTCAAAATTTTTACTGTGTACTCTATTATTTGAGTTTGAAAACTCATATTCATTTTGAAGTTATTTTTGCTATAGCAAGTGAAGAGATTAGATTTATTTTATGAGTTAAATGTGTTTAATTATTGAAATAGAGTATTAGTCAAGTTTATGAATGCAGGGGTCATCAAAACATAGCTGAAACAATCAACTGCAACTGAGCTGCAACTGTCCTATAGATTACTCTTAGCTAAACAGTCAATTGCAACACAGTTGCAACAGTCCTGTAGGTTAAATTTTTGAGTTTGGAAATCCGTGTGTGTTGTTGAAAGTAAGATAAACACTCCCCTTCCTTCCCATAATCCTCACCAAAACTCTTTCCTTCAACTCGCATATCCAAAAAAGACAACAGCTCTAAAAAATTTGATCATTGAAATTGATTTCCAAGTGATCTGTCTTATTAATCCGAGATGCATTTTATATAACAAGTTGTATAAATACTGAGAAACACCTTAAAAATACATCAGATCTCATGGAAGATGATCCCAACCACATAAGGGCCCTCGCACGAAGTTGATGGACCTTTTAGATGCAATTGGGTAAATGCAAAACGCGCGAGAATTGTGTAAATCCACAACGCTCGCACGTTATGTAAAACTAGGAATGGCGGGCTCTGAACCTGCCATGTCATTTAACATGTAGGATAGGATTACAAAATGCTCGAGCATTATGGTGATCACCATAACGCTCAAGGGTTATGTTAATATAACAAAAAAAAATAGTGCCACGGACTGCGGCACTTTTTTACCCAAGCATGAATGCTCAAGCGATTTTGCCTTCCCAAAACGCATTGGAGAAGCCCAACCAAGGATATTTGGAGGCTCAACAATCCCAAATTCATCTTGCAAGGACGATTGGAAAGGTAAGCATCTAAATCGTTGCCTCATCTCGTCATTAAGTTTATAAATTGTTATGTTTCCCTAATCTAAAAATATTTGTAAATGAAATGCCAAAACTTAAAATTTTAAAATTTTAATGAATTTTACATCCACCCTGTTAGACATAATGGCTCACTGATCATATCAATCATCATTGTCACCTAAAAATATTTGTAAATGAAATGCCAAAACTTAAAATTTTAAAATTTTAATGAATTTTACATCCACCCTGTTAGACACAATGGCTCACTGATCACCTCAATCATCATTGTCACCCAACATATCTATCTATAACATGATTTCGATTATCATTAATTGTCATAACCCAAGCAAGCGTTATGTTTCTGTTTCATGCTTCCCTAGATCAACATTTTGTTCATCATATGTAGCCCCAATAATCATGAATTCATTCTATCCATACATATCATTAGCATCTTAGTTTGTACACCAGCAGCACATCAGCATACTGTAGCTCCAATTAATCCAAAGATAAAGGTTAAACTCTAATTTCTATTGTTGCTCCATAAACACCTCATAAATTATAAATATATACATGTATATATTTATTTAGACTTTCTTTTTCCCACCTAAATGTGGTCTTCATACCCACATCATCACCATTTTCTTTTGCTTCCAGCATGCCCACACTAGCTTGTAACTCATGCCTGCAATGGCCATATTTATGCCTTTGAACATGCCTGCAGCTAGACCTTCTTCAATTTCCCGCATGGCGGTCTTTGCCATGCATCTAGGATTCCCGCAGCTTCCAAAAACATGCCTGCATGTCCATCAGCTTCATTTTTGAATGCCCGCAATCTCCTTGCCAAGTGTCAACTTCAGGCTTCTTTGTTCACTTCATGCTTCTTTGTTCATGTAACTTGTTATCTCCAAGTCATCCTTGTCTAGGGTATTAGGACCAGCTCCAAATGACCATAGTATGGGTCATTTGGCTCATTAGGTGTGCCAATTCCCATCACCTTGTCTTTTGTCTTGTCTTTTCCAAGCCTTTTCAAGTCACCTTGTTTGCTTGTCATCATGCCATTTACACCTGTCATTAACGTTGTCATCAATGACAATCCTATTCATAAGATAATTCTGTCAGCTGCAACTCACCGAGATGCACCAACACCCCAACAACCATAGATTTACAAATGATATTTCAAACTCTTCTTAAGTCTACAGATTACATACATCATCAACCAGAAGTCCTTGTTTGTTTCCAAATCACTTCATCATTCTCATCAAGCACTCATTATTCAATATAACTCCATTATGTCCATCAGCAAATATCACCAATTAGATCACATCTTCATTATGTCATCATTATTCATGTCATATCAATCTGCTTCCATATCTCCATTCATACAATTTACACTGTCCATATGCACATCACAACATTATGCCCATATCATTAGTCATCTCTTCATCATTCTACCAACATGTCTTCATTCTGTCCATCAATAGGATGCCTCAGTTTAACCAATAAAAATACATATATTTGCCACATCATCATGGTCTTTATGCCCGCATGGTCTCCACCCTTATACCCTCAATGACCCATAATGGATACCTGCAATGGTCATATGAAATGATATTTATGTTTGTAATGTATGCCTGAGATGATATTTATGTTTGTAATGTATTCGTTCTTGCACAAAGTTTGTACATTTTTCATTTTTGAGAGATGTCATTATAGCACATATATATGTTCCTAATGATTTTTATTTTTATTTTTTGTTTGCAATGACGACCATGGATGCCCACTCTGACATCCAAAGAGATATTCAGAGGCTTAGAGAAATTCGAGCCTCAATTACTATTGTTGATGACAGGCATGTTATGCTTGCATCCAATTTGGATGCAATGATAGAGACCTTTAGTAGGTCTAATGGTGCTTTGCAAGATATTGCCACATTCAAAGAAAGAAAGAGGAAATAATATGCAGATGGACTTAGCTAAGTCAAGAAGTTGAAAATCTCAAAAGAACAAATCTTTTCCCTGTTTAGAAATTCACGGGATGGTGAAGTCCCTAATGCAAACAAAAGGCACATTTCTATCGAGTGGTGTACATATCAACCATTCATAGATAACTGGATGGACCGATGGTACATGGTGTTTGGTGCACCACCACACAACAACAGGTAAATTCCTTTGTATTTTCTGAGAAAGATGTACGCAGAGTTTGTGTTGGGGAAGCATGTTAACTATTTTGATATCTTGGAGTACCAGGGTGTTTGGATGGGGATGCCTCAGCAACGTCCCAATGCGAGCCACATAGATCCCAATCACCCCGTATCTCCACCTCATAGGGGGCTACCCAAGCCAGATGTGCCACCTGCACATCAGTTGGTGCCAGAGACACAAGATTCCTTCCTACTGTTGGAACAGGCGGTTGTTCACCATACCACGTATCTTCGTGGTACGCACCAGATAGGCCCATCAGAGCCACCATCTATGGGTGGAGTAGAACCAGCACCTGTCGGTGGGGTAGATCCACCACCTCCCGGTGCGGTAGATCCACCACCTTCAAGTGGCCGAGGAGCATCTAGTAGTGGCACTATACCTACATAGCATGAGCACATCCATCAACCCCACCCATGCACAGTATGTAGCCATCCTTGCTTTGGTCCTGTCCGAACAGATGATACCTTTACTGGGTATTTCACATAGGTAAGTAAGTGGTTAACAATTTAGTGTCATTTTTAAATTATATTTTCTTACTATACACATATATATAGATTGCTAATATTTTTAATGGTTTTAAAACTTGTAGTTACTACAATAAGGGCACGGGGTTGAAGACCTTTGCACTAATGATGCAGAGCATAGTCTAGAGGCTCATGCACCAACACCGCATGATGATGATGATGATGTTTCAATACTTTCAGTGACAACAAATCACAATGAAGTAACTATTTTAACATGACATTATTTTAATACATGAGTAGATCCAGTTAACAATTTAGTGTCATTTGTAAATTATTTTTCCTTACTACACACATATATAGATTGCTAATATTTTTAATGATTTTAAAACTTGTAGTTGCCACAAGAAGGGCATGAGGGCCAAGTGGCTCATGCAGTAGAACCTTCTGAGTTACAAGATGTTGTCATACCTTCAACGACAAGATCTCATGCTGAGGTAACTATTTCAACATGACATTATTTCAACACATGACATTATTTCAACACATGTTATTTTTTTATCACATGTTACTTAATCAATGCTACAGGATCTAATATTTACAATTTTCTAAATTGTAGGTTGTAGATCCCCATCAAATGGAAATGATTTCATCTAGTGAGCTCCCCCCCAAGTGGGAATACAATCGATAGTGTGCCCGCGGAGACACAATGGACGACTGACCGTTTCTTAGAATTGGTTGACGTATACAGTACATCGGTATGTATTTCATCATTTTCAGTTTGTTAATACATGTTATTCCATTGACCAATGCATTTCTAACTACATCAGTATTGGTGGTTGTATCCATTAGCAGATATACATTCGAGACTGTCAGCAGTTCGATCTCCCCGTAGTCCCAACGTGCAAAAGGGACAAGTGTACAAGAGAGGTTCCACTCTTGGAAAGAATTTGGATGTCCTCTATAGTAGACACACGAGAGATCCATCTACCCCTGACCTAACAAATATCATTGATGTTGCAGTCAGTGCCGCATCTACAATAGCCACGAGTCATACGGAGGTAACTATTTGGACAATCACAATGCATAGTATTTAAGCATGTTACTATATTGTGTATTCATGCATGTCTAACTATTTCTCCATTTGGTGATTGTAGCCATTAGCGGCAGAAGTGCCCGACCCCTATACTCAATCCATGGTTCTAACTAGGTCTCCTCTTGCGATGAGATGTTCATTAATGACCAAGTTTTTTTATTCAATTTACCCAAACACGTTGATCAATGTTGAATTGTTGAATTAATTGAGATATGATCTTTTATTTGCAGAGCACAACTATAGAGATGCCTTCCATGAGCACACCGCTCACATCTATACCCCATGAGGACTTGGTGAGTGTTTGTCATAAATAATTTGGCCATAAGTTAATTTTCTAAGTTTGTTGATGGTAGGGTATTAGTGCAGTTATTTGATAAAAATAATGATTTTTTTTGCAGACTTCTGAGATGCTGAGCAATCCCAGGGAAATGGTCGATAGAGGAAAGTCGGGGAAAAACAAGAGAAAGATTGATTTTTGATGTTGCATAGTCTTGGATAGATGTATTTTGACATACATGTATACATTGTTGTACTTAGAGATACATGTACATTGACAGGCCATTTGAGGGCCGGCTACTTTCCCATATTTTGTATTACAAACATTCGACTACCAATATATTCCATATTTTCTCTTGAGTTTCGACTTGTGCTTGTGATGATTCATCTCTTCCACAAATTGATAAATTATGCTATTGAAATTTATAAAATTACATTTCAAGCAATATTTATTCTCTTACATTTATTGCATTGATCAAGTAACATCTCACCATTGTGTTATGAAAACATTATCTTAATGGAAAAAACTAATAATACCTTTCAACAGTTCAATGAACTTAGTGTTAAGTTTAAACTAATTTGACTAGCAAGATCACTGAAAGAAACATAATCACAAGATAGACAAAGATATTACCTTGGGAAACCCTCATGGGGTAGAAAACCAGCAAAGCTTTCCTCAATAAGATCATCAACCAAAATACAAGATGTGCTCCAAGACTTGACCTCCTTCTCTACCTCCTATGCAGACCTCTCAAACACAAGTGCGCTACTTTCTAAGCTGAGCAAGTGTGAGATAAGTGAGGAGCATTCTCCTCTACTTATACTAGTTTCCCGACTGACTATTTCCCTTATGGGGCCGACCTCTCCTAGTGAAGTCTAATAACCCCTAATTAATTAACTCGGGGCCAACCCCCACATGGTGGATCTAATAACCCTGGTTACCACAATTCATCGGAGGAATAAACATCTCCAGATACATAATAGGATTGCCTCAGAGGAATGAAACATCTCCGGAATAATAAAGTACAAATATAATATTCTTAGAAGTTACAATATTCAACACTCCCCCTTAACGAGAAGGATATTATAACAACATCTGCAAGAGCAAGGAGTCATCGACTACATCATACATGATACATCTATAAATCATCGAAAGCTTTCTTCAATACATCATTATCAGTAACTCAAGCAGTTACTGGAACATAGTCAATACTGGAACATCAACATCATCAGTATTAAGTCTTCATCTTCTGCAGCATCTAGATCATCATCTCGATCTACAGCATCGTCATCATACGATCATCAACATCGTCATCATCATTGTCATCATACGATCATCAACATCGTCATCACACAATCATCAGCATTGTCATCACACGATCATCAGCATCGTCATCACACGATCATCAGCATCATCATCACACGATCATCAGCATCGTCATCATACAATCATCAGCATCGTATACTCTGCAATACACACGATCATATTACAGGATGATCAATCCCACTCTCTTTAGGACATAGCTCCAAGGATGATACAGTCCTATCATGTACCTTTTGAACTGAGGTCCAGGGACGATCCAGTGCAATCATGTACCTTTTGAACCGAGGTCCAAGGATGATCCAGTCCTATCATTCAATTCTTGGAGACCTCTGTCTACGGCTCAATTCAAGGGACCATAAATCCAGGGACAATCCAATCCCATTCTCAGAGACATCATGTCTATGGCTCAATTCAAGGGACCATAAATCCAGGGACGATCCAATCCCATTCTCAGAGACATCATGTCTATGGCTCAATTCAAGGGACCGAAGTCCAGGGACAATCCAATCCCCACATGTCCACCAAGAACTTCATTCTCGGAGACATCATGTCTACGGTTCAATTCAAGGGACCGAAGTCCGAGGACGATCCAATCCCCACATATCCACCAAGGACTTCATTCTCAGAGACATCATGTCTACGGTTCAATTCAAGGGACTGAAGGCCGGGGATGATCCAATCCCCACATATCCACCAAGGGCTTCATTCTCAGAGACATCATGTCTACGGTTCAATTCAAGGGACCGAAGTCCGAGGATGATCCAATCCCCACATTTCCACCAAGGACTTCATTCTCGAAGACATATGTCTACGGATCTCTTTAGGACTGAAGTCCAAGGATGATCCAATCCCCACTTGTCCACTAAGGACTTCATTCTTGAAGACATACGTCTACGGATCTCTTTAGGACTGAAGTCCAGGGATGATCCAATCCCCACTTGTCCACTAAGGACTTCATTCTCGAATACATACGTCTACAGCTCTCTTTAGGACTGAAGTATAGGGATGATCCAATCCCCACTTGTCCACTAAGGACTTCATTCTCGAAGACATACGTCTACGGCTCTCTTTAGGACTGAATTCCAGGGATGATCCAATCCCCACTTATCCACTAAGGACTTCATTCTCGAAGACATACGTCTACGTCTCTCTTTAGGATTGAATTCCATGGATGATCCAATCCCCACTTGTCCACTAAGGACTTCATTCTTGAAGACATACGTCTACGGCTCTCTTTAGGACTGAAGTCCAAGGATGATCCAATCCCCACATGTATCCTCATCAATACAGGTACAATTATCCTCATTCATACAGGTACATCAATCAATACATGTGCACATATCATCAATACAAGTATCCTCATCAATACATCACTATATGTATAATACAAGTATTCTCATCAACATTACATGTAACAATACAAGTATTCTCATCAATATACCAATACATCACTACATGTAATAATACAAGTATTCTCATCAATATACCAATACATCACTACATGTAATAATACAAGTATTCTCATTAATCCATCAATACATGTATATATATCAGTAATACAAGTGCATAAATCAGAAATATAAGTAATGTAAGTATCCTAAGTATATATAAGTAGTATAAGTATCCTAAGTACAATCAAGCAGGTATCCTCATCATCGACCTTTACTGCCGATGCAGGCAAACTCATCATCAATGTCCATATCACTCCCCCTTTCGAGGAGGGTCCTTTTGGACCACACCAAGCTTGTCTCAGAAATATTCAAATTTTACTCGAGAGGGAGGTTTGGTCAATATATCAGCAATTTGTTCATCAGTACTCACATACTCGAGCTTAATAGCTGCTCTCTGCACTATATCCCGTATGTAGAAATATCAGATCTCTATGTGTTTTGATTTGTCATGAAACATTGGATTTTCTGTCATTTTAATATAGCTTTGGTTGTCACACATGATCACTGTGGGATCCATTTCTAAGACAAATAATCCTGATAATAATTTCCGAAGTCATACTGCTTCACAACTAGCAGAGCAAGCAGCTATATATTCTGCTTCAGCGGTACTGAGAGCCTCACTAGATTGTTTCTTGTTGAAGCATGAGATCATGGCAGATCCAAGACCATAACATCCACCTGATGTACTTTTCCTGTCTGAAACGCTTCCTGCCCAATCAGAATCTGAGTAACCATGTAATCTAAGTTCATGACTTCCAAGATAATATAGACCAAAATCTAAAGTACCCTTTAGATACCTCATCACATGTTTTGCAGCTATTAAATGGACCTTTCTAGGTTCTACTAGATATTGACTCAAGGTATTTACATCAAAGCATATGTTTGGTCTGGTATTTTTTAAATACATCAGTGACCCAATGATTTGTCTATATAGAGTCACATCTACTAATTTTGAAGAGTCATCAACTAATAACTTCAAGTTGGAGTCCATGGGAGTGGCCATGGCTTTACACTCCAACATATCGAATCTTTTCAGAATCTCCACAGCATACTTACCTTGATTTAGAAAGATTCCTTTTGGTTCTTGCCATACTTCTAGACCTAGGAAGTAGTGCATTAATCCGATATATTTCATCTCGAATTCTGAAGAAAGCTTCTTCTTGCATTCGATAATTTGTTTCTCATTTCCAGTCAGAAACAGATCATCTACATATAACAATAGTATAACAGGTTCATCATCCATCACTTTGAGATAAATTTTAGGGTCAGCTTTACTCTTGGTAAATCCCATGCTTGTTAAGAAATTGTCAATCCTCCCGTACCAAGCTCTGGGAGCTTGCTTCAATCGATATAAGGCCTTTTTCAGCTTGCATACATGTGTTCTCCCATCTTTAACCTCAAACCCTTGTGGTTGTTAGATGTGCACTTCTTCTTTAATCACACCATTTAGAAAAGTTGTCTTAACATCCATTTGGTGTAATTTCCATTTCATCATAGATGCAAGTGCCATGATAGTTCTAATTGAAGTGTACCTAGCAACTGGTGCAAATGTTTCTTCATAGTCAATTCCCTCTTTCTGAGAGAATCCTCTGGATACAAATCTTGCTTTATATTTTTCAATGCTACCATCTGCAACATGTTTTATCTTGAATATCCATTTGGAAGATACCACACTTTTGTCTTTTGGTTTAGGAACTATATCCCAAACATCATTTTTCATTATTGATTGGTATTCTTCTGTCCTTGCTTCTACCCAATCTTTCTTCTGAACTGCCTCTTCGTAGCTAGTAGGTTGTTGATCCACAAGGTCACACATCAAAGCCACATAGTTCGATACTAGCTTTGGTTTCTTTCTTTCTCTAGTGGAGCCTTCAGGAGCTCCATATTTTTTAGCTCCTTGAATAATGTCTCTAGCCCATGCGGGCCTTCTTTTCTTACATAAGTTTGTAATGGGGGGTTCTTGTGGCTCCAACATGTCATGATCTTCAGGTGTATCATCTTCAGGGATGGGCACAGCCTCTGTAACTCTAGGAAGTGTATCTTCTTCATAGACTTCTTTAAGTTGACACTTTCTAGATTTCTTGAGAGCTGCTTCTTCATCAAATGTCACATTTCTACTTATTTCCATATGATGAAAACCTGGTATGTAAATTCTAAAAGCTTTGGATGATTCACAATATCCAACAAATATTCCCTTCTTACCAGAAGGATCCAACTTGGTTCTCTTTTCTTTTGGAATGTGAATCTTCACTGGACATCCAAATATTTTGAGATGACTTACCTCAGGCTTCTTTCCAGTGAACACTTCTTCTGGAGTCTTGAATTCAAGGGCACTATGGGATAGCCTATTTTGTACATAGATTGCTATCCTAGCTGCTTCAGCCCATAGATACATGGGTAGATCTTGGTCATGTATCATAGTCTTTACAGCTTCCATGATGGTTCTATTCTTTCTTTCAGCAACCCCATTTTGTTGGGGATTGTAGGGAGTGGTTAGTTCCCTCTTGATTCTAGCTTCCTTACAAAAGTCTTCAAAATCCTTTGAAGTATATTCTCCGCTATTATCAGTTCTGAGAATCTTAATTTTCTTTTCTGAGAGATTTTCTATCAAAGCCTTGAACTCTTTGAACTTCCCAAAAACTTCATTCTTTCCTTTTAGAAAGTATATCCAATTCTTCCTTGAGTAATCATTAATGAATGTGAGATAGTATTCAAACCCACTTAGGGATGTGGTGGGCATTGGTCCACATACATCTGAATGTATTAGCTCCAGGATGTTCTTAGTCTTTGTTTCACTCTTTGGAAAAGGGTTCTTGACATTCTTCCCTTTTTCACATCCTTTGCATGAGCCATTATGATCGATCTTCAAATATGGTAGTCCTATAACTACCTTGCTTACATAGGGTAGGGATTTGTAGTTAATGTGAGCTAATCTTCTATGCCATAGTTCACTGGGGCTAGAGGTTTCATGAGCAAGGGCAACTTCTGGATGTCCCTTGAGCTTGTAAAGACCTCCTTCCTCTTCACCAATAACAATTGCATCTTCAATTGATTTTCCTTTCGCCCACATAAGTACTTGTCCATCTATGAAAGCAACTCTAAAGCCTTTCTTATCTAGAGCTGAAATAGAGAGTAGATTCTTCTTCAAACCTGGTACATATAAGATTTCCTTCATCTTCAGAGGTGTTCCAGAATCAAGCTTGTAGCTTGTTTCACCAATTCCCTTGATGGGATATTGATAATCATCTCCTAGGGATACCTTTTGTGGAGAATTCTTTTCCTCAAGTCTTGAGAGAGTTTTCTTTTGACCTATCATGTGCTTTGAAGCACCACTGTCGATGAGCCATGTATCTTCTCCGGTTGATACAGACCCAGATAGTGCTTAAAATAAAACATATTCTTCCGCATCTACTTTCTTTACTTTAGATCTTTTCTTTCAGGGCCTTTCCTCTTCTTCTTCTTCTTCTTCTTCTTCTTCTCCACTATCATCTTCTGCCATATGTGCATGATTTCTTTTGTGAACGAACTTCTTCTTTTTAGAAGTACAAAAACTGGTAATGTGTCCTAGTTTAAGACAATTGAAACATTGGACTGTGGAGAGATCTTTTCCTGGGTTGGGTCCTCCTCCCCTTTTAAATCTATGGAAGGGTCGAGACCCTTTGTGGTCAACTTTCTTGAAGTGACCCTTTCTTCTTCCTTTGGTGTGAGTAGCCAAGGCTTGGTCATCCTCCTTGACAAGGGATTCCCTATTAGCTACCTTAGCTTCCTCTTGAACACAATTCTCCCATACTGTATCAAACTTCATACTTTCTTTTCTGGCACACAGAGTTTGTATGAATGACTCCCAAGGTCTAGTGAGACCATTTAGAGCAGTCATTACAAGTTCATCTTCATCAAGGGTATCTCCAATAGCATCTAGTTGTTCCTTGATTTGGGAAACCCTTGAGAAGTAGTCTTGAATGGATTCTCCTTTATTCATCTTGGTACTCTTCAAATGAGTTCTTAGGTTCATCTTCCTATTGATGTTCCTCCCTTCATACATTCTTCCTAGGGCATCATACATTTCCTTTGGGGTCTTCTTGGATGCCACTTAGGGAATCAAGTGGTCCTTGATAGAATCAACAATGATTCTCTTTGCCCTGATTAGATCCTTCCTATACTTTTATTTGGCTTCATCTTCAGCAGGTTCTGCAACTTCATCCTAGATATAATGAGCAAGATCATTCTCTTCAAGAATGAGACCAATTCTGTATTTCCATGCCCGAAAATTCTCTATACCTTCTAGCTTGTCTTCAATCTTAGTGCTTGGAGCCATCTTCTCTTGGGGGAGTCCAAGAGATGAGATATAGAGTAACAATTACCAAAAGATGTGCTTGATTGACTTGGGAACACTGGTGTGTTCTGTTTCTCAACTTTTCACTTTCCGGATCTGCAACAGAATTTCTGGTTTATCGCACTTTTGGTCAAACTAGGGTTTGACTTTTCCAGAGTTCTACCTAACCAAAAACTTCGATCTAGGGCTCAAAAGATTGATTTTGAGAAGGGATACTCAGCCATGTAACCAGAATCCAAAAAATACTAACTTTTGCAGAAACCCTAATTTTGGGAGAGAGAGAGAGAAAGATAATTTCACCTTGTGAAAGATGTTCTATTCAGGCTAGCTCTGACACCATGTTAAGTTTAAACTAATTTGACTAGCAAGATCACTAAAAGAAACATAATCACAAGATAGACAAAGATATTACCCTGGGAAACCCTCATGGGGTAGAAAACCCAGCAAAGCTTTCCTCAATAAGATGATCATCCAAAATACAAGATGTGCTCCAAGACTTGACCTCCTTCTCTACCTCCTATGCAGACCTCTCAAACACAAGTGCGCTACTTTCTAAGCTGGTCAAGTGTGAGATAAGTGAGGAGCATTCTCCTCTACTTATACTAGTTTCCTGACTAACTATTTTCCTTATGGGGCCGACCTCTCCTAGTGAAGTCTAATAACCCCTAATTAATTAACTCAAGGTCGACCCCCACATGGTGGATCTAATAACCCTAGTTACCACAATTCATCGGAGGAATAAACATCTCTGGATACATAATAGGATTACCTGAGAGGGATGAAACATCTCTGGAATAATAAAGTACAAATATAATATTCTTAGAAGTTACAATATTCAACACTTAGCACATGCATGCTTATTTGATATCTAATTTAAAATTGTGTTTTTTGTCAACTCCAAGGGTTCATACCTATTGATCATGATTATGGTTGCAAGGAAAATATGTTGCAAGGAAAAAACCTATGTCATAATAGTAACATGCTACACATACCATCAATGTAATCCTATGACATTTTCAAACAGTAAGAGGAATTCCAATAGATGCTACACATTTCATCAATGCTACTGTATTTCATCAAACTATATGTACATGAGCATCTATGCAGTTCGATTGAATGGCAAGGAATGCATAACTAAAGTGTAATAAAATTCATTGGGCCTTCATGTACATATGGTCAAATATATGTAACAAATATACCCTAGTTTGTTAAAATATGCTAACCAATAGCTGGTCATGAATTCACTCTCATAATATCGTTGAAGATATAAACCCTATCCTTACTAAACCCCGGTATGTAAGACACTAGTTTGTGCTTTACCTCTTTCATATTTCCATTTTCCACCTGTCATAATGCAAAAGTAATCATCCAGAATCCATGGAAAATGAAATACCTAACTACTTTAATGATATTCCTTGATAATGGTGTATTGATGAATGAAAATAATATGTGCATGGTCCTATGTTTGTTTTGATAAATTGCACAAGTTTCGTAATCATCATCATCACCCTCATCATCATCATCCTCATCTTCATCATCATCATCATCGTCAACATATTCATCATCACGATCATCATGCTCATCACCCTCATCATCATCACCACCACCATCATAATCATCATCCTCATCATCCTCACCCTCATCCACATCCTCACCATCATCATGATCATCATCCTCATCACCCTCATCCTCATCCCCATCCTCATCCTCCTCACCCTCATCATCATCATCACCATCGCCATCATCATCATCTTCATCATGATCATCATCTTCATCACCACCACCACCATCATCATCATATTCATCATCATCATCATCATCAACATCAACATCCTCATGATCCTATGTTTGTTTTGATAAATTGCACAAGTTTCGTAATCATCATCATCACCCTCATCCTCATCCTCATCCTCATCATCCTCACCCTCATCATAATCATTGTCACCCTAATCATTATCTGTTAAGATCCTGGTGGGCGGCCTTCACTAACATCTCGAGGTTTTGGTGTAATGGTTCGTTTCATTTGGTATCAGAGCCTCCACCCAGGTTCAAGTCACAGAGCAGGTGGCAACGTCGGCATTACAGTGTTCATCCGAGGCTCGTATGGCTCAAAGGGGTGTTGGACACTGTCGACTAGACAGGGAAGCAAAAATGAGGATTTCAGAAGCGAGGTGAAAGAATGGGAAAATTTGGCAGAGGGGGACAAAGAAGCAGAATTTAGAAAGGAACTCTGTGGTAAAATTTGATGGCGATTGGGTGAAATCTAAGGAAGTTATGGCAAACCCTAAAAATAGACAAATGTGGGCTTTTGGGCTTTGGGAAGGGGAATTGGGGATAGGGTCCTCAGGAATGAAATATGCAGAATGGGATGACAGGGGTTCCCCGAAAATTTCAAGGGAAACAGAGTGAAAACAAGGGAGATATGGACAAAAAACTGAATTTTATACTCTTTTTTTTTTTTTCCAAACTGGAGCGGCTACGGCTCGGAAGAAATCTAGAACAGCGCCGAATGGATTGAAAACGGCTGGATCTAGAACGGCTTGCAAAATGGATCTGAAACGGTGCAGTAGTGATCGACAATAGTTCAGCTGAAATTAGATATGGACCCCAGCTATGTGCGGCTTGCTAACAGTTCAGGGGTTTCACTCGGCCACCAATACTGTCTGACGGCTTGCGTATTGGGGCAGTACCCCTCACTCCACGGATCAGGTAAAACTAATAACCACTTTGCCACAAACGACAGCTCTTGGTTTACCTCATGGGTGGGAACTAGTCAATCAGGTAGGGGTCATTGCCCTTTTCGCTGGCAGGTCCTCTCAATGGGCCAGCTACTTCGGGGTTCCTGTGGTACTCCTCACAATGATTTTTAGGGCTTATTCCTAAGTACTTCCCATAGTTAAGCGGATAGGGATTATTCCCAAATCTGAACCTGCAATAGATGCAAAAAAAAAATTGGCAGAAATTTCACCCAGCGAGCCCAAGAAAGTGCTCTAATACCAGATGTGATGCACCTACAACAATTAATTAATATGAATATGCGAACTAGTAGAAATGTCAGAACTCGGAATCAATTTTATATTGATCACAGGCCACTTCGAGGGGGCAACCTCCTATGAGCAAGATCAATACAAATAACTTCACTGTGCCTTCATAGGTCTCAACACACACTTATATACTAAGTCTAGGCGCCAATACTATGGGTCAAAACCATGGGCCACTACAAACTATGGATCAACAATACTACGGGCGACTTACAAAGCATATGCACCAACAACAATAACACAAACTATTGATCAACAAATACTACGGGACGACTTACAAAGCATATGCGTCCACAACAACATACTAACAAAGTAAAGACATGGGTTCCTAACATTATCATCTTCATCATGATCATCATCTTCATCACCACCACCATCATCATCATCATCATCATCATCATATTCACCACCACCACCACCACCACCACCACCACCATCATCATCATCATCATCATCATCCTCACCCTCATCCTCATCCTCATCATCATCATGGTAAACCATTATCTTCATCATCATCATCATCGTCAACAAATTCATCATCACGATCATCATTCTCATCACCCTCATCATCAACATCTTCATCATCATCACCACCACCATCATGATCATCATCCTCACCCTCATCCACATCCTCACCATCATCATGATCATCATCCTCATCACCCTCATCCTCATCCTCATCCTCATCATCCTCACCCTCATCATCATCATCACCATCGCCATCATCATCAACTTCATCACCACCACCACCATCATCATCATCATCGTCATCAACATCAACATCTTCATGGTCCTATGTTTGTTTTGATAAATTGCACAAGTTTTGTAATCATCATCATCACCCTCATCCTCATCCTCATCATCCTCACCCTCATGATCATCATCCTCACCCTAATCATCATCATCATCCTCACCATGCTCTTCCTACCCATGTTGTCACAATCACCATCCTATTTTTCACCATAAGAAGGGAAACACTAGCCACTAGTTCCCAGCGAACGATTTTGCAAAGTTGACCCCCGTGTGCAAACATTGCACACTCCCTCACTGAGCAAAACCCTAGTTTCCAAGATGGACCTACAAGATGACAGGTGGGCTAGGGTACCAGTGAAGAGGGGCACCCCTAGCACTGTCCCCATGTCCTGAATCGAACAGAGTCGATGGTTCATCGATCAGAGCGACAGTCTTCATTCTATGGCTCGTTCCGTTCGACATCCCAAAGGCCTTCAGAGACACCTGCCAGATGCCTACTGGGGCCATAGAATCCCAACCATGCAACAAAACTAGGTTTCGGGGAGACATGCATGTGTGTTTAGGATGGTTCAGCTAAGAACGCTAGCCACAAGTGCCCGGTGGATGATTTTGCAAAGTTGAGCCCCGTGGGCAAAAATTGCACACTCCCTCATTGAGCAAAACCCTAGTTTGCATAATGCACCTACAAGATGACACGTCAGCCATGGAACCAATGGAAAGGGGCACCCCTATCACTTTCTCGACATTATGAATCCAACGGAGTCAACAGTTCATCAATCGAAGCCACGATCTTCATTCTATGGCTTGTTCCATCCAGCATCCAAAAGGCCTTCATGGACACTTTTTTGGATGCCTGTGGGGGGCATAGAACTCCAACCATGCAACAAAACCAAGTTTCGAGGAGTCCTACAGGTGTGTCTAGTTAGGTTCCATCTGGGAACGCTAGCCACAAGTGCCCACTGTATGATTTTGCAAAGTTGACCCCCGTGGGAAAAAATTGCACAGTCCCTTACTGAGCAAAACCCTAGTTTGCATAATGCACCTACAAGACGACACGTGGTCCATGGGATCGACGGAGAGGGGCACCCCTAGCACTATCTCGACATCCTACATCCAATGGAGTTGAAGGTTTGTCGATCGGATCCACGACCGTCATTCTATGGCTTATTTTGTCTGGCATCCAAAAGGCCTTCAAGGACACCTGGCCAATGCCTACCGGGGCCATAGAATCCCAACCATGAAACAAAACCAAGTTTCAGAGCGACATGCAGGTGCGTCTATGATGGTTCCAGCTGGGAACACTAGCCACAAGTTCCCGCTGGACGATTTTGCAAAGTTGACCCTCCTGGGAAAAAATTGCACAATCCCTCATTGAGCAAAACCCTAGTTTGCAGAATGCACCTACAAGATGATACGTGGGCCATGGGACCGGTGGAGAGGGGCACTCCTAGCACTGTCTTGATGTCCTGAATCCAATGAAGTCGATGGTTCGTCAATCAGAGCCACGACCGTCATTCTATGGCTTGTTCTATCCGGCATCCAAAAGGCCTTCATGGACACCTCGCGGATGCCTATCGGGGCCATAGAATCCCAACCGTGCAACAAAACTGAGTTATGGTGAGACATGCAGGTGTGTCTAGGATGGTTCCAGCTAGGAACATTATCCACAAGTGCCCGCTGGATGATTTTGCAAAGTTGACCCCCATGGGAAAAAATTGCACAGTCCCTCACTAAGCAAAACCCTAGTTTGCAGAATGCACCTACAAGATGACACATGGGTCATGGGACCAGTGGAGAGGGAAACCCCTAGCACTATTTTGACGTCCTAAATCCAACGGAGTAGACGGTTCGTCAATTGGAGCCATGGTCTTCATTCTATGGCTTGTTCTGTCCGGCATCCAAAAGGCCTTCAAGGACACTTGTTGGATGCCTATCGGGGGCATAGAACTCCAACCGTGTAGCAAAACTGGGTTCCGAGGAGTCTTGCATGTGTGTCTAGGTAGGTTCCGACTGGGAACACTAGCCACAAGTTCCCGCTAGACGATTTTGCAAAGTTGACCCCCGTGGGAAAAAATTGCACAGTCCCTTACTGAGCAAAACCCTAGTTTCTAGAATGCACCTACAAGATTACATGTGGGCCATGGGACCAGCAGAGAGGGGCACCCCTAGAACTGTCTTGATGTCCTGAATCCAACAGAGTCGAGGGTTCATCGATTGGAGACATGACCGTCATTCTATGGCTCATTTCATCTCGTATCCAAAAGGCCTTCAAGGACACTTGCTAGATACCTGCCGGGGGCATAGAACTCCAACCGTGCAAAAAAACCAGGTTCCAGGGAGTCATGTAGGTGTGTCTAGGTAGGTTCCGGCTGGGAATGCTAGCCAGAAGTGCCCGGTGGATGATTTTACAAACTTGACCCCCATGTGCAAAAATTGCACAGTCCCTCACTGAGCAAAACCCTAGTTTGCATAATCCACATACAAGATGACATGTGGGCCATGGGACTGATGGAGGGGGGCACGCCTAGCACTGTCCTGATGTCCTGAATCCAATAGAGTTAACGGTTCGTCGATCGGAGCCACGGCCGTCATTCTATGGCTCGTTCCGTCTCACATCCAAAAGGCCTTTAGGGACACTTGCTGGATACCTGCCAGGGGCATAGAACTCCAGCTGTGCAGCAAAATTGGGTTTTGGGGAGTCTTGCAGGTGTGTCTAGGTAGGTTCCAGCTGGGAACGCTAGCCATAAGTTCCCGGTGAACGATTTTGCAAAGTTGACCCCTGTGTGCAAAAATTGCACAGTCCCTCACTTAGCAAAACCCTAGTTTGTAGAATGCACCTACAAGATGACACGTGGGCCATGGGACCAGCGGAGAGGGGCACCCCTAGCACTGTCCTGACATCCTGAATTCAACAGAGTTGACGGTTCGTCGATCCGAGCCACGTTCGTCATTCTATGGCTCATTTTATACCCCCACGTCCTGAGAAGGTTGAAGTTGTAAAGCAACAACTCTCTTGTATTCATCCTGAAGCTCTTTTGTTTCTGTCTAAGATAAAGAAGCTCTCAATTCGTGAGCTGGAACATATCGATCTTAATAGGATTTATACAATCTCTATTTAATGAGAAACTAACCTTAGAACTTCTCGTTGCAATGACAATGAATCCTTCATTTTGCATTTGTTAGCAGAAGAAGATCAATTTTCGACAAAACAATGTAGTTATTACATGTGGAGGCAGTGGTTTCATGTGGAAAATGAGTGTAGGGTTGAGCAGAGGAAAGATGTTGGGAAATGGACTATTACATTAGCTTTTCCAATGGGTGAGCGGCTTACAAAAGGAAATAGGGCGGCTGTAGGTATCTATGCTTTTCTTCCAACGAAAATTGTAACAGGATCTCCATTTATAATACAGGCATATGTTTTACTAGTTTCGTGAAGAGAAAGTATCATTTTCAATAACAAGTGGAACCAGGGAATCCTTCGTTGTGTTCCATTAGCCTTTTGTTCAGCATTTCGTGCTTTGATAAGTGGTAATTCACCACTATCATCAAAAACTTGGGTCTATAGGTAACTTCCCTTTCATATTCCTCGTTATCCACCGGCGGAGAGGGGCACCCCTAGCCCACGTGTCATCTTGTAGGTGCATTCTGCAAACTAGGGTTTTACTAAGTGAGGGATTGTGCAATTTTTTCCCACGGGGTTCAACTTTGCAAAATTGTCTAGCGAGCACTTGTGGCTAGTGTACCCAGCCAAAACCTACCTAGACACACCTGCAGGACTCCCCGGAACCCGGTTTTTCAGCATGGTTGGAGTTCTATGCCCCCGGCAGGCATCCAGCAAGTGTCCCTGAAGGCCTTTTGGATGTCGGACGGAACAAGCCATAGAATGAAGACCGTGGCTCCGATCAACGAACTGTTGACTCCGTTGGACTCAGGACGTCAACATAATGCTAGGGGTGCCCCTCTCCACCGGTCCCATGGCCCACGTGTCATCTTGTAGGTGCATTCTACAAACTAGGGTTTTGCTCAATGAGGGACTGTGCAATTTTTGCCCAATGGGGTCAACTTTGCAAAATCGTCCAACAGGAACTTGTGGCTAGCGTTCCCAGCTGGAACCATCATAGACGCACCTGCATGTCTCTCCGGAACCCGGTTTTGTTGCACGGTTGGGATTCTATGGCCCCGATAGGCATCCGCCAGGTGTCCTTGAAGGCCTTTTGGATGCCAGACGAAACGAGCCATAGAATGAAGACCATCGCTCTGATCGACAAACCGTTGACTCCGTTGGATTCAGGATGTGGGGAAAGTGCTAGGGGTGCCCCTCTCCACTGGTCCCCTGGCTCACCTGTCATCTTGTAGGTCCATCTTGGAAACTAGGGTTTTGCTCAGAGAGGGAGTGTGCAATTTTTGTGCACACGGGGGTCAACTTTGCAAAATCGTCTGTTGGGAACTTATGGCTAGCGTTCCTAGCTGGAACCATCCTAGAAACACCTACATGTCTCCCTGGAACCTGGTTTTGTTGCACGGTTGGGATTCTATGGCCCCGGTAGGCATCTGCCAGGTGTCCCTAAAGGCCTTTTGGATGCCAGACGGAACAAGCCATAGAATGAAGACCGTCGCTCCGATCGACGAACCATCGACTCCGTTGGATTCAGGACGTGGGGACAGTGGTAGGGGTGCCCCTCTCCACTGATCACATGGCCCATGTGTCATCTTGTAGGTGCATTCTTCAAACTAGGGTTTTCTCAGTGAGGGAGTGTGTAATTTTTGCCCATGGGGGTCAACTTTGCAAAATCATCCACCGGGAAGGTATAGCTAGCATGATGATGATGAAGGAAATTAGAGTTATAGAAGGAAATTGAATTAGGGTTAGAGTTAGAGTTAATGATGATGATGAAGATGGTGATGATGATGAAGACATTGATGATGATGGTGATGACAATGAAGATGATGATGATGATGATGATGAAGATGTGATGATGGAGATGTTGATGAGGAACCTAGACATGGCAATGATGATGGTGATGGTGATGAAGATGATAATGGTGATGATGATGAAGACGTTGATGATGATGGTGATGGTGATGGTGATGAAGATGATGATGGTGATGATTATGAAGATGTTGATGATGATGGTGATGGTGGTGTTGATGGTGATGGTGATGATCATGATGGTGGTGGTGAGGATGATGAATATGATGATGGTGAGGATGATGATGATGATGGTGGTGGTGGTGGTGGTGGTGTTAGTGGTGGTGGTGATGATGTAGATGATGGTCATGATTATGAAACTTGTGCAATTTATCAAGTTGTACCAAGTCTATGCAATTTATGAATCTATCAAGATATCAATGTATGGCTGCAATATTCAAAATATTAATGTCAATACTCAATGAGACCATAAAACAAAATCATAGCATACATGTACACCACATACCTATAACATAGTACACAATAACATAAGCAACCCACATACCAGATTACCTACCTATGGTCATTCGACTAGACCATCAGGATCAGCTCGAATACCAATGGTTTCCTTTAATCTCTTGTGCTCGAAATAAGGCATTAAGTATCGTGCCTTTGATGAGTTCTTCCTTGGCATTGTTTGCAGCTGGAGGTTTGTGCCAATAACTAAGTTTGTATAATGGTATACAATCTCACCTGGTCTATAATCTTCATATGTATACCCTTTTCTATTTGCTGAGTGGGAAACCTGGTTCAAATATTCTCCCTTTATAACCATCGACCCAATCGAAAAATCAACTCCCTCAGAGTCCCGCAATGGGACATTTAGGGTTTGCTTCCCCTCTAAGCAACATGCCAGCCAATAGTCAGTGCGCCATGCATTGCATCTGGGGGCAACCACTACGTATATGTGCCCTGGAGAAAATATAGTTCCAATGTTTTAGTCAACTAAGTAGGCACAACTAGTTGCCAAAAATATCAAAAATATACACAGCTAATTAGACACAACTAGTTGTCAAAAATATTATAATATTAATCGAACCTGGTTGTACGAGATCTGATATGTGGTCATAGTCTGGTGAAATACTTGATTGGTCCTCCTCCAACTAGGATAATTCTGTAGCTATCTGTCGACCAATGGAGAGTGATACACGGTCCCAGTCGTCAACCCAATCCATGGATTCACATTCATCCCATTCACCACTACTGCATGGAGAACAAAAACATGATAGTTTCCTTGTCCACATTTCAAGTATAGCATTGTCTGACGTTCTAACTAAATGAAATGCACGAGTTCCTTGGATGGTCTTGCACTCATATAACTGTGAATGATCTACATCCACCACCTCCCAAAAATATCTAACCACATGTGCTTTCCTGGTTGAGTGATCTTCATGCCTTCTTGCTCCCTCCCCCATGACTGAAGCACACCATTCAACGATGCTTTTTGAATTTCGGATGATAGTTCCATCTGTGAACTTCATTTCTTTCCTGCGTAATGCAATCTTTATGCACGCACCTGCTCCATCGTGTTCACCTTTTCCATGTCCGGTCTCAAAATAGTTCCAAATATGTGGCACCTTATGCCTTTTGTGGAGCATACACAACCATTGGAAGACACGGGCATTTTTTAATTGCCCTGCACAACCATCAGACCAAATCCAATGTTGTTCCATCTGTATATTGTTATCCTTCAAGTGATTGTAGAACATTTGAAAGCTGTGTTGTACAAAAGCCAAGTCGTGACACCTGTCATCACTTATGTAGAAGTGATACTCCTTCAATATAACCCTGTTGTCTTCAGTACTATCTGCCCCATGTCTATAGGTGATATGCACCATTATGCTGACCTGATCTGAGTGATAGTATTGACTCTGAATCTTATTTTGCGGTTGAAGAGTGTAGTTTTCCACAAAATCGACCACTGATAGGATAGTCCCAATAGGAAATGTATCCCTGCACGTTCTAAACTGCTCATCTTGCCAACGAGCCACATGCACATGCTTTACATAATGTTGTGTCGTTTCAAAGAATTCATCAATGAAGTCGGAAACCCGTACCTGGTATATCAACAATAAATACATATATCAACAGATTGTTACATATGAAATTGCAATCTGAAGAAAAAAATAGTATTCAATAACTCGTTACCAACCTGAGAAGTGACCAATTGTATTTTTTTTCTTTCGTTCCCTCCATCAATATCATATGTGACATATTTGAATGACTGGAAGTTCACCTCCTGCCTCCCAAGTTCATGCTCATCGGTCACATGTATGCATTTGTCCAATAATGCGAATCCACCACACCCTAGGCATGTCCCATCTATGCAATTTTTTTGATAAAATGTGCAATCGTTTGGCTTGCTACACAAGATGCTATGAATAAAGACTCTAGATGGAATCGGTGGTGTTGGCCCAGTTTTGCAACCAGGCTTAGTGCTATGGGCACCTGCTAACTAGTAGCAGCAGTTTCAAATAGAATTAAACAAGAAACTAATCTAAACAAAACTAATCATGGATCTATGCAAGAATATAATCAAATAATAAAAACAAGAAGAAAATGTGAAAGAATAAATTTGTATTTAAAAATGGGGCAAGCTAATGCTTGCAATAGTAATACCTTCAATGGTGAAGGTTGATGTAGAGCAACTCCCAAGATAAGTAGCTCCAAGCTCCAAGAGGTCTCCTTCTCCAAGGTTGCTTATAATGGCCAAAATGCTCAAGGGAGATTTCGGCAGCATGAGGATGAGATAATGGATGGATCTGAAATGAGGAGCCCCTACCACATTTTTATAGGTTTTGGTGGTGGGGAATACCATTTGTGGTTTTGTGGAAACCAAATGGTATTGACCAGCATGGTTTAGGTACTTTTCCCTCCTTTTTCCTTTTTTGAATAAAATTAATATTTTTATTCCCTTTTTAATATTTTGGGAATTTTGGACCCTTTTTTAGGGTTTTTTATGCTTTTTAGGAAAAATAATCTTTTTGAGTGGGAAAAAGGGGTGTACCAAGGTCTTTTGGTGACCTTTTGTTGGCTTCAGAGGCTCAGATGGTGGAAAAGTGGACAAATGGGTCATGTGAATAAGGGAATGAGCTAGTGAGCACTTTTTGGGTGTTAACAAATTGCCCCCTGATGTGTGAGGGCAGGAGCTCATCGTATGGCCGATAGACATAATAGTTATTTTTGTCTTTTTTCCGGGGTTTTAGGGGAGAGAAGAGACCGGTTGGAGACTGGAGCCATGGCCCTTGGAAGCTGAAAAAAACAAAAAATATTACATGGCCTCAATATGAATGAGGTATAATGTTTGATAATGGACGAGGCGGGCATTCCCATGCCCGTATCAAGACATATACATAACAATTAGTCCCAAGAAGGGGGATCTAATACATAAAGAATCTACTGGTACATCATAATGGTCCAGGGGGGACATTATTTTGGGATATACTCCTGATCATAACATGACTGATCTCAATAACTGATACACTGGATAACTGATGAACTGCTGGAACTGAAGGTGTTCAACATCTGTAGGGACGTAATGGCTGTGAGCCATCTCTGGGAAGTATATGTAACTGTATACTCGAGGGAGTATAAAACTGGTGTACATCTGAATACTGTCGCCATGCGCAACCCGGATATCTATAGAAAAAGTGGTAACAGGTTGTATCCATAGGTAGACTCTCAAATGTGGAGGAGTCGAGAGGTATCCGGGGTCTTCGACTAATAACTGAGCGGACCAATACCCTGTGCGAGTCTCAATGATGCGATCAAGGTGTTGAAGTCGAGCATGTGAGAAACAACCATTTGGAGAAGCACTAAGGACTCTTCTCGAAATGATTCATAGGCACTCATCATAAATGGTGATGAGTCCAAGACACAGGGACCTCTAGGTCTATCCTCTGGAATAAATGTGGTTGTCGTCGACAAAGGGAGACCAGCAACTAACAAGGCAATGATGTTTCCTTGATAGGAGCGCGAGGTGTAGAACTGAAGTGTGGTAGTACTGATGGTAGGACTGACATACTTGTGGGGATGGGAAGTAACTGGGGTCATATAGTGGGTAGACTCAAACTTCCTTTGTTCAGAGCATGATGACATGGTTGACCTGGCAGCGTAGGGAACTGACTTGTAGGTGTGGGTATCATTTCTTTTAAGGACTGAAGGGTATGTATTGACTCTGGGGGGGAATCAAGTTGTTGGGTGCCGTCGAGGGGTTCTCAAGGTGACATACTGCAGAATACTCTGAACAAAGGTGACCAAAATGGGGAAGCTGCCATATGAGTAGACGTGATCTGTTGTGGCATCGAGAAGCACCATTGGGTCCTTCTTCGTAGTTTTAATGAGCTCCAAGAAGGTATAAAAGTGTGCTCTGAAATGGTATTGTCCTGTGGATTTGTGAGCCCAGGACTGTTCGTGCTCATTGGTGCTTTCATTTTTAAGGAGTCTGAAAACGATAAGAAGACTCTACAGTGGTTATGACTACCGTCCTATTGGTTTTACGAGCCCAGGATGGTGATTGCTCGTGGTCGCTTTCATTTTTAGAGAGTCTGAAAGCGGTAAGGGGACTCCATTGGTGTTCTTTTTCGTAAGTTTAGTCTCCAAGGCCCGAAAAAGCATAAAATGATGCAGATGGAGAACTCTTCTAGCCGATGTGACTAGAGTATTCCTTTTTCGTAATTAGTCTACAAGGTCCGGAAAAGGGGTAAACTTATACCAGGTAGACGCCCTTTCAGATACGTTTAGCGAGCATGAAAGGAAGCAAGATTGCTCGGCGATCTTTTCATTGTTTTAGGAGTCAGAAAAGAGCTTAACAGAAACTCCCTAAGTGCCTTTTTCGTAAAAAGGGGTTGCTCGGCCCGAAAAAGGGATAAAATTATACCGAACAAAAAAGGGATTGATGAGGGCGAGAATAGGTCTCAAGCATCATCATGTGTGTGGGATACTGAATCTGGTGACATAAAGATTGTCAAAAAGGGGCAACGGCCAATGTGGCACGTAAACTGAGGCGACAAGGGTTCATGGGAAAAATGCCCAAAAATCTAGGCGTGAGAGCAAGAAATGATCTCAAGCGTCATCATGAGCACGGAAAACTGAATCCGGCGATACAAATGGTGCGAAAAACGGAGGTCATAAGGACTTTGGAATGGTCAAAGCAAATAACTAGGTTAAAAAATTGCTACAAATAAAGGTGAGCCCACCCAGCCAATGATGCAGTGGTGGGGGGAAATGATGACCCACGGGGGGAAATACTATGTGTATAAAATCAACTCAAATATACAAGTGACACGTGACCTCAAAAATGGTTGAGATCACGAATATGAAAAAGTGAGCAGGGTTAATGACCTGCCCCCATGCTATGTGCATGGGGTTTGTGATTGCGGATCACATATGTGTTGGTTTGAACGATGGGCTCATTGAGGTGTTGAGATAGAGATGATGGGGAAGGTTCAAAATGATTTATCATGCCCCCTATCCCAGGGTCGAGGTAATCTATTATGCCCCCTAACTCAGAGGTGTCAATGTGGTGCAGATGTTGTCTCAGAGAGAGATCAATAGGGCATTGAGTAATTGCTAGCGGGGTGTTATAGCATGAGGCTGTGGGCTGTGGTAGCCTACTGAAGTGATGATATGATGATGGGGGATTCCCTTTGTGGGGTGGATGCCCCTAGTATCTCCGACGAGGATCACGATGATGATGAGTAGGCAAGGTTTTGGGCCTGCCCCCATGTCGTGGACATGTGGTTTCCTGGTCGATTTGAAAGGGTTGAACCTGTGTGTCAAAGGGATCAATGGAAGGGGCCTACCGAACAGAGTGGTATCCAGTGGAAATCGTGTAAATGGTGTGGTCAAGGCCAGGCATTTCGGTATATGGCCAAGTAAAGACGTCAGTGAATTCTTGGAACAATTGGTGGTATTCTCCGATATCATGCTCACTGTGGGAAGCTCCTAATATAATGGTATGAAGGGCACCAAGTGGGTTAGAGATGTCAATGTGGATGACGGGAGAAATATCGGCCATGGGATCCATTAACCAGTCGACTTTAGTAGGAAGGAAATATTTGGACTCAACCGCGGATTGGGTAGCGGTGGTGGATGAAGTCTCTTCCGGGAGGAAGTATGTAATGTCCCTTGTTAGGAATTTTATTAAAATGGCAATTTTTGACTTTTTTTTCCTAGTGGATCAAGTGTTGAGCAAGAAAAACCATGAGTCTTCAAGTGACTCAAATGCATATCATAGGTGCATCCATGTAGATTTGCATCATCATAAAGTGACAAATAATGTTGCTTCAAATGTGAAGAAGAATGTGCTCCAACCATGTCATCATAAAAGTTAAATCTAGGAGTTCCATACTCCTCATGTGGCACCATAAAAAAGAACCCTTTCACCCATACTTCATTGAGACTAATACTACAAAACATGGAATTGTAGGATGTATGAGAATGAACTAAATCACCCAAATGATCAAAAAGTATAGAATTTTCGTCATGGGAAGGATCCATATGGGTAGTATCATGCAGCTCCTTCAAAAGTGTGAATTCTTTGTCATAGTTTGGTTCCAATGTAGAGGAATCATGCTCTTCTTTAAAAATTGCATAACCTTCATCAAGAGACAATTCAAGTTCCTCTTCCACCACATCAAGTGTTTGGATCTCTTCAAGTTCATCTTCAAACGCATTAAGCACATTCAAATTCCCACATTTCTCATGATCCACCATGTCATGAGAATCCTCCAAATAATCTACGATTTGACAATCTGAAACATAGGAGGAAAAACAAGTATCTTGCAACTTTTCAAGAAGTTGCTCATTTTGAATTGTGAGCTTATGAATATCCTCATTATTCTTCAAGTATGCATCATGTAACAATTCATTAAGCTCAAATAAATGGTTTCTATCAAAAAGCAAAGACATGAAATTACCTTTGATGTTGCACATTGCTCTTTGAATCTTCTCCATGTCTTCAATGAAGGATGTTTCCTCCAATGAAGTAGCTCTCCAACAAGAATTTGACACCAATGCTTGAGTGTCATGGAGAATACTGAGGGACTCTTGGATCTTCTTTTCATTCATCTTTAAGGTCCCTTCAAGAAAATGAGGCTCTTGCAAATGAACCTCCTCATCTTCTTCATTTTTGCTTGGACCAACTTCATGAAGCTCAAGTGGTGATGGGAAAGTTGATCTTGGTTCTTCTTCAACTGCTACAAGGTCTTCATTATCATGCTTAATGGAACTTGGGCTTGCAGCAACACTTTCAAAAGTGATCTCTATGTCACCAACATAGAGGTGTGAGCACCCATCAGTAGGTACTCCTTCATAGTTTAATCATCCATCATTAGATTCTCTTTGGTTCATGTCTAAGCTAGAAGGTGTCTCGAAATGGTCTTCCATATTTTCAATAGAATCTTATTCATTCTCTTGTGATGTCTCTTCCTTTTGCTCTTTAAAGCAAGCTGATGCATTTTTCCCCTTGTCTTCCTTAGGATCAGTATATTTGGAATCTCTTCTTGAATAAATCTCAAAAGCTCTCCTCAAGGAGGACATCATTTCATGCACACATATATGATACTCGCTCCAAGGGTTTTTACAAGAAGGGCATAAACCTTTCTTCACTAACTCCACATATTCATTTTTGGGCCTATTTTCAAAAACATGTTCAGCATAGTACTCAAAAGACATGGCATTTTTTGTATTTTTGCTCGAAGCAAGATATTCTTGATATTTTTTATATTGTTGGGGCAAGGTTTTATATTTTTCTCTCCATCTTTGGAACTCGCTCATAGAATTATCCTTGGTTGGTGTGACACACTCATATTCATCAGATCTAAAGTCATAAGAATAATCTCCATTTCTCTTGAAATTGTAATAAGTGTTGCATGATGGCACCTCTTCCTCATACCCTTCACATTCTGCTTCATATTGCTCATAAGCATCTGCATATTCCTCATAAGAATTGTACTCATATGATTCATCATAATAGTAAGACATGGCTACCAATTATTATTGAATGTATGTACCTAATCCACAGGTGCAAGGACCATGCTCTGATACCACTGTAATGTCCCTTGTTAGGAATTTTATTAAAATGGCAATTTTTCATATTTTTTTCCTAGTTTGACCTTTGACTAGTTTTGATCTCTAGGTCCCAAATTTGCCCCAAATGATCCCAAATCTTCTGAGAAGGTATATGAATGATATTAGAACATAAATATATGTTTTAGGGATTCCTTTGGACCTTTGAAATACTTCTGAAAATCCTCTTTCAATTCTGATCCATGTAGGTAACTTTACTAGTGATTTCCCTTTGACTAGTATTGGTCTCTAGGTCTCAAATTGACTCCAAATTCCTTCAAATATTCAAGGAAGGTGTATGAATGATATTAGAACTTGAATATGATATTTATGGATGACATATGGCCACAAAAAGACCTCTGCAAACTCTCTTAAGATTCTGGACCAATTATGCAATTTTACTAGTAATTTGGGGTTCGAATCCCCCTGGGGTAAGTACTGAAAATGGATTCCCAAATGCCTCCAAACCCACTCAAATTTATGAACAGAGGTATGTAATGTGTTAATTATGTTATTAAAGTCTCATATGCACCATTAATGGATTATTACAACTGTTCTCACCCTCTCCCATTCAACTGCAAAAATCCCCAATTCGACCCTTGGGGAAATGGCACTATTTCACCTCCCAATATAACTAAACTGAGTAAAATTGCTTCAAATGCTCAAGTACAGTACATGAAACTTGTATAAGACATCCATGGCAGTATATTGATCACAAATATATCAGAGAATCATCCATTCATTCTAAATTATCATCAATACATTGGCTCACAACAAGGTAGTGGGGAAATGGCATTGTTCTTCCATTAAAAATGATATTTATACATTTCTACTTGGAATTTCGACCTGAAACTTTTTGGAGATGAAGAACAGAGTATTTACTTCATATTACAAAAGAAATTGGGCATTAAAATCTTCCCCAAAGAGTACAATAGCTCACCAAAAACGCCCTCCCTCAAGGATCAAGAATATGCCATCAAAACTGGAAATGGTTGAAGGAGTGAGCTGCAATAGAAGAAACCATGATCTGCCCTGTAGCTTACACCTGCAAATAAAGACTCCATTAAAGCTCCAAATGAAAGGTCTGAATGGCCTTTCCAATTACCAACTTGGATGGGAATCTTTCACCCTCGAAATTGGCTAAGGCAAGAAACTAGTCATCCACTAGCTCTCCCTCTTCACAAATGCAATTGCAAATTCTACAAATGATCAAAAACTGGTTTCATTATTTTTTATTGACATTTATAAACTTCTAATGTCCTCCATGGGTCGAATTCCTTCCAAGGGACTCATGCCAACTCAAGTTGGGAAGAGATTCCAAAGAACGCCACTTGTACAACAATTCCTAGTCTCCCACTTCCACCAAATCACATGTGGAAGCATATTAGTTGCCCTAACACCCTTGAAAGCCCTCTTGGAGTCTATTTTTAGCCCTGACATGTCATATATGTCATATGTCAGCCTTCAGGTCTGATTTGTGTCATAGGTGTCATAGCATCTTCATCATTGTTGTCATAGAGCTAGGGAATCTAGCCCAAGTGTCTCACTAGCTCCAAATTGCCTCTTCCTCTTCCATGGGAGTTACTCTTCCTCTATATTTCGACCTTGGATGAGTCATGCAATGAATAATACATTTTGGACTCCCCCAAGTATGTTACCATTCACCTTGAATTCGAATTGGTGAGAGAATGATGCCAAATGTAGTGGGGAAATCTAGCCATATGTGGGTCCCACTTACTCCATGTGTCTTCATCATGAAATGCCACTTTGATTTTCACTTGTATATATTTATTTAGCTCCTTTATTAAATATTTATTCCATTCTAATGTTCAAACATCATTTATTATCCCCATTATTCCAAATCCCAAAGCTTCCACCCCAAACCTAGGAAACTAGTAATTTTCCTCCTTGGCAATTATTTGACCTTTAGCATCAATTTGACAAACTCTAATGAATAGGGCCAATGTGGTTAGGCCATTGGGACCCAATTCCAAATTTGGGACATGACAAATCCTCCCTTCCCAATATTGCTTGTCCTCAAGCAATTTTAAAAATGGGTGTTGAAGAATCTGCTTTCTGTATAATTCTTTCAAGTTGCCATTGAATTGCCCAACCTTGAGTCTTTGAGTTTTCATGAATATTTTAGAGAGGAACCACCATGCTTGCTGCTGCACTACTCTGATAAAAATCACTTTATTACGTGGGGAAATCCATCTCCGATACTGCTTGTTTCCCCCAAAAAAATTTGAAACCAATGAGATAAAAATTATTCCAGGGTCCCATTGCTTGTATTGCACCCCAATAATTAAGAGTGCTCTCCAACCCACACCATTAGTTAAGAGGATTCTTGGATCCCATTTTCTTGTATGCATCCTTCCAAACATCATGAGTACCAAATATATATCATCAAAGTACATAACAACATAATGAAAATGTACATCAAGGATATGCTTCATCAAAGAGTCATGAAAGTGCTTATACCTCCAAGCAAGTAGACCACCATTTTCCAAGTGCATACAAGTTTCAAGTGACCAATCAAATCTGCTCCAATGACATAGGTGAGGATCCCATGTCCTATAATGCTGCTCCAAAAGGATGTGATATGCATCAAAATATTCAACCATGTATTCTTTCATCCAAGAAGTGAATGAAGAATCTCCACTAAAATCTAAACCAAATAGTGAGCAGAAAAAACAAGGAGACTTCAAATGACTCAAAGAAGTCTCACCCATACATCCCTGAATGTGAGAATCATAAAGATATAACAAAGTATGTGTCTTGCAACAAAAATGTTCTCCAATCATAAATCTATTCTCCCAAGTGTTGGATGAAGTTCGTCCAACATCAAATGAATCAAGTGTTGAGCAAGAAAAACCATGAGTCTTCAAGTGACTCAAATGCATATCATAGGTGCATCCATGTAGATTTGCATCATCATAAAGTGACAAATAATGTTGCTTCAAATGTGAAGAAGAATGTGCTCCAACCATGTCATCATAAAAGGTAAATCTAGGAGTTCCATACTCCTCATGTGGCACCATAAAAAAGAACCCTTTCACCCATACTTCATTGAGACTAATACTGCAAAACATGGAATTGTAGGATGTATGAGAATGAACTAAATCACCCAAATGATCAAAAAGTATAGAATTTTCGTCATGGGAAGGATCCATATGGGTAGTATCATGCAGCTCCTTCAAAAGTGTGAATTCTTTGTCATAGTTTGGTTCCAATGTAGAGGAATCATGCTCTTCTTTAAAAATTGCATAACCTTCATCAAGAGACAATTCAAGTTCCTCTTCCACCACATCAAGTGTTTGGATCTCTTCAAGTTCATCTTCAAACGCATTAAGCACATTCAAATTCCCACATTTCTCATGATCCACCATGTCATGAGAATCCTCCAAATAATCTACGATTTGACAATCTGAAACATAAGAGGAAAAACAAGTATCTTGCAACTTTTCAAGAAGTTGCTCATTTTGAATTGTGAGCTTATGAATATCCTCATTATTCTTCAAGTATGCATCATGTAACAATTCATTAATCTCAAATAAATGGTTTCTATCAAAAAGCAAAGACATGAAATTACCTTTGATGTTGCACATTGCTCTTTGAATCTTCTCCATGTCTTCAATGAAGGATGTTTCCTCCAATGAAGTAGCTCTCCAACAAGAATTTGACACCAATGCTTGAGTGTCATGGAGAATGCTGAGGGACTCTTGGATCTTCTTTTCATTCATCTTTAAGGTCCCTTCAAGAAAATGAGGCTCTTGCAAATGAACCTCCTCATCTTCTTCATTTTTGCTTGGACCAACTTCATGAAGCTCAAGTGGTGATGGGAAAGTTGATCTTGGTTCTTCTTCAACTGCTACAAGGTCTTCATTATCATGCTTAATGGAACTTGGGCTTGCAGCAACACTTTCAAAAGTGATCTCTATGTCACCAACATAGAGGTGTGAGCACCCATCAGTAGGTACTCCTTCATAGTTTAAGCATCCATCAGTAGATGCTCTTTGGTTCATGTCTAAGCTAGAAGGTGTCTCGAAATGGTCTTCCATATTTTCAATAGAATCTTCTTCATTCTCTTGTGATGTCTCTTCCTTTTTCTCTTTAAAGCAAGCTGATGCATTTTTCCCCTTGTCTTCCTTAGGATCAGTATATTTGGAATCTCTTCTCGAATAAATCTCAAAAGCTCTCCTCAAGGAGGACATCATTTCATGCACACATATATGATACTCGCTCCAAGGGTTTTTACAAGAAGGGCATAAACCTTTCTTCACTAACTCCACATCTTCATTTTTGGGCCTATTTTCAAAAACATGTTCAGTATAGTACTCAAAAGACATGGCATTTTTTGTATTTTTGCTCGAAGCAAGATATTCTTGATATTTTTGATATTGTTGGGGCAAGGTTTTATATTTTTCTCTCCATCTTTGGAACTCGCTCATAGAATTATCCTTGGTTGGTGTGACACACTCATATTCATCAGATCTAAATTCATAAGAATAATCTCCATTTCTCTTGAAATTGTAATAAGTGTTGCATGATGGCACCTCTTCCTCATACCCTTCACATTCTGCTTCATATTGCTCATAAGCATCTGCATATTCCTCATAAGAATTGTACTCATATGATTCATCATAATAGTAAGACATGGCTGCCAATTATTCTTTAATGTATGTACCTAATCCACAGGTGCAAGGACCATGCTCTGATACCACTGTAATGTCCCTTGTTAGGAATTTTATTAAAATGGCAATTTTTCACTTTTTTTTCCTAGTTTGACCTTTGACTAGTTTTGATCTCTAGGTCCCAAATTTGCCCCAAATGATCCCAAATCTTCTGAGAAGGTATATGAATGATATTAGAACATAAATATATGTTTTAGGGATGCCTTTGGACCTTTGAAATACTTCTGCAAATCCTCTTTCAATTCTGATCCATGTAGGTAACTTTACTAGTGATTTCCCTTTGACTAGTATTGGTCTCTAGGTCTCAAATTGACTCCAAATTCCTTCAAATATTCAAGGAAGGTGTATGAATGATATTAGAACTTGAATATGGTTTTTATGGATGACATATGGCCACAAAAAGACCTCTGCAAACTCTCTTAAGATTCTGGACCAATTATGCAATTTTACTAGTAATTTGGGGTTCAAATCCCCCTGGGGTAAGTACTGAAAATGGCTTCCCAAATGCCTCCAAACCCACTCAAATTTATGAAAAGAGGTATGTAATGTGTTAATTATGTTATTAAAGTCTCATATGCACCATTAATGGATTATTACAACTGTTCTCACCCTCTCCCATTCAACTGCAAAAATCCCCAATTCGACCCTTGGGGAAATGGCACTATTTCACCTCCCAATATAACTAAACTGAGTAAAATTGCTTCAAATGCTCAAGTACAGTACATGAAACTTGTAGAATACATCCATGGCAGTATATTGATCACAAATATATCAGAGAATCATCCATTCATTCGAAATTATCATCAATACATTGGCTCACAACAAGGTAGTGGGGAAATGGCATTGTTCTTCCATTAAAAATGAGATTTATACATTTCTACTTGGAATTTCGACCTGAAACTTTTTGGATATGAAGAACAGAGTATTTAATTCATATTACAAAATAAATTGGGCATTAAAATCTTCCCCAAAGAGTACAATAGCTCACCAAAAACGCCCTCCCTCAAGGATCAAGAATATGCCATCAAAACTGGAAATGGTTGAAGGAGTGAGCTGCAATAGAAGAAACCATGATCTGCCCTGTATCTTACACCTGCAAATAAAGACTCCATTAAAGCTCCAAATGAAAGGTCTGAATGGCCTTTCCAATTACCAACTTGGATGGGAATCTTTCACCCTCGAAATTGGCTAAGGCAAGAAACTAGTCATCCACTAGCTCTCCCTCTTCACAAATGCAATTGCAAATTCTACAAATGATCAAAAACTGGTTTCATTCTTTGTTATTGACATTTATAAACTTCTAATGTCCTCCATGGGTCGAATTCCTTCCAAGGGACTCATGCCAACTTAAGTTGGGAAGAGATTCCAAAGAATGCCACTTGTACAACAATTCCTAGTCTCCCACTTCCACCAAATCACATGTGGAAGCATATTAGCTGCCCTAACACCCTTGAGCGCCCTCTTGGAGTCTATTTTTAGCCCTGACATGTCATATATGTCATATGTCAGCCTTCAGTTCTGATTTGTGTCATAGGTGTCATAGCATCTTCATCATTGTTGTCATAGAGCTAGGGAATCTAGCCCAAGTGTCTCACTAGCTCCAAATTGCCTCTTCCTCTTCCATGGGAGTTACTCTTCCTCTATATTTTGACCTTGGATGAGTCATGCAATGAATAATACATTTTGGACTCCCCCAAGTATGTTACCATTCACCTTGAATTCGAATTGGTGAGAGAATGATGCCAAATGTAGTGGGGAAATCTAGCCATATGTGGGTCCCACTTACTCCATGTGTCTTCATCATGAAATGCCACTTTGATTTTCACTTGTATATATTTATTTAGCTCCTTTATTAAATATTTATTCCATTCTAATGTTCAAACATCATTTATTATCCCCATTATTCCAAATCCCAAAGCTTCCACCCCAAACCTAGGAAACTAGTAATTTTCCTCCTTGGCAATTATTTGACCTTTAGCATCAATTTGACAAACTCTAATGAATAGGGCCAATGTGATTAGGCCATTGTGACCCAATGCCAAATTTGGGACATGACAAATCCTCCCTTCCCAATATTGCTTGTCCTTAAGCAATTTTAAAAATGGGTGTTGAAGAATCTGCTTTCTGTATAATTCTTTCAAGTTGCCATTGAATTGCCCAACCTTGAGTCTTTGAGTTTTCATGAAGATTTTAGAGAGGAACCACCATGATTGCTTCTGCACTACTCTGATAAAAATCACTTTATTACGTGGGGAAATCCATCTCCGATACTGCTTGTTTCCCCCAAAAAAATTTGAAACCAATGAGCTAAAAATTATTCCAGGGTCCCATTGCTTGTATTGCACCCCAATAATTAAGAGTGCTCTCCAACCCACACCATTAGTTAAGAGGATTCCTGGATCCCATTTTCTTGTATGCATCCTTCCAAACATCATGAGTACCAAATATATATCATCAAAGTACATAACAACATAATGAAAATGTACATCAAGGATATGCTTCATCAAAGAGTCATGAAAGTGCTTATACCTCCAAGCAAGTAGACCACCATTTTTCAAATGCATACAAGTTTCAAGTGACCAATCAAATCTGCTCCAATGACATAGGTGAGGATCCCATGTCCTATAATGCTGCTCCAAAAGGATGTGATATGCATCAAAATATTCAACCATGTATTCTTTCATCCAAGAAGTGAATGAAGAATCTCCACTAAAATCTGAACCAAATAGTGAGCAGAAAAAACAAGGAGACTTCAAATGACTCAAAGAAGTCTCACCCATACATCCCTGAATGTGAGAATCATAAAGATATAACAAAGTATGTGTCTTGCAACAAAAATGTTCTCCAATCATAAATCTATTCTCCCAAGTGTTGGATGAAGTTCGTCCAACATCAAATGAATCAAGTCTTGAGCAAGAAAAACCATGAGTCTTCAAGTGACTCAAATGCATATCATAGGTGCATCCATGTAGATTTGCATCATCATAAAGTGACAAATAATGTTGCTTCAAATGTGAAGAAGAATGTGCTCCAACCATGTCATCATAAAAGGTAAATCTAGGAGTTCCATACTCCTCATGTGGCACCATAAAAAAGAACCCTTTCACCCATACTTCATTGAGACTAATACTGCAAAACATGGAATTGTAGGATGTATGAGAATGAACTAAATCACCCAAATGATCAAAAAGTATAGAATTTTCGTCATGGGAAGGATCCATATGGGTATTATCATGCAGCTCCTTCAAAAGTGTGAATTCTTTGTCATAGTTTGGTTCCAATGTAGAGGAATCATGCTCTTCTTTAAAAATTGCATAACCTTCATCAAGAGACAATTCAAGTTCCTCTTCCACCACATCAAGTGTTTGGATCTCTTCAAGTTCATCTTCAAACGCATTAAGCACATTCAAATTCCCACATTTCTCATGATCCACCATGTCATGAGAATCCTCCAAATAATCTACAATTTGACAATCTGAAACATAGGAGGAAAAACAAGTATCTTGCAACTTTTCAAGAAGTTGCTCATTTTGAATTGTGAGCTTATGAATATCCTCATTATTCTTCAAGTATGCATCATGTAACAATTCATTAAGCTCAAATAAATGGTTTCTATCAAAAAGCAAAGACATGAAATTACCTTTGATGTTGCACATTGCTCTTTGAATCTTCTCCATGTCTTCAATGAAGGATGTTTCCTCCAATGAAGTAGCTCTCCAACAAGAATTTGACACCAATGCTTGAGTGTCATGGAGAATGCTGAGGGACTCTTGGATCTTCTTTTCATTCATCTTTAAGGTCCCTTCAAGAAAATGAGGCTCTTGCAAATGAACCTCCTCATCTTCTTCATTTTTGCTTGGACCAACTTCATGAAGCTCAAGTGGTGATGGGAAAGTTGATCTTGGTTCTTCTTCAACTGCTACAAGGTCTTCATTATCATGCTTAATGGAACTTGGGCTTGCAGCAACACTTTCAAAAGTGATCTCTATGTCACCAACATAGAGGTGTGAGCACCCATCAGTAGGTACTCCTTCATAGTTTAAGCATCCATCAGTAGATGCTCTTTGGTTCATGTCTAAGCTAGAAGGTGTCTCGAAATGGTCTTCCATATTTTCAATAGAATCTTCTTCATTCTCTTGTGATGTCTCTTCCTTTTTCTCTTTAAAGCAAGCTGATGCATTTTTCCCCTTGTCTTCCTTAGGATCAGTATATTTGGAATCTCTTCTTGAATAAATCTCAAAAGCTCTCCTCAAGGAGGACATCATTTCATGCACACATATATGATACTCGCTCCAAGGGCTTTTACAAGAAGGGCATAAACCTTTCTTCACTAACTCCACATCTTCATTTTTGGGCCTATTTTCAAAAACATGTTCAGCATAGTACTCAAAAGACATGGCATTTTTTGTATTTTTGCTCGAAGCAAGATATTCTTGATATTTTTGATATTGTTGGGGCAAGGTTTTATATTTTTCTCTCCATCTTTGGAACTCGCTCATAGAATTATCCTTGGTTGGTGTGACACACTCATATTCATCAGATCTAAATTCATAAGAATAATCTCCATTTCTCTTGAAATTGTAATAAGTGTTGCATGATGGCACCTCTTCCTCATACCATTCACATTCTGCTTCATATTGCTCATAAGCATCTGCATATTCCTCATAAGAATTGTACTCATATGATTCATCATAATAGTAAGACATGGCTGCCAATTATTCTTTAATGTATGTACCTAATCCACAGGTGCAAGGACCATGCTCTGATACCACTGTAATGTCCCTTGTTAGGAATTTTATTAAAATGGCAATTTTTCACTTTTTTTTCCTAGTTTGACCTTTGACTAGTTTTGATCTCTAGGTCCCAAATTTGCCCCAAATGATCCCAAATCTTCTGAGAAGGTATATGAATGATATTAGAACATAAATATATGTTTTAGGGATGCCTTTGGACATTTGAAATACTTCTGCAAATCCTCTTTCAATTCTGATCCATGTAGGTAACTTTACTAGTGATTTCCCTTTGACTAGTATTGGTCTCTAGGTCTCAAATTGACTCCAAATTCCTTCAAATATTCAAGGAAGGTGTATGAATGATATTAGAACTTGAATATGATGTTTATGGATGACATATGGCCACAAAAAGACCTCTGCAAACTCTCTTAAGATTCTGGACCAATTATGCAATTTTACTAGTAATTTGGGGTTCGAATCCCCCTGGGGTAAGTACTGAAAATGGCTTCCCAAATGCCTCCAAACCCACTCAAATTTATGAACAGAGGTATGTAATGTGTTAATTATGTTATTAAAGTCTCATATGCACCATTAATGGATTATTACAACTGTTCTCACCCTCTCCCATTCAACTGCAAAAATCCCCAATTCGACCCTTGGGGAAATGGCACTATTTCACCTCCCAATATAACTAAACTGAGTAAAATTGCTTCAAATGCTCAAGTACAGTACATGAAACTTGTAGAAGACATCCATGGCAGTATATTGATCACAAATATATCAGAGAATCATCCATTCATTCGAAATTATCATCAATACATTGGCTCACAACAAGGTAGTGGGGAAATGGCATTGTTCTTCCATTAAAAATGAGATTTATACATTTCTACTTGGAATTTCGACCTGAAAATTTTTGGAGATGAAGAACAGAGTATTTACTTCATATTAAAAAATAAATTGGGCATTAAAATCTTCCCCAAAGAGTACAATAGCTCACCAAAAACGCCCTCCCTCAAGGATCAAGAATATGCCATCAAAACTGGAAATGGTTGAAGGAGTGAGCTGCAATAGAAGAAACCATGATCTGCCCTGTAGCTTACACCTGCAAATAAAGACTCCATTAAATCTCCAAATGAAAGGTCTGAATTGCCTTTCCAATTACCAACTTGGATGGGAATCTTTCACCCTCGAAATTGGCTAAGGCAAGAAACTAGTCATCCACTAGCTCTCCCTCTTCACAAATGCAATTGCAAATTCTACAAATGATCAAAAACTGGTTTCATTCTTTGTTATTGACATTTATAAACTTCTAATGTCCTCCATGGGTCGAATTCCTTCCAAGGGACTCATGCCAACTCAAGTTGGGAAGAGATTCCAAAGAACGCCACTTGTACAACAATTCCTAGTCTCCCACTTCCACCAAATCACATGTGGAAGCATATTAGCTGCCCTAACACCCTTGAGCGCCCTCTTGGAGTCTATTTTTAGCTCTGACATGTCATATATGTCATATGTCAGCCTTCAGGTCTGATTTGTGTCATAGGTGTCATAGCATCTTCATCATTGTTGTCATAGAGCTAGGGAATCTAGCCCAAGTGTCTCACTAGCTCCAAATTGCCTCTTCCTCTTCCATGGGAGTTACTCTTCCTCTATATTTCGACCTTGGATGAGTCATGCAATGAATAATACCTTTTGGACTCTCCCAAGTATGTTACCATTCACCTTGAATTCGAATTGGTGAGAGAATGATGCCAAATGTAGTGGGGAAATCTAGCCATATGTGGGTCCCACTTACTCCATGTGTCTTCATCATGAAATGCCACTTTGATTTTCACTTGTATATATTTATTTAGCTCCTTTATTAAATATTTATTCCATTCTAATGTTCAAACATCATTTATTATCCCCATTATTCCAAATCCCAAAGCTTCCACCCCAAACCTAGGAAACTAGTAATTTTCCTCCTTGGCAATTATTTGACCTTTAGCATCAATTTGACAAACTCTAATGAATAGGGCCAATGTGATTAGGCCATTGTGACCCAATGCCAAATTTGGGACATGACAAAGTATGCACAATGGTGCATGTCTTCCCCGGGATAATCAAGGGTAGTAGGAGTCTCGAGAACCTCTTCATCATTGCGGGAGCTTTGAGTGGTCAAATCAAGTGATGAGGTAGTGGTAGTCGAAGAGATCATGTAGATGGTGTTAATCTCTCCAGATGAGGATGATGCGGGAGGGTAGATCTCCTCGATTGTAGGGGGTGCCGTCTCAAGGTCCAAATTGTTTATCTCGTAGAGGGCTGCTCTGTAATCTGGGATGTCAGGACAGTGATGTGAGTAGTGGCCGTAAATACCCCATATCGCACATGGGTGGTTGGTACGCAGTGATTTATCACGAGGCATGGGGTTTGGATCGAGTTTGACCACCAGGATGTTGGGGTCGTCGTCCAACATTTGCATGTGTTCCTGTAATGCAGGTAACTGTGGACACTGATGGGTTGGATGGCCTAACTCATCACACAGCGAGCATTTTGGAGGAGCACGGAATACGGGGGGAGGTTTAACTACCTTGGGTGGGGGTACCGCAGTGTATGGTTGTGGGCCTCTGCCCCCAGTGGTCCTGATGAGTGGAGGGGGATTCGTCGATGACGAAGGAGTAGTGATACCGGGCGGTGGTTGAGTAGAAGTAACAATTGGTTGCACCAGTTGCAGGATGACATTTGGTGTCGGTGGGGGAACGGGAGACGAAATATACCACACAGGTAATCCCAATGTTAACCCGGGGAGACTAAGGGTAGCCATAACCGGGGCGCTTACTACACCCGAAGGAGGAAATAGAAAGGGGATCGTGTGGATGGGTGTAACACCGATGTGACTAGGGACCAATGGTGGTTTAGGGAACAAGGGTGGTTGATTACCGGGTTGTTGTGTATTCTATGAAAGAGTACAGAGGTTTGCGACATGGGTCTCCGATGACGGTGGTGGAATGGCCTGGAATGTAGAGGTCATCGGTGCCTCGGAGTAAAGTCCGGGTCCCACTGAGAAAATGAATGAGGTAGTCGCACCACAAACAGGTTGTTCAACCATGGGGAGAACATTTTCAGGTGTGGCGGGGGCCTTAGGATCGTAGTAGGTGAGTTGGTCGACCTTGACCACGCGTCCCTCATGGGGGAACTGCATGGTATGAAAAATGGATGAGGCAACAGCCCGCATGGCATACATGTAGCTGCGGCCAAGTAAAAGGTTATAATCGAGTTGGGCATTGATGACCTCAATGTCAATGAGCACGGTTTTACCCGCCAGCTGGACGGGGACATTAGCTAATAGACCTTGGGGTTGTGCCGAACGGCCATCATAGGCTCGCAATGTAGTGGTGGACTGCTGGAGAGTAGGGGATCCCAACTTCTGCCAGACGAATGTGGACATGACGCATGTGGAGGCCCCTTCATCGATAATGCACCGATGGATGACAAGATTCCGAACAGAAACGGAAACTTGGAATGCTAAAGAGGAAGGCAGGCGTGGTTCAGACTGGTCTGAATCGAATGCGATCAGCTGTGAATCATTGGGGTCAATGGCGCCAATGGCAGAGAGAAAAGTTTTGCGTTGTGAAGGACAATTTTTCAAAACTTCTAAAGCAGACATGGCTGCAGGAGACTGGGCTAAGTCGTCGACAATGTTGTAATTCGATGCAGCGTGAGCATTGGGATTACTGTTGATGCGACAAAGTGGGAAGCGAGGTGCTTTGGAAGCGCCATCAAGTGGAGCCGGAGGTATACGTAACGTTTGATCTGTGGGATTAACGTTAGTGTTCTTGTCGGTGGGAGGGGCTTCAGAGGTGGAGCCATATTGGTTCCGATGAGTTTGGAGGTTGGCATCGGCAGTCGACATCATCAACAAATGGTGAGTACCTGAATCGAACATGGGTTGATCAGGGGCTGCATAAGTGATCTGTTGTGGTGGCACGTTGCCCTGAGGGTGGGCTAACGGCTGAGTGTTCACTACACCCTGGTTTGGAAAGGGGTTTTGCAGCACCAAAGGTTGATGTTGAGGTGGTGGAGGGTTGGGTGGCGGCTGAGGAGCTGCTTTCCCTTGACGATGGGCATCGTCGGTCCAGAGTTGCCGAGCTTGCTCCAAATGTGGGCAAGAATGCGTGTAATGACCATAGACCCCGCAGATAGAACAAGGGTGGTTTGTTCTGAGGTTATTATTTCTAGGCTGCTTAGGATTCTGATCTGGATTGCAGTTGGGAGGAGCAGCATTGTTATTCTGCAGAGGATTGGGAGGTGGAGGGCCTTGCTGATGTTGTTGGTTATTACCACGGTTACGACCTCTACCATGGTTCTGTTGCGCACCTTGGTTGCGCTGGTTGTTTTGGTTCTGGGGCTGGCTGTGCTGTCTATACACTTGCCCTTGAGCAGTGGGAGGATTTTGGTTCACCGCAGGTGCGGGAGCAGGTTGTGGTGGATAATAAGCCTGTGGAGCTGGAGGTGGTCTAGTTGCCTGCTGGAGTTGTTGGTAACCCTGAGCTATTGGAGGTGTTGGGTTAGCCGCCACAGCTTGCTGTGGATAGTACACTGGTTGAGGTGCAGCTAGGGGGGCGTATGCAGGTGGTGCATGACCAAAACACTGAGGTGGACATGAAGGTCCATGGGTATGGTGGTGATGTGCCATGGGAGCATATGAACTGGTTGCTCCAGACTGAGATGTAGCCCGTGAAAGGTCGGGACCATGGCTAGGATGTGCAATGGAAAAGGGTTGGGGATGCGAGGCCATACGACCAATGATGCCATTAGCGGCATGGGATGCCCCCGACGCATCATGTTGGGATGACTCGCCCCGAGGGGCGTCTGGAATAATGGTATATAGATAACCCGATTGGGCGTAAATGAGATCAAACTGTTGGGATTTGAGGATGGCCTCTTCTTCAGACTGGGGTCTTTCAGATGCCACGTCCTTCGTAATGAGAGGGAGGAGGGATTTTAGAAACCAATCTAAGAAGATACGGTCGTCTAACTTGATTTTGCAGAGGCTTCGGCGTCGACGACACTCATGAATGTGGTCAGTGATGTGGGTGGCCGTGTTCTATCTGCAAGACAGTAGGATCTCGACTCCCGCATCATAGCGGACAGGTAATTGGAAAAACTGCAGGAAGGTCGAGGCAAGGGAGGTAAAGGTGGCATGCGTCCCATGGGGCTGCTCGATATACCACTTAGCTGCAGAGCCAGTGAAGGTGCGCTGTAAAAGCCGTAGGCGGACAGAGTCGTCCACTATGGAGTTGGAGGAACACCATAGATGGAAGGACATGATATGGTTCTGGGGGTCTTCACCTGCCTTACCCTCAAACTTAGGGATGTCAGAGGGGAGTTTGGTGGGCATGTGAGGCCACGCAGGATCGTGTCTGATGGGGTCATTAGTGAGCCTAGCTAATTCTGGCAGGTTCAGACTTGCCATGTACGGTAAGCTAGCAGATGTAGTGACTGGAACTGGGACATGCCTAGTCATTGTGGTATGATGTAGGGGTCCAGTAGCACCTAAAGGTATGCTAGGTATGGAGGGTATGTGCCCTCCAATAGGTGTGGTCTGGTATGGGTCAGCGCCTCCAAGTGCAACATGGGTTACACTTAGGTTAGGAATAGCGGTAGGGATTCCTGGAATAGGGTTTGTGGAAACCAGAGGGAGTGTGACCCCTATGTTGGGCATGCCCATAACAGGTGGTGGCCCTGTGTTGGGAATTCCTATAACAGGAGGTGGCCCTGTGTTTGGCATTCCTACATGTGGAGTGTTGCCCATATTGGGCATACCCAGGGGGGTGGTTGTTGCCATGGATGGCACTGTAGCAGAAGGGTCTGTGGATGTCTCACCTATGGTGCTTGTAAATAGTGGGTCAAATGGTGTTCCAGCCATAATGGTGGTTGGTGGTAATACAACGTAGTTTTTGGATTCTGCCTCAGAATCAGATGTGAAGTGAGGCGTGTCAGAATCGGATGATCGTCTGGTAGACCGACGATGTTTCGAATCAAGGGATAAGGCTCTGCGTCGGTGACGTGGAGAGCCAAGTAGACTAAACTCTGGGAGTTCGCCCTGAAGACGACGAGAGCGTCTAAAATTCTCAATGGTGAGAATTAAGTTTTTGTGTAAAAATCTGTTTAAGTATCAGGTGGTGATATATATATAAAAAACTCAAAACCCTAATGCAACCAAGGGTGCAAGAAGGGGAGTGAAAAAGAAGGCTCTCGGGCCAAAAAAATCAACCTCAAAAAAGGCACTTATTCTAGCAGCTGTGCTACAATAAGTGGAGGAATGCAACAAATGGTCAGAGTACCAACATGCAAACGGCTTCTAGAAAAAAAAAATAGGTGTAACTAGACCAAAGGTGGGTTGAATCATGCAAACACCTAACTAAAAGTATTGTGAATCAAACAAACGATATCCTCTGCAAGGTGATGAAATCCAAGTCAGACAATATGAGTGTTGATACAACGGCTAGATATCCCCCTACCGGGAGGGACACCGAGTAATCAATCCTAAAGAAAGGCTACTAGGATACTCTGTTCATGATGCGTCGAGAAAAGGTAAATCTTCCGTTTGGTTCTTGATCGCAATATCCCAATACAGGGATATCCCGAGAACTGCGAATGGTAGCCCTTCGGTTACTGAATGGATTTCGGTATTCCACTCAAGCTTCCGGAACCATCCTCGCAACTTCAACCCTCCTAGGGGAGAGGCCTTCCCACAAACCGGTTGTGACCGCGCCAATAAATACTAAGATATTTTAGCTCCCCAATTGGTCAACTTCTATGTCTCAGATGTAATAACTGAGGGGTGTTATTGGAACACCTATCCCCCCAATACTACCTAGCTACAAAGTTCTTTTAGTGTTCCCCAAGTGGGGTTAAAGGTTTGTTGAAATTAGGGTAAGTTTTAAGGCTCAGTTCAATTAAGTGATCGAGTGGGTGCACATGTGGTATTGTAAACTGAACTTGAAAAAAGTAAATGCTTTACTGAAAATTTTCAAAAAATAAAGGATCTTTCGAAAATAAAAAAGCAAATATTTATGACTTTTTTCAATAAATGGAAATTAAATGCTTTTCAAAGATTTATTCAAAAAACAAAGGATTTCTTGAAATATAAAAGAAAATAATATTACTTCTTAAAGAAATAAATGGATTTCTTTTTCAAGGAAATTGCTAAGGGCAAGATTTTAAAGAAGTAAACAGGAAAAAAATTTTAACCTAGATAAACTGCAAAATAAGTCTTTCTTTCACTTTCTTGAAAATTTTTAAAAAGACTTCTAGATGTGCATTTAAATAGTAAAATTTTTTCTATGGCTGTAAAATATGCAGAATTTAATACTGTAAAAATGTGCTATGTGGGCAAAAAAAATAGTAAAAAATAATTTTTAATCGGAATGGCCGAATGAAAAAATTAGCAGCGCGGGTTTTGGCAGAAAAACCGCGATGGACCGCGTGGGTTTCTATCGCACAGTCGCGATGGACCGCGTGGGATTTGGGCGCACTGTCGCGATGTGCAGCGCAGAAAATGTCCGCGAAGCCGCGATGTGCAGCGCGCAAATAGGCCGCGAAGCCGCGGTGAACTGCGTGGAAAAGGGGCACGCAGTCACAATGTGCAGCGCGGAAACCGGCCGCAAAGCCGCGGTGAACCGCACGGAAAAAAGCCGAAAAGTCGCAATGAGCCGCGCAACTGTCAGGCTAAAAACCGCGATGTGAAAGCCGTGCACGAAGGCCGAAAAATGAACCCAAAAATTGAGAATTATGGGCTGCTAATGGCAATAGATGGGGCCAAAACTTAGAGCAGCAATGGATCTGCTGTCTAAGATGGCAGATCTATGGATCTAAAGGTTAAAAACTAATAAAAAACTAAGATTAAAAGCAAAACTAGAGATCTATTGTTCAAACCAAGCGGAGTCGCCAAAAACTGTTGGCCCGGTTTTGCAACCAGGCTTAGTGCTATGGGCACCTGCTAACTAGTAGCAGCAGTTTCAAATAGAATTAAACAAGAAACTAATCTAAACAAAACTAATCATGGATCTATGCAAGAATATAATCAAATAATAAAAACAAGAACAAGAAAATGTGAAAGAATAAATTTGTATTTAAAAATGGGGCAAGCTAATGCTTGCAATAGTAATACCTTCAATGGTGAAGGTTGATGTAGAGAAACTCCCAAGATAAGTAGCTCCAAGCTCCAAGAGGTCTCCTTCTCCAAGGTTGCTTATAATGGCCAAAATGCTCAAGGGAGATTTCGGCAGCATGAGGATGAGATAATGGATGGATCTGAAATGAGGAGCCCCTACCACCTTTTTATAGGTTTTGGTGGTGGGGAATACCATTTGTGGATTTGTGGAAACCAAATGGTATTGACCAGCATGGTTTAGGTACTTTTCCCTCCTTTTTCCTTTTTTGAATAAAATTAATATTTTTATTCCCTTTTTAATATTTTGGGAATTTTGGACCCTTTTTGAGGGTTTTTTATGCTTTTTAGGAAAAATAATCTTTTTGAGTGCGAAAAAGGGGTGTACCAAGGTCTTTTGGTGACCTTTTGTTGGCTTCAAAGGCTCAGATGGTGGAAAAGTGGACAAATGGGTCATGTGAATAAGGGAATGAGCTAGTGAGCACTTTTTGGGTGTTAACAGGTGGTAATGCAGCCAAGCATTCCTACACAAGAGTGTTATGCAATGCACGAAAAATATATGTATATGTGTCATAATAGTAACCATACTCAATGTGGTATCAACAACAACATGTGTTATGCATTGTGTTTATTTTAACATACCATGGTTTGCATTTTTCAAAGGATCTTTGGCCCAAGTCAAGTTAGTTGTGTTCATTCCTAAATCTCTCATATTATTTTGTTTGTGTCATATCAAGAAAATGTTTAATGTCTGGTTCACGATCCTTTGAACCCCTTCTCAATTTTAATACATCTTTTTGGTTGGAAGAAGGTCTAGTGTTGTCATGCCAAAAATCTTGCACTAATCCCTTTACCGCATCAATGAGCTTCATATCAGAGCGTGGCAACCTGCCAATGAAGGCCCAAACATCTGTTTGACCAGTTTCAAGTTGTTCTCTTCTAACACCATACCTACGAAGTGTCTTCACATTCAAATTAACAATTTTGGATGTAGGTTTAAGAAAACGAAGTGCCCTAGTGATTTTGTTAATGATTGATTGTAACAACACACGACGAGCCGCATTGCAATCCTTTGAGCGAGATTTCTTTCCAATTGTACTAAATGCATCTACTAAACTTTTAACGATATGATAACTTGGTTCTAACTTTTTGGCCATCTTTATCCCTAATGTTCTTCTAACAACATTCATATGCCTAGATTTCAACAATGATAAAAATAATTTGCACTTGTCCCCATCACATTTAGACTCAAAAAAGTTATCAAGTATTTTCGAGTTTGATAAGCAATAGAACGTTTAAACAACATACCTTCAAGTGAACTAATGAGAGTTTCATCAACATGTATGCGTCTCGGAGTTCTTCAACGTGTAGTTGCTAATGGAGGTAAGGGTGTTGGAACTGGAGCATGTACACCATCACCAGGATGCTCTGGCATTTCCATAGGAGGCCCTTGTCTTTCATTCTCTTGGGTGATCTCCATAACATTTGCTTCTTCCATTGTCAATCCTCCATTCAATGCCTCTCTAACTTCGTCGCTTGTATAACCACTACCCAACAAGTCATTCACTACCATATTCTGAGGTTGACTTGATGTGGGAATTGAAACATCCCCCGATGAGCACCTACGTCTTACTTCTTCACTAGTGCCATGGGGTTCTTGTTCATCAAATGTTGTTGAAATTGAGGGCCCCTATAGTGAATTTCTTCGTATTTCTTGAGGTGGATGGGTAGGAACGACTGTGGCATCATCTATGGTTGGAATTGGATGAGTTTTGCATGGAATGCCTTCGATTCCACATCTCCAATCTTTTCTTTTCTCTAACTTCTTCCATGGTTTCTTGAGGCTTATCTTTCCTTGCCGATTTCCTTTTTTTATTGCCTGGATTCCCCATGACCACAATGAGCAATACTAAGAAAATAGATCTTAGAGGTGTGCTCAATTATTCAAATATCCAAATTATTTCTCAATTTTGAATATAGGTTCTTCAAGCTTACTCAATTGTCAATATAGATACTTCCTCAATTGTGAATATGGATGAACATCAATCTGGCTCAAATGTGAAAGTAAAGTTTCTACCTCACTTGTGAATATAGAAACTTCTTCATTTGTGAATATAGAAATGTCAAGCTTGCTCAATAGGGAATGTAGATTCTTCTTCAGTTGTGTTCATATAGATTCATCAAACTTGCTTGACATTGTTAATATAGAATTACATTGAGGCTTGAAATTGTGAATGTAGAATCCTCTTGAAGCTTGAATTTGTGAATGAAGAATCCCCTTGAAGCTTGGTAATTGTGAATGTGGAATCCTCAATTCCAAATGCCAACTATAGAATCCTCTTCAAACTTGTTGATTGTGAACATGGAGTGTCTTGAGCTTCCTCCAATGCTTTGACTGTTAATTGTGAAGTGTCGTGATGTATGGGAGACGGGAAGGCGGGAGGAGAAAACACAGAACGAGGGAGGATAAAATCATTTTACAAATTTTTTTGCACACATAATGCGCGAGCGTTATTGACACACAAAACGTGTGCGTGTTTCTTGAATATTAAAAAAAACCTAGGTATTTAATATGTTTGGTGCATGGCTAAATAATGTACCTAGTTGAACAAAACACGCGCGCATTGTTTATTCATAAACGCTCTAGAGTCATTGAAATAATCAAAAAACTGTTAAATTTTGAGCATTAATTCACAATAATCTAGGATCTTTACTGAGAGAATAACATATACAGTATATCAATGCATGACAATCACAATAAGCATGACAAGCATCACAAGAATCAAAAGCATGAGAGACAAGAGACATAGAGTTTCTGTGGGGAAAACCCTAAGGTGAAAAACCCCACAACTTCCTCAGAGATAGAGAGAGCAATGGCTCAACCAAAGTACAACCAAAATACACTGAGATAGTCTCCTAGTAGCAGATGATCCTCCTCCTCACTAGTGCGCCACTTTCTGAGTGAGAGTGAGTTACTTTTCCAAATGAGTAAAATAGAGATCTCCAATCTCTATTTATACTAACCTTTTTTCCCAGTGACCTTATGGGGCCGACTTGCCTAGCTAGGTACATCCACATTATAATATCTATAATTCAAGGCTGACCCCACATGGTAGTCTAATAACCCATTGGCAAGTACACACACTTGCGACACTTGTCAATCCACATGACGACACTTCCTTATAGAGGAATGACACATCTCTTATAAGGGTACAATAAATATATATAAAATACACAGATGAAATACATTCCGAAGTTACATATACATCAACACTCCCTCTTAACTAGGAAGGTATTTCTTGACACAGTTCTGCTAGACAAGTCTTCTTCTCGGGATCATCGTCATCGATGCATCGTCATCACCATCATCACTGCTACTGCTATCTCAACCAATATCTGACTCTATTCATCATAGCAAGTTCTACAGAGCCAGTCCTTTTTCATATTGGATGTAGGCCCACCTCCTACAGGTCTTCATCATCACTGGCCATACTGTGGAATTCTCAAGACTTATTATGTGCGTCACAAAACCTGGCTGTAGCATTCCAGGATATTACGAGCACACAGCTCTACCTGTAGGATCTCCCAGGAGCACATTACATGTGACCCATCACAAAACCTGGCTGAAGCATCCCAAGCTGTTACAAGCACACGGCTCTACCTGTCGGATCTCCCAGGAGCACATTACATGTGATCTCAGCACAAAACCTAGCTGAAGCATACCAGGCTATTACAAGCACACAGCTCTGCCTGTCGGATCTCCCAGGAGCACATTACATGTGGTCCACCACAAAACCTGGCTGAAGCATCTGAGGCCTTTTTCATCCTGTCCAGATCTCCCAGGAGCAAATTACATGTGGTCATGGAAAAACTTGGCTGAAGCATTTGAGGCCTTTTTCATCCTGTCCAGATCTCCCAGGAGCAAATTACATGCCATAGGACAAAACCTCGCAAGAGCATCTGCCAGATATCCCAGGGCACAAATTACATGCCATAGGAAAAACCTCGAAAGACTATCTGCAGATCTCCCAGGGCACAAATTATATGTCCTCCCAAGAAAAACCTCAAAAGAGCATTTGCTAGATGTCCCAGGGTACGAATTACATGCCATAGGCAAAACCTCAAAAGACCATCTGCAAATCTCCCAGGGCACAAATTACATGCTTATCTGCACAAACTGTTCCACGGCCACAAAGTATCAACCTGATACTCACCATACATCATCCTAATGTACACATGATCACCCTGATCATCATCACTACAACATCCTGCTGTATGTCATCTGGAGAAGCTCGTCATCCATGATCATCCTGATCATACAATGCATCCATCTGATGCACCAAGTATCTACCTGATACATATCATCATACATAGTGTATCCACCTGATACATAGATACATGATCCACACAATGTATCCATCAACATACATGATCTACCTAATCATACCTGATACATATCAATATACATGATCTACTAGATCATACAATGTATCCACCTGATACATATACAGATACATGGTCCAAGCATCCAACATGATGTATACATACATATAAATGATCCAACTGATCATATCCAGCATCCAACATGATGCGTACATACATATACATAAAAATGATCCAACTGATCATATCCAGCATCCAACATGATGCGTACATACATATACAAAAATGATCCAACTGATCATATCCAAGTAGAAACCAGAACATCATCCCGATGCTCGTCATCCAGCACTTACATCCACAGCCATGTGAAGGATCCTCCTTCCAACATGCTTGGAATAGCTTCAGCAGATGTGTCCATCACTTGTTCCTCAAAGTGTCATCAATCTGAAGAACGCCAAGCCTCTCCCTGAAGTACTCGAACTTCACCCTGGCTAGTGGCTTCGTCAGCACATCTGCAATCTGCTTGTTCGTCGCAACATACAGGAGCTTCACAGCTCCTCTCTACACCATATCCCTGATATAGTGATATTTGATCTCTATGTGTTTCGACCTATCATGAAACACTGGGTTCTCGGACAGCTTCACACAACTCTCGTTATCACAGAAGATACCAGTAGCATCCAACGGGAGATCAAATAACTCAGACAGTAGCTTCCGTAGCCATACTGCCTCACAACTAGTTGAACAGGCTACAATATACTCTGCCTCAGCTATACTCAGTGCTACGCAGGACTGCTTCCTGCTAAACCAAGAGATCACACCTGATCCCATACTGAAGCAGCATCTAGATGTGCTCTTCCTATCTGCAACACTTCCAGCCCAATCTGAATCAACATAACCCTGCAGGTTAAAATTTTGATTCGCTTCATACTTGAGCCCATAATCCATTATACCCTTCAGGTACCTCAGAACATGCTTTACAGCAACCAAGTGAACACTCCTTAGATCCGTCAGGAACTGGCTCAATGTGTTCATAGCAAAGCAAATATCTGGTCTAGTGTTCGTCAGGTACATCAAGGATCCAATCATCTGATGATACATAGAGACATAAACCGGCTCAGATGAAGCATCACATAGAAGTTTCAGATTCGATGCCATAGGTGTGGCCATGGCCTTGCAATCCATCATCCCAAATCTCTTCAGGATATCTACTGTGTACTTCCCTTGAACAAGGAAGATCCCACCTGCACTCTGCCACACCTCCATAACTAGGAAATAATGCATCATTCCCAAATCTTTCATATCGAACTCAGCAGCAAGCTTCCTCTTAGTATCTGCAATCAATCTGTCATCTCCTGTTACAAATAAGTCATCCACATACAGGAGTAGAACCACAGGATTCCCTTCTTCAACCTTGTAGTAAAGGTTGGAATCCGCTTTACTCTTGGTAAAGCCCAAACTAGATAGGAAACTGTCCATCCTACCATACCAAGTTCTGGGAGCTTGATTCAAGCCATACAAGGCTTTCTTCAATCTGCATACATATGACTCCCTGCCATCTATTTCAAAACTGAGTGGCTGCTCCACATATACTTCCTCTTCAACTACACCATTCAAGAAGGCAGTCTTGAAATCCATCTGGTGTATCTTCTATTTCATCACTTTTATATTTCTCTATGCTGCCATTTGCAGCATGCTTGATCTGATAGATCCATATGGAAGTCATAACAAAACTTCCCTTCAGGTCTTGGGACTACATCCCAAACATCATTCTTCATGATCAATGGATCATGGCATTCCATTTCTTCATCCCAGATCCTGGGAACTTCAATATCTTCAATAGATATCTTTGTTGCTGGAACAAATGTTGTAGTCCTTCTTTTGTAGGTGAAGATATATGGTCTTTCCTACAAAACAAGCTAAATTTCATGATTAGAAACATCTCATAATTTTCAAAGCAAATTCTTTACACATAAAGAAATATGTCATACAGTCATGCAGTTATCTTAGCCAATGCTTCAATACAACATTTATCCATGTTCCACAACTTTCTAGATGCCTTCGAGTCTCTACCAGAACATTGTTAAGAGCTTGCACTACTCCCAACATGTTAGCAAAGAGGTTTCATTCTAGATAAGTAGCACTGGAATGTTTTACAGTGCCATAGGCCACTTACCCAACACATGCATATTAGTAGTATACTGTTCATTAATGCAATCATTCTAATATTTACAATACATATCCTAAGTCTAGGAACATGAGCATATGCATCATTGAACAATTTTATTTAAGCAAACAAATATGCAAGAAATTATAATTAAAATACTTATCTTTGTTTGTTTGTTGGGTGGACTCCCTCTGAGTCTTTGCTTCCTTGCAGGAGCTACTGGAGTCCTTCTACACCTTTCTGTTGTGGAATGTAAAGAGATATACAACTCCCTCTGAATATCTGCACCCTTGCAGAAACCACTGGAGTGTTCTCCCTCTTGATCTTTGCTTCCTGGATTACCTGTTCTTGAACTCATATTCATCCTTGATCCCTATGCATGCTTATTAGTATCATGATTGTGTTATCCTTGTGATCTCATATAAAATCATACATTCATTAGTATACTATTAAAACACAATAATCTCAAGCATGTATAGTCATGATCATTTCAAACAGAAATAATAAGCATTAGCATTCAAGGTTTATATAGGACTCTTATGGTTAGTCATATCATAAGAAACATAACATGTCTAAACCTGTAATTACTCAAACCTATGTCTCTTCTGGTTAGTCATATCATTAATTAAGGTAAGACACATAATATGCATATACCCATGATTATTCAAACTTATGACTTTATGAACAATCATGATAGATCCTATGATATAAGAAACACATACCTGGTCACCATATTTGCTAGTTATGTCTAGCAATGTGTTCTTGTTCTCTTCAATAACCTGCATAACTCATTAGTCAACTTTTGAAAAAACAAATTATACATACCTCTATGTGATCCATGACTATGGATGAATCTTTGTCTTTATGTCACCATGGCATGTTCATCTTGTCCCTTCAATTTATACAATCCTCCCTCTTGCTTTCCAATCACTACTGCATCATCTATGGTCTTTCCCTTTGGCCACATTAGGACTTGGCCATCCACAAATGCAACCCTCATACCTCTTGCATCCAATGCAGAGATGGAGAGTAAGTTCTTCTTGAGCCCAGGTACATAAAGGACTTCTTTCATCTTCAAAGATTTTCCAGAATCTAGGTTGTAGGAGGCTTCACCACTTCCTTTGATTGGGTATTGATAATCATCCCCAAGTTTCACCTTATGGGGTGATTCATGTTCAGATAGATTCACAAAATATTCTTTAAACCCAGTCATGCGTTTGGAAGCCCCACTATCAATCAACCAATCATTACAACCATGGGAGATAGTACCTATGAGAGCAGAGATTAGAACATACTCTTCTTCACTTGATGAGTCATCATCACTTTCTTCCCTAGCCTTCTTCTTTGGAGGTTCATCATCTTCGACAGCATGAGCATGGAACTTTCTTTTGCTACCCTTCTTCTTCTTGCTGAAGTTGTTGTTATTATCCCTTTTGTTCTTGGGACAATCTGAAGCAAAGTGACCCTTCTCATTTCATGTGAAGTATCTTAGATCCTTCTTATTCTTTTGATAGGATCTCTTGTGGCGAGAGTGCTCCTTCTTGGGCTTGCTTCTTTTGGTGTGAGCTGCAAGAGCTTGATCTTCACCTCCCATCTTTTCGTCACGAGCTATAAGTCTAGCTTCTTCTTGAGAGCATTCTTCCCGCAATCTGTTGAAGGAGAACAACTTCTTCCTTGCACAAATTCCTTGAATAAAGGAATCCCATGACCTGGGTAGGCCATTTAGAGTGGTCATCACCACTTCACCATTCTCCACCATTTCATCCACTGCTTCTAGTTGTTCCTTGATCTGGGAGACCCTTGAAAAATAAGATTGAATGGTTTCTCCATTCTTAAACTTTACTCCTTTCAGTTGGTTCCGCAGGGTCATCTTCCGATTTATGTTCTTCCCTTCAAATAGCTTGGTCAAAGAGTCAAACATCTCCTTGGGTGTCTTTAGAGAGGACACATGGGGTATGAGATGGTCTTTAATAGAATCAGCAATGATTCTCTTTGCCTTGACCAAGTTCTTCTTATGCAATACCTTGGCCTCTTCATCCTCTGGGATAGGGATGTCTTCTTTTATATATGAGTCCAACTCATTCTCTTCCAGCATTAACCCAATCCTATACTTCTAGGCTCGGAAGTTATCAGCCCCTTCAAGCTTATCCTCAAGCTTGGTGTGGAGAGACATATTAAAGAGTACTTCAAATGGAAATAGAAAAGATTTAGGTCTTACCACTTGAAATGCTGAAAACTGGATCTGGTCCCGGATTAGGGTTTGTCAGAAAAACCCTAAAAATTCAAAATGTGAAATTCAAATTTCTGAAAGGATAGAAAGATGCGCTTTGATGAGCTGATCAGCCTAGTGCATTCAAAATTTGAGATCAGCAAAGTTTTACCCTCCAGATTTGACTTTTTGTCCTCCCAGGTTCACTAGGGAGAGCCCCGAATTAAGGTTTGAGTTTCCCGGAGACCTACGTAGCCAAAAATCTCGATCCAAAGCTCTAAACTTCGATTTTTGCAAGGAGCTTCCAGCTGTGTCTTCAGATTCTAGAAATTCCTATTTTTGTGGAAACCCTAATTTTTAGGGCCAAATCTAAAAATGCTCGGAATTGAATTCTGATTGGATAGATAGATGCGCCTTGATGAGTAGAGTCAATCTACTATACTGATTTTCCAAAATCTGTGGAGAGAAACCCAATAAATGAGAAACTCAAGTTTCCGTCACTGCAAAATGTCTTCTTCTCAAGTTAGCTCTGATACCATGTTAAATTTTGAGCATTAATTCACAATAATCTAGGATATTTACTGAGAGAATAACATATACAGTATATCAATGCATGACAATCACAATAAGCATGACAAGCATCACAAGAATCAAAAGCATGAGAGACAAGAGACACAGAGTTTCCGTGGGGAAAACCCTAAGGTGAAAAACCCCACAACTTCCTCGGAGATAGAGAGAGCAATGGCTCAACCAAAGTACAACCAAAATACACTGTGATAGTCTCTTAGTAGCAGATGATCCTCCTCCTCACTAGTGCACCACTTTCTGAGTGAGAGTGAGTTACGTTTCCAAATGAGAAAAATAGAGATCTTCGATCTCTATTTATACTAACCTTTTTTCCCAGTGACCTTATGGGGCCGACTTGTCTAGCTAGGTACATCCACATTATAATATATATAATTCAAGGCCGACCCCACATGGTGGTCTAATAACCCATTGGCAAGTACACACACTTGCGACACTTGGCAATCCACATGACGACACTTCCTTATAGAGGAATGACACATCTCTTATAAGAGTACAATAAATATATAGAAAATACACAGATGGAATACATTCCGAAGTTACATATACATCAACAAAAACCTTATTCAATAGTTTATTTAATAGTTTCTATGGGTTAGGAGGTTAAATAGGGATTTGGTGTTAGGGGTTTAGGGATTAGAGATGGGGGTGGTTAGGTAGGGGTAAGGGGCTAGGAGGGGGGGTAGTTAGGGGTAATAGGCTGGGAGGGGGTTAGCGAGGGGGAGAGAGACTGAGAGAGGGGGTTAGTAATGGTTGGGGTGGGGGGAAGGAGGGAGAGAGAAAGCGAGAGAGGCGAGGGTGTTGGTTGTAGGGTCTGCAAAAGACAGATGGAAGGCATGGTTAGAGGTAGGTGGAGGTGTAGGGAAGAGAGAGAGACTGAGAGAGCCCGGGTTAGTAAGGGCTAGGGAGAGGAGGGGAGATAAATAGAGAGGAGGGGGTTTTGGCTAGGGGGAGTAGCAGATGAAGAAGACGATGATGATAATGAAGATGATGACGATGATGATGATGATGATGAATATCATGATGACGATGATGATGATGATGAATATCATGGTGACGATGATGATGATGAATATGATGATGATGATGATGATGATGGTGATGAATATCATGATGAAGATGAAGATGAAGATGGTGATTATGATGATGATGATGATGATGATGATGATGAATATGACGATGAGGATGATGAAGATGAAGATGATGCTAATGAAGATGATGATGATGATGATGATGATGATGATGTTGAAGATGATGAGGATGATGAGGATGATGATGGTGATGATGATGATGGTGATGATAAAGAAGAGTATGATGATGATGATTATGACGATGATCAATACCCAATCATGATGAAGATGGTCATGAGGATGATGATGATGATGATAGAGAAGAGGATGGCGATGATGATGATGATCAATCATCAATCATGATGAAGATGAAGATGAAGATGAAGATGAAGATGGTGATGAGGATGAGGATGATGATGATGATGATGATGATGATGATGGCGGTGATGGTGATGATGGTGATCATAAAGAAGAGGATGATGATGATGATGATGGTCAATCATCCATCATGTTGAAGATGGTGGTGAGGATGATGATGATGATGGAGATGACGACGATGATGATCACGATGATGATGATGATGATGACGACGACGATGATGATGATGGTGATGATGAAGATGATGATGAATATGACGGCGAGGATGATGAGGATGAAGATGATGGTGATGAAGATGATGATGATGATGATGTTGAAGATGATGATGATGATGATGATGATGATGATGGTGATTATAAAGAAGAGGATGATGATGATGATGATCAATATCCAATCACGATGAAGATGGTGATGAGGATGATGATGGTGATGATAAAGAAGAGGATGGCGATGATGATGATGATGATGATGATCAATCATCAATCATGATGAAGATGAATATGAAGATGGTTATGAGGATGATGATGACGGCAGTGATGGTGATGATGGTGATCATAAAGAAGAGGATGATGATGATGGAGATGATGATGACGATGATGACGATGATGATGATGATGATGACAACGATGACGACGATGATGATGATGGTGATGATAAAGAAGAGGATGGTGATGATGAAGATGATGATGAATATGGTGACGAGGATGATGAGGATGAAGATGATGCTGATGAAGATGATGATGATGATGATGATGATGATGTTGAATATGATGATGAGGATGATGATGATGATGGTGATGATAAAGAAGAGGATGATGATGATGACGATGATGATGGTGATGATAAAGAAGAGGATGGCGATGATGATGATGATGATGATGATCAATCATCAATCATGATGAAGATGAAGATGAAGATGGTGATGAGGATGAGGATGATGATGATGATGATGATGATGGCGGTGATGGTGATGATGGTGATCATAAAGAAGATGATGATGATGATGATGATGGTCAATCATCAATCATGATGAAGATGGTGGTGAGGATGATGATGATGATGTAGATGACGACGACGATGATGATGACAACGATGATGATGATGATGATGATGACGACGACGATGATGATGATGATGGTGATGATAAAGAAGAGGATGGTGATGATGAAGATGATGATGAATATGACAACGAGGATGATGAAGATGATGGTGATAAGGATGATGATGATGAGGATGATGATGATGGTGATGATAAAGAAGAGGATAATGATGATGAAGATGATGATGAATATGACGATGAGGATGATGAAGATGATGGTGATGAAGATGATGATGATGATGATAATGATGATAATAAAGAAGAGGATGATGATTATGATCAATACCCAATCATGATGATGATGGTGATGAGGATGTTGATGGTGATGATAAAGAAGAGGATGGCAATGATGATGATGATGATGATGATGATATCAATCATCAATCATGATGAATTTGAAGATGAAGATTGTGATGAGGATGATGATGATGATGATGATGACGGCGATGATGGTGATGATGGTGATCATAAAGAAGAGGATGATGATGATGATGATGATTATGATGATGGCCAATCATCAATCATGATCAAGATGGTGGTGAGGATGATGATGATGATGGATATGATGATGATGACGACGACGACGATGATGATGATGAGGAGGATGAGGATGAGGATGACAACGACGACGATGATGGTGATGGTGATGATAAAGAAGAGGATGGTGATGATGAAGATGATGATAAATATGACGATGAGGATGATGATGATCAATCGTCAATCATGATGAAGATGAAGATGAAGATGAAGATGAAGATGGTGATGAGGATGATGATGATGAGGATGATGATGATGATGATGATGATGATGATGATGACGACGGTGATGGTGATGATGGTGATCATAAAGAAGAGGATGATGATGATGATGATGATCAATCATCAATCATGATGAAGATGGTGGTGAGGATGATGATGATGAGGGAGATGATGACGATGACGATGATGATGCTGATGATGATGATGATGATGATGACAATGACAATGTTGATGATGGTGATGATAAAGAAGAGGATGGTGATGATGATGATGATGATGATGATGATGATGATGTTGAAGATGATGAAGATGATGATGAGGATGATGAGGATGATGATGGTGATGATGATGATGTTGATGATAAATAAGAGGATGATGATGACGACGATGATGGTGATGATGATGATCAATCATCAATCATGATGAAGATGGTGGTGAGGATGATGATGAAGATGATGGTGATGAAGACGACGATGATGATGATGATGATGATGTTAACGATGATGGTGATGATAAAGAAGAGGATGATGATGATGACGACGACAATGATGATGATCAATACCCAATAATGATGAATATGGTGATGAGGATGTTGATGGTGATGATAAAGAAGAGGATGGTGATGATGATGATGATGATGATGATCAATCATCAAGCATGATGAAGATGAAGATTGTGATGATGATGATGATGATGATGATGATGATGAAGATGATGATGAATATGACAACGAGGATGATGATGATGATGGTGATCATAAAGAAGAGGATGATGATGATGATCAATCATCAATCATGGTGAATATGGTGGTGAAGATGGTGGTGAAGATGGTGTGGATGATGATGATGATGGAGATGACGACGACGATGATGACAATGATGATGATGATGATGATGATGATGATGATGGTAAAGATGATGATGATGGTGATGATAAAGAAGAGGATGGTGATGATGAAGATGATGATGAATATGATGATGAGGATGATGAAGATGATGGTGATGAAGATGATGATGATGATGGTGATGATGATGACGATGACGATGATGATGATGGTGATGATAAAGAAGAGGATGGTGATGATGAAGATGATGATGAATATGACGATGATGATGATGACGATGATGGTGATGAAGATGATGATGCACGGGGGATTCACTCAATAAACCACTATCATAGCACGTTCGTTCATAGCATATGAAACAATACCCCTAATTTCACTAAATATTGGAAAATACCTTCCAAAATCATTTTTTTTAACCCCCTTCCAATATGCCTTCCCAATTTAAAAAAACCCTTATTTTCACTAGATATTGTATGTATCAATTTTTTCATTAACATTTTTTATACCCCTTTATATTTCTACCTAGTATATTGATATGATACCCCTCTTATGACCCCACATGCATTCTACAATGCACCTTGCTTCTTTCAATGTATATTGTGGATGCACATTACTTCACCCACAATGCAATTACTCAACCACATATCATTATGATTTGCAACATCTAATGGTTTAATGAAGAGATAGGAGATCACTTCTTGTATGTCACTAGAGCCAATGTACATAGTACAACATTTAGATTGCATGTTGCATTTCCCCAGTCGCTGACTAAGTCTGTTGTGGGATAGGTATCCAAGCCCGCAGGGCCTGTAACAAGCTCTAGGAGGCTGACTAAACCTCCCAAGGCATGTAATAGGCATGAGTGGTTGGGTATTCAAGCCCCCAAGACCTATTGAGGTCTTATAACAAGCCCTGGAGACTTAGATCCTCCCAAGGCTATTGGTAACAACTGGCTAAGTGCTATTGGTAACAACTCATTGTCAATGACCACTGTCTCTCAACTATGATCAACTGGAAACCCTCTTCACCATGAAACCCCTGGCCTCAAGCATGCCTCAAGATGTGATTTCCCTGCGTACTGGTAAGCCCGAGTCTTACCTCAACCCAATTTCTCATCCGACCGTGATCCCTCCATCTCCATTTGGAGGATATTTGTCAGTCCACCCATATAAAAAATACCCCAATGTATTTTTGTATTGTTACATTAAATAAAAAAACCCTTTGCCCCTTAATATATAAGCAATATAATTTTTAGGTTTTCATGATTATTTAATACCCCAATATGAATGAATGTGATATTATATTGCCTTCTAGTGAAGCCCCCGTGCGATGATGATGATGATAATGATGATGATGACGATGATGATGATGATGACAATGATGGTGATGATAAAGAAGAGGATGATGATGATGACGACGATGATGATGATGGTGATCAATACCCAATCATGATGAAGATGGTGATGAGTATGTTGATGGTGATGATAAAGAAGAGGATGGCAATGATGATGATGATGATGAATCATCAAGCATGTTGAAGATGAAGATAGTAATGAGGATGATGATGATGATGATGATGATGATGATGAAGATGAAGATGAAGATGAATATGACGATGAGGATGATGATGATGATGATGATGGTCAATCATCAATCATGATGAAGATGGTGGTGAGGATGATGATGATGAAGAAGATGATGATGGAGATGATGACGACGACGATGATGACGACGACGATGATGACGACACGACGACGATGACGATGATGATGATGATGATGATGATGATGACGACGAAAATGATGATGATGGTGATGATAAAGAAGAGGATGGTGATGATGAAGATGATGATGAATATGACGATGAGGATGATGAAGATCATGGTGATGAAGATGATGATGATGATGGTGATGGTGATGATAAAGAAGAGGATGATGATGATGATGATGATCAATACCCAATCATGATGAAGATGGTGATGAGGATGATGACGGTGATGATAAAGAAGAGGATGGCGATGATGATGATGATAAATAAGAGGATGGTGACTTGCTTTGTTGATCAAATCATTTATAATTTCTCTATTTCGACCATTGTTTCTTAACTACAGCTCGTACAACTGTTCGGTCGTTGGGCATTGAGGCCACTTGAGTCCAAGAGAAGGTCGGTGAAGAAGAAGGCTTCCCGGAGGGGCCCTACATTTGCATTTACACTCAGACATCCTTCGATCGGTAAGTGTCCATAAACGCAGTTTGAGCCTTACTTTGGTGCCCCTAGTTTTATTGGTACAGCCGACTGTTTTGAAACTTTGCCATCTTTTCTGGAATGCTTATGCCCATAAATTTGTTTGAAATATTTGTATGATATTTACCTAGATTGCAATAGCGCCGCTTACCACTATAGAAACTATATTATCTAAAGTTTGATCTTAGTTGTAGCGAATTGACTGTTTGAATTAGTTATTGTCTATGGCTATGATATTTGGATAATACGTGTCCATCGAAATGAGTCATCAAGCCATTTTGAAGACTATTCCTATTAATTTGTTTGCTTTATCATTTTGTTTGTGTAAAATATCTGGTAAACATAAAAATAGGGAAGGTGGGAGGAGAAAACGCAGAACGTGGGAGGATAAAAGCATTTTTCTAATATTTTTGCATAGCAATAACTCTAGTGCGTTATGTATCCACATAATGCTAGCGCATTGCTTATAACATTGAGTGCCAAAACACTAAAATTTGAATTTAAATACAATGCACACACGTTATTTGAATTTAAACATAACACGCGCACATTCCTGAGCACCTACTCACCCACTCCTCCCACCCCCGCGTTTCAACCACTGTCCTATGTGGATGGTTCGGACTTACCAAACCTATGCTAGGGAATTTTTAGGCCATAGCTAATTTGACATTTTCAGCATTTTTCTAAGTATGCATGTTTTTCACCGCTCTCTACAGCATGACATACCTGACCATTATTGACGAAATTTTAGGCATAGATAGAATTGTTTATGCAAATTCCAAATATGTATTTTTTTTTTAAATATTGAGATTTTCTATTTATTTCCTAATTTTCTTGTGTCATCACTCTGTTGGTCAAAAAACATATTGTTAGTGTTTATTCCGTAACTTTTTCATTTCACAACCATTTTTAAAAAAACTTGTATGGTGCACTAGAGGACACCGACCTCTACATCCTATAAAAAATCCAAGTCAAAATAACTACATTAAGACCTTCAAAGGATGCACCCACATTTGACGTACCATTCTCGAGGTTTGACCACTTACATAATTAAAAAAATATTAAAAATTAAACATTTAATTTTGGAAAAATAGCGCTGCACTAGTGCTATGGGTTCTATACATATATACCATATTTTGTAGCCTAAAACCATCATTTAGGCAGTGAAAGGCTACACCCACAAAAACATATACCTTATCATTTGCCAAAAAAATAAAAAGTAACTGTTAGAAAAAATAAAATTTGGCATAGTTATGTAAATTTTCAATACTTAAAAATTATATATTCAAAAACGTGACTCAATTTCCTACGTTTCATCTTTTTTACTCGATGCAAGATATATTGTGTAAGCATCTCAAAAAAACCATGTAAGTTGAGGGATGCCTGATTTTTCAGTTTTCTATTGCATCTAACGCACCAAAAGTGACCCTCATTAGCTTGCACATGCCCGTAAGCCAATAAAAATGGTCACGACTTCCTTTACTGTCAAGGCATATATGGCCATGGCTATAATATTCTAAACAAGCAATCACGTATCTCTGTAGTAAGCGTTCTAGAAGAGAGGGTAGCCGGACATCATAGACATCTACTCATGGCACGCCAAAAAGTACATAACTCACATATGACCCAAAGAATTTTTGTGATAGGACTCAACAAGATAGTATATTCAGGTGCATGTTTCAGAGGATCCACAGTAGCCATGATTTTCATCGACGTTTCGAATCCAAAACATGATTCATCATCGAGACTATTTGTCAAGTTAGGAGAGTTGCTTCATCAAAGGTATTAATATTCATTGGTGGAATGCAAAGAATGAGAGATGTCGGTTTGTGTTGTAAGTACCCATACTTACAACACAAGATCCTACTTACCCTACATTCAAGGTGGATAAGATTGCTAGAATCCTTAGGAGAAATGATATCGTAACCTCTTTCAAACCCTTAGAGACCATTAGGCAAAAAATGAGACCCATTAAAGACCCTGTAGACCACAAACAATTTAGAGGAGTCTACAAAATACCATGTTCATGTAATAACTGCTACATAGGTGAAATAGGACGCTCCTTCCACACCAGAATAAAAGAACATTCTGCCGATATAAGTAAACAAAGAATTCAGACCTCTGCCCTTGCGGAACACTCCTTCAAAACCAAACACCAATTGAGTTTAGAAGACACCCAAATCCTAGCTAAGGAAGACCATTATCTAAAAAAAAAGTTTAGGGAAGCTTTGGAAATTATAAAAAATCCTAACAATCTAAATAGGGATGGGGCCTCGAGGTAAGTACTAGTTGGCTCCCCCTGCTCCAAAAACCTAAGAAAGAGTAGCTAAAACCTAATTACTAAATTATAATCAAATTAAAAATAAAACCTAATTACTAAACTGTATACCATTTAACATTAAGAATCAATTAAAACTAAAAACTTAATAAACTACAATTATAACATTATTATTGAAATACTTTAATTATAATATTACAACTTTTAAACTTAACAATCTAATAGAATTTTTATAAACTACAATTAACCCTATCTAATTTTTAAATAATAAAATAATTTTTAATAAAAATATAAAATTTATATAACTATTAGCTATTAATAACTATGGAAATTAATTTAATATCTCTATTAACCAGCTTTTTTGTCTTAATAAAAACATTAACATATTATAACCCTTAACCTAATTTTCCATAAACCTACAACTCTAATTCTTTTCATTCCAACAATGAATATTTATGCCGATAGGCGTTTTATTTTAACATTTGGGGGTGGGGTTGGGTCGGTGATTTTTATTTTTTTAATAATGGATGGCTAGATTTCAAGAATGCCCGAATATGCTTCATATTGTCCATAAATCAAGTATTCAAATGTACTCAGTTAACTTAGGGGCATGTTTAAATCCAATGGACACCCATAGTTATTTAAAATAATTAAATAATTTATTGAAATGCCAAGTGGTTGTGCTCCGTTACATGTATTGGTGCCAATCCATTTCTCCACTAGAGAGTGGAGTGCAAGCGTTACACTGAAGAGGAGCTGAGCGCGATGCCAAGTGGATGATGGAATTGCTGGTGCCAATCCATTTCTCCACTCCATTCATGTTTCGCATTAGCTATTTGTTCCGCATTACCTATTTGTTTCTTGGAATTTCATGTTTCACATTACCTATTTGTTCCGCATTTTTTTGCATTTCTTATGTGGATATAATGTGAGAGACAGATCATAAGTAATGCCTCACTTATTTTCCTAGCTTTGTTAGTCTAGTAACTGCTTCACTTATGGAACCATAGTTGATGTGGTCAGCCATTTTGTATAAAAATCAGGTTTCGAACCATATTGGACTTTTCATTTCGTATTTTTTTCATTATTTAATTTTCATTTTTTATTGAAAACCATTTTATTTTCCTCAGTACCTTACCTTTTCACTATTTAGATTTCAATCCATGATTACATGATAAAGAATTCATCAGCGTCATAGTAATGGCGAGCATCCTCTCAGACCTGATTCCTCCAGGTAGCTTCTGCCATTTGCGGGCCACTCTTTCGCCATTTCCAGGCCACGTTTTGGACAAAGTGTTTCGATAGTGTAACCATGTAATTCTGGCAGGTAGCTTCTATCATCTATGGGCCACTCTTCCACCATTAATCCGCCACTCTTTAGCCCTTTCCAGGCCACATTTTGTACAGTGCACTTGGATTCCTTAATTTCTGAGAAAAAGTTTTATGCACATACAAGCCATCATCCTATATTTGGACCAACCCCTCTTAGGACAAAAAAGGAATTGACTACATTTGCAACCATTAGCAACCTTGTCACATTGGAAGGAACGTCTTGGCAATAATAATCTTGCTCATAGAATTGGCACAAACTTCTTAGATAGCAAATTGATTTTATTTTGCACATTTCACACGAATATTTATCAAGCCCATGATAGCATCACAAATGAATTCAAGAATATAGCGTGTACAATATTTCACATTGCGGACAAACCTTTTAATGCACCATGTAGCTATTATAGCATGTGAGAAATTTCTAAGGTCCCGCGGATCAACTTTATCCCAATTGCAAAATCAAATGCATATGATATTCAAATCCAATGTCCAACAATGCTACTTCAATCTACAACTGCAAAACTCACCATTTTAATCAACTGAGGCGAAAAACTTTGTTTTGCATATGACAATACATTGAGGATTATTTAATAATAACAAAGTTACCCTTTGTGGAGTATCAAATAACAAAAGTTTATCTTTGCACACAGAATGTTCTGAGGACAAAAACGAAAAATGCCATCTTTGTTCATGATTTTGACACCCTGTCGTCTCCCAAGAGAGAAACTAGAACTAACTTGGGCCATTGAGAAGAATTACATGACCCGAGTAAGAAACTACTTATAGGAGGTTAGATGTACCAAATAATGATATGATCATAGTTATGGCTGAACCCACTCTTCTCATGTTAAGTGTGGGTCACTTTTTTTACAGAAATGGTCTGGGTCATAATCCAGCCTAATTAAATTTCTATATTAACAAGTATTGGTCACTATATTATTGCATGAAAAGTTGGAGAAAGCCCACAACAAGAAAAACAGCATGGACTAAAACAGCATGGACTCCCAAACTTCCATTTGCCAACTAACTTAAATCAAAATGCATTAGAGATATATTTTAACCTGTATCAGAACAAGCATTTGCATCTAGTATTGTATGAACCTTCCCATTTGAATCACAGGCCTCACTCTGCATTTGTTCACTTCTTTCAGTAGAACTTGAATTGATTCCCCTAGATATATCATGAAAATGTCCATTGCCTTCAGATTTTACCGACTGCAATGATATCTTAGTGGAACCATTTTCTTCTACAGTAGTGGTCATATCTTCTCCATGCAATTTCTTCAGTTGTTCCTGTGACACACAAAAGTCATATCAACACACAAACATTGTTGAAATGTATGAACCTTCCCATTTGAATCACAGGCCTCACTCTGCATTTGTTCACTTCTTTCAGTAGAACTTGAATTGATTCCCCTAGATATATCATGAAAATGTCCATTGCCTTTAGATTTTACCGACTGCAATGATATCTTAGTGGAACCATTTTCTTCTGCAGTAGTGGTCATATCTTCTCCATGCAATTTCTTCAGTTGTTCCTGTGACACACAAAAGTCATATCAACACACAAACATTGTTGATGTGATGGATACAATGTCCTTATCCAGATTATGGTGTAGAAAAATAATTAAAGCTGAATGGAACATCAAGATTTAAATATAATACCACTATGGAATTATTCTCTGCAAATAGCTTTTTGCATTCCTCCGCCATCCGATTAAGTTCATTTCTAAGTGCCAAGTTTTCTATAGTCAGGGTTTCAATTTTTGTTGTCAGTTCTTCACACTCTGCCTGTGTTGGAGAAATGTACTTGCGAGTTGAATGCGCATCTAGTTTGCACCGGCTCTGTCAGTCACCCCGTCAGACGTTTTGTCAATCCGTTGTATCACATAAATGTCAGACAGTCTGTCAATCTGACAGAAGGCATCGTGCACACTTCCTAGTATTTAATCAGCCGCGTTTGTATTCCGCAAGTTGAATTTCTTAGGTAGAAATTAATTACAGTCTTTAATGAAGTTCAATAGCTTCCAGGCGAAGTGATCCCAAGTTTATGTATAGATATAAATCACTCTCATTATATTAAGTAGAGATGAAAAGAGAAGTAGAAGATAGGAGAAGAAGAAGTTGAACGTGAAATGTATTAAGAGCCCAAGCTCTGCGTAAAATGGTGAAAGATTGAAGTATTTACCATCTCTTTGTATTGCGGCAATGTTACTTGCCTTACTACGGTAATATATATAAGTCAATAGTTATTTTGTGTTCATTCTCAAGAATGGTGGTTAATGCATGTCGCACATCTTCTTCATATTCATCTACGTAAATGTTGTTTACATATACTGTCAGTAAAAGAATCCCAAGCATTTCACGGCGATAAAGTTTCAGTTTAGCGTGAAGTAACTTCGGCATAATCTCTATTCTTCCGCTCTTATGTTTTAGCAAGAAAATACTTTAGTATAATGTTTGCATAAGAATAGGTTTGTCGAAGTCAAGAAATCCGTGAAGTTATGAATTTACGCGGAGTAAAAATATCTTCAAGTTCATAATTTCCGCAAGTATTGTATATCACATATCGCAAGGTTATTGCATATCGCGTATCGCAAGGTTATTGTATATCGCATATCGCATGATGTGCGAAGTTAATTTACTACGAAGTAAATTTGGTGCGATATCAAGTGTTGAGGAAAAGTAAAATTCTACAAAGTTAATCCACACGAAGTAAATGCTCATGGAAGTGAAAGTCATTCGCGAAGTCAAAATTGAAGTTTCCATCAGAGTCCGTAGTGAAAGAAAAGGTTGTGTACTACGCAATTAATTTTAAATTGACTGTCATGGTATCGCGGTGCTGCGGTGTGCCTCTCTTCCCTTCATCTGGTATCAGAGCTTGGTTTACGGCAAAGAAGAATTTTATTTACATAAGGGAAGAGTGATTAAAATATGGCTTCCACTTCTGGTAATTTGCAAACTCCAATATTTTCTAGTAAAAATTATGAACATTGGTCGCTAATAATGAAAGCTTTGTTCAGAGGTCAAGATGTATGGGACATAGTCCAAACTGGTTATGTAGAACCAGCAGATGCAACAACATACAACAATCTCACTCAAGCTGAGAAGGATGTTCTAAGGGAACAGAGGAAGAAAAACAGAAAGGCGTTGTTCCACATACATCAAGCGACACATGAATCAATACTCCCAAGAGTAGCAGCAGCGCAGTCAGCCAAGGAAGCGTGGGATATGCTGGAAACAGCATACCAAGGTTTGAACAAGATAAAAACTGCCAAACTACAAATTCTTAGAAGAGATTTTGAATCACTGTCAATGAAAAATATAGAGTCAGTAGATGCATTCTATACTCATGTCATTGGTCTGGTTAATCAAATAAAGTCTCATAGGGAAACTCCAACTAATCAAAGAGTTGTTGAAAAGGTTCTTAGAGTTCTGCCAAAGAAATTTGAATCTTTGGTTGTAACCCTGGAGGAAAACAAAGATCTATCCACATTCACTATTGATGAGTTGCAAGCCTCATTACTCAATCATGAACATAGAATTAGCGGTTCAGATACATCGCTGGAAGGTGCATTCGCAGCACAATCATCCATAAGTCACGGAAGAGGCAGAGGAAGATCAAGCTCTAGAGGCAGAGGATGAAGTTCTTTCAGAGGAGGTTACAGCAGCAACCCTGCACATGTCACTGGTAGAGGCCAGAATCAGACTCTCAATCAGCCAAGTGGGAAAAGGTATGATAAATCAAAAATTCAATGCCATTACTGCAAGAAGTATGGACACTTCGCATATGAATGCAAGAAGAAGCAGTATGACCAAGGAAAATAAGGTGAAGCGCAATCAAGCAACAACAGCGCACCGAACAACACAATGTTCTTAGCTCATGCATCTCCACTGGAATGCAATGCTGTCCAAGAAAGTCCAAATGACATATGGTATTTAGACTCAGGCTGTAGCAATCATATGACTGGTAATTTAAATCTATTTTCTAGTCTAGATAAATTAGTCCAAACTGATGTAACACTTGGAAACAATATCCAAGTCACTATTTTGGGTAAGGGTACTGTTGATATTCTAACAAAACAAGGAGAGCAGAAATATATGCATGATGTGTATTATGTTCAAGGCTTGAAGCACAACCTAATGAGCTTTGGACAACTGATGGAAAAAGGTTACAGAGTTCACATGGTAGGTAAGCGTTGTGTGATCAAGGACATATACCCAAGCAATCAGTTAATTGCTGAAGTGCAGATGACAAGCATTAGAGAGATTTTGAGGTCAAAAAAGGGCCTCCTAAGAGATGTACTACACAAATATGAGATATATTAAAATATTATGAATTGAGGGTTTTATGGGGTAGGTATATATGACAAGTCACCTTCCACACTATTTTCTATGCACAATATAAATAACCATGGTTGAGTTACTTTTCAAAATTCACTAGAAATAAAATTAATAAAATAAGTCTACATTGATGTGACTAAGATTCATTGTAAATTCCCAAAAATGTATTGTCCTTTAACATTTATTTGTCTTGAACTTGCAAATGAAATTAAATAATAAAAAACATTTTTAAGAGTTTTTTTTTAAATTTTATGTTGACTTTTTTATATTTAGTACTTTTCTCATGAATTTAATAATGTAATTTAATTGAGAATTTATTTACATGTAAAATGTCAATAATATTATTATAATCCACATTGCATTATTATTATTATTATTATTATTATTTATTAAATCTATTATTATTCTTTATTAGTTTGACATTATGTTATTAAATAGAATGGAGTGAATATATAATTTAAAATTAAAAACATAAAAATAATAATATATTATTTTATAAAAAAATGTGAAAGGACTTTCTTTATGAATTAAGAGTACTTCAATTGAAAATGACAATAATATTATTTTATGTGAAAGTGTGAAAAGACATTCATTATGAGTACTTTACTTGAAAATGACAATAATATTATTTTATGAAAAGACTATCATTATGAGTACTTTACTTTATGACTTAAAAGTACTTACACCACTACCTTGGTTAACAATGTGTTTTCATCCACCATAGAAAATTTGACAAATAAGCATTCTTAACTCATGCAATGCCACCTCACCAAGGGGGATGATGTCATCTACTAGAATGTGATTGGTTGTATTTTATAGTACATTTTCTTTGTTTTGAGGCCCTTTTTTGACCTCAAAATTTCTCTAATGCAACCACTTGTTTCCTTTGAGGATAAAACCCATCATAAGAGGAAAGACAACTCAAGTTGTTCGTGCAAGTAAGAATGAGAATTATGGATCTGCGTTCCGCGTAGAGAGCAAAGGAGCAGAAATTCATTACGCAATAGAAGAGAAGGACAGCGCAATGCAAGCAGCGTTTTAGACAAAAATCAAAGATGAGTCCTGGTTATGGCATTTCAGATTTGAACATCTGAATTTTGGTGGGCTGAAGCTACTGCACATGAAGGACATGGTGAAAGGATTACCATTGATCGAAAGACCAGAAAGAATCTGTGAAGGCTGTATCTTTGGAAAGCAGCATAGAGAGACTTTTCCAGTCAAAAAGTCATAGAGAGCGTGCACACCACTTGAAATCGTGCATTCTGATATTTGTGGACCGATGCAAACACCGTCCATGGGAGGATGCACTTATCTTCTCACATTTATTGACGATTTCACAAGAAAAACATGGTTTTATTTTCTAAAGCATAAATCTGATGCATTTTATTGTTTTCAGCAATTCAAGGCACTCGTGGAAAAGCAGAGTGGTTACAACATCAAGATATTGAGAACAAATAGAGGTGGTAAGTATGTCTCAAATGATTTCTTAAACTTTTGCAAGAATCATGGCATACAGAAGCAGTTCACTGCGCGGTATACACTGCAGCAGAATGGTATTGCAGAAAGGAAGAACAGAACCATCATGGAGATGGTGCACAGTATGTTGGCAGCCGCGCATCTGTCAAATGAATACTGGGCTGAGACAATGGCAACTGTGGTTTACATAATGAATCGATGTCCGACGAAGAGCGTGAAGAACAAGGTTCCGCAGGAAGCATGGATAGGTATGAAACATAGTGTTTCGCATTTGAAAGTCTTTGGTTGTGTAACATACGCACATGTTCCAGATAATCTAAGAAGAAAATTAGACAATAAAGGACAGAAATGCATCTTTATTGGATATTCTAAAGACACAAAAGCATACAAGTTGTATGATCCTGTCGCAAGAAAAGTTATTATTAGCCGCGATGTTTAGTTTGTGGAAAATGAAGCATGGGATGGAACTATTGAGAAAAATGTGAAAATCGTGTTACATGTTAAGCATGATGACATCGCAGAAGATGTGGTTGAGACTCCGCATATAAATCAGAATGTTGCAGCACCGTCAACTCCCAGGACAGCGCAACATGTTTCAGCACAAGATACTACAACATCATTCGCAGCTCAAGTAACTCTGACAAGCATAGCAAGTGCGCATCAAACTCCATCAAGTAGTTCATGCGGTTCGACACCAGTAACTCCGCCAAGAACAAGAAGTCTGTGTGAGATATATGAGGCTGGTACACCTAATTCATTCTCTTGTTTTGCATTATTTTCTCAAGTTAATGATCCGCTAACATATGAAGAAGCTGTAGAAGATAAAGTCTGGGCACAAACCATGGATGAAGAAATTGAATGTATTGAGAAAAATCAAACATGGGAATTAGTCGATGTCCCTATCGACAAGGATGTGATAAGCATCAAATGGATTTATAAGACCATGCAAGATGCTAAAGGAAATGTGCAAAAGCACAAGGCGAGATTGGTAGCAAGAGGATTTACACAGCAGCCTGGCATAGACTTCAATGAAACATTCGCACTTGTAGCACGAATGGACACTGTCAAAACAGTTTTGGCTATCGCAGCACAAAAGAAATGGTCCGTTTATCAAATGGATGTCAAGTTTGCGTTTTTAAATGGTTATTTCGAGGAAGAAGTATACGTAGAGCAGCCCCAAGGCTATGAAGTTCCAGGACAAGGACACAGAGTGTACAAACTGAAAAAGGCACTCTATGGTTTGAAGCAAGCTCCCAGAGCATGGTACAGTCGCATCAACTCATACCTAATTCATAATGGATTTCATAGAAGTGAATGTGAGCCAACGTTGTACACAAAAATCAACAAGCAAGGTAATAATTTAATTGTCTGCCTGTATGTAGATGATTTAATATTTACTGGTGATTTTGGCATAGAAGAATTTAGAACAGTCATGGAAAGTGAATTTGAAATGACAAATTTGGGGCATATGAACTATTTTCTGGGCATTGAAGTCCAGCAGACTGAAAATGGTATATTCATATCACAGTCGAAATATGCAAGTGATGTCTTGAACAGATTGAAGATGTTAAACTGTAAGACAGCCCCAACACCAGTGATAACAAGTTTGAAATTGAGCAAGGATGATGACGGATCCAATGTAGATCCTATGTTGTTTAAACGACTTATTGGCAATCTTATGTATCTTATAGCGACAAGGCCAGGCATCATGTATGGAGTCAGCTTAATCTCAAGATTCATGGAGACACCAAAAGAATCGCATTGGCAAGCAGGTAAAAGAATTCTAAGGTATGTAAATGGAACAAAAGACTTTGGTATTTTGTATTCAGCCACAAAAAATTTCAAACTCATTGGGTACACAGACAGCGATAATGGAGGCAGCATAGACGATAGAAAAAGCACATCAGGCAATACATTTCATGTAGGAACAAGTGTTGTATCATGGGCTTCAAAGAAGCAACCGATCATAACTCTGTCTTCAGCAGAAGCAGAGTATGTCGCAGCTACAAGCGCTGCATGTCAAGCCGTTTGGATGCGGAGGATGTTAAGTGATCTGTCGCAGCAAAAGCAAGAAACCACAGTCATTTACTGCGACAACAATTCAGCTATTGCACTGTCAAAGAATCATGTCTACCACAAGAGAACCAAGCACATCGACACAAGGTATCACTTCATCAGAGAATTAATAAACAATAAGGAAATATGTTTAGAATTTTCCAGGTCTGAAGATCAGGTTGTGGACATCTTCACAAAACCATTGGCAAGAGACACATTCCAATATCTGTGAAGTTGTTTAGGAGTGACAAGTTCTGTGCAGTGAACTTCGTCATGCACAGAGCATGTTGCAGCTCTGAATCATTTTGTAAAATTTTGTCATCAACTCATAATTAAGGGGGAGTGTTGGAGAAATGTACTTACGAGTTGAATGCGCATTTAGTTTGCGCCGGCTCTATCAGTCACCCCGTCAGACGTTTTGTCAGTCCGTTGTATCGCAGAGATGTCAGACAGTCTATCAATCTAACAGAAGGCATCGTGCACACTTCCTAGTATTTAATCAGCCGCGTTTGTATTCCGCAAGTTGAATTTCTTAGGTAGAAATTAATTACAGTCTTTAATGAAGTTCAATAGTTTCCAGGTGAAGCGATCCCAAGTTTATGTATAAATATAAATCACTCTCATTAGATTAAGTAGAGATGAAAAGAGAAGTAGAAGATAGGAGAAGAAGAAGTTGATCGTGAAATGTATGGAGAACCCAAGCTCTGCGTAAAATGGTGAAAGATTGAAGTATTTACCATCTCTCTGTATTGCGGTAATGTTACTTGCCTTATGCGGTAATATATATAAGTCAATAGTTATTTTGTGTTCATTCTCAAGAATGGTGGTTAATTCATGTCACACATCTTCTTCATATTCATCTACGTAAATGTTGTTTACATTTACTGTCAATAAAATAATCCCAAGTATTTCACGGCGGTAAAGTTTCAATTTAGCGTGAAGTAACTTCGACATAATCTCTATTCTTCTGCTCTTATGTTTTAGCAAGAAAATACTTTAGTATAATGTTTGCATAAGAATAGGTTTGTCAAAGTCAAGAAGTTCGTGAAGTTACAAATTTACGCAGAGTAAAAATATCTTCAAGTTCATAATTTCCGCAAGTATTGTATATCGCATATCACAAGGTTATTGCATATCGCATATTGTAAGGTTATTCCATATCGCATATCGCATGATGTGCGAAGTTAATTTACTACAAAGTAAATTTGGTGCGATATCAAGTGTTGCGGCAAAGTAAAATTCCGCAAAGTTAATCCACGCGAAGTAAATGCTCGCAGAAATGAAAGTCATTCGCAAAGTCAAAATTGAAGTTTCCATTAGAGGCCGCAGCGAAAGAAAAGGTTGTGTACTGCGCAGTTAATTTTAAATTGACTGTCGTGGTATCGCGGTGCTGTAGTGTGCCTCTCTTCCCTTCAGCCTGCTCCACACAGTGCATTTTGTTGGTGTAACAATGTGTGTTTAGACGGTGGAAGGATGATGGAAGGACGAGCGTCTAGAGTTGGTCATAACCTTTCACGCAACGTCTCTACCAGAACACATTACATTGATGGGTGATAGTTTTACAGTGCACCTTAATTGATATTAACTACCTCTGGATTGGAATGTTGCAGGAAATCAATGGCGTGGAAGGGTTGCGAAATGGAGAGTTATGAGAGAACAGTTGAGGAGTTAAGGAGCTCTAAAAACTCCACAAGGTTAATCCACAATTAAAAGTATTATTATTAATTCATTCACAATCATAATATAATGATAACTTTAATCATTTATATTTGTAATTCCCACAATTTCAACATAATTTAAAATACAAATTTTTTGAAAAATAAATAAATTATAATGTTTATAATATACGTTGGAAAAAAATATTTGAGATTTGGCCTAATATACTCACTTACTTTTGATTTTGGAGACAGGATAATTTGCAATCAATCTAGAATCATGCACTTCTGTCAATATTAATGACAAAGTATAATTTGCGTGGAGGCCTTTATCGCTTTATATTAATTTAGGTTTGAATCGAAATGTTATTTCAAGGATTGCCAATCCAATTAGAAACGAGTTTTGGAAAGAAGACTTGTATATCACAATCACATATTTTTATGGTTTGCGCCTTTAATTTTTGGGTTTCATGTGCTGAACTATACAAACTTGGTGCAATAAGGAGAACCACGAGACCGTAAATATGTTTTTATTGATATAATTAATATTATAGTAATCAATCATTATGACCAGTAAAATTGATTTTATAAATAATTTTGTCAAAATTTAAAGTAAGTATATTAATATAATTAAATTAAATAATTAAACATTAATATTATGTTACACGAAAATTTTAAACATTTTGTATACAGTCAATATGGTTAAACATGATGCATATATTATATTTTTTATTTATAGACATTAAAATAAAATTATGAATTTTTTTTAATTAAAAAAGCATACATCATATATTTAAAAGATATATGGTTTTAGTTATCGCATAAATTTTAAAAATTTAATATTTATTAGTAAATAAAATGTAATTTAAAACTATTTTATTTTTTATTAATTTATATTTATATATATATGTGATTAGGAAAATAAATTTTATATATATATATATATATATATATATTCCATCAGAAAAAAATCGTACTATTGTTATTCCATTGAATCAAATAGTACAAAGATAGTGTAAATATCAAAGATACAAGATATCAAGACCGGATTTTGTTCTCAAAAAGATCGTCAATTTAGCTGCTATACAAAATTATAATCGCACATCAAAAGGATTTTACAAAAAAAACTGATCGTCAACCCAAGAGGACAAAATAACCTAAAAGAAAAATAAGTTACCCGTGTCAAGCAGACAGGCATCCATCCATTCTTCCCAGAATAATATTCCTTCAGGACCAGCAAAGGCATCTTTTGAAAGTTGATCAGCTTGAGAATTGTGTGACCTAAAAATATGCTCGAAAGAAATCTGGTCCTGCATTGCAATCTCATGACGAGTTCTAACAAACCAATTTTTTAGATCAATAACATTGAGATTGTATTCATTTGAGGCCCATTTGATTGTTACTCATGAGTCCCCAAAGACTTTGAGATTAACCAGACCAAAGGAATTTGCCACCTTAAGAACAGACCAAATAGCCAATAACTCTGCTTTCATAGTGGTACCTCTGCCACCATTAAGACGAAGAAAAAAGTAGTGGTCTTCATTGATATAGATGACCCCACCAGTTGCACACATACCATCTTGAGCAGCCCTGTCAAAGAATAATATCGGCTACGATACCACAAAGGAAAAAGAACTTTCACTCACAGATTTATTAACATCATAAATTTATAATTATTAATATTTTTTCCATTTACAATAAAAACATTTTAATGAAATATAACTTTTAAAGAATATTATATATGATTTTTACTTAACTAAATATATAATATTAATTATAGCATAAACAATAATAATTATATTTCATAAAATCATTAATTATGTTAACTAACATTTATAAAATTATTAATTATGTTATTTGTATTCCTTTTATAATAATACTTATAAAAAAGAGAATATACTATCTCAATAATATGTACTTCATTATTATTTTATATACATTTAAAAAAGGATATAGTATATATTTTTATAAATATTATTTTTAAAATTTAAAATAATTAATTAATTATAATGTTATATTAAAATAATCATTAAAAATTAATTTATTTTTCAAAGTTTTTATTCAATTAAAACAAATTCTACAAAGTAATTTTCACAAAAATTAAAAGATAGATGTCTAAAAAATGATATATGATTTGTACACCATATTATATTATAATTGTTAATATCATAAATTTATTAATGATGTTATTTATATTCCTTTTATAGTAATACTCGTGAAAAATATAATATATTATACTTTATTATTATTTCATATACATTTTAAAATTTAAAATAATTAAGTACTTATAATGCAATATTAAAATAATCATAAAAAATAAATTTAGTTTTCAAAGCTAACCATAGCCAACCATGGAAAACCAAAGTCAACCAAATCCAACCTTGGTCAGCCAAAGTCAATCATGGTCAACCAAAATTCAACCATGGTCAACCTAAGTCGAGCATGGTTGACTTTGGTTAACCAAAGTCTACCTTCGTCCACCAAAAGTCAACCATAGTCGAGCAAATTTAACCATAGTCAACCAAAAGTGAAACATTGTCAAACAAAGTCAACCAAATTCAACTATGGTCAACCATAACCAACCATAGCCAACCATGGTTAACCAAAGTAAACCAAATCCATCCATAGTTAGCCAAAGTCAATCGTGGCCAACCAAAAGTTAATCAAAGTCAACCATGGTAAACCAAATTCAACCATGCTCAACCATAGTTGACTTTGGTCAACCAAAGTCAACCATAATTCAACCATGGAATAACAAGTCAACCATATTAAACAAAAAATCAATTATGGTCAACCAATATCAACCAAAGTCACCCATGGTCAACCATAACCAACCATAGCTAACCATGGTAAATGAAAGTCAACCAATCCTAACCATGCTCAGCCAAAGTTAACAGTTCAGTAAACCAAAGGCAACCATGGTTAATCAAAAGTCAATGATAAATAACCAAAGTCACCGATGGTCCACCATGGTCGACCATGGTTTACTTTGGTTGACCATGGTTGACCAAATTCAACCATATTAAACCAAGTCAACCAATCTCAACAATAGTCAACTATAGTCACCAAAGTCAAATAAAGACAACCATGGTCGACTAAAGTCACCCATGGTCAACCATTAGTGTTCAACCAAAGTCAGTCATGGTAAATTGTGGCTAACCATCGTCAACCATAATCAACCAAAGCCAGTCAAAAGTCAACCATGCTCAACTAAAGTCAACCATAGTCAACCATGGTCAACCAAAGTTAACCATGTTCAAACAAAAGCCAACCAAATTCATTCATGGTAAACTAAAGTCAACCATGGTCACCAAAAAGTGAGCCATCGACAAGCAGAGTTGAATAAATCCAAACAAAGTTCAACCATGGTAAACCATAGTGAACCATACTCAACTAAATTCGACCTGTGGTAAAGTAAAGTCAACCATGCTCAACCAAAGTCAACCGAGTTCAATCGTAATCAACGAAAGTTAACCATGGTCAACCAAAAATCAACCAAAAGTAAATCACGGTATACCAAAGTCAACCATGGTCACCCAAAAGTCAACTAAAGTCAACCATAATCATTCAAAGTCAACCATGATCAGTTAAAGTCAGCCATCACTCCTACATAGGGGGGTGTTTTAAGACAATATTTAAGACATTTTTGGACTAAATTGTCTTAACTTGAGACAAAAATAAACTTGCCTATTGTCTTAAATATTGTCTTTAAGCGAGTGTCTCAAATTATTGTCTTAAAAAATCATCTCTATAAAAACAATATAAATCACAAGTATTAATGTCTCTCTAGAGACAATTTCATTTGGTCTCTTTACACACATTATAAATCACAAATATTATTGTCTCTTTAGAGACAATTTCATTTGGTCTCTTTAAAGACAATAGCTGACATTAAATACATATTATCTCTATAGAGACTATATTTCTTTAATTCCAACTATTGTCTCTTTAAAGACTATTTGAAAACAAATATTTAAAAAAAAAAACAAATTATTATTCTCAGGTTCTGTATACCATTGAGGGTTAGGTATACCATTGAGGAAGCCGTTGTAAACTATTTTTAGCTTCACGAACAAATTTTGTTTCTGTATAACATGAACAACATCATTATCATGATCGTGCAGCAAGGGAAGATAATAGCCATATGCATATGTCCATTTCAACATATGCCTGCATTCTACTATCTGTAACCATGCATCTTCAACATATTTGAACGTTGTACGAGATAATGCCTCTTTCTAAGAGTTATCATTTGTGTGCCATCTTTCAAGATAATATCCTAATCTCTCCTCGTCATCTCTTCCTAATCCTGCAACCTCATCAATCATCTGTTCCGATTGGGATTGATTCTCGTCATCTCCTCCTAACCCTGCAGCCTCATCAATTGTCTCTTCTTGATAGGGATTGTTTCTCGTCATCTCATCGTGATATTGGTTGCAATGAAGCGTAGAGGAAGAATCATGGTTATTCCAATCACGAAGGCATATCCAATAGAATTCAAACCCACATGGTAGCATGCAATGCATATGGATACACCCTCTATTCTTCTCGATTGGCCGTTTACACATTGGACAAGGCTTGGTATTACTAGAAATGCATCAACGAGTATTGTCTCCATGAAATTCTTTAATTGGAGGCTCCACTTTAAAGTTTTCTTTGATGTATAGTAATAATTTAGTACCGTCCTGCTAGCATCTGCGTTAGAGTTCTTGTCTAAACTAGTCAAGCAACAAATCTCACACTAACTCCCTTGGATTTCCACGCAACTGTTTTCAGTTAAAGTTGAAATAGCAAAGTTTAATGTTTTTCTTTTCTTAATCCTTTTTAAAGCTCAAATGACCAGCATTGCATCTTTTTGTTTCAAATTATCAAATTTGGAGAGACATTCTATTGAAGTTAATACCTCATGGTAAGTTAGCCCTGCCGTCACAAATGCTCGATTTCCATAGCTCTGTTCTTTTTTTTCTTTGCATTAGCCATCCTGAACATTCAGATCTGTCACTATGAACAGTTTATATCCATAATTTATCGTTCTATACAAATTTTCGAGAGCACGCTGAGCATGAAATTCACCATGATCACTAATCCAAGCATCCCACTTTTTTACTATGTCGCACTCAATTGGACTATGAGACTCCTGTAAACAGTTCCAACAAAATTTATAGGAGCATTTGTAGACAACCTCCAGAGTTGCATCAAAAACAACATCAACCTCCACAACGTTGGACTGAGTATTAAGACTTGACCCAGAGCTATATGAAAAGTGTACTACTAGTGGATTGCTGGAGGTTGCAAGCGTTGGAGCTTGTGTTGTCTTCCCTAGAAGTGAGCCGAGTACGAATTAGGTGAAAGACCTAGCTTGAGCCCTTGCTTCCAACATGGAGCACAAATGAAGCTTGAAGCTATCATGGAGATTTCAACAAATGTTTCATCTCCCTCATCGTGTGAGCACGCACTCCTATACACAATCCATGGGATACAATACACTCAATGCTGAAGAATTTGAGAGTTGGAGCTTCCTCATTTCGTCTTCTCCGTTTGTGTGAGAGTTGGAATGGGAGCTACATATCTCCTTGTCCACGTGAAAGACCTGGACCTCTACGTAACATATTTTTGAGGTTGGAGAAGTGTGCATGGATGGTTAAGGAAAGGAGGAATGGACGTGTTTGAATGAAGTTGTGTGAACGGCCGACAACAACGAACCTGTGACAGCTTGGAGACATCATGGGCATGTTGAATCCCTACAATGAAAGACTCATCAACTTGTGGTGATGGATATTGAATCCACAATGGATTTTATCTCTCTGTTGGAGTGACTCCGCTCGTTGAAGACCGATAGTTGGCATCTCTCTTGGAACAACTATTTGTGTTGAACCGTGGCGAGTTGAGTTTATGGTGTTATGTTTGACATGCATGCTATGTTGAAGACCCCAGCTCCAATTTTTTATAATGTTGCATGAATTCCTTGAAGCATGAAATTCTTGAGAGTGCGTCACTTTTGCATGAGTCTACCAGTGCTGCCATCATTAGAATTGTTGCGACCTAGATCCTGTCGTCTCTTGACAGACTGCAATGCTAGCACACTCACAGTTGGGAGATGGACACCATTTAACTTTACTATTTTGTTGATCAACATATGATTTCACAAGATATGATATGTACTTGTCATTGTCTTAGGAAGATAATCCCAAAGAAAAAACCATATCTTCACTCACAACAACACGGCAAGGTGGATCTGGATGTGGACATGGAGGTATCCCTGGGAGCATGTTTCATGATATGCTCTAACATTGCATAGGGTGTGCATGTCATCAAGCGCAATCCAGCCGCAGTTGAGGAGGCAGGTTGGAAGTCGGGCGCTGCAAGGTGGAATGGCAGTCTAAATGGCGCCGAAATCGAAGGTAATGGCTGGAAATATCTTCAGTGTGTGATAAATTTAACATTCCCAGTTTATATTTCTATTAGAACGGTTAGTGAAAGAGATGGGATGAGCATATGATTGAAGCTGAAATTGTACTGTCAATTTGCTACAAGCGGTGCATGCGGATATAGTAGTCTTGTGAAACAGTTTCCTTTTTACTCAAAAGTGGCTTCAGCAAGTCCAGATCTGTTCAAAGGAGTAAAAGGTTGTTGATCATGCTATCATGGCTGAAATGGATTATTGATAAAATGCATGGTTACAGATAACACATGAGCAGGAGGAACAACCTAGATTTACATTGAAATTACATAGAAATAAAACTGGACACAAAGATTATAAATAAATTATAAGATAGTTGTTTTATTATCCAAAGAATTTTCCAAGAAACTATAATGAAGATTTCACTAAAAATTGCCAATTTAAATCCATACTATACATCATGAGAAAACATCGTTATTGACAAGACCACGCCCATAACTAAATGTTTATAAAATATGAATTACTGTAAGATACCCTATTGAAATTGAGATTTAAACTACTACTAGAAAAAAACCCTCAAAGTATTGTGTATAATGTTGTATACATGAGATAATAGGTCGGCTATTGAAACCCATAGCCTTAGATTTAGTCATGCCATTATGAAAACTAAGAAATGTAGAAATGTTCTCAATACCTATGACCTGTGTAACAACCCCAAATTTCACAAAAATTAAAATAAATTATGAACAGTATAAATGCAATTTATTTATTGTGCAGAAAATACATTTAATGACAGTTGTCTCATTAAAATCTATTCACTCATATTTATGATGTCGTCTTGTACTTAATCAAGCATCATCATAATTTATTTTAAGTACTATTGTCGGAAATTCTGTGTTAACTTCTCAGGTGGTTTTTAACTCATATCCGAATGCCTCGTCTTGGTTTAATTTACATTCAACATTGTTCTTTCATCATATTTATGGATCATCATTCATCCAAGTCTTACAACTTGATATATATGTACTTTATGCTTACTAACCTTTTTATTTTCTTTTGACGAAGGGGTCCTATGGATACCCCTAGGTTTACTTAGCTATTGCATAGCTAACGCTCTTACTACCTTGTACACATCTCAAGTGAGAGTAATATCCTTGGTTGGAGATTAAATTACTATATGTCATTTGGCTTGTTGTAATTACCTATACTTCGATGTTAAGGGCATACATGTACAGAAGACTTACTTAATACGTAGGGTAAGACCTACCCTAGCTATATTCGCCATTTAAATGGGTTTGTTTAGTTTAATTACAAATACCTATAATAAAATTTTATGTATATATAAAGTACAGGATTTACATCTTAGCTTTAAGCATAACATAGGTGCACACTATATGTAACTTCATATGGGTTAGAAACCTCCAAATTATAAGTGATCCATATATTGTTGCTTTAATGACATTGTAATATGATCATGGTTTATCTCATAATATATTCGATCACCATCACTATAGTTCTTATGCATGTATTTTTAATTGTGGCAGGGTCATAAGCCCACAAGCACGAATATAAACTTGTAATATAATTATGCAATGGCTTAAGGATGTAATATGACATAACTATACAAAACTATGTAAAGCATGGATCACAAATTCGAGACTTAGTGGATCTCTGCATTGGCAGGTGGCAGGTTAAAATTTAATGTTGATTAAATGAGATCATAGTGGAATTCACGATGGCATCCCTGTGGCATGGCTTTACGTGATGGCTTTGGGTTTTGGGATAAACTCTAATTGTGCATTGAAAGACTATCAACCCTCGTAACTCATTTCATTTGGCATTGTGGTGGTAGGGGAGGCCGACACGCTTCCGATTGCTTAGGGTTTGAATGCTTCAAGCATTTTCAGGGTTTCAAATGGTGGTTTTGAGGCTTGGAAAAACTATTACAAGATAGAGGTAAGCTATCCCAAAATTTATAGTATTAGTTCTTCAGGTTTTAGTGCATTTATGCATCATTATCTAATCACACTTCCCTTTGTTGGTTTATGGATGTTGAATGACAGGTTTTCTCCTTGATGAAGCTTGAGAAGTGAGAGCTTGCTTTTGCAAGGTGATGATACGCATACAAGGCACTGGTAAGCCTCGGTGGTTTCTCTTGGGAAACCTATGTCATGAATCTTGATGTGAAAATATGATGATATGGCAATGGTGCCATACAGTGAATGCCTCTCCGTGATGTGGTTTCAAACTTAAATTGGTTTAATGTTTTGTTTGGGCAGAAATGTAAGCCTTTTGGAAAAACCGTAGGGTATCAAACCCTCGAGCTACGGCTCTTGTAACACCTATTTCAAAGGATGATGAGATAATGAAATTTCGAGTTTCGTTTGTTGAATTTTTATATAAATGTGATTCCTGTAACCTTTGTGTGTGTACTTTTTGGGTTCTCAGCATAATGCTAGTCTTCATGAAAAACCATGAGCTCTACGAATTAAAAACAGTTTTGTTTAAAATTTGAAATTGATAATGTTTGATATAAGAAGGGGTTCCTAACCCATGAACCACAAATCTTTGAATAAATGGTTTTATTTACTTTCTACCTTCTAGGTTTACTACGTAAATTAGTTGTGAAGGTATTTATAAGTTTTTTCTAGGTTTTGGAACCTTATGTGTATACTGATTTTTTGTTAAAGAATTAATAAAGGGACTTAGCATAGTATCAAATGAACTTGTTGAATTCTGTGTTTAATTTTGTATTATAAAGTTGGTTAAATTCTTATGGTTTCTCCTACCAAGAGTATGTGATTTATGTAATGAAACTGGGGTTGTATTAACCCTGTTTATTTATAAGTACCTGGGGTGAGTCCTTTCGGTCTCGAACCCTAGTCTTTTGAGCTCAAACATAAGTCTGAATATTTGTATTTAATGTCAATGCTATTATAATGAAATTAAAAGAGGCGTGAAGGCTACAAGGTTTGAGTCCTTGCCGAAATTTGATAAACTATTGTATAAGTCGTATTGATTTAATACTGTAAATAAATTGTTATGTTATTTATATTGGTGAATGTGTTTTTTCATGACTCTTGTTTGAACCTGTTTATGATTACGTAATCGTAATATCTTTGTGTGTCTTAATATTTAATCTTGGATTCCTACAGTGATTCTGTAGCTTGATTTGAGATTTATAATGTAATTATTTTGCTTTCAAAACCTACGATACTATTGTATAATATGGATGATACATTTTAGGTTTTTTAAAAACTCTTATTGTTTGAAGTATATGATTATCATACTGTTTATAAGATTTGGATTTATAGTTTTCTTTGAAGAGTTTGAACTCTGGTTGTTGGTGTAATTATAATACATATTTTGTATATATTTCCAGAGTGCATAAACAATTCATGTTTCAGATACTGTGATGTGTTTGGATACTGTTTGGAATGCAATACTCTGATAATGCTAATTATATTAATATTATCTCCTATGTTTGATTATGAAATCAACTTCTAGGGTTTCCAATAAAGGTTCTGCCTTATAAATAAGTAGTATTTTACTGCATTTAAAATATATTAGATTCACTGATACATATATTTATAAAACAACTTCTATCTATGATATTCAAATCATTCTGATTTATTTATAATTTAACTTCTCTGTACTAGAGTATGACACTTAACTGTGTGTGGAAAAAATACGGAGAAGTATTTCATTCAATCATGCTACAAATTTCTAATTTATTCTTTCATTCACAGTACAGAATCAAATTAGATAATCATCCTCTAAACTAACTAAAACAAATATGGAGTTCATGATACATTTAAACATTTTCAGAAGAATATATACAATATAAATAAAACAATGAGACAATAAGAACCTAATAACTGAAGAGGGAAACAAACACCCAAAAGAGCCTGTTCCACCCAACCTTCTCCTGAAGACAGCCAAGTCACTTGCCTTAGGACCCCTGATCCTATTCACTAAACCACCAAGACGAAGATGTTGTGTGGAGAATGGAATAAATTCCTCTGCAACTCAGCAGTAATACTTATTTTACTCAACAGTATCACTTCAGCCTTTAGCAATATTGAACTCTACATTCAGCAGTACTAGTTCAGATATGCAGTCTTAATTCTATCAATCACTTCCTAGCCTTCCCCTCATCGAATCTCTTGTGCAAATATTTGTTTTTCTCTTTTCATAAATTATCACAAGGAAATCTTAGTGAGCCACCTGCTCAATTTGATGGGTGTAAATAGCATTCCTAGGTCTTTGGTCAGTTTCATCTTTATTGAGCCACCTGCTCTGTTCCACTTTCATGGGGAACATGACCATAAGTATAGGGAAGTTTCCCCCTGCAACAAATAGAAGTGAATGATGATGCATCCAAGTGTCAGTTTGCTCTCACCCCAGTCCATTCCTCCTAGTGGGTCATTGAACACTCTTTAACAGTCTCCTTTGGGTATTTGTCTCATCTTTTATTTATTAATAATAAAATATTAGAGTATTTAATTACAGTCATCCTTGAGCCCACTTGGTCAATAATCATAAAAACTTTACAATAAAATATAACATAATTTTTTTCTCACAACATAAAATGTTCAGATTTTGGGTATGTGCCATACACCCCCTCTTAAATTCAACCTTGTCCTTGATCTTGCTTTATTCATCATCCTCAACGCCCTCCTAGAATAGAATTGGATATGCGACCCGCATATTACTCTCCAATTCCCAGGTTGCTTCTTCTGGACTAAGGTGTTTCCATTGCACCTTTACCTGTCCAATGGCGCAATTCTGAAGTAAAATTTCCCTCTTGTCGAGGATACAATCTGGTTCGACCAAAAAATCTCCTTCGGGTTCCACCTGAACATCATTCCAATTAATCACATGAGTAGAATCATGTACATACTTTTTCAAAATGGAAATATGGAAGACATTATGTACTTTAAGATTCAGTGGTAAATCCAACTAGTATGCCACTAGTCCAACTCTGGACAAAATTTCAAAAGGTCCACAATACCTTGGTGCTATCTTAGCACAACTTCCTAGTTTTAAGGAGATCTTTTTGGGTTTAACCTTGATGAACACATGCTCACCAACCTGAAACTCTTTCTGAGTTCTTTTGAGATCTGCATGACTTTTTTATCTATCTTGTGCAATTTTCAAATTGCCTTGTACCTATTTCACTGTTAGTTCCATCTCTTTTAATAATTTAGGTCCTAACATCAACCTGTCAACTGGATTACTCCATGAAATATGAGTATTACACTTTCTACCATACAGAATTTCAAATAGACTGAGTTTTGTTGAAGCTTGATAATGATTATTATAAGTGAACTCAACGAAGTGCAGGTAATCCTCCCATTTACCTGGCTGATCTCTAACATACATTCTTAACATATCTTCAAGAATCTGATTGACTCTTTCTGTCTGCCCATCCGTTTGCGGATGAAATGATGTACTGAAATTTAAAGTAGTATTCAAACCTTTAAACAAAGACTTCCAAAAATTTCCCGTAAATGTAGAGTCTCTATCAGAAATTATAACCTTTGGAATCCCATGCAAATGAAAAACTTGTTTCATAAAAATTCCAGCAATGTTAGTAGCCTTGTAGGTTGTTTTAACATGTATGTAGTGGGCTGCTTTACTAAGATTATCCACAACTACCATTATAGAATCATTTTGTTTCTGATTTTTAGGTAAACCAATTATAAAATCAATGTTGATTATTTCCCACTTCCAATCTGGAATTGGTAATGGCTGCAATAATCCAACTGGGTGTTGATGCTCAGCTTTAACTTGCTAACATTCAATGCACCTAGCTATGTATTCAACCACTTCATTCTTCATATTCGGCCAAAAGTAATATTTCCTTAACATTGTTATCATCTTTTGGTAACCAGGGTGTCCTAAATGAGGACTTTTGTGTACTTCATTTAAAATCGGTAGTTTAACTTTAGGTACATACAGTCTACTTTTATACATTATTAAACCTTGTTCATTCAGACTATAATCTGTCATTATATTTTCAAATATATTTTCCGCAATCTTTTGTTGTAATTTAAGGTAATTTCCATCCAGTTTTATTCCTTCTTCAAACTGATTTGTTAAATCTATCTTATAAGTGTTGATTGCTGCCATAAAATTTAATTTCGCATTTCTGCTCAAGGCATTAGCAACTTTATTCTCTTTAAATTTAATGTGTTGAATCTCAAAATCATATTCGCTAAGGAAATCTAACCACCTAGCTTGCCTTGCGTTCAGATTTGGTTGATCCAATAAATATTTCATACCTTTATTATTTGTCATTAATGAAAAATTCCTTCCGATTAGGTCATGGCGCCACATCCTTAACGCATGTATCACGACAACCAACTCTAAATCATAGGTAGCATAGTTCTTTTCATGAATTTTTATCTTTCTAGACTCATACGCTATTACGTGACCTTCCTATGTTAAGACTTTGCCAAGGCCATCATTGCATGCGTCAGTGCATACAACGAAGTCCTTGTTTGGATCTGCAATTTTGAGAATTGGTGCAGTAGTTAATAGTTCTTTAAATTTCTTAAAACCTTCTTCGCACTTTTGATCCAAAACAAATTTCTTCCCCTTTTCTGTAAGGAGGTTATGGGATTTGCAATTCTTGAGAAACCTTCAATAAATTTTTTATAGTAACTTATAATGCCCATGAATGACCATACACCGGTTACATCCTTAGGGGTAGGCCCATCATTAATTTCTCTTATTTTATCAGAGTCTACTTCAATTCCATCCTTGGATATCACATGCCCTAAATTCTGTATTTTATCTTTGTAAAAGTCACACTTGCTGAATTTAGCATATAGCTGATGTTCCCTTAACACTTGTAAAATTATCCGTAAGTGTTCATCATGTTCTTCTTTAGTCTTTGAATAAATTAAGATGTCATCAATTAATACCACTACAAATTTATCCAAGTAATTATGTAAAACATTATTCATTAGACACATGAAAACTGCTGGAGCATTGGTTATCCCAAAAGGCATAACCACAAACTCGTAGTGCCCGTAATGGGTCATGAAAGCACTTTTAAAGATTTCTTCATATTTAATTATGACTTGATGATACTGTCATGTCCCAAATTTGGAATTGGGTCACAATGGCCTAATCACATTAGCCATATTCATTAGAGTTTGTAAAATGGATGTTAAGGGTCAAATAATTGCCAAGGAGGAAAATTACTAGTTTCCTAGGTTTGGGGTGGAAGCTTTGGGATTTGGAATAAGGGGGATAATAAATGATGTTTAGACATTAGAAGGGTTCAATTATTTAATAAATAGAGTGAATAAATAAATTCAAGAGAAATCTTAGGTGACAAATGGTTTTGGAGACATATGGAGGATGTGGGACCCACACTAGCTTGATTTTTCATAATACATGGTATCTCTATTTTGCAAATTCAAATTAATGGGAATGTGAACACTCTTGGGTGAGTTGGTAAGTCATAAAACATGTCATTGAACATATTAGGTCGAATTGGGAAGGATTGGTAACCTCCATGGAAGATAAAGATTCAAAGTGGAAGTTTGTGGACACTTGGGCTAGATTCCCTAGCCCCTATGACACCAATGATGGAGCATCTATGACAACTATGACAAATTGCAGACCTGACCTCTGACATCTGACCACTATGACATGTCAGGCCCAAAAATAGGCTCAAAGAAGGTGAATTTGGGAGTTGGAGAAGCCAAAGAGACTCAAAATCGAATTTGGGAGAAGATGGAAGGTTGGAACTAGGAGACAAGTGGCAAATGTGGAATATTTCCTAAATGGAAATCTATTGAATCTATTGAGAGGATTTCGACCCTTAGAAGGATAATGTTGGTTATAAAATGTAGAAATGAAGTATGAGAATGGCTTTTGATCATTTGTAGAATTTGCAATTGCAATTGTGAAGAGGGAGAGCTAGTGGATGACTAGTTTCTTGCCTTAGCCAATTTCGAGGGTGAAAGATTCCCATCCAAGTTGGCAATTGGAAAGGCCATTCAGACCTTTCATTTGGAGCTTTAATGGAGTCTTTATTTGCAGGTGTAAGCTACAGGGCAGCTCATGGTTTCTTCTATTGCAGCTCGCTCCTTCAACCATTTCCAGTTTTGATGGCATATTCTTGATCCTTGAGGGAGGGCATTTTTGGTGAGCTATTGTACTCTTTGGGGGAGCTTATGATGCCCCATTTCTTTTTTAATATGAAGTAAATACTCTCTTCTTCATCTCCAAAAAGTTTCAGGTCTAAATTCCAAGTATAAATGTATAAATCTCATTTTTAATGGAAGAACAATGCCATTTCCCCACTACCTTGTTGTGAGCCAATCTATTGATGATGATTTCGAATGAATGGATGATTCTCTGATATATTTGTGATAAATATACTTCCATGGATGTCTTATACAAGTTTCATGTACTGTACTTGAGCATTTGAAGCATTTTTACTCAGTTTAATTGCATTGGGAGAAGAAATAGTGCCATTTCCCCAAGGGTCAAATTGGGGATTTTTGCAGTTGAATGGGAGAGGGTGAGAACAGTTGTAATAAACCATTAATGGTGCCTATGAGACCTTAATAACATACTTAACACATTACATATCTCTGTTCATAAATTTGAGTGGTTTTGGAGGCATTTGGGAAGCCATTTTCAGTGCTTACCTTAGGGGGATTTGAACCCCAAATTACTAGTAAAATTGCATACTTGGTACAGAATCTTAAGAGAGTTTGCAGAGGTATTTTGGTGGCCATATGTTATCCCTGAACATCATATTCAATTCCTAATATCATTCATAAACCTTCCTTGAAGATTTGAAGGCATTTGGAGTCAATTTGAGACCTAGAGACCAATACTAGTCAAAGGGAAATCACTAGTAAAGTTACCTACATTGACCAGAATTGAAAGAGTATTTGCAGAAGTGTTTTAAAGGTACAAAGGCATCCCTTAAACACATATTTATGTTCTAATATCATTCATATACCTTCTCATAAGATTTGGGATGATTTGGGGCAAATTTGTGACCTAGAGATCGAAACTAGTCAAAGGTCGAACCAAGGAAAAAAGTGGAAAATTGCAATTTTAATAAAATTCTTAATAAGAGACATTACAGTGGTATCAGAGCATGGTCCTTGCACCTGTGTATTAGGTACATAAATTCAAGAATAATTGGCAGCCATGTCTTACTATTATGATGAATCCTATGAGTACAATTCTTATGAGGAATATGCAGATGCTTATGAGCAATATGAAGCAGGATGTGAATGGTATGAGGAAGAGGTGCCATCATGCAACACTTCTTACAATTTCAAGAGAAATGAAGATTATTCTTATGACTTTAAATCTGATGAATATGAGTGTGTCACACCAACCAAGGATAATTCTATGAGTGAGTTCCAAAGATGGAGATCAAAATATAAAACCTTGCCCCAACAATATCAAAAATATCAAGAATATCTTGCTTTTAGCAAAAATACACAAAATGCCATGTCTTTTGAGTACTATGCTGAACATGTTTTTGAAAATAGGGCCAAAAATGAAGATGTGGAGTTAGTGAAGAACGGTTTATGCCCTTCTTGTAAAAACCCTTGGAGCGAGTATCATATATGTGTGCATGAAATGATGTCCTCCTTGAGGAGAGCTTTTGAGATTTATTCAAGAAGAGATTCCAAATATATTGATCCTAAGGAAAACAAGGGGAAAAATGCATTAGCTTGCTTTAAGGAGCAAAAGGAAGAGACATCACAAGAGCATGAAGAAAATTCTATTGAAAATATGGATGATCATTTCGAGACACCTTCTAGCTTAGACATGAACCAAAGAGCATCTACGGATGGATGCTTAAACTATGAAGGAGTACCTACTGATGGGTGCTCACATCTCTATGTTGGTGACATAGAGATCACTTTTGAAAGTGTTTATACAGGTACAAGTTTCATTAAGCATGATAATGAAGACCTTGTAGCAGTTGAAGAATAACCAAGATCAACTTCCCCATCACCACTTGAGCTTCATGAAGTTGGTCCAAGCAAAATTGAAGAAGATGAGGAGGTTCATTTGCAAGAGCCTCATTTTCTTGAAGGGTCCTTAAAGATGAATGAAAATAAGATCCAAGAGTCCCTCAGCATTCTCCATGACACTCAAGCATTGGTGTCAAATTCTTGTTGGAGAGCTACTTCATTGGAGGAAACATCCTTCCTTGAAGACATGGAGAAGATCCAAAGAGCAATGTGCCACATCAAAGGTAATTTCATGTCTTTGCTTTTTGATAGAAACCATTTGTTTGAGCTTAATGAATTGTTACATGATGCATACTTGAAGAATAATGAGGATATTCATAAGCTCACAATTCAAAATGAGCAACTTCTTGAAAAGTTGCAAGATACTTGTTTTTCCTCCTATGTTTCAGATTGTCAAATGGTAGATTGTTTGGAGGATTCTCATGACATGGTGGATCATGAGAAATGTGAAAATTTGAATGTTCTTGATGTGTTTGAAGATGAACTTGAAGAGATCCAAACACTTGATGTGGTGGAAGAGGAATTTGAATTGCCTCTTGATGAAGGTTATGCAATTTTTAAAGAAGAGCATGATTCCTCTACATTGGAACCAAACTATGACAAAGAGTTCAGACTTTTGAAGGAGCTGCATGATACTACCCATATGGATCCTTCCCATGATGAAACTTCTGTAATTTTTGATCATTCGGGTGATTTGGTTCATTCTCCTACATCCTACAATTCCATGTTTTGCAACATTAGTCTCAATGAAGTATGGGTGAAATGGTTCTTTTTTATGGTGCCACATGAGGAGTATGGAACTCCTAGATTTACTTTTTATGATGATATGGTTGGAGCACATTCTTATTCACATTTGCAGCAGCATAATGTGTCACTTTATGATGATTCACATCTACATGGATGCACCTATGATATGGATTTGAGTCACTTGAAGACTCATGGTTTTTCTTGCTCAACACTGGGTTCATTTGATGTTAGAGGAACTTCATCCAACACTTGGGTGAATAGAGTTATGATGGGAGAACATTTTTGTTGGCAGCCACATACTTTGTTACGTCTTTATGATTCTCACATTCATGGATGTATGGGTGAGATTTCTTTGAGTCATTTGAAGTCTCCTTGTTTTTTCTGCTCATTATTTGGTTCAGATTTTAGTGGAGATTCTTCATTCACTTCTTGGATGAAAGAATACATGGTTGAATATTTTGATGCATATCACATCCTTTTGGAGCAGCATTATAGGACATGGGATCCTCACCTATGTCATTGGAGCAGATTTGATTGGTCACTTGAAGCTTGTATGCACTTGGAAAATCGTGGTCTACTTGCTTGGAGGTACAAGCACTTTTATGATTCTTTGATGAAGCACCTCCTTGATGTACATTTTCATTATGTAGTTATGTACTTTGATGATATATATTTTGTACTCATGATGTTTGGAAGAATGCATACAAGAAAATGGGATCCGGGAATCATCTTATCTGATGGTATGGGTTGGAGAGCACTCTTCATTGTTGGGGTGCAATACAAGCAATGGGACCCTGGAATAATTTTTATCTCATTGGTTTCAATTTTTTTGGGGGAAACAAGAAGTATGGGAGATGGATTTCCCACTTAATAAAGTGATTTTTATCAGAGTAGTGCAGCAGCAAGCATGGTGGTTCCTCTCTAAAATATTCATGGGAAACTCAAAGACTCAAGGTTTGGCAATTCAATGGCAACTTCAAAGAATTATACAGAAAGCAGGTTCTTCAACGCCCATGTTTGAAATTGCTTGCGGACAAGCAATATTGGGAAGGGAGGATTTGTCATGTCCCAAATTTGGAATTGGGTCACAATGGCCTAATCACATTAGCCATATTCATTAGAGTTTGTAAAATGGATGTTAAGGGTCAAATAATTGCCAAGGAGGAAAATTACTAGTTTCCTAGGTTTGGGGTGGAAGCTTTGGGATTTGGAATAAGGGGGATAATAAATGATGTTTAGACATTAGAAGGGTTCAATTATTTAATAAATAGAGTGAATAAATAAATTCAAGAGAAATCTTAGGTGACAAATGGTTTTGGAGACATATGGAGGATGTGGGACCCACACTAGCTTGATTTTTCATAATACATGGTATCTCTCTTTTGCAAATTCAAATTAATGGGAATGTGAACACTCTTGGGTGAGTTGGTAAGTCATAAAACATGTCATTGAACATATTAGGTCGAATTGGGAAGGATTGGTAACCTCCATGGAAGATAAAGATTCAAAGTGGAAGTTTGTGGACACTTGGGCTAGATTCCCTAGCCCCTATGACACCAATGATGGAGCATCTATGACAACTATGACAAATTGCAGACCTGACCTCTGACATCTGACCACTATGACATGTCAGGCCCAAAAATAGGCTCAAAGAAGGCGAATTTGGGAGTTGGAGAAGCCAAAGAGACTCAAAATCGAATTTGGGAGAAGATGGAAGGTTGGAACTAGGAGACAAGTGGCAAATGTGGAATATTTCCTAAATGGAAATCTATTGAATCTATTGAGAGGATTTCGACCCTTAGAAGGATAATGTTGGTTATAAAATGTAGAAATGAAGTATGAGAATGGCTTTTGATCATTTGTAGAATTTGCAATTGCAATTGTGAAGAGGGAGAGCTAGTGGATGACTAGTTTCTTGCCTTAGCCAATTTCGAGGGTGAAAGATTCCCATCCAAGTTGGCAATTGGAAAGGCCATTCAGACCTTTCATTTGGAGCTTTAATGGAGTCTTTATTTGCAGGTGTAAGATACAGGGCAGCTCATGGTTTCTTCTATTGCAGCTCGCTCCTTCAACCATTTCCAGTTTTGATGGCATATTCTTGATCCTTGAGGGAGGGCATTTTTGGTGAGCTATTGTACTCTTTGGGGGAGCTTCTGATGCCCCATTTATTTTGTAATATGAATTAAATACTCTCTTCTTCATCTCCAAAAAGTTTCAGGTCGAAATTCCAAGTAGAAATGTATAAATCTCATTTTTAATGGAAGAACAATGCCATTTCCCCACTACCTTGTTGTGAGCCAATCTATTGATGATGATTTCGAATGAATGGATGATTCTCTGATATATTTGTGATAAATATACTTCCATGGATGTCTTATACAAGTTTCATGTACTGTACTTGAGCATTTGAAGCATTTTTACTCAGTTTAATTGCATTGGGAGAAGAAATAGTGCCATTTCCCCAAGGGTCAAATTGGGGATTTTTGCAGTTGAATGGGAGAGGGTGAGAACAGTTGTAATAAACCATTAATGGTGCCTATGAGACCTTAATAAAATACTTAACACATTACATATCTCTGTTCATAAATTTGAGTGGTTTTGGAGGCATTTGGGAAGCCATTTTCAGTGCTTACCTTAGGGGGATTTGAACCCCAAATTACTAGTAAAATTGCATACTTGGTACAGAATATTAAGAGAGTTTGCAGAGGTCTTTTGGTGGCCATATGTTATCCCTAAACATCATATTCAATTCCTAATATCATTCATAAACCTTCCTTGAAGATTTGAAGGCATTTGGAGTCAATTTGAGACCTAGAGACCAATACTAGTCAAAGGGAAATCACTAGTAAAGTTACCTACATTGACCAGAATTGAAAGAGTATTTGCAGAAGTGTTTTAAAGGTACAAAGGCATCCCTTAAACACATATTTATGTTCTAATATCATTCATATACCTTCTCAGAAGATTTGGGATCATTTGGGGCAAATTTGTGACCTAGAGATCGAAACTAGTCAAAGGTCGAACCAAGGAAAAAAGTGGAAAATTGCAATTTTAATAAAATTCTTAATAAGAGACATTACAGATACCCAGATCTCAAGTCTATTTTAGAAAATATCGTTTCCCCGCGCACTTGATCAAACAGATCATCTATGCGAGGTAAGGGATATATGCTTTTAATAGCCATTTTATTTAACTGACGGTGATCTATGCATAATCGCAAGGTACCATCTTTCTTTTTAACAAAGATGACAGGTGCTCCCCAAGGAGACATGCTTGGTCTTATATAATTTTTATCAATTAATTCTTTTAACTGTGATTTTAATTCGTTAAGCTCTAGGATGTTCATCCGGTAAGGAGCTTTTGAGTTTGGTACCGCACCCGGTACTAGCTCAATGGTAAAGTCCAATTCCCTTTTTGGAGGTAATCCTGGAATTTCTTCCGGGAATACATCTGATAAGTCTCATAGAATTGGGATGTTTTCAAGTTTTTGCTTATCTTATTTAGTTGTGTATTCAACGTTAATTACATTTACAGCAAACATCTTATATCCTTTACGAACAACCTTCTTAACTTGCAAAGTAGAAATCTGTCTAACTGAAGTTGTTCTAGGAATTCATTTTACTGTTACAGTTTCACATTTATCATTCAAGCAAGTAAAGGTATTTTCAAAACAATTTAACACTACCATATGCTTTTCCATCCAATCCATTCCAATCAAAACATCATAAGAGCCTAATGGTAATACATTCAGCTTAACATGAGTCCTAAACTGATTCATAAATAAATCACAATCTTTTACATAATCAGCTACTTTCCTTTTAGTTCATGTAGTTAACAGAACCAGCCATGACTTTTCAAACTTTTCTACTTGCAGTTTACATTTTTCTACAATACTAGGAGATACATAACTGAGACTAGCTCCTGGATCAATTAGAATAGAAATGGGTTTATCTTTCAGCATACCTTCTACTTCAACCATTGAAGTTTGATGATCATCCTGTCTTTTTTCCAAGGCTGCATTGATCATGGGCATCTCCCGCGCTAGATCACCAACAATTGCTTCCTCGTGCACTGTATGAATGTTGTTGACGTTCCTTTTCTTGTTAGGATAGTTGTTTGCATAATGTTGTCCTTGACATTCCCAACATTTAATAGGTTCCTTTTGTTCGTTACTTTTAGCATAATTGTTAGGTGAATCTCTGTTTCTTGCAGCTATAAAATTTTGTCGTAAATTACCTCTTGAATTATTTCCTTGAAATTTTATGTTAGGAAAGTTGCGTGAGTTATTATTTCCAGAATTTCGATTAAATGTAAAAAAAATCTTTCTTTGCTCAAAATTATTGGGCTTTTTATCCCTCCAACTCGACATACTTTCTCTTTTTATGTTATGTTCATAACAGAAATTTGTCTTTCTCATGGCCTCTTCAAGGATCTTAGGATTGTCATACTCAATTTTGTCCTTTATATGAAAAGGTAGACAGCTCAGAAACCTCTATACCTTGGGTTTTTCATCAGTAATGTAAGGCATGTATCTCAACAAACTTAGAAACTTGCTACTAAATTCCTTCATATTCATGGAACCTAATTTTAAATCATAAAATTCTTTAGCTCGTTCCTCAAAATATTGTTTTGACAGATATTTCTTTTGAAAATACTTTTTGAAATTACTCCAATTTATATGTTTCTCTCTTATTCCTTTTACACGTTTTAGATCTTGCCACCAAATGTCAGCTTTCCCAGTCATATTATAAATTTTCCATTTTAGTTTTTAACTAACTTGAGTAGTTGTAAATTTGAAAATATTTATTCATACTAGACAGCCATGCTTTGGCTTCCTCTCATTTTTATGTTTCTCCATTAAAAGTTGATGGTTTAATCTTCTTAAATTCTCCAGAAATTTCTTCGTATGGTTTGTACTTCTTCTTTCTAGTATAGAAATCACTTTCACTACTGTCGTTGGAATACTTGTGCTTCTTCCTGTGCAATTGAACATTAATTTCAGAAGAAGAGCTAGTTTCATAATTAATAAGTTTTAACTTCTTGCCTTTACGTTGGTAGGACATGGTTCCAAATTCAGAATTATTTTATGTTCTTTGCTCCTTTTCGTTATTATGGAATTTATCCAACAGAATTTGATTTAGCTCTTCTTGAGCTCTTAAAATAAGTTCATTCTCCTCCTTAACAGTTTTTATTTTTGTTTTTAAATCTCTAATCGTTCCCAGTAATTTAGATGAGTTATCGTTTAATTTGACAAACATATTCTCTGCATTAATATGTTACTACTCATTATTATTTTTTTCATTAAGGTGGGACCTGTCCTCAGCTGACTCTTCTAGTCCTTCCATACCTGCAACTAAATGTAAAATGTGCTTAACAGAAAACAAATAAAAATAAAAATCACTAATTGCAATTCTTTTGTAATTTTCAGTTGCGCGAGTTGAGCCACTTCAGGCCTAGTATTTGAACTTGCGCTCTGTTACCACATGTAACAACCCCAAATTTCACAAAAATTTAAAAAAATTCTAAACAGTATAAATGTTATTTATTTATTATGCGGAAGATACATTTAATGACATCTGTCTCATTAAAAACTATTCACTCATATTTATGATGTCGTCTTGTACTTATTTAAGCATCGTTGTAATTTATTTTAAGTACTATTGTCGGAAATTCTATGTTAACTTCTCAGGTGGTTTTTAACTCATATCTGAATGCCTCTTGTCTTGGTTTAATTTGCATTCAACACTGTTCTATCGTCATATTTATGGATCGTCATTTATCCAAGTCTTACAACTTGATATATATGTACTTTATGCTTACTAACCTTTTTATTTTCTTTTGATGAAGGGGTCCTATGGATACCCCGAGGCTTACTTAGCTATTGCATAGCTAACTCTATTACTACCTTGTACAGGTCTCAGGTGAGAGTAATATCCTCGGTTGGAGATTAAATTACTGTACGCAATTTGGCTTCTTGTAATTACCTATACTTCGATGTTAAGGGCATACATGTAGAAGACTTACTTAATACCTAGGGTAAGACCTACCCTAGCTATATTCGCCATTTAAATGGGTTTGTTTAATTTAATTACAAATACCTATAATAAAAATTTATGTATATATAAAGTACAAGATTTACATCTTAGCTTTAAGCATAACATAGATGCACACTATATGTAACTTCATATGGGTTAGCAACCTCCAAAATCTAAGTGATCCATATATTATTATTTTAATGACATTGTAATATGATCATGGTTTATCTCATAATATATTCGATCACCATCACTATAGTTCTTATGCATGTATTTTTAATTGTGGCAGGGTCATAAGCCCACGACCATGAATATAAACTTGTAACATAATTATGTAAGGGATTAATGATATAATACGACATAACTATACAAAACTATGCAAAGCATGGATCATGAATTCGAGACTTAGTGTATCTCTGCGTCGGCAGGTGGAGGGTTAAAACTTAATGTTGATTACATGAGATCATAGTGGAATGCACGATGGCATCCCCGTGGCATGGCTTCACGGATGGCTTTGGGTTTTGGGATAAACCCTAACCGTGCATTGAAAGACTATCAACCCTCGTAACTCATTTCATTTGGTATTGTGGTGGTAGGGGAGGCCGACAGGCTTCTGATTGCTTAGGGTTTGAATGCTTCGATCGTTTTCAGGGTTTCAAATGGTGGTTTTGAGGCTTGGAACAGTTGTTACAAGACAGAGGTAAGCTATCCAAAAATTTAAAGTATTATTTCTTCAGGTTTTAATGCATCTACGCATCATTATCTAACCACACTTCCCTTTGTTGGTTTTTGGATGTTGAGTGACAGGTTTTCTCCTTGACGAAGCTTGAGAAGTGAGAGCTTGCTTGTCCAAGGTGATGGTACGCATACAAGATACTGGTAAGCCTCGATTGTTTCTCTTGGGCAACTGTTGGCGGATATTTCTACCCTATAGTCAGGAAACTAAAACTATCAACTTGGTTGGGGTGACAGGTAAGTGCATTGATGTTATTACAGAGACATTTACAAAAAAGAAAGAAGTTGTAGATGTAGAGAACATACCTTTAATCGAAGTCTGATCCTTGCTTTGACTTGATCCTGTGTTCCACTTCTGAATATACCTTTCCTTCAGCAAACCTGCAACAACAATACCTTTCTCAAAACATTTTGGGCAATATATAAAGCTTGAAAGAAATAGAAACAGTGTTTAACATTCAGCATTGACCAAAATAAATCCAACTTAAGATGCCATTTGATAACACATTCAAATTGGAACAAGAAAACACTTCAACCTTTATTTGTCAAAAGTAGAATGAAGTACAAGTATACCTGATAATGAAGCAGGCTCCTGCAACTAGATTCTGGGCTCTGGCTTTCTTCTGGCTTGGATGTCTTCAGCAACAAATCCTCCAATGCAAGCTTCTTCAAAGTTTTTCCATTAATCAATCTCACTAACTCCAATTTCTAACCCTTCTCCTTTAACCTTCTTGGTATTTATAGGTTCAAGGAAACAGTTCAGGTCGAGATGTAGTTATGGAGGGAGTTGGGGGAGTTAGGAAACTGCCTTCAACTAATCCTCCTCGATGAATTAATTTATTTTTTAATCATCTTTTAAGATGTACACGACTCTTCTTTAGTGGAGTAGCGTATAGGGCGCTACCCTAGTATTTAACAACTAGCGCTCAATTGATTTTAATGTCGAGCGCTACTTTGCTACACTAGAGTAGCGTATACTTGGATATGGGCGCTACTATTATACAGTGGAGTAGCGTATGGGCGCTAGTCTCTTTAAGTGGAGTAGCGCTCATACCTCAAAATGATATTTTTTGTGTTTTTTCCAGTAATGTCAGGAAATGGAATGAGTTGTCATATCATCCAAAGTCAACATGCTCCTCCATCCAAGTTGTCCTTTTGTGTGATCAGCAGCTCAGAGTGATCACGGACGGAGAGGTGCAAGTTTAAATTATAACAGATGCACCCTAATGTGTGAGGTCAGAGGGAAACGATGGCCGAAATACATTACAATCCAAAGCCAGAGGAGGAGCACAGAACCGCAGAAAACAAGTCACAAGAAACCTGCGACAAAAATCAAGGTCAGCGAGCAATTACATTTTGACATCGTATAGATGTGCAGTGTGATACAACATGATCTCCGATACATAAAAAGGAGATGTATATAAAAGCATGGCCACTTAAAATACAAGCATGGATCCATGTCAAACTGAGAGATCATAGCCATAACAACAAACTGGATCTATGTCTCATGGAGAGCCGTATATAAGTGAGGCTCAGTCTTGCGCAACTTGGGTGATAACAAAATGAAGTTGTGTCATCAAAAAATCCCAAGGTCTTCATCCCACAATAACCCTAGGTACAAACCTGAACCATGTGAATAGATGAGCTGATAGTCGAACATGGAGGGCATCGTTTGATTACCAGTCATTGATGTATACCGTTAACAAACACGAGGAATTCCATCGATAATGATAATGGGGTCCAAGGTACCAAGTACGATTCACCAAATGTGAATAGATGGACTTGGAGTCGAACACTTGGGAATCCTGTCGAAGAAGAGACATTGATGTATTCTCATCATTCCACAGCGAGGAAAATTGCCACTGGTGACTGCAATCTCCAAGGTACTAACCGAAACTCTAAACTTCAATCCCAGAATAATGATTTGGTGTCGATGGGAAGAAGTCTGTTGGAAGGGAGGCCTTAAGGCATCCTTCATCATCCAACTTGAGGAACACTCAACTGGTAAGAGCTGATATGGAATAATATGCGACAAGACAGACACCAGGAAGGCCGACACATGAGGTCAAGGTAAACTACAGAATGGCCGACACAAGGTATATCCTTGAACATTGAGCATGACACAAAAGTGACTCAGGAAGTTTCTGACATAATGGGGTAAATAAGTCTGAAATGTAAGAGACATTAACAGACCCTCCATATGGTTGGAAGAATAACCAACCGGGGGAGTAAATAACTCGGAGGAAAGGTTCACCTTAAGGCCAAAAACTAAACCCAACCAACAAGATAGATTCAAGTAGGTGCTGTGTTCAAGGATAGAACTTGACTGAAACTACCTTTGACAATGAAGATATGATATGTTTTTCCCGTTCCTTATTCTTTTTAGATAAAAGAATACCCTTCTTGTGGATTTAATGAGTCCAAGAAAGAATGAAAAATCAATAGGTCCAACCATGTAAAAAATTTAACGAGTCCATGGGAGGAAGACTCAGTACCTTCTTCATAATTTAGAGAGTTCGAAGAAGAGATAGAAGATTACTCCATATGTACTGATCTCTGGATTTTAATATCGAGCCGAGATCTGTTCTTGCTCGCCGGTGTTTTCAATTTTAAGGAGTCTGAAAAACTTAAATAATAACTCCATATATCTGCTCGTGGATTTTAGTATCGAGCCCAAGCAGATTAATGCTCGCCGGTGTTTTCCTGTTTATAGAGTCTGAAAAACTTAAACAATCCTCTTTTCACCTATCCGTGGATTTTATATCGAGCCCGGATTGGTCTGTGCTCGGCAATGTTTTCTTGTTTATAGAGTTGAAAAACTTAAACAGTCCTCTACTTACCCTCTCGTGGATTTCACATCGAGCCCGAGTAGGTGAATGCTCGCTTGGTATTTTCATGTTTAGAGAGTTTGAAAACCCTAAAGAGAGACTCCAACAGGTCCTTTTTTGTACAGTTAGTCTCCTCCCCCGAAAAAGTATAAAACAATGAAAGGAGAACTCTTCTCGCGCATACAGGAGTATACCTAGAGTATACCTTTTCCATAGTTAATCCACTGAGGCCCGGAAAAGGGATAATTCTATACCTGAGTGGATGAGCCTTCGGATACTTTAACGAGCTCGAAGAGGACAAGTTTGCTCGGCTATCTTGTTTAGGTTTAAATAGTCCAAACAAAAGCTTAAAATGACTTAAAGGTCAGCTTCTGGGTTCGTAGCTTCATGCCCTGCCAAGACTAGGTCTTCAACAAAATATTAGTCGATGCCACAAAAATCTTAAATGATATATGAATTTGGAATGTTTAGCTAACTGACAAGGTCTATCATCAAGAAATTTGAGCTTAGGAGACAAATCCAACAACAATTGAGTGATAATTGAACTTGGATCAGTGTTATACCTTATTTTGTGTTTCAATAGATTAATTAGGGTTTTTTTTTAAATTTTTGAAACTATGGAAAATTAAAAATTATGGGTAAAAATCAAAATCCAATTTTATATATAATTTCATTGTTAAAAAATCAATTTTCAATTTGTGTTGTAGGGCAAAAATTGGGGCAACTTTTGCAAATTTCCAATCTCCATTGCGATCAAAACGGGCATCCAATCACCAAACTTCCTCCGCCAAGTAAGTAGAAATCTCCCTATCTTGCATTTCAATGGTTTATTTTTAAATTTTTGAGCAAAAATGGCTTGTAACGCGATGCTCATAAGGTTTTATGCACGGGCGCTACTGTGTATACACAAGAGTAGCGTACAAAGGCAATGGGTGCTACTTTGCTCAAACAGAGTAGTGCCTACACGCTACTGTGTAGTATACACAGTAGCGTACATACTTGCAAAACCACTTTCAAGCGTCGAGACTCAAAATTTTTGGGGTTTTTGTGCAGGATGGTCTTACAATGGAGGGAAAGGGAGAATGAAGACATGGATAGGCTAGCCATGCAAGACCCGGCTACCCTCCATGCGCTCCGTAGATGCGGTTTGTTGAAATTTTATCGAACCGTAAACATGCGGGCACTAAACAAGTTGTTTCGGAGATTGATTCAGTATTGGGATGTGGACACTAATACCTTCATCATCCGGGGGAAAACTCTTGAGCTTACCGTTGAGGACATATACTTTATTATCGGTCTCTCAAGGAAAGGAGACGTGATCAATCTGAAAGGGACATCTCATTTGGGTGCACGATCAGTGCAAGAATATGTAAATACATACTGTGTTGCCGGAGCAGAAAAATCGGGAAGCCAAGTCCTGATTTCAACTATTGATGGTCTCCCGCTGAAAGTGATAGTGAGCATGATCAACCGGGTATCCGGTAGTGCATCACAACACTTAGCTTCCAGGCATTCGATGCATATTGGTGTACAGTGCTTGCACGGCCATGTTTATGATTGGTGTACCAGTTTGTTGGAAAACATGAAGTATCAAATGACAAGTTGCAAATCCGGTTCCATGAAGAATTTTGGGTATGGAAGTATCTTGTGTACTTTCTTCTTCGAGAGGATGCCTACTATTAGTTTGGGGATGCCTCTACCACAGGTTAACCCCCGTGAGCCCAGACTAGGCCATTGGGGTGACATTTTCCTCCACCAAGGTGGTGGGGAAAGTCACTATTATTACCACACTGATGACTTCTGGGGGTGGTGGGAGAGGCAGGTTCCCGCTTTTGAGCAGTTTCCCTATGCTGGATTGGATTTTCGTCATGATCCAGAGCTGGTGCTTCTGCCAGGTGGAGCCTGGGGAGATATTGGTATGTTTAAATTTTGAGAATTTATTTAATTTTTTTTCAAACTTTTTTAAGTATTTGATTTTTATGAATGAGTTTTGAAGTTCTAATCAAGTGTCAAATGCAGATGTTGGGCCTGTTCGTCCTGAGGGCCATCCTACCATCTATGTGAGGCCGGCTGATATCACCGCAGTGGATGCTATGTTGGGAACCCTGGAGAGGAAAATGAGTCGGTTGACTCATGAGATTCTTGCATGCCGCATGGACCAGATACCTGTTGATATGCAGGAAGATGTTGTTGGGGTGCCCCCAGCATGGCTTAGATTACTGCGGAGGGTTGCTAGACTAGTGATATGCTATCGCAATGCGGTAGATGATGAGGAGGTCCCTCCTTCTCCATAGGAGAAGAAAACATTCTATGTATATATTTTTTGAGGCTACTTTGCCCAGCTTTTGTACTTTTATGACTTGACTTGAGAGACTCATGACTCAAAAACTCATATTTTTTGATACGGTACCAGTTATATATACAGTATCGGTTATTTACATGTGTATGCGTTTAAATTTTATGTGTGGAATGTTGTTTACAATGTATGATGCAAATGCCAGTCTAACACATAGTTTGCTAATGAATCAGCTAAAGTGTTTAAACTTCTCGGAATGTGTTCATATCTGATAGAATGAAATTGTCTTTCCAATAGTCTAACTCGTAGAAACTGACATAACAATCCTGGATCTCTGATCCGATAGACACCTGTTAACTGAAATACAATTAGTTGTGAGTCAAGCCTTACCTCCAGGTATGAAATGCCATGACTGAGGGCATCTCGGAGAAGTTCTATAACTTCACTGTATTCAGCCACATTGTTCGTGGTAGGTCCCAAACAAACCCCCCCCGAAGAAACAAGTTGGTCAGCGGGTGAGTAAATGACCCAAGCTGCTGCAACCAACTGACAGGTGTGGCGACTGGCACCATCAGCAAATCCTAGGAAATGTGCGGTTGACATCTGGTACACGAAACAAAACACACACATAAGATCACCTAACGAGCATAACAAAACTAACTTTACAAAAATATACAGCTATGTTACAAGAAAAAGTATCTCCACCCTAGGCGTAGTACTTCTTCAGGTAGGGTCAATGCCTGGATCCTCATCCGGAGGCCAGGAAAAGGTGTTATGGAATTCACGGAAAAGATTAGTATACGGAATGATTTCATCGAGATAACATCCCGTTTCAAAGAAAATGTTTCCGTTGACCCCAGTGAAAATGTTCACCAACGAGGTATGTACTCTATTTGCTTCAACAATGGCAACTTGTGAAGGAGTGAGACCAGTATTCTCATCGGGTGGTGAACAAAATTCACCTCTCTCTAATAAGTGAAGAAAAGGAAATAAGAAGGACACACGATTTATATGTTCACGAGGATGGTCCAGGTCATTCAAGGCTTCTAACATTTCCTCATCAGAAGGTAAAGTAATTCCTGAACTGTCGAGAGAATGGATTGGGTCAGGTGTCTGAGTAGTGGCACAATCCATGTTTGACTCTACAGACACCGACGGAGTCAATATATCTTCTATTGTAGTTTGATAAGAATCTAAGTGAGTGACTTCTACAACAGGGATGGGCACTGAGGGGTTTGTATTAGTTGGGAGAAACTCGGAATCAAGTGTTGAACTAACCATAGGAGTTTCAGACGATGAGCATCCCTCAGTACCAACAAATAAAGTAGGAGCGGGTAGGTCAAAAGTGCCAATTAGTGATCCAAAAAGTCCTGCTCCTAAACTCTCGCTAACTGGGGTGGTTTGATCAATCAAAGGAACCGTGGTTTTTGAAGAAGTCTGGTGTTTTCCTTGAGTGAAAGAAAGTTGATCGACAGTAACGATCATACCTTCAAATGGAAACATGACCACTCGAAAAACTGCCGATGTTATAGCTTGCATGGCATAAGTCCAACTCCTGCCCAATAACATATTGTAATCGAGCGGAGCGTCCAGAACTTCTATCTCAACAGCAACTGTCTTACCGGCCAAAGTGACATTAAATGATGGAAAAACTCCATGTGGACGAAAAGTTCTGCCATCAAATGCAGTAAGCATTGTGTTGGAGGGGACTAACTCAGGAGAACCTAGAGCTTTCCAACAGGAAATCGACATTACGCAAGTCGACGCTCCCTCATCTACTACAGCTCATCTGATGGTCATTGGACCATGGACAACCTCAATCTGGAGGGCAACGTGATATGGAAACCGGTATTTGACATCAGTCATGTCAAATCGCGCAAACATGTTGGAGGACTCCATACTCCCAATAGCTGCCAGAAGTGCATTTCGTTGCAATGGACAACTCTGCAAGACTTCTAGAGTAGACATGGCACAAGGGGTTTGGGCTAAATCTTCAACCACATTGTAGTTAGAAGCATCCTGTGTGTTGGGATTGTGCGATGCCCTCTTCAAGACACCTTTCAGAATCTTGGGCATTGGATCCACAGGTATGTGGAGTGGAGTGGAGGATTCAGGAACCTCTTTATCCTTTCTCTGCGTTTCCAGGGTATAGTTCCTGGCTCTAGTTTGCAAAAGTGCATCCGAGTTAACCATGTTTATAAATGTTTGATCAACCGAAGCATGCAAAGTGCCCCCAGTTTTGGAGGTTCCAGAAGTTGAGCCTTGCCCTTTAGGAAATGGATCTTTCAAAACGGAAGGCTTCTTTTCTCTTAAAAGCTTCTGGGCTTCTTCTAGTAGAGGGAATTGATGAGTAAGGTGGTTCTGTTTGCAAAGTTTACAAGGGAACCTAACCTTCTTTTCTTCTTTGTTACCCTCTTCGGCATTGTCTTTTTGGGGCTTTTGTTGGTTCCCCTCTCCTTTCTTGCCCTTCCTTTTGTTGTTGGGCTACCGAGGGCCCTTTTGGTTGTTCTGGACCTGATTAACAGATTCAGAAGTAGAAGGAGAGGTTGTGACGGAAGCAATGTCTGCAGTTGAATGTTTGACAATTAAGGCTTAGACCTGTTTGGTCAATGCTTCGAAGGCTGCAGAGTTAACTAAACCCACTATGCCGTCAGCATGTGGTCCAGGTTTGGGTCTGCTCAGATCAGTGTTTGATCTCGGTGCGTCAGGTATACTCTCGTACACTAAACCAGATTGTGCATATACAAGGTCTAACTATTGAATCCTTAAGATGGCTTCTTCTTCATTGGAAACTCCAGATGTCGCTACTTCATTAGAAATATAAGGAAGGAGTGATTTCAAGTACCACTCAAGAAGGAACTCTGGAGGGATGTTGGCCTTTATGAGCCTCTTCCATCTTCGCCACTCCTGAATGTGGTCAGATAGGTGAGTGGCTTTGTTTTTTCTAAAAGTAGACAAAAGTTCTGTTCTGGCATCATACCGAACAGGAAGCTGGAAATGGTTCAAAAAGACGGTTGCTAGATCTCCAAAACTAGAGAAAGTAGCCGCAGGTAACTGAATGTACCATTTGGCTACGAGACCAGTTAAGGTCCTTTGAAACAATCTCAATCTGATGGAACCCTCGTTTAACGAATTTGAAGAACACCATAAGTGAAAGGTAGTGACATGGTCACCAGGGTCTTCACCATCTTTGCCTTCGAACTTTGGAATTTTTGAAGGCAATTTGGTGGGAACTGATGGCCATGTGGCATTATGACACACAGGATCATTTGTCAGTTTAGAAAGGTCTGGAAAATTTAAAGTTTCCAGAAAAGGTAGACGAGGCCGGTAAGATGAAGCTTGGTAAGGGGAACCACCCATCGTTTGTCCCATGAATTGTTGGTAGGGGTTGCCCCCAGCCATTTGGTGATAAGGGTTGCCCCCGACCATGTGCTGATAGGAGTTTCCACCTACCAACTGTTGATAGGGGTTGCCCCCAGTTAACTGTTGGTAGGGGTTACCCCCAGGTATTTGTTGGTAGGGGTTTCCCCCTACTAGCTGTTGTTGTTGTACGAAAGAATTATTAAAATTTCCCCACCCGTATGAGAGTGGATTAGTGCTTTGCGGGTTCGTCCACTGTGGCTGGGTGTTAGCCCTGCCATATTGCTGGTTAAAGATATTACCCCCTCCCCCTGAGAATAAGGAAAAAGGGGTGTTACTTGCAGGCATGTTACCTTGGTTCATGTTTGTTCCTGCAAAGGTGTTGAAACCAGTAGAAGCTGATGTGGACGGTGTAGTCATGGTACCCATGACTGGCATGTTTGCAGAAGCACTTGGTCCTACCACAGGTGTGGAAACCCAAGTACTAGGAATCTGATATAACGGTTGGGAAGTAGAAGGTGTTGCACAGTTGGCCGTACTGCTAGGCCCAACAGTAGGTGTAGGAATAGATGCCATCGTTGTAAAACTAGGCATACCTAAAGTACTAGTGTTGAAACTGAAAGATGGAGTAGGCACAGATGTGGTTTGTGCCTGACTAGGTGTAGCAGTAAAAGAAGGGTTAACTGTGCTGGTATTCATACCTAAAGTGGGAGTTTGGGGAACCCCCTGGTCACCTCCTGTGTTAGACATCAGATGTCTGGGAAAGGGAAGATCTGCACTGAAAAAGGGCTGTTGGAAACCAACAGGTGATAGAAGCGGAATTCTAGTATTGGTTAAGGGAGGATTGAAAGGAGTGCTATACTCCACGGAAGTAAGATCTTCCACCTCAACAGTACTAAAGTGTTGCTGATCTGTGGTACCTGGTAGTGGTTCCTCAGGAACCTCAATTTCAAGTTTTTCTGTTATAAGTATTTCTTCAAGCAATTCTATTTCAGAGGTAATTTCTGAAGAAATACCGGGGTTTACCCGCTATCTTCTAGCTGGTTGTATAGGTTCAGTTCTAACAGGTGGAAGGTTCTGAATCCTTCTCGATCTACGGAGTTGTTGATTCTCCGTGATTATAAATATAAAATAACAAACTAGAACCTAGTGGCCACTATGACTAGGGGGCAAACAACACACCAACTAAAAAAATTCCTAAGTATACAAACCAGTCAAACAAAGGCGCCTTCCGGAGAAGAGTTTGGGATGATGAGGGCCTAGAACAGATCAACGAAGGAAGAAAGACAGTTACCCGGGGTCCACAATACAATGACTAAGGGTGCAAGCGCTGGAATCACCCAACCGCCCTCCCAAAGACCTGCACGGGGTTTCCTCCCACGTCTGTCTTAGGTACAACAGATATACCCTCTACTGTCACCTGTGTATGAATCTAGAAGTCTGATACTATGGATACCACAACATCAAAAATTCCTGGGGGAACAGTCACCGGTCGAATCAGAAAGTGTGGGCAGGGTAGCTAAGCCCGAAACTCGAAAGAGTCCCCAATACGCAATCTGATCTTGGCGTATGCTCGAACAGTAAGTAGGAGGATTATTCCCACAAACTGATCTCACAATGACCTACTGCATAGATCCCAGGCAAATTTTGAGTGAGGTGGGTTTACCTATGATAGTCTCACTACTATTGTTGCGCAATGTGTGATCTTGGGTGGTTTAAGGTGATTTAAACCCAAGACCCTAACCAAAACTAGTTGGTGTAGTGTACCCTAAAAAGAAAAAGTTTCTAGTTCATTTTATTAACAAATTTTAGGGCTTTTATTACATAAAAAGGATAGTGAGTGTGTGAGCGTGGTTATAACAAGAAAACAAAAGTGCAAATATACTCAAATCTTCCTACAACAATGTTCTTTTCATTTTTTCATCTACTTTTTTCAAAACTGAAAATCTAAGCAAACTTACTTAAAAAAAAATTTTGTTTTCTTTTTAAATTATACAAAATATGCTAAATTATTTTGCAATGACAAAGACAAGTTCTATTTTAACTTAAAGTACCAAATTTTTTGCTTTTTCAATAAATGAAAAAGAACTATGCAAAAATGGAAAGCCAAATAAAACTTTATATGCAAAGCGTGTAAGTATGGCTAAAAATTCTTAGGCTTATAGCTGTCGAAACGCTAGCTCGAGAAAGACTTGATCTACAGGTTTTTTACTAAGAAAAAGCCCATAAACTTGGACATTTAGTGGGAGAAAACAAAGGAGAGAAACACTAAAGGACTGACCTAAAGTGTCTAGCCCTAGCAAGACCACAAAGCCAAGCACAAGTAGACAAGCAAGCTACCTTACTAACACAAAGAAACTGAGAGGTGAAACTAGCCTACAGCTGTTTAAAAAGCACTTGTAACCAGCAGAAGACAAGAAGTCCTGGAAGAAAGAAACTTGACCTAAAAGAAGACACCCTAAAGGCTCCACCAAAGACCAAAACCTAAAAAAAAGGATGGAAGTAGTAGAGAAAAGACAAACGTCACCACAAACAGTGGATACAGGGGTATACAGGTTTGTAAGCAGGCAACAAGCAGTCAGGGTCTGAAAAAAGTGAAAGTGTTCATCACCAAACACCACCAACTCTTCCAAAAAGTCAATAAAAAGTTCAAAAATTCCAAAGGTCAACAAGTGGTTTAAAAGATGGGAAAAACTTCAAGAGAAGGTTCTTATGACTCAAACAACAGTTAAAAACCTCATGCAACCATCAAAGGGATCCTACAGCACAGTCAGCAAATCATAAACAGGGGCTAAAAACAAGCAAACCAAAAATGACTACTTCAGAAAGTGTACTCTACTATGTAGTAGAGAAACTCGTGCCCATGCAGAAACGGGTGCTACTGTATATACAGGACAGTAGCGTATGGGCGCTACTGTACATATATCAGAGTAGCGCTCATATTTCAAAGGCTTGAAAACTGACTTTGGAAGGTATAGAAACTGATGGAAGCAGGCAAGAAAAGGGGCAAGGGATACCTAAAAAGGTTCTTGACACCTCAAAGAAGTCAAAACAAACTAGGAAGACACCCAATAATAAGGTTTCCTAAAGCCAAAAACTCTATATCCCCAGTGGAGTCGCCAGTCTGTTGGCGGATATTTCTACCCTATAGTCAGGAAACTAAAACTATCAACTTGGTTGGGGTGACAGGTAAGTGCATTGATGTTATTACAGAGACATTTACAAAAAGAAAGAAGTTGTAGATGTAGAGAACATACCTTTAATCGAAGTCTAATCCTTGCTTTGACTTGATCCTGTGTTCCACTTCCGAATCTACCTTTCCTTCAGCAAACCTGCAACAACAATACCTTTCTCAAAACATTTTGGGCAATATATAAAGCTTGAAAGAAACAGAAACAGTGTTTAACATTCAGCATTGACCAAAATAAATCCAACTTAAGATGCCATTTGATAACACATTCAAATTGGAACAAGAAAACACTTCAACCTTTATTTGTCAAAAGTAGAATGAAGTACAAGTATACCTGATAATGAAGCAGGCTCCTGCAACTAGATTCTGGGCTCTGGCTTTCTTCTGGCTTGGATGTCTTCAGCAACAACTCCTCCAATGCAAGCTTCTTCAAAGTTTTTCCATTAATCAATCTCACTAACTCCAATTTCTAACCCTTCTCCTTTAACCTTCTTGGTATTTATAGGTTCAAGGAAACAGTTCAGGTCGAGATGTAGTTATGGAGGGAGTTGGGGGAGTTAGGAAACTGCCTTCAACTAATCCTCCTCGATGAATTAATTTATTTTTTAATCATCTTTTAAGATGTACGCGACTCTTCTTTAGTGGAGTAGCGTATAGGGTGCTATCCTAGTATTTAACAACTAGCGCTCAATTGATTTTAATGTTGAGCGCTACTTTGATACACTGGAGTAGCGTATACTTGGATATGGGTGCTACTATTATACAGTGGAGTAGCGTATGGGCGCTAGTCTCTTTAAGTGGAGTAGCGCTCATACCTCAAAATGATATTTTTTTTGTTTTTTCCAGTAATGTCAGGAAATGGAATGAGTTGTCATATCATCCAAAGTCAACATGCTCCTCCATCTGAGTTGTCCTTTTGTGTGATCAACAGCTTAGAGTGATCACGGATGGAGAGGTGCAAGTTTAACTTATAACAGCAACCTATGTCGCGACTCTTGATGTGAAAAGATGATGATATGGCAATGGTGACAGACAGGGAATGCCTCTCCGTGATGTGGTTTCAAACTTAAATTGGTTTAATGTTTTGTTTGGGAAGAAATGTGAGCCTTTTGGCAAAATCGTAGGGTATCAAACCCTTGAGCTATGGCTCTTGTAACACCTGTTTCAAAGGATGATGAGATAATGAAATTTCGAGTTTCGTTTGTTGAAATTTTATATAAATGTGATTCCTGTAACCTTTGTGTGCGTAATTTTTGGGTTCTCGGCACAATGCCGGTTTTCATGAAAAACCCTGAGCTCTGTGAATTAAAAACAGTTTTGTTTAAAATTTGAAATTGATAATGTTTGATATAAGAAGGGGTTCCTAACGCTTGAACCATGACTCTTTGAATAAATGGTTCTATTTACTTTCTACCATTTAGGTTTACTGTGTAAATTAGTTGTGAAGGTATTTATAAGTTTTTTCTGGGTTTTGGAACCTTATGCGTATATTGATTTTGTGTTAAAGAATTAATAAAGGGACTACGCATAGTATCAAATGAACTCGTTGAATTCCGTGTTCAAGTTTGTATTATAAAGTTGGTTAAATTCTTATGGTTTCGCCTACCAAGAGTATGTGATTTATGTAAGGAAATTGGGGTTGTATTAACCCTCTTTATTTATAAGTACCTAGGGCGAGGCCTTTCAGTCTCAAACCCTAGTCTTTCAAGCTCAAAGATAAGTCTGAATATTTGTATTTAATTTCAATGCTATTATAATGAAATTAAAAGAGGCGTGAAGGCTACAGGGTTTGAGTCCTTGCCGAAATTTGATAAATTGTTGCATAAGTCGTATTGATTTAATAATGTAAATAAATCGTTATGTTATTTATATTGGTGAATGTGTTTTTTCATGGCTCTTGTTTGAACCTGTTTATGATTACGAAATCGTAATATCTTTGTGTGTCTTAATATTTTAGCTTGGATTCGTACAGTGATTCCATAGCTTGACTTGAGATTTATAATGTAATTATTTTGCTGTCAAAACCTACGATACTATTGTATAATAAGGATGATACAATATAAGTTTTTTTAAAACTTTTATTGTTTGAAGTATATGATTCTCATATTGTTTATAAGATTTGGATTTATAGTTTTCTTTGAAGAGTTTCGAACTCTGGTTGTTGGTGTAATTAGAATACATAGTTTGTATATATTTCCAGAGTGCATAAACAATTCTTGTTTCAGATACTGTGATGTGTTCGAATACTGTTTGGAATGTAATACTCTGATAACAGTAATTATATTAATATTATCTCCTATGTTTGATTATGAAAGCAACTTCTAGGGTTTCCAATAAAGGTTATGTCTTATAAAGAAGTAGTATTTTACTGCATTTAAAATAGATTAGATTCACTGATATAGATCTTTATAAAACAACTTCTATATATGATATTCAAGTCATTCTGATCTATTTTTAATTTAACTTCTCTGTACTAGAGTACGACACTTAACTATGTGTGGAAAAAATACAGAGAAGTATTTCATTCAATCATACTACATTGCTAATCTATTCTTTCATTCATAGTACATAATTAGATTAGATAATTATCCTCTATACTAACTAAAACAAATTTGGAGTTCATGATACATTTAAAAATTTTCAGAAGAAGATATACAGTATAAATAAAACAATGAGACAATAAGAACCTGATAATTGAAGAGGGAAACTATAACATCCTGAACATCACAAAAATTTAAAATTTTTCAACATACTATTAATTGCTATACTTGCTATGCGGAAATATAATAAATGCTTGTTTGTTCATTTAAACGACATGCTGAAATAAAATGTTATAATGATCATGCATGTGTATTGTTTTTACGATGTGCGTGAAATGTATTTATGTCTTCATTAGAATGCCGATGGATGTTTTCTTGCCTCAATTGTGCAACCTAGATTAATTATGATTACTAGAATTTGATGTCAATGCTTCATAAATTTACTTGCTATTGTTTACATGTGCTAACTGTTCTTCTTCTTATTAATGACGAAGGGGTCCTATGGGCACCCCGAGGCTTACTTAGCTACTAGCTAAAGCATTTGAACGTTCTTGTCGCAGATCACAGGTAAGAGAAAAAGTGTTTCGAAAGTAAATACGGAGATCCTATTTAACGTCAGATAGCTTTTCAAGTTTAAAAAGAGAAATAGAATAACTTGCAGACATGTCAGGGTGAGATCCATTCTAGTTTGATCTTGCAGTTACTCAAGTTGTTTATGTACTTTTAACTATAGTCTGGAAACTCAGAATGTAATAATTATTATCATTACATTTGTCTGCTATTGTGAAATCAATAGAAGTATTATAACTTTTGATTATCATGACTAGGATATCAAATCCTACAGCTAAGAAATTACAACGTGAGATCAATTATTTATATTAATAGTATCATATTCTAATACTCAAATATTTCTATTGTAATTCTATGCTCATCTTTGATCCTATGTAATTATATGCATAACCTATATTGAAATGTTATTTTGAAATGTTATTATGGTGACTTTGACAAAAGTCTATAGTTATAAACTTTGTTCTTTATGCACTTTTCTCTATTAATATACCATGGATATTATAATGTTGGCATCTAGTAATAATAACTTATACAATAGAGTGGAGATGATATTTATAGTCTTTATACCAAGCATAAGGGTTTGATTAAAGGTGGTCTATGTAATGTAGAAACAAGGGTTGGCATTATGTGCTGTTAGTTTGACTTCAACATAGTGTAACCATGATGTATGATGGTGGTAAGTATCGTTAGAAACGATGATCGATCCTTAACCTAAGTTTTGTTGTAATGGCAGGACGCAGGTAATACTTGGATAATAATTATAGTTTGACCTTTGGATAAATACTATCCATACTATGGTATGTTTGTAACTTATACAAGATTGAACCATAACTTTGTTACCATGCGATGGCAAGTAACATACACGGTAGCTATGGGATTTAAAGTGCATTAAAGTGTTTGTGAGTGAATGGTCTAGTTGCACTTCCATGGCAGATCTTCACGTGGTCTCCTTGAACTCGGTTCCAACCCTAACTGCTTGGCTTACCTCAATGAGAGCATCCTTTCAACATTCATTTGGTAAGGAGTGGAGTATTGGAGAGGCCGACAAGCTTGCAGGTCTTTAGGGTTTCATTTTTGGTTTTTGAGAGCACCTCCCAAGATTCGAAACTATGACCTGTGGAAGAATTACTGTCACTTGTTAAGGTGTTAAGATCTGAGCCATGAAGTGAGGGTTTCTGCACTTTTTTAGTAGGTTATGTGACTCTGGAACTCATCATCTTGTAGGGGAATTCGTCTTGAAGTCCAGGGCCTTTCTGATAAGGTAATGTCCCGGTTCTCTTCTTGCTCCTCACGATTGTTTTAAAAATATTACTATTGCCTGTAATTTGTTTTCCAAAGTTCATATTACATCTTTTAACCATCCAATGTGTTGATGGCAGGTAAATCTCGTCTACAGGATGCTATGTTTGAAGTTACGTGGAGATGTTGCTTAATAACCGGTAAGCCTCGGTGGTTTTTCCTGTAGGTTACTCTTGGCAACTGTTGGTCATTGTTTGGTGTTAGGCGAAACTGTGGTTTGATGTCTAGCAGAGGATGTTGCCACCGTTGTAATGTTTGTGAGCCAAATGGTTAGTGTAGGGAGGATGTGTAACATACCCCTTTTTGCTGAAAAACATTTTATGTTGGAAACATTATCTTAATTTTTATTGTAAAGTTTTATATTGGACAAGTGTCCAAGGATGACTGTAATTTGCACAATATTTTATTATTAAATAAATTAAATAGGAGACCAACACCTAAGGAGACTGTTGAAAGAGTGTTTACTGACCCACTAGGTGGAATGGAATCTAGGGTAGAAGGAAATGGACAAATGGCAGCTTCATGAGGCAAGTAACTAGTTGTTGGTATGGGACAACTCCCTTGAATTGTGGTCTTAGTGACCTGAAAGATAGGACTGGAGCTTGAGGCTCATTTATTGAAAACGGACCACTAAAGGCCTAGGCAATCTTTATAAGAGCCATCGAATTATGGATTGAGGTTCATCACTTTTCCTGAAGAGGAAATTTACCTTGGGGTTTTGTTGCTTGCACCCAAGAGATTCTATGAGGGGATATGCTAGTTTTTTATCATGGTGTAAGTCTACCTATTATACTCCTAAGTGCAAAGTTATACTGCTAAGTGTGGAGTTATACTGCTGAGTGCAGAGTCTTAAGAGCTGAGGAGCAAGTCTTAATAGTTTGTTGCCTGTACAATTTTGGAGTGCCTTGCTTCTACACAGAGTTCATCTACCTGGTGGTTCAATAAACAAGCTCAGGGGTCCAAAGGAGGCAAGTAGTTTGGCTTCTTCTTCTAGAGAAGGTTGGGAGAAACATGCCTCCTTGGGTCTTTTTCCACCCTATCATCTGTTACAAGTTATACTTGTCTTTTTTGTTTCTAAGTAGTTAAATTATTTTCTGCAATTGTTGATTTAGTATTCATAAGTTATCATCATACATAAGTATTTGTTTTGAATCCTGATCTAGTCATGATTTTTGTGTAATGATGATTAAGTAAATGAAATGATTGAACAAATAACTTCTCTGTACTTTTCCCCATACTATTTTATGTATAGTACTCTAGTGCAGAGAAGGAGAATTAAGATAGATGAATGATAGGCAGATTTCCAAATGAATGAATAGACTAACGATGTTGTATTTCATTAATATTTCTTATCAGTTATATTCTGTAATATAAAATATATGTCTAGACTTAGGATAAATAATAGCATTTCATATAAGTTTGTCTTTTCAAATCTCCTAGATTAGTTTCATCACTTGAAATAATTTTCTAGTCTAGTTTTACTTCATTGTTTCAGTATTGTATTCCATATAAACTGCTTAAAAGGAAAATAAAATCTCTTAAATCTCACCGAAAGGTGGATCAAGAGTGCTCTGCGTCAAAGAGTTCTTTTTTTATTTGATTTTACTAACCCCCTTGCTATCCCCAGTACGGTCCTAGACCTGAAAGAGACTCTTGGGTAGTTTAGTTGTTTATTTCTATTTAGCATTTCATTTCATAAATATCTTGAATCTCGCCATAAGGTGGATCAAGAGTGCTCTCTATCGGAGGGTCGATGGTTCTTGTTCATAACATTTAATAAAATCGGAATTTACATTTACTATATTGCGTATGCTATACCCACTTGTGGGATACTCAGAAACAGTATAGACTTATTAATTCTCCACATTTAAATCACTTCAACCACAAATAAAACACTCTCCCATATAAACCAACGAAAATATGGATTTGATCGTCAAATAGTCGAAAGTGGGCAAATTCTACTTAAGGACGCTAGAACTCCTGGACCGAGACCTTAAGGGAACTATTAGATTACATCCCTGGTTGGTGTAGTGTTGAACACGCTCTAGAGACTCCGGCCTGCCAACATGTCCTTGTACGGAACCACTTAGACCATTATTCGGACATATCTTCTGTACCGAAAGGTATATCTTCGAGATCCCCTTCCCTTTTAATAATCAACCTCACCCCAAAAATTTATAATAAAATTTACCAAGAACACTTGCAAAACAGTTCTCAAGCACACCCAAGACTTGTATTCATCATCCCAAGCACAACAATTGACTCCATTTTGGAACTCGTTTTATCACTGAGTATTTATTTTGCTTATTAACTATCTGGAGCATTTGTTTTATCTGTTTAAATCATATCATGTTGTGGATGCTTTATATTTAAAATTGTCATTATCAGTGGTTGTGTATCTTTACTTCTTTTGCAATTATATGCTTGGAATATATAAATTGTTGTTGTAAATCATAAAAACTCCTAAAAAACACCCATCTGCATCACACATCACAAAAAACACTTAAAATCAAGAGCCTTAGAAACTCTTTGTAGGGTATACCCCCCTTGGCTTCATTAGGAGTTTGCCTAAACAGAGGAGTCGGGATCAGGTGACAGCAACTGACTCTTTGTTTTCCCCCAAGGTCACACTTTTCCCACTTGGGAAACAGCTTTCGAAAGATTTATGCTGTTGGTGTGCACATCGGCGGGCAACGGGTATAAAAAAAACACGTCACAAACAGGAAGCCCTGGGTCCCTAGCAAGAGGGGCGCACTCGCAAACATATCAGTACCATATCTAGAGGCTAAAATGGGGTCAAAATAAAATAATAATCTGCCTCTAGAGGTTTTAACACATGCCTAAAAATACCCAAATGCTAGATTCTTAAGATTCCTAGTAAACAACTTACCGAATTTTATGGGGTTTTATGGGGTGGATTAACTAGCAAGTAAGTTATGGTGACAAATGGAATGAAAATAAAAATGAGAAGCAATGAGAATACTTACTTGGTTCCTATAGAGATGTCAGAAGAATGACAAATGTTCCCGCAGAGATCAAATGAGAGGAAGTTGATGAAACTCTAGCTTTGAACCAAAAACACCCAAGTGACAAAGTGCGCTCTCCTCCTGCCAAGCTAACAACACAAAGTCAGTATGATGTCCAAGATAAAGAGTCATTTACCAACAAGAAACACTGAGAAAAATAATTTATGCAAGATACAAATAAAACTCTCGGTTCAACGAGTTTAGAGAGACAGAGATGAGGGGTTTCCCCACTAAGATGCCCCTCTCTAAATCGATGCTCTATGTCTACAAATCGATTTCACTACAAATATCCTGAGAGATGCCACAACGTTCATCTATTTCAAAGGAAAAACACTAAGCAATCACTCTCCCAAGCATTCAACAAAAGAGACACAAGTTTGTTCAATAGAATTTCTCTCTATTCTTTCATTCAAGAGCCAAGAGTCCATACAAATGACTACTCTCTCCTTTATATAGAAAATAGGAGAGGAATAATCCCTAGCCATAATTATCTCAATGGATGATATTAGAAATTACAAACCAGTAATCAATGGCTGAGATCAATCGATATTACAATACATAGACATCTCAAGAGAGGGGGGCGATTTTCCCTCATGTGCCCTAGGTACATAACAAGTGATGTAATAATGTGATAATACATGGATAGGGGTTGTCTAAGGGTTTTTTTATCCCCCTAGTAACATGACATAGTAGCTCCAAATAAGACCAAGGTACAATCACGAAGTGGTTTCCCCACAAGTGCGCCCTCCTCCACATGTGTGATTTGGCTAGGGAGAGCCAAATGTGAAGTGTGGGGCCCCAAGGTGGAACAACCATGTGATATGAAGTCTAATGCACCTCCAAAGCATAATAAAAATAACCAATGTCACTTTCATCCCACATTTCACCCTTTGATCCACTAAATAAACCATGGTCACATTTAATTAATTTAATTAAAATGTTGATAATGCCTACAAATGATCAAATATGCCCAAAATATTCCCTTCCTTTGCCCAGAAGTATGATCTGAATGCCAAAATGAAATCAGAGGCGTTAAATCCATAGGAAATGACTACTCATACACCATATATCCATCTATGATGTGATCTATGAAGAAATCCATGCTCAATAATTAAAATATATGGCCTGTAAAATAATAATAATGTGTATCCAGGAGAAAATCCACTGAGCAAAGCATGGAATGGTCCGATGGATATCCATATGCATAAATGAACATGAAATGAGTGTCCGTAGTCACACCCGCTCTTGGGCCTCGCCGGCTGACCAAGTCAAACCTGGTCAAAATGGTCAAACTGGCGAAAGTTGATGGTTGATCCAAAACTAAGTGTCTCTACATGCACACAGTGTTAGAAGTACTTTCCAAATTATATTAGTAGCGGACGTAGATCATAAATGGCCTATAAGAGTGGTGATCATAATAAACATCATAAAACATAGACCAAGTGATTAATAGTCTTACAACAAAAATGAAGTCTTAAACATATGCTCAAGTTCACATTCACTCCCATGTACAAGTTAGACCATCCCTCACTTACTCCGGGTGAAGTGGATATAGTGAAAATGCTAGGCTAAGTGAATTTTAACTTGTGTGGACAAGACTAGTCATCTCTCAGAGTACAAGGGAAAGGGGAGACACCCTGATATATACTAGTTGGGATCACACTAGGGAAGGGAAATGTCTCACAAATGGAATGAGTTGAGTGGGAGGCATTTATTCAACTCTAACAAGTGCCTTGATTGCATTTCATTTCTACTTGCTTTTTGCAAGTCTTTGACTTTCATTTAGGTCTGCATCCTTTTAAATATGGCATTTAAGCTCTGATGCATTTTATATGACCTTTTTATTTGATGACCCTTCAGTTTTTACATGTGCTAAAAAGCACAACTAACTACAGCTTTCATCCAAGGTGATTTCATTTCATATGATGGAAACTTGCTTCGAGTCTAGCTAATACCCCCCGGGAAACTAACCAACCTTATCTCACGTCACAACACCAGCGGGTACTCATGGCCTAGAAGTGAATCATGGGGTTAGCTAGAAGGAATCCTCAACAATCAGGACTAGACATTGGGGGTAACCGACCAGAAAGGTCAAGGCTTTGGAAACCCAACCTACCTAAGCTCAAGACCCAACACTGACGGGTTCCTTCGGCCTAGAAGGGTCAAGGCTTCGGCAAGTTCTGTTGCACAACTCAGTGCCAAGACACATACAAAACATGGGGGGCAGACCCCTACAGAGGTCAAGGTGGGGAAGGATCTTTGATCTCAAAAGTCTCATCCAAGTCAAGGAAAAAGGACTACATAACGGACAAATGGATGGATAAATGACAAGTGAAAAAGATGGTGCCAAAGACAAGAGGGGAATGGGCTAATAGGTACAAGAGGTAACCCTACTATTGAGCATATGCCTAAGTCTTAACATCTTGATGCTTAACCATTCAATTGTCAGTCTCAAAAGAAACCAATGGACCAACAATCACCACACTACTACCACATATGACTAGTCACATCTTCTAAGATAATCAGGAAAGACAACAATATGTGCAAACCTCATGCGATATACCTTCTTAGTCATCTATGTGTTTGCATCTGGATCTACAAGGCCTCTGACTTCTTGGAAGGGCAAGGAAGATGCATATCAGCTATCTGTTTTTTTATACTACCCAAGTGAACCATGGTCTAATAAGCATGTCTCAGGGATCATGTGGGCTCAAAAGTGACAAGGAAAGCTAGCAATGTTGCTATGTGGATCTAGTTGTCTCTGCAAGTACTCTTCCACTGGTCATCACTACTCAAAAATAAGCTCAACTTGGTGTAGGACTGGCTTGGATCTAGAAGAAAATTGGTCTGCAACCTCATGGTAGTTGATCTACTATGAATGTGATAAGTTGATAACAACACCCTTTCTTTTTCAAGCCTCTAGACTTCATAAGTAAGTTGTCCCATTTCTCTGCATAGCTTAATCTTCAAGGAAACCACCTTAACCAAGTCTAGTCATCATTTGTGTGCCTTGCCTTAATCCAAGTGACCTATGCATTCATTTTTTATCATCTACTTACTGCTTGTGTAGCTCATTGGGATTTTATTTCTATTGTTTAAATATTTAGTTATCCCCTTGAGTGATTCCCCCTATGTTGATTTTGTACCTAGAAAAGTGTTCCCCTAGTGACTTTGTGCTTAAGTCACTTAAAAGGGGAAAAGTGACATGACCCTTGCATTAATTACATGAGATGTGTATTTAATGTCACTTTAGAGTTATAAAGTGACTTTTTGATAAATTTAAGTGGGAGTTGAGAGGAAATTAAATTTATGGAAAGAAAAGTTATTTTTCCTCATCCATTGATCTTGGATCACTAGAATCATTTTGGGCCCTTGATCTATTGACCTTTCATCTACCCTAGGAAAAAAAACAAAACGGAAAGGGAAATGAGAATGGGCACATTATTCATTCTTTCACCAAGATATTTGGAGAGTCGACCATCTTGAGAAGAAGAGGACGAGTTGGGAGAGAGACCAGCAGCACGAATTCCAAGAAATTTCGAGCAATAGGAGAGAGTAACCAGCAGCATGAATTCCAAGAAATTTCAAGCAGTAGGAGAGAGAGTACCATGGGCACACATATCAAGGCGTCTTACAGGAGAGTACAAAATTGTTAATATCGAGAGAGTTGGCAAGAAATTCGAGGGTATAAAATCATCATTTAATACACCAGTCTGTACAGTACAGGAGAGTAGTCCATACTGTTTACTAACTACACGAAATTCTAGGCTGGCAACATGCATTTCAAGGAGGTATTTTCAGTCTAAAATTTCTAGGAAATGGCATGAATTTTTATGCACCATTTCATACAGTTCAGAAGGAGTCTGGCATGTGTTTCTAGGAAGAGTTTGGGACTGTCTATTTGTTGAGATAGAAAAGCATTGGGGTTGAGATAAGTTATGTTAATTTTGCTAATTTTATTGCTACTGTGATGTTATCACACTTCTTGTAGTTGTCCCTAAAGGTATCCCATCCGAGATGGTAGAGGAGACGGACAACTAAAGAGGTGACCCAAGAGATGCAATGGTTCCCAATACAAGTTGGGTGTCACGATAACCGAGGCACTCTTCACTTTAGCTCAAGACTAATCAAGATCAAGGGGGAGACCCTATCCAATCAATGAAGATTAACCAACCCAAAGGTTCCTAGAAAAATGTGTAAGTTGAGATACGGAAACTAATGAGTGAGTTAGATTAAGTGGACCCAAGAGTTTAAATGTGGTTGAAGAGGCTTAGGAGGTGACAAGTGTTTCAACCAATGAATGACTAAGGCCACTTCTGGAGCTCAAATGGATAGATCTAGTACCATGAAAATACACAAGTGGGGCCCACTCCTTAAAAAGTGGAAAATGGTCCAAATGGGGCCCACAAGGTCAAGTTAGGGGTGATATGGCACTAAGGGGTATGAAATGATGTAGATCTATGGATCTAAAATGAATTAGGCAACACCCACATATGGGATCTAGCCAAAAGAACATTAACCCAAGGAGTGCAATTTACCCAAGGGAGACTAGTGCCTTAATTTGAGGGGGCAAATGGAGTCCAAATTTCACCAAAATGTAGATCGAGGTAGTTAAGGCAATTATCAAGGTGGGTTTGAAATGGCATGCCCCGATATGAGCTATATCTCCATAGATCTAAGATTGCAAATGCCTCATCAAGTGACCCAAGTGGGGCTCAACCCTAAAAATGAGGAATGGGGGCCACAAGGTGATGCACTAGGGGTAGGTTATCAAGATAGATCTATCTGAATCAAGTGGGATCTCGCCTACCCACAACTTGGAACTAGCCCCACTAGCCTTCCTCAAGGAGTGCGACCTCCCTTGGAGAAGCTAATGTGCCTTGGGAAATGGGTCCAATGGAAGCCAATCACCACCAAACTATAGATTCGAATTGTCATGGATGCTATAGAGGTGGGTTTTAAATATTATCTCCAAATCCAAGCTGGATCCAAGTAAATCTAGAAAAATATAAAAGGAGGGTTTTAATCAATGAGGGTTTTGTGATCTAAGAGAATAGATGGGTAGGATAGAAGAATGTCATCCCTCATGGAACATACCTAGAAAATGAAGATGGAGGTTGCTTGTGACGAGGATTACTTCCCACAAAGATCAAATGCCAAACTTAATGAATCCCTTCTTGCCAACGTTTTGCCTCCTTCAACCAAATCGGCCTCCCTATTCCTGTCAATCAAGGACATGAAGATCAATAAATTAATCAAGAATGGAAGTAGATGCAAGCAAAAGAGATGAAGAAACATGAAATTATTGGTACAAAGACAAAACAACTCCCTATCACCCAAAAAGACTTGTTGAAACAAGCAAGGTAGGCCTCCCCACCAATGTGAATTGCCCCAAGACGTCTTCTTTGCCTGTAAAAAATGTTAGTTGAAGATAAAATCCAAGATAGCCACCAATGTCTATCAGTGCAAAGGAAGAAGCATTTACAATCACCTGCTCTCTAGCTCTAAGATGTCTCTACTCAAGCTCCTCAGAAAGTTGCATGCGAAGAACTATAGCATATATTTTTGACTCTTTGAGAATGTGTGACCAACCATGATCATCCTATAGCTATTGGGGTCTACACTAAGTCCCAATTTGTGGATCGAGTGAATAATATGATGTGACCAAGCCTCAAGGTGTTAGAAAATCAATACGGGCCACATGGTTGAACAGATTGGCCAAGTGACAGTCCAATGCATGGAGACCATGTCTGAAGAGTTCAACCTAGAACCCCTCCTCATTTGCTATTTTGTTGGAACTCATGACCCAAACTGCCCCCCCAATATCATGGCTAGTGAATAGTAGAAAGAGGAGGGAGGGAAGGTAACCTGGTAAGGGACTATCCCAGGATGTCATATAGGGAGGAGATATGGGAGAACATGGAATTTGGGTCAAGATTGGGCGGGAGATGGGATTGGTGGGGGAAAATGGTATGCCGATTTTTTTTAAGCTAATTTCATTGTAGATGATGCATGATGATGAGATACATTTATTATATTTTTTTATAATATATTTGAGGCTAGGTGTCGAGACTCATGACAAGATTCGGTGTTGATGTGTGAATTATCAATAGACATTTCATACATCTTTTTTTTTGCTTGAATCTCCTTGACTTGTGGGAGTGGCCTGTGGTCTGAGAAACCATGACCCGGGCGCATCTAAGCCATCAAAATCACCCGGGGATCGCACCCGTCTTGGACCACACCAACCTCAACTTGACTAGGTTTTTGGGTGTCACCTCCCAACTAAGTCACCCCTAAGGGGAATTGAACTCGATTCGCCTTGCTGACGAGACCCACACCTTAACCAAGTGAACTAGCTGGAATTGACGACATTTTATTCATCTCCTATATCAGTTTTCTTTCCATATTTATGTGGCAATGCATTTATTTGATGTTGTTGCTTTAGATGTTTAAAGATTTGATATTTTTGTAATTTTCTAAGTTTGATGATATTTTCCTCGATGTTGTCGATAAGTTTCTTTCGAGACCCTCAGCGATATATTCACCAACACAATGTTTGCAACACTGGTTAAAATGAAATCAAACCTCAGGCAGTCCTTTTAAACCAAGTTAGTGCACAAATGTGTCCTAAATATGTAAATCGTAGTCCTATTTCCCACCAAAACTAGAAGTCATGGTCAGTTCGAGCAAATCTGCTAGCTTAAATCCAAATTCAAAAGCATATTTCTCCTCTCTTAATAGCCCAACAATCCAAGCACATAATGTGCAATTCGAAATACTAATTTGCAGTCTACATTTCATAGAATAAAAGCAAGTCATCTCCCTAACTATATTTTTAATGCAGGTTGTTGCCTCACATATAGGCCATAACACTAATGTAAAAAGTGCCCTCATCAAATGCCTACAAATGATGACCTTAAATGCAAGCCATATGAGCAAAACAGTGGGCTTCTCTAATCATGCAATTGCAATTCTGCTATATATGCAAAACAATAGCCCAAGACTGGACTTATAATTGATATTCTACAGCAAGTAAGCAGATTGCACTTCCTTCTCAACTCATTGACCCAAACAAAGTGCAATATTAGCTAATACACACCAATAATGAGGAGAATAGCGAGGAAAGATGTAACTGACGATGTAGATATACTCCTTACTTCATACTTTCCTCACCAATGTGCAACCAGATGTGTTTCCAACCCCCAATATGGACCCTGGTAACATGGTGCCACTATGATTTATGTAACACCCCCTGGCCCAGGTTAGAGATGTGATTGTAAATTGAACATTGTGGCTATGAGTATGGACATAGCATGATAATAATTTAATATAAATACCAGTTGACTGCATGAGGAGCGATATGCTGAAGAGGGGATCCAGATATTATCCAAGGGTTGTGAGGGGGTAAGGTTGACTTATGTACCTCGTTCCCTAAGCCCTTGTTCTAAAACCTTATGTTAAACCCAAAACCCATGTCCCTAAGCCTTATCCTTAGTGGGGGGGACTAATTAGTAATTATTAATTAATCTAATGATTTAGTGACTAATCGTGCTCAAGGAGGAGGAGGTAACATGTGCCTCTGGGTCAGCCACGAGGGAACCCAGAGGGGACACGAGGTTTCCTCAGTGATCCAGGTGGACGTGGGGCAGGTTAATGCTACCCACGGCCTAGGTGGTGGGATGCCAGTCGGGGGGAGAGTGCATGAGGGAAAATGCACGTAGAGAGCCTGGGTGGTTAGTCTGGAGAATGCACGCAGAACACAGAGGAGAATGCACATAGAGAACGGGGAGTTGTCTGCTGAGTGCAAGAGAAGTGTCTACTGAGTAAAGAAAAACAGAAAGAGATTTCCTATGAGGAACCCGAACCCGAAATGCAGAGAGAGAACCTGAACATTGTTATACTGAGATAACCGAATTGACTATGAATTCCTTAGTCGAATTAACCAGTGAATTGGCAAGGAAGCAGGAGACCCAGAGGGATTCCCAACGTTTGTAGTGAAATGTGTCACTGTACGTTTCGAAAAGGAAATCAAGTGGGTCAATTGCGGAATTGACAAGGATTTGGTTACAAAATTGTTGTTTGTTGAACCCTATGTTTATCCTTTACCTCTGTTATTTCCACCTGAGACTCTGAGAGTGAGTTGGGGGAAAATTGGGAAGATACCTCTGGTTAATGTTTGGATCTCGGCTTGGGGATGAACTTGGGAGCTGAAATAGTACAGGCTGGACAAGTTCTAAGGTTGGGTGGAGCGTGGCTCACATGCAGCCAGTTGCCACATTCCTGTGTATTTCAAATAAGTATCTGTGTATGAATTCTAATATTCATGTGTTTAATTATGTTTAATATGTTCAATTTGTGGAATGAATGTATAATTAAATGTAAGCCATGAATTGCTATGTTAAGCCTGTTACAAGGTTGTTTTATGTTGTTTCCCTGAAGATGTTGTTGTTTGTTATGTTATTTGCAATGGAACCATGTTTCTTGTTGGATAACTGAATTGTATTTTGTGTTGAATGCCTAGAATGGCTTTTCTCAATTGAAATAATTCATGGTATCTCTCTGTTGAAATAATGGTCTATTTAGCTATGTGTCTTTTCAATGTTTGCATATAAATTATCCTTCACCCTGCTATGGGATTGTTAGTCTTCACCGAGAATTAGGAAAGATAGAATTAAACTCTAATATGTTTCTGGGTGCGGACTGCCTATGTTTTGAATTCTGTTTTGGGGCAATGCGTAAAGGAAATTGCTTTAATTGCATGGGTTTACATTGTAGATATGTATATGTGTAACGTGGATGTCCCTATTTCAAGGTAAACAAGTCTTATGAAGTTGATATAAGACGTAGTAAAGAAAATTTTTATTTTTATAGTTTTATTCTTTGTAAATTGTATGTATGTGTAACGAGGGTACGTTACAAAATGGTATTAGAGCGCCGGTTGTAGCTCTCGGGCCTCTAGAATTGAAATTATTCTCCTAAAGAGATATTCGAATATATGTTGTAATTAAGTTTTAGACTGATAATCTGTGTGAAATTCAGATTGTTAGCATTATAAAGGAATATTCAGTCATCGGAATTGCAGACTATCAGTAAAGACAGGCAATTGGAATTGAAGAGATGGCAGAGGATCCTGAATTCTCTAATTTTGGGGAAGGAATCAGCGGTGAATAACAACGTAACGAATCCAATGGTCACCAAAGTTGGTCTGGGACCAGGGATGTTGTGCAAACTTTGAGGGGTTTACAGGTTGGAAACGAAATAATTTTGCAATGTTTGGAACAACAAAACCAAATTAACCAACAATTACTGCAGAATTTGGCTCAGCTGCAAAATCATATGCAACAGGTCACTCCCAATGTGGAAAGAGGTGAAGAATCCACGAACCGGTATCACTTCTCTCAGGAAAGAGAAGACGGCAGAATGAGATCACATTCACATCCTAGAACCGATGAAATTTCTCATGGGTATAAAAATAACCAACAAATTAGATACCCTAGAAAGCAGAGAAAGAGAAAGCATGATGTGATCCTAGAAGGCGAACTCAGAAAACTAAAACCTCTGACATTTGATGGAGAGAAGTCTGGTGATGATGTAGAGCTATGGCTCATGGAAATGATCAAGTATTTGCATTTACATGACTACTTAGAAAACCAAGAAGCAGGAATTGCAATATATAATTTGCAAGGAAGGGCTTATAAATGGTGGAAACAACTCAAACAAGTGGAAGAATTGGATGAGAAGCAAATTTCTTGGAGGAAATTCCAAAGACTCTTCAAGAAAGAATATCTATCACAACAGTACTATGTTAAAAAGACACAAGAATTCTTTGAACATAAATTGGGAAGTATGTCCATGGAGGACTATGAAAAGAAATTCTTGGAGCTCCTAGGATATGTGGAGTTTATCAAGGATGAAAAGGTGAAGGTACATCATTTTATCAGTGGCTTTCCTACGTTTTATAAAGATAGATTGACTTATGATGAACCTCGCACCTTGAAGGATTGCTTCCGAAAGGCTAGATGCTTGTGTTGACACTATATTTGAAATACTCAAACCATAAAAGATTTTGTCAAAAATATCCAAAAGAAGTAAATTTACTACAGATGGGTTGAAATAAAGGGTTGTAATATAAAATCAACAAAGAAAAACCTACATGTGCAATAGTCCGAAAGTAATTATTGAATAGGTTAAGTCTTAGTGAAGTTTCAACGACGGAGATGACAAAAATAAAGATCAACGGCTCTCATGCTTTCCCGCACCGCCCAAAAGATCGTTAGCAAACATTTGTGAGTGGTCAAAGACATAATACCGCCGAAGTATGTGTTGCATTCTTATTGTTCCGCATCAACATGATAGTGGTATCACAAACCACTACAGCACTGTGCGGAACCACCAAAGGACAATACGGGGTAAACGCGGGCCATAGCACGTGGCAGATGCTGAAGGCACAAGGGAATACGCCACATGTTGACATAAATCGGAGGGACGATATACATTGGCGCAAAATCTAAGGCCAAGATTCATCCACATCATGGGAAGTGCGCACTCCATAGAGGAAAGAGTGGTTGCGGTAATTAAACCACTCTAACAGGTGTCAGAAAACAGTTGATCCGCACACAGTAAAAACCGGAGAAGAAAACCATTATTGGGATCACGGATACCACTGTGGGAAATAAAGGGGCGCAAGATCTAACGGCTCAAATCAAAAGGCTTGTGATCAACGGTTGGATATAAAGTACATTCGAAAAGCTTCCAGAAAGTTAATAAAAGGGGCTTATATAAAACAAAAGGGTTTTCAAATAACGACATTTTGTCTATGTGTCATTGTTCCTGGAAGCTCTAAAGACTGGTGGAGATCATCAATTGCGCCAGAAGGATAAAGACGTGTCTATACAGGTAGGGTCTGGTGACCTGGCCCACATTTTTAACAGAAATTTGTTAAAAATACCAGAGGTCATGGTAAAGGAGTACAGTATTAAAGAATCCCCGGTGGAAGATGATGTAAATAGACCACACAGTCTGATGGATATATTTAATGAACACAGTCAAAATAAACAGGAATCCTCTCGGCAAACCAGTCAGTTATTTCCAAGGGTTAGAAATATATCCAACACTGAAGTCAATTTGTTTACTAGCAGAAATGTCAAAGAAAATTATTTAAAATTTTCAGTTGTTACTAAAGATAAGATCTCAGAGATGAAGGTGGATCTGACAAAAATCAATGCCCCAGATAAAATTGTATTGCACAGACAAACAGGAGAGGTTATATATTCAGATTATTTGGGAGCGATATTAAAGGCAGACAAGTTGAAAATTTTAGTGGATAAATTAAATAACCAGTTGAGACAAGAGAAAGCAGAAAATAAGTCTCGACAACAACAAATAAAAATATTACAAATAGATTTGATAAACAAAGAGGGAGATGCAGCAGCAAAATTACTCAAAGAAAAGGATGATACAATTCTAATGTTAAGGCGAAAGCTGAAAATCCCAGACACTTTGCTTATCCAAGGAACCAAACTAACAGTACTGGAAAAAGAAAAAGAAGAGCTGTCAAATGAAGTAAAAGTATTATTGCAAAAATGTTGAAGCTCACCGAGGAAAAAGTTCATTGGGAAAAAGAGAAAATTGGTTTGGAAGAGCAATTGGAAGAAATAAAGAAAAAGTTAGCAGAATTAGGTCAACAACAGGTACATGCAGATAAAGATGAAAATAAAACTGGATTGGACGGTCTCTTACAAGCCATGTCCCAGGTAAGTTTGAAAGATGTCGAAATCAAAAAATTGAAAATGGGAATACAGAAGCTAAAAGAAGAAAATGAGACAAAAGATAAGGAAATCAAAACTTTGCAAACAAGGAATCAGGAATTAACTAATAATAATAAAGGTTTGGCAGCTCATGTAACAGGACAGGCTGCAATGCAAGGTTGCAAACATATGGTATGGGATCAAATTATAAAGGAAGTTGAAAAATTAAGACCTTATCTTGATTATATGAGAATCAAAGAAAAAGTAGCCAAAGACGCCTTTGAGAGTTGCAGAGCAGTCAGAGAGAATTTAAACAAAAAGCCAAAAGAAATAGCACAGAGGGCAATAACTTTCTTAAACAATTTAACGGAAGCAGATTTGACAGCAATGAATATAATGAATAGAATTTCAGTCATTACATGGGCCAGAAGAATCTTGGAAAAATATTCACATGTTGAAAATATTGAAACTAAAGCTGGAGGTATACGAGAGGAAGTAATAAAGTTTAAGAAATGATTTGAGAAATTGTGATGCACCTGCAACAATTAATTAATAAAAATATGCAAAATAGCAGAAATGACAGAACTCAGAATCACTTTTATATTGATCACAGGCCACTTCAAGGGGGCAACCTCCTATGAGCAAGCTCAATACAAATAACTTCACGGTGCCTTCATAGGTCTCAACACACACTTATATACTAAGTCTAGGCGCCAATACTATTGGTCGAAACCATGGGCCACTACAAACTATGGATCAACAATACTACGGGCGACTTACAAAGCATATGCGCCAACAACAATAACATAAACTATTGATCAACAAATACTACGGGACGACTTACAAAGCATATGCGTCCAACAACAATATACTAACAAAGTAAAGACATGGGTTCCTAACATAAATTAATAAACAAAGGATTCCCTGCTTTTTGGGATGAAAAGAATGAATTGATTCCTCCCAATGAATATAAGATATTATTGTTTGACATAAGAATGGATCACAAAAAGTTTCAGCATTTGGATCATATGCTTACAGGAAAGATTTTAATGGAGAAAATTGCGAAAGACTTTTGAAATTTTAAATATGTTGATCTCAACCTGTGAGAATCTTCCTCTTGTTTCTTATGCAGGCCACCTTGAAATGCGAGTCCTGGTGAAGGAAATGACCAGTTATGATTTACCCACGGCCGACCAATGGAACTATGTGGACAAATATGGAAGGACAAGATATTCTGTCCATTCATAGATACATTCAGAATTTTTGTCAAGTGGCAAAAATGATGCTTTTATTTTAAAAATTTGTAATATTGTTTAAAGACAGTTATCTTTCGAGTTAAGACATTTTCAGTTACTAGTTAAAAGAAGCAGTTATGTCAAGCTTCTTTCGAATTCTGTATAAAAGACAATGAGAGTCATTTTTGAAAGGGCTGGAAACTCTTTGAGAGACAAGATGTTTTGAAGTCAAATTTTTGATAAATAAAAGGCCATACAGTGAAAATACCTATCTTTTGAGACCAGAGATTCATGTGTTAATCATTTTTACAGTCTGTTCTTTCCCTTATCTCTATATGTGCATGTTTACATTCTTTTTTATATCTTCCATTATGTTCTTCTTCTATACTTAAATGGACGTTTGAAATAAATATGGATTCATACTGGTTATGCCTCGTTTTATCGCATTTAAGTATCCATTATTTCTCCAAAGTTGACAATGGATTCATCCTAGTTAGATGCCTGTTGTTGATAGATTGTCATTATTTCTTTCTGTACCACCTGCAAAATCAAATTGACTATGATATGGTTGCTATCTTGCCTCTGTGGAAATCTGTTTGGTATAAATCTCTTGTTGGCATGTTAAATATTTGAAAGTTGACTCCATGCCCAATGTTTCTTGTTTCCTTTTCAACCAAGCAAATCATTTTTGAGAAATTTGAGCGTATTTCTATATATTTTTAGCCTTTACGTATATCTTGTGAGAGAGCCCTCTCTGGTGGAAAAAATGGCTAAGTTTTCTACCTAAAGTCTAGTTTGAAATAAGTTACCTTAGGTGATATTCTTTTACAACCGGGATAAAATCTAAGTGCTAACATTTTGGCGCTGCTGTCGGGGAACGAAAGTGAAATTTTCCCTGGGAGAAACGACAAAGAAAGGTCAAATTTCTTGGGCAAGGAAATTTGAAATTTTAAAAGTTGATTGTAGATATTGCCCTGGCGACTTCACTTGTGAAAAATTTTCAAGGTTTTTTGAAGGTGTTTAGAAAGACATTGTGGCTACAAGAAGAAATCCCGGTTCACAGTTCTTCTCAGGCGTGGATAATCCAGAAAAGCTCCTCAAGATGGATAAAGGCAAAGGCAAGACAAAAGAAGGTATTCCTCAGTTTTCGAATATATTCCCTTCTTTTCAAGAAAATCTGTTTGAGGAAGAAAATATTGGTTCAAGTGAAAAAGTTTTGCTTAGAACTAAATCAGATTCTGATTTGAAAGAAACAAAGGTTGACCCAAAAAGTTTGTGGGACTATTCTTTAAAATCTGTTTGGGAAAACTTAGAAAAATCTGAAAGGGCTGGGTCCAAAATATCCAAGGCCCAAAGAATACCTGTGCAAAGTCATAAATTTAAAAAACAACAGATAGTGATCGTTCCACTTTATAATCCACCACCCATGGCTACCAGATTTGCCCCATTGGTTTTGCCCGCTGCTTTAGATGATTTACCTCAAAATTATGGACAGAGAATCGTTACTTTTGATGATGAGGGTAATTATACAGCACAGCAACATGTTGATAACTTTAGTGATTTCATTGATTTAGAAGAAGTGGATCATGATGATGCAAAAATGAGGTTGTTTGCTCAAAGCTTGCAAGGCGAAGTCAAAAAATGGTTCAGAGCTTTAGCTGTAGGATCAATTGCTAATTATGATGCTTTCACAACTCTTTTTATCGAAAGATGGGAACACCAGAAAAATCCTTCACAGATGTTGACACAGTATAACAATCTGAAAAGGGGAAGTTTTGAGTCGGTTCAAGAATTCTCTGCCAGATTTATGAAAGTTTATAACTCTATCCCTGTAGACATAAAACCTCCAGTAGGAGCAGCCAAGTTACATTATGCAGATGCTTTTGAAGGTGATTTTTCATGCACATTAAGAGAAAGAAGATCTACCACTCTAGCAGTAATGATGAAAGATGCGGTGCAAGTTGAAGCTAATATGACGGCTTCTGGAAAGATGAGGCATAGAGATACAGACCGAAAGAAAAGTAAAGAAGATAATCAAAATACAACTTCTTCTTCTTCCACAGATGTAAAATTTGAAGCAATGATGAAAACTATGGAGAAGTTGTTAGATAGGTTAGTGGTGGATAACAAAGCTCCGAATAAAGAACAAACAGAACCTCAAATCAAAAACCCTAATTTTAGTAGACCCTTTGTCCCACCCATAAGGCCAAGAGATCAGAGGAACCCAAGGAATGCAGAACAAGATCCAGTCAGACCTCCTTTCCCTGAAAATTATATCGCTGGGGAAGCTGAAGCTGAGATGGCTGAGAGTGATATTCACCATTGTGGCAGTTTTGATTCAGAAGTCTATCTGACTAAACAGAAACATGATATGTTCCTTGCAGAAGGAGAATGTTGTAATTTGGAGACAGAAACAGATCAATACCAGATTGGTTACCAAAGTGCTATAAACGATCTTCAAAGAAAGATAAATTTGAGAAACAGAGACGTTATAATAGACAAAGGAAAAGAGTCAATGGGCAAATCAAAAGGATCTACAGATAAATCCTCCACCAGTCAGAATGAACAGCAAATGAGAAGAAAAGAAAACGAAGATGTGCCAAAAGTGATTTCAGATAACAAGAAAGATTCAATGAAAGAAGGTGATAAAATTTTGGTTCCTTTCAATATACAGAGTGAAATGTCCAAAGTCAAGATTTATGTACCTTTCAATGAGATATTAAAGAATAAGGAATACAAGGAACAAATTTTTAAGATGATGCAAGTAGAAAATCAAGTGGAAAGAGATACTTTGGAATTAGATGATGATACTCCTAATATTTGTTTGGGTTCAAGAATGGAAGATAATAGTTTTGGGGAAATTTCTCCTTTCTATGTAGATTTGAACGTTCATGATAAAGTTATGCATAATTGTATGTTAGACTCAGTAGCTTCTCATAACCTGATGCCGAAACTTGTAGTTGAATCTTTGTGGTTGGAAATCACAAGACTATATGATGACCTCTTTTCTTTTGATTCAAGGAAAGTCAAGTGTTTAGGGTTGATTAAAGATTTGACAGTCAATCTCAGTAAAATACCAGTCAAAGGTATTCTCATGGATGTGGTGGTTGCTGATATTCGAGCAAAATTTGGTATTCTATTGTCTAGATCATGGGCCTCGAAGTTAAAAGGAACTTTGCAGATGGATATGTCTTTTGCTACTATTCCAGTGTTGGGGATACACAGAAGATTATATGCTGAAAAAATGGCTGCTTATTTGGTAAGTGACTTGAAAGAACCTGAAAAGCATGCTATATATGCAGTAGACACAGATTTGGGGTCATGTATTCTGTACAATGATGTTGAATCCAAAGAAAAGATGGATTTAATTGAACCTAAAGAAAATGAAAAAGAAAGATTGTTAAGAGAAAAAATTAGAAAAGAAGGAACTTGGACAATGCACTTTGATGGAGCTAGGAGCAGAGAAGGAGTTGGTGCGGGAGTATGGATAATCACACCTGATCAAGAATTCTTTATGTTTTCTTATCAATCGAATTTTGAATGTACAAACAATGTTGCAGAATATGAAGCTTTGATTCTGGGGTTGAATGTATTGAGATATTTAAAAGCAAAAAGAATTGAAGTGTTTGGAGATTTTGAATTGGTAATCAATTAGGTAAAATCTATTTATCAGACCAAACATCCTAAATGAGGTCATATAGGAATGAAGTGTGGGATTTATTGGAAAAAAATTTCGATGAACATGATGTTGTTTCAATTCCCAGAGTTAACAACACCGTAGCAGATTCTTTGGCCACTGCGGGAGCTGCGTTCAAAACTCCTATCTTTTCTAAAAAGAAATATGATATTGAGGTCATACACACACCATCTTTCCCAGACAATATCAAACACTGGCAGGTTTTTGAATATGATCAACAGATTAAATGCTTTTTAGAGATGACAGATGAATTCAATTACAGGTATATTGATGTAGAAGATGCTAAGGCTGGTCCAGATGAAAAAGATACCCCTGAAGAAACAGAAAAGTTCAAGCAAAGGATTGGAGGTAAAGATATAATTCAACTGAAGAATAACGTTATCCCTAGAGGCTTGATTCCTTTAGAAAAATTGTTTGATAAAAATGACGTGGTGAAAAAACCAAAAGTAGAACCTAAACCTGAGGATGTAAAAGATTACAATTTAGGTTCCAAAGAAGATCCCAAATTGGTAAAGCTTTCAAAGAAACTACCAAGAAAGGAAGAGAATAAAAGTGTGGAAGTGATGAAAAGATTTTCAGATGTTTTCGCCTAGAGTTATGAAGACCTGAAAGAATATGATGTTTCTGTTATACAGCATACAATTCCTATCAAACCTGATGAAAAGCCTTTTAAATAGAAGTTGAGAAGAATAAATCCCAAGTTGCTTCCAGTAATAGAAAAAGAAGTGAGAAAGCTGTTTGATGCTAAGATAATTGTGTCCTTGAGATTTTCTAAGTGGTTGGCTAACCTAGTACCAGTAAGGAAAAAGAATGGCAAAATAAGGTTGTGCGTGGACTTTAGAAATTTGAATAAAGTCTCTTTGAAAGATAATTATCCACTCCCGAAAATGGATCATATTTTGCAGAAAGTTGTAGTAGCTGAAAGAATTTTTATGTTAGATGGTTTCTCAGGTTACAATCAAATTAAAGTTCATCCAGAAGATCAAGAGAAAACTGCTTTTACTACTCCATGGGGAACGTTTATGTATGCCAAAATGCCATTTGGTTTGATGAACGCAAGAGCAACTTTTCAGAGAGCCATGGACATTGCATTTGCAGATGAAAGAGACAAATTTGTGGTAGTATACATGGATGATATCACTGTATATTCAAAGAATGTTGCTGATCACTGGAAACATCTGGAAAGAGTTTTTCTGAAATGTAGAAGATTTGGGATCTCCTTAAATCGAAAGAAATTTCATTTTTGCATGGAAGAAGGAAGATTGTTGGGACACATCATATCAAAGGAAGGCATCAAGATTGACCCAGAGAGAGTATCTTCCATACAGAAGGTCGGGATCCCTAGAAGTAAGAAGGAAATTCAGTCATTTATTGGAAGGGTAAATTGGTTAAGAAGGTTCATTCCTAGTTTTGCTGAGATTTTGAGAAACATATCTAAAATGCTAAGAAAAGACAAGGAAATTAAATGGACTAAAGAAGCAAGACAATCTTTTGATAATATTAAAAGGGCATTGACTGAAGCACCAGTGTTAATTAGTCCAGATTATTCAAAGGATTTCATTATGTTTACTTATGCATCAGAACACACGGTAGCTGGAGTATTGTTACAAAAGAACCAAGAAGATGTGGAACATCCAATTGCATTTTTCAGTAAAATTATGAAGGATGCAGAATTAAAATATAACATTATGGAGAAACAATCTTATGCTTTAGTGAAAGCATTGAAGGATTTCAGGATATACATATTGCACTCTCATATAATAGCACATGTTCCATCAGCAGCAGTGAAAGATATTCTCACCCAGCCAGATCTTGAAGGAAAAAGAGCAAAGTGGATAGCAGTATTATTGGAATATGATCTCGACATTAAACCTACAAAGCTGATAAAAGGCCAAGGTCTGGCTAAGATGATGATAGAAACAAATTAGGATTCTCTAGGTATGAATTTTCTTTCTGAAATTTCAAAAGAAGACGTTCCAAATTTCCAAGTAATTGAAGATTTCTCTTTATCTCCTTGGTACGCGGACATTATGTATGTTCTGCAAAATCTACAAGCACCTACAAATATGGAAAAAACCAGAGCAAGATCAGTGAAGTTGAAAGCAGCCAAGTTCTGCATATTAGATGGGAATTTATTCTGGAAAGATCCAGGAGGTATTATGTTGAATTGTCTATTAGAGAATGAAGCGCAGCATATTATGGGGGAATTTCATAAAGGCATGTGTAGAGGACATCATTCATGGAAGGCTACAGTGAACAAGATTCTTAGAGCTGGTTTTTATTGGCTTGGTATGTATTCAAATGTATATAAAGAAGTGACCAAATGTCATGAATGTCAAATTTTTTATGGGAAAAGAGAATTATTACCATTTCCTTTGAAACCTATTTCAGTTGAAGCACCTTTTCAATAGTGGGGGTTAGATTTCATTGGCGAAATTAAACCAAATTCCTCAGGGCAACATAAATGAATTCTGACTGCTACAGATTACTTCACGAAATGGATTGAGGCCATTCCGACAAGAAATGCCACCGAAACAGTTATAATGAACTTTTTAGAAGAAAACATCTTATCTAGGTTTGGTTGTCCTAAAAGGATAGTGACAGATAATGCTCCAGCGTTCAAATCAAAAAAGATGATAAATTTTTGTCACAAATATCACATACATTTAAATCATTCCACTGCTTATTATCCACAAGGAAATGGGTTGGCTAAATCTTTAAATAAAAGTTTAGTGGGGATCATAAAGAAGTTGCTAGAAGATAACAAGAGGGCTTGGCACACTAAATTAAAATATGCTTTGTGGGCAGATAGAATTAGTACAAAAAGAGCAATTGGCACTTCCCCTTTCCAGTTGGTGTATGGCACAGAGGTAATTTTTCTTGTTTCTTTGGGTTTGCCAGTTATGAAATTGTTACAAGAAGTAGAAGAAGAACCAAATCATATGCAGAGGAGAATAAATCAAATGATAGAATTACATGAAGTTAGAGAAAAGGCATACAACAAAACCCAAATGCATCAGGAGAAAATGAAAAAAAAAATTGACAGAAAGGTTAAAGAAAAGAATTTTCAGATAAATGATTTAGTTTTGAAGTGGGACTCTAGAAATGAAGATCACCATGGGAAGTTTGAGCATTTGTGGAAAGGTCCATCTATTGTCGCAGGATACCAAGGAGAAAATGCATTTACCCTAAAAAATTGTAATGGAGAATTCTTTCCTGGAGGACCAGCAAATGGTAGACACCTCAAACATTATCTCTCTTAAAAGGACAGAGGTGAAAGAGAATTTTGTACAGTGTAAATATTTCCTTTGTCATGCAGTAGAAGAAAAAAAATGATATGAACCTTGATTTGCAGAAAAGTTTGAATGCATCCCAATGGATCAGGCACTTGGTCTACGATGTTCTTTGCTACCTCACAGGGAGAATAGCATCCCCAGTTGGAGCCAGTTGTTGACACTATATTTGAAATACTCAAACCCTAAAAGATTTTGTCAAAAATATCCAAAAGAAGTAAATTTACTACGGATGGGTTTAAATAAAGGGTTGTAATATAAAATCAACAAAGAAAAACCTACATGTGCAATAGTCTGAAAGTAATTATTGAAGAGGTTAAGTCTTAGTGAAGTTTCAACGATGGAGATGATAAAAATAAAGATCAATGGCTCTTATGCTTTCCCGCACCACCCAAAAGATCGTTGGAAAACATTGGTGAGTGGTCGCGGACATAATACCGTCGGAGTACGTGTCGCATTCTTATTGTTCCGCATCAACATGATAGTGGTATCACAAACCACTAAAGCACCGTGTGGAACCACCAAAGGAAAATACGGGGTAAACGCGGGCCATAGCACGCAGCAGACGCTGAAGGCACAAGGGAATATGCCACATGTTGACATAAATTGGAGGGACGATATACATTGGCGCAAAATCTAAGGCCAAGATTCATCCACATCATGGGAAGTGCGCACTCCATAGAGAAAAGAGTGGTTGCGGTAATTAAACCACTCTAACAGGTGTCAAAAAACGGTTGATTCGCACACAGTAAAAACCGGAAAAGAAAACCATTATTGGGATCGCAGATACCACCGTGGGAAATAAAGGGGCGCAAGATCTAACGGCTCAAATCAAAAGGCTTGTGATCAACGGTTGGATATAAAGTACATTCAAAAAGCTTCCAGAAAGTTAAGAAAAAGGGCTTATATAAAACAAAAGGGTTTTCAAATAACGACATTTTGTCTATGTGTCATTGTTCCTGGAAGCTCTGAAGACTGGTGGAGATCAGCAATTGTGCAAGAAGGATAAAGACGTGTCTATACAGGTAGGGTCTGGTGACCTGGCCCACATTTTTAACAAAAATTTGTTTGTAGAAACGATTTAAATGGAAACTGTGCATGATATTGATGTTTTTAAAGCTAAAGAAGCCCTAGAAGATAGAGATGGGGACATTTATGATACCCTAATCAGGTTACCAGTCACCGAAGTTAAGCTTAAGTTGTCTAAGTTATTAGAAGAAGGTATAGACATACACAGAGTCCACCAGTCATCCTTGTTAGCCTTCTGCCCGGACCAAATCCCATCTTTTCTAGAATTTCTGTCGTGGTGTGCTGAGAATTATTCCAGAGAAGAAAAAACTGTTTTAGACAGTCAAAAAACCAGAGTCGTCTGCAAAATAGAGCCTGTCGTCATAATTAAAGCCCTAGAAATAAATTTTTCCCAAACCCTCGAGTCTGAAAATTTTTCTGAAACTTCTGTTATTGAATATTATCATCAAACCCTTCAAGATGATAGAGAAAAGTTTTTGTCTACGTGTCTCAAACCAGAAACCAACATTTCAGATATCCCGTACCCTATAGATATCACTTTATTTGATGAAAATACCCAGCTGGTTCTGTCTTTGTTGGCTTTAATCCTAGGGTTCGATACAGACATGTATGTAACTGAGTTTCGGTTAAGCCTTTTGTATAAAATGAGTACAATTCGGTCAGGGATTGATGAAAATCAAATTCCTCGACTTAATTTTGAAGAATTCTTGACCGAGAAGATTCATGACCAGATGGTCAATTTCCCTACTCTAGGCATTTCAAATTTCAGTCTTTTTTTATGAAAATGATCATGGTGGCAAGTCATGAAGAGTTACAATTCCCTGAGATCATTTTCACAAAGTTATTAGAAAATAACATGTTTAATTACATAAATTATATGCTCTCTGAGATTTACAGAATGATTTTTGGTGAAAAATTGCCTAGAGTATTACCAGAAATGCAAGCATGTGTGCAATTAAGTGAAGAATATGCTGTAGGAGATTGGTTCTTGTCAAAGGATAGTACAGTGATCAGGTTATATGGTTTCAAACATAAACCCTATGTTTTACCAGCATTTCTTACCTTAAGGGTTTTCGCTTTGGAGTTCCTGAGACAAAAGTTAATTGTTGAGGATAATAATTTCTTGCTTTTCAAACAAGCAACAGATATCAAATATCCTTTCACACTTGACCCATTCACAGTGAAGAATAAAAATGCTGCTATTTATATAGAAAAATTGTTGAAAGATATGGTTTTTGAGACAGACATGGTTATTGAATATGATCCGTTAAACATAATATCAAAACGGAGAACAGATCATCGCATCAAAGCGTTGAATCATCAGATGATTGAGGGAATGTCTGATAGAGCCAATTGGCTGAAATATAAGGAAGAAATCATTCCAAATTCACATGATAAAGAAATGATATTGACAGATGCAAAAGCAGAGGCAGAAAGCACGATGAATACTGCAATGGTAGGGTTTAAAAGGCCCATACAAGATGTAGTGAACATTGAAAGTGAAGAAATAGAAAAAGGGAAAAAATTGAAAATGGATGAGCAACAAGAATTAACGGCAGTTTCAGAAGAGGAAGGAAGAACTGAAGTCAAAATACCAGAGGTCATGGTAAAGGAGTACAGTATTAAAGAATCCTCGGTGGAAAATGATGTAAATATACCACACAGTCTGATGGATGTATTTAATGAATACAGTCAAAATAAACAGGAATCCTCTCGGCAAACCAGTCAGTTATTTCCAAGGGTTAGAAATATATCCAACACTGAAGTCAATTTGTTTACTAGCAGAAATGTCAAAGAATATTCCTTAAAATTTTCAGTTGTTACTAAAGATAAGATCTCGGAGATGAAGGTGGATCTGACAAAAATCAATGCCTCAGATAAAATTTTATTGCATAGACAAATAGGAGAGATTATATATTCAGATTATTTGGGAGCGATATTAAAGGCAGACAAGTTGAAAAGTTTAGTGGATAAATTAAATAACCAGTTGAGACAAGAGAAAGCAGAAAATAAGTCTCAACAACAACAAATAAAAAGATTACAAATAGATTTGATAAACAAAGAGGGAGATGCAGCAGCAAAATTACTCGAATAAAAGGATGATACAATTCTAATGTTAAGGCGAAAGCTGAAAATCCCAGACACTTTGCTTATCCAAGGAGCCGAAGTAACACTACTGGAAAAAGAAAAAGAAGAGTTGTCAAATGAAGTAAAAGATATTACTACAAAAGTGTTGAAGCTCACCGAGGAAAACGTTTATTGGGAAAAAGAGAAAATTGGTTTGGAAGAGCAATTAGAAGAAATAAAGAAAAAGTTAGCAGAATTAGGTCAGCGATAGGTACATGCAGATACAGATGAAGATAAAATTCTATTGGACGGTCTCTTACAAGCCATGTCCCAGGTAAGTTTGAAAGATGTCGAAATCAAAGAATTGAAAATGGGAATACAGAAGCTAAAAGAAGAGAATGAGACAAAAGATAAGGAAATCAAAACTTTGCAAACAAGGAATCAGGAATTAACTGATAATAATAAAGGTTTGGCAGCTCATGTAACAGGACAGGCTACAATGCAAGGTTGCAAACATATGGTATGGGATCAAATTATAAAGGAAGTTGAAAAATTAAGACCTTATCTTGATTATATGAGAATCAAAGAAAAAGTAGCCAAATACACCTTTGAGAGTTGCAGAGCAGTCAGAGAGAATTTAAACAAAAAGTCAAAAGAAATAGCACAGAGGGCAATAACTTTCTTAAACAGTTTAACGGAAGCAGATTTGACAGCAATGAATATAATGAATAGAATTTCAGTCATTACATGGGCCAAAAGAATCTTGGGAAAATATTCACATGTTGAAAATATTGAAGCTAAAGCTAGAGATATACGAGAGGAAGTAATAAAGTTTAAGAAACGATTTGAGAAATTAATAAACAAAGGATTCCCTGCTTTTTGGGATGAAAAGAATGAATTGATTCCTCCCAATGAATATAAGAGGTTATTGTTTGACATAAGAATGGATCACAAAAAGTTTCAGCATTTGTATCATATGCTTACAGGAAATATTTTAATGGAGAAAATTGCAAAAGACTTTTGAAATTTTAAATATGTTGATCTCAACCTGTGAGAATCTTCCTCTTGTTTCTTATGCAGGTCATCTTGAAATGCGAGTCCTGGTGAAAGAAATGACCAGTTATGATTTACCCACGGCCGACCAATGGAACTATGTGGACAAATATGGAAAGACAAGATATTCTGTCCATTCATAGATACATTCAGAATTTTTGCCAAGTGGCAAAAATGATGCTTTTATTTTAAAAATTTGTAATATTGTTTAAAGACAGTTATCTTTCGAGTTTAGACATTTTCAGTTACTAATTAAAAGTAGTTATGTCAAGCTTCTTTCGAATTCTGTATAAAAGACAATGAGAGTCATTTTTGAAAGGGTTGGAAACTCTTTGAGAGACGAGATGTTTTGAAGTCAAATTTTTTATAAATAAAAGGCCATACAGTGGAAATACCTATCTTTTGAGACCAGAGATTCATGTGTTAATCATTTTTACAGTCTGTTCTTTCCCTTATCTCTATATGTGCATGTTTATTTTCTTTGTTATATCTTCCATTATGTTCTTCTTCTATACTTAAATGAATGTTTGAAATAAATCGGGATTCATACTGGTTATGCCTCGTTTTATCGTATTTAAGTATCCATTATTTCTCCAAAGTAGACAATGGATTCATCCTAGTTAGATGCCTGTTGTTGATGGATTGTCATTATTTCTTTCTGTACCACCTGCAAAATCAAATTGACTGTGATATGGTTGCTATCTTGCCTCTGTGGAAATCTGTTTGGTATAAATCTCTTGCTGGCACGTTAAATATTTGAAAGTTGACTCCATGCCCAATGCTTCTTGTTTCCTTTTCAACCAAGCAAATCATTTTTGAGAAATTTGAGCATATTTCTATATATTTTTAGCCTTTACGTATATCTTGTGAGAGAGCCCTCTCTGGCGGAAAAAATGGCTAAGTTTTCTACCTAAAGTTTGGTTTGAAATAAGTTACCTTAGGTGTCATTCTTTTACAACCGGGATAAAATCTAAGTGCTAACATTTTGGCGCTGCTGCCGGGGAACGAAAGTGAAATTTTCCCTGGGAGAAACGACAGAGAAAGGTCAAATTTCTTGGGCAAGGAAATTTGAAATTTTAAAAGTTGGTTGTAGATATTGCCCTGACGACTTCACTTGTGAAAAATTTTCAAGGTTTTTTGAAGGTATTCAGAAATAGACATTGTGGCTACAAGAAGAAATCCCAGTTCACAGTTCTTCTTAGGCATGGATAATCCAGAAAAGCTCCTCAAGACAGATAAAGGCAAAGGCAAGACAAAAGAAGGTATTCCTCAGTTTTCGAATATATTCCCTTCTTTTCAAGAAAATCTGTTTGAGGAAGAAAATATTGGTTCAAGTGAAAAAGTTTTGCTTAGAACTAAATCAGATTCTGATTTGAAAGAAACAAAGGTTGACCCAAAAAGTTTGTGGGACTATTCTTTAAAATCTGTTTGGGAAAACTTACAAAAATCTAAAAGGGCTGGGTCCAAAATATCCAAGGCCCAAAGAATACCTGTGCAAAGTCATAAATTTACAAAACAACAAGTAGTGATCGTTCCACTTTATAATCCACCACCCATGGCTGCCAGATTTGCCCCATTGGTTTTGCCCGCTACTTTACATGATTTACCTCAAAATTATGGACAGAGAATCGTTACTTTTGATAATGAGGGTAATTATACAGCACAGCAACATGTTGATAACTTTAGTGATTTCATTGATTTAGAAGAAGTGGATCATGATAATGCAAAAATGAGGTTGTTTGCCCAAAGCTTGCGAGGCGAAGTCAAAAAATGGTTCAGAGCTTTAGCTGCAGGTTCAATTGCTAATTATGATGCTTTCACAACTCTTTTTATTGAAAGATGGGAAGACCAGAAAAATCATCCACAAATAACTGAAACATTGCTGCAATAATACAACTGGGAACTGAACTAGAACTGTATGGAACAAGGGTCGCATTGGTCATCAAATCTAAGCTCTCAAGGCTCATCCTTGGCACAAGGTCTAATCAATATCTGATACATATACTGTCCTGATCCATAAGTGATCTCAAATAAACAAGCTCATCATAGTTGATCTCTGTAAAAGAAAAGCTCTGGAAAGTGCAGATATCTGCTCAGCATGAATAGTAGCCCAGCTACTATGGTGTGATAACATGTACATTTCATTTATTGAGGAAAATAAAACTCTCTCTCTCTCACAGGTTTTTCCCCTTAGGGGTTTTTCCTGGGCCATTGGGCTAAAATACTAAGTGAAAATTTTCATGTGTGTGGCTGAGTTTATTTCTGCTCATTTGAAGTTGTAAATTTTCTCTAAGTGTTTCATTTACTGTATGGTTTATGAGCAACTACCTCACTTGCAGCAGAGACAATTTTTAATGGGGTTGGGCACTAAACCATATGTACAGTTGAAAACATGAAACCAAGTTGGGGAAAACACACTGAAATTTTTACACCCCAGGGTACCAACTTTTCCAACTTGTTAAACCTTAAGGTTCCCTATGTCTCTAGAAATTGGTCTTACTAGTACTATGAGAAAGTTGGTTCTGTTGACAAGTATCTAAGAAAATTTGACTAGGGACACCTATCATGGCCAGTTTAGGTCTGTTTTCAGTGGACCTGGGAAACCTAAAGAGATGGGACCCTACCTAGCATGACACTTTGGGGTAGAGTCCTAAGGTTCCATTGATCTGGCGATCATTATTCTCTGCCAACATAGAGATCACCACATCGTGTGACAACAAATCCCAATCGAAGTCTAGAAGACAAGGAAACCAAACCTCAAAGCCATAAAACACTGTGGGCTGAATGAGAGTGTCCATAAGGATAGCTTGGACAATATGTCTTGAAAGTGGTCTCTGAAATACCATCTCTTGAGAAGGGCTAAGGAGCCATATCCCTTGTTGACTCTTGGCTGAAGGGCGTGCCATAGACTGAAACGGGGTCTTGTGAATTATATCCCCAAATAGGTATAGATGTTGGTGATCTCAATCTCCTCCCCTCTAAAGAAGATATGGAGAATCAAAAGGAGCTTCTTCGACCCATTGAAGATCATAACCTTGGTCCTTGGATTTATCCAAGTTGACTATCAACTGAAGAAGATCATAGAAAAGGGCCAAGGCATCTAGCTGTCTCTGTAACCCCTCTTCAAATGAGGCCAAAAGGATCACATCATCAGCGAAGATTAAGATGGAGATCAAGACCTGGTGGAGAAGGCACCTGTCACCATCCTAAATGTGCTCATGTAGGAAATGCTGCAGCTCATCAATGTAGATCCCAAATAAAGTAGGCGATATGGGACATCACTATTTGACCCCAATGGTTCTCATGATGAAATCAGATACTACGTGTGTTGTGCGGAGATGACCAAGAACTGACTCATAATCGCATGATGGTAGTCAGAAGGGTTTCGAAAATGCCAACCTCTCCGACCGTCTAAAACAATGCCTCTCATGGAACAAAATCAAATGCTTTTCGAAAGTATACAAAGCAGTAGTAAAATTTCGAAGAGTGATGTCATGCCTCCTCGATGATGGCCCGAAGCGTAAGAATGTGGTCAATGGTCTGGTGTGCCAGTCTAAATCCAGCCTGCTCTCTAGCTCTAAGATGTCTCTACTCAAGCTCCTCAGAAAGTTGCATGCGAAGAACTATAGCATAGATTTTTGACTCTTTGAGAATGTGTGACCAACCATGATCATCCTGTAGCTATTGGGGTCTACACTAAGTCCCAATTTCTGGATCGAGTGAATAATATGATGTGACCAATCCTCAAGATGTTAGAAAATCAATACGGGCCACATGGTTGAACAGATTGGCCAAGTGACAATCCAATGCATGGAGACCATGTCTGAAGAGTTCAACCTAGAACCCCTCCTCATTTGCTATTTTGTTGGAACTCATGACCCAAACTACCTCCCCAATATCATGGCTAGTGAATAAGTAGAAAGAGGAGGGAGGGAAGGTAACCTGGTAAGGGACTATCCCAGGATGTCATATAGGGAGGAGATATGGGAGAACATGGAATTTGGGTCAAGATTGGGCGGGAGATGAGAGTGGTGGGGGAAAATGGTATGATGTTTTTTTAATCTAATTTCATTGTAGATGATGTATGATGATGAGATACATTTATTATATTTTTTATAATATATTTGAGGCTAGGTGTCGAGACTCATGACAAGATTCGGTGTTGATGTGTGAATTATCAATAGACATTTCATACATCTTTTTTTTTGCTTGAATCTCCCTGACTTGTGGGAGTGGCCTATGGTCTGAGAAACCATGACTGGGGCGCATCTAAGCCATCAAAATCACTCGGGGATCGCACCCATCCTGGACCGCACCAACCTCAACTTGACTAGGTTTTTGGGTGTCGCCTCCCAACTAAGTCACCCCTAAGGGGAATTGAACTCGATTCGCCTTACTGACGAGACCCACACCTTAATCGAGTGAGCTAGCTGGAATTGACGACATTTTATACATCTCCTATATCAATTTTCTTTCCATATTTATGTGGCAATGCATTTATTTGATGTTGTTGCTTTAGATGTTTAAAGATTTGATATTTTTGTAATTTTCTATGTTTGTTGATATTTTCCTCGATGTTGCCGATAAGTTTCTTTCGAGACCCTCAGCGATATATTCACCAACACAATGTTTACAACACTGGTTAAAATGCAATCAAACCTCAGGCAGTCCTTTTAAACCAAGTTAGTGCACAAATGTGTCCTAAATATGTAAATCGTAGTCCTATTTCCCACCAAAACTAGAAGTCATGGTCAGTTCAAGCAAATCTCCTAGCTTAAATCCAAATTCAAAAGCATCTTTCTCCTCTCTTAATAGCCCAACAATCCAAGCACATAATGTGCAATTCCAAATACTAATTTGCAGTCTACATTTCATAGAATAAAAGCAAGTCATCTCCCTAACTCTATTTTTAATGCAGGTTGTTGCCTCACATATAGGCCATAACACTAACTGTAAAAAGTGCCCTCATCAAATGCCTACAAATGATGACCTTAAATGCAGGCCGTATGAGCAAAACAGTGGGCTACTCTAATCATGCAATTGCAATTTTGCTATATATGCAAAACAATAGCCCAAGACTGGACTTATAATTGATATTCTACAGCAAGTAAGCAGATTGCACTTCCTTCTCACTTCAGAGACCCAAACAAAGTGCAATATTAGCTAATACACACCAATAATGATGAGAATAGTGAGGAAAGATGTAACTGACGATGTAGATATACTCCTTACTTCATACTTTCCTCACCAATGTGCAACTAGATGTGTTTCCAACCCCCACTATGGACCCTGGTAACATGGTGCCACTATGATTAATGTAACACCCCCTGGCCCAGGTTAGAGATGTGATTGTAATTTGAACATTGTGGCTATGAGTATGGACATAGCATGATAATAATTTAATATAAATACCAGTTGGCTGCATGAGGAGCGATATGCTGAAGAGGGGATCCAGATATTAACCAAGGGTTGTGAGGGGGTAAGGTTGACTTAGGTACCTCGTTCCCTAAGCCCTTGTTCTAACACCTTATGTTAAACCCAAAAGCCATGTCCCTAAGCCTTATCCTTAGTGGGGGGGATTAATTATTAATTATTAATTAATCTAATGATTTAGTGACTAATCGTGCTCAAGGAGGAGGAGGTAACATGTGCCTCTGGGTCAGCCACGTGGGAACACAGAGAGGACACGAGGTTTCCTCAGTGATCCAGGCGGACGTGTGGCAGGTTGATGCTACCCACGGCCTGGGTGGTGGGACGCCAGTAGGGGGGAGAGTGCACGGGGGAAAATGCACGCAGAGAGCCTGGGTGGTTAGTTTGGAGAATGCAAGCAGAACACAGGAGAATGCACGTAGAGCACGGGGAGGTGTCTGCTGAGTAAAGAAAAACAGAAAGAGATTTCCTATGAGGAACCCGAACCCGAAATGCAGAGAGAGAACCTGAACATTGTTATACTGAGACAACCGAATTGACTATGAATTCCTTGGTCGAATTAACCAGTGAATTGGAAAGGAAGCAAGAGACCCAGAGGGATTCCCAACGTTTGTAGTGAAATGTGTCACTGTATGTTTCAGAAAGGAACTTAGGTGGGTCAATTGCGGAATTGACAAGGATTTGGTTACCAAATTGTTGTTTGTTGAACCCTGTGTTTATCCTTTACCTCTGTTATTTCCACCTGAGACTCTGAGAGTGAGTTGGGGGAAAATTGGTAAGATACCTCTGGTTAATTTTTGGATCTCAGCTTGGGGATGAACTTGGGAGCTGAAATAGTACAAGCTGGACAAGTTCTAAGGTTGGGTGGAGCGTGGCTCACATGCAGCCAGTTGCCACATTCCTGTGTATTTCAAATAAGTATCTGTGTATGAATTCCAATATTCATGTGTTTAATTATGTTTAATATGTTCAATTTGTGGAATGAATGTATAATTAAATGTAAGCCATGAATTGCTATGTTAAGCCTGTTACAAGGTTGTTTTACGTTGTTTCCCTGAAGATGTTGTTTGTTATGTTATTTGCAATGGAACCATATTCCCTGTTGGATAACTGAATTTTATTTTGCGTTGAATGCCTGGAATGGCTTTTCTCTGTTGAAATAATTCATGGTATCTCTCTGTTGAAATAATGATCTATTTAGCTATGTGTCTTTTCAATGTTTGCGTATAAATTATCCTTCACCCTGCTATGGGATTGTTAGTCTTCACCGAGAATTAGGAAAGATAGAATTAAACTCTAATATGTTTCTGGGTGCGGATTGCCTATGTTTTGAATTATGTTTTGGGGCAATGCGTAAAGGAAATTGCTTTAATTGCATGGGTTTACATTGTAGATATGTATATGTGTAACGTGGATGTGCCTATTTCAAGGTAAACAAGTCTTATGAAGCTGATATAAGATGTAGTAAAGAAAATTTTTATTTTTATAGTTTTATTCTTTGTAAATTGTATGTATGTGTAACGAGGGTACGTTACAAATTGGTATTAGAGCACCGGTTGTAGCTCTCAGGCCTCTGGAATTGAAATTATTCTCCTAAAGAGATATTCGAATATATGTTGTAATTAAGTTTTAGACTGATAATCTGTGTGAAATTCAAATTGCTAGCATTATATAGGAATATTCAGTCATCGGAATTGCAGACTATCAGTAAAGACAGGCAATCGGAATTGAAAAGATGGCAGAGGATCTTGAATTCTCTAATTTTGGGGAAGGAATCAGCGGTGAAGAACAACGTAATGAATCCAATGGTCACCAAAGTTGGTCTGGGACCAGGGATGTTGTGCAAACTTTGAGGGGTTTGCAGGTTGGAAACGAAATAATTTTGCAATGTTTGGAACAACAAAACCAAATTAACCAACAATTACTGTAGAATTTGGCTCAGCTGCAAAATCATATGCAACAGGTCACTCCCAATGTGGAAAGAGGTGAATAATCCACGAACCGGTATCACTTCTCTCAAGAAAGAGAAGACGGCAGAATGAGATCACATTCACATCGTAGAACCGATGAAAGTTCTCATCGGTATAAAAATAACCAGCAAATTAGATACCCTAGAAAGCAGAGAAAGAGAAAGCATGATGTGATGCTAGAAGGCGAACTCAGAAAACTAAAACCTCTGACCTTTGATGGAGAGAAGTCTGGTGATGAGGCAGAGCTATGGCTTATGGAAATGATCAAGTATTTGCATTTACATGACTACTCAGAAAACGAAGAAGCAGGAATTGCAATATATAATTTGCAAGGAAGGGCTTATAAATGGTGGAAACAACTCAAACAAGTGGAAGAATTGGATGAGAAGCAAATTTCTTGGAGGAAATTCCAAAGACTCTTCAAGAAAGAATATCTATCACAATAGTACTATGATAAAAAGACACAAGAATTCTTTGAACATAAATTGGGAAGTCTGTCCATGGAGGACTATGAAAAGAAATTCTTGGAGCTACTAGGATATGTGGAGTTTATCAAGGATGAAAAGGTGAAGGTACATCGTTTTATCAGTGGCTTTCCCATGTTTTATAAATATAGATTGACTTATGATGAACCTCGCACCTTGAAGCATTGCTTCCGAAAGGCTAGATGCTTGTATGAGCAAAGCTAGAATAGGCAAGAAGTGAAAAAGGTTTGGAGAGGTAAGCTGGAAGAGAAGCAAGATCAGAGAAGAAAGGGGTTTAAGCCTCTGGCTACAAAGAAGGACGCCTACTCTTCTTTTAAACCACTGTTACCGAAGGAAGAATCCAAGGTGGGTAATTCTTCAGGTCAAAAGAAACCAACCCAAGGTAAATGTTGGAGATGTGGTGGTGGCCATTTCTTAAACAAATGTCCTAAAAGAAGAAATAAGGAAACCAGTGTATATAGTATGCAAGAAGCTTCTACTGTTGGAGATGTTGCAAGAAGTGTACCTCGCATCTATGCATCATTGTATAATCGCCAAGATTATCATCAATCTTCCGTGATCGAGATTGAAGGTAAACTTAAGGATGTGTCTATTTCAATTTTAATTGATTCTGGAGCTTCTTATAGCTATATTAATACTAACTTGGTTGAAAGATGTAAATTGATAACTCATAAGTTGACTAAGTCCAGAATGGTTCAATTGGAAACTGGTATGAAGAGGAAGATCACAGCTATGGTCAAAAGTTGTTGTTTTGAAATGAATGAAAACCAAACCTGTTCAGATTTGGACATTCTTCCTCTTGGATCATATGATTTGTTGATCGGTATGGATTGGCTCGAGAAACACTTTGTTGTTTTGGACTGCCACATTAAAGTTATTACATGCCTGAATGATGAGGGCAACCTTAATGTACGCTAAGAGGTATTCAGAGACCTATATCCTTAAGATAGATTTATGTTTTGCAAATGAAGAAGTGTATCAGAAAAGGTGCCCGCTATATGCTATTCAGGTAGAAGAATTGTCTACTGAAAAAGAATTAAGTTTGGAAGAATATCCAGTGTTGAATGAATTTGTTGATGTATTTCAGGAAGTTCTTGGGTTACCACCCAAGAGGGATATCGATTTCACAATCAATTTGGTGCCTGGAACTGTGCCCGCTTCAAAAGCACCATACAGAATGGGTACTTCACAGTTAAAAGAATTGCAGATGCAACTTGAGGAGTTGCTGAAGAAAGGATAAATGCGGCCTAGTATATCACCTTGGGGTGCTCCAGTTATTTTTGTAAGAAAGAAGGATGGCACACTAAGATTATGTGTGGACTACAGGAAGCTAAACAAAGCCACAATTAAAAATAGGTATCCTCTACCTAGAATTGATGATCTTTTTTATTAGTTAAGAGGTGCAAGAAGATTTTCTAAGATAGAACTGATATCTGGATATCATCAGCTCCGCATTAAGGATGAAGACATATGTAAAACAGCATTCAGAACTAGATATGGGCATTATGAATTTACAGTGCTTCCTTTTGGTTTAACAAATGCTCCTGCTACATTCATGTGTTTGATGAATGGTGTATTTACAGAGTTTCTAGATAAGTTTATAATTGTATTTTTAGATGATATAGTTATCTATTCCAAAACCAAGGAGGAGCGTGAAGAACATCTCAGGATTACTTTGCAAATCTTGAGAGAAAATTAATTGTATGCCAAGATCAGCAAGTACAAGTTCTATCAGAAACAATTGTTATATTTGGGCCATATCATCTCTGAGGTAGGTGTGGCTATGGACCCAGTTAAAATTAAGGCTATTTTGGAATGGCCTACTCCTTGCAATGTCTTTGAGGTAAGATCATTCATGGGATTGGCTCGTTATTACTGAAAGTTTATAAAAATATTTTTCAAGAATAACCAATTCAATTACATCTTTGCAAAAGAAAGGTGTACCTTTCATTTGGAGTCAGAAATGTGAAAATAGTTTCAGAAGTCTAAAGGAATTGCTTACATGTGCGCTTGTATTGAAGATTTCTGATCCTGATAAAGAATTTCTGGTATGTACTGCTGCATCACTTGAGGGGTTGGGTGGAGTTCTAATGTAAGAAGGACATGTGATTTGCTATAAATCACGGAAGTTGAAGGAGCATGAGAAGAACTACGCCACTCATGACTTGGAACTAGCAGCCATTGTTGATGTACTTCGCATGTAATGTCCCCATTCAAATAAGTGCATAGTAAGACAATCCCATCAATCCTACTAGTTTCCTAGGTTGGATGGGCACATGTGGGATGGTAATAAGGAAACTAATAAATTATATTTAGACATTAGAAGGGTTCAAGAATTTAATAAATATGATGAATAAATAAATTCAAGAGAAATTCTAGGTGGCAAGTGGTTTTGGAGACATATGGAGGTGGTGGGACCCACACTAGCTTGATTTTTCAATGACACATGGCAGCTCTCTCTTGCCAATTCGAATTCATGGGAAGGTGAACACTCTTGGGTGATTTGGTAAGTCATAACACATGGCATTGAGCATATTAGGTCGAAATGGGAAGGAATAGTAACCTCCATGGGAGAGGAAGAGTCAAATTGGAGACTAGTGGACACATGGGCTAGATTCCCTAGTTTTATGACAACAATAATGAAGCATCTATGACATTTTATGACAAAATTCAGACCTGACTTCTTACACCTGACCATTATGACATGTCAGCCCCAAAAATAGGCTCAAGAAGGCACTCATGGAGTTGGAGGAATCTAAAGAGACTCAAATTCGAATTTGGGAGAAGATGGAAGGTTGGAACTAGGAGACAAGTGGCAAATGGGGAATATTTTCTAAATGGAAAATTATTGAATCTATTGAGAGGATTTAGACCCCTTGAAGGCTAATGTTGGTTATAAAATGTAGAAATCAAGTATGAGAATGGCTTTTGATGATTTGAGAAAAATTGCATTTGTGAAGACAGAGCTAGTGGATGACTAGTTTCTTGCCTTAGCCAATTTCGAGGGTGAAAGATTCCCATCCAAGTTGGTGTTTGGAGAGGCCACTCAGGTCTTTCATGGTGCTTTAATGGATTTTGTATTTTCAGGTAGCAGCTACAGGAAGTTTCATGGTTTGGTTTAGTGCAGCACTTTCTCTCCACCGTTTCCAGTTTTGAAGGCATATTCGTGCTCCTTGAGGGAGGGCATTTTTGGTGAGATATTGTACTCTTTGGGGGAGATTCTAATGCCCCATTTATTCTGTAATATGAATTAAATACTCTTTTCTTCATCTCCAAAAATTTTCAGGTCAAAATTCCAAGTAGAAATGTATCAATCTCATTTTTAATGGAAGAACAATGCCATTTCCCCACTACCTTGTTGTGAGCCAATGTATTGATGATGATTTCGAATGTATGGATGATTCTCTGATATATTTGTGATAAATATATTTTCATGGATGTCTTATACAAGTTTCATGTACTGTACTTGAGCATTTGAAGCATTTTTACTCAGTTTAGTTGTATTGGGAGGTGAAATAGTGCCATTTCCCCAAGGGTCGAATTGGGGGTTTTTGCTGTTGAATGTGAGAGAGTTAGAACAGTATTAAAAATCAATTAATGGTGCATATGAGACCTTAATCACATACTTAACACATTATATACCTCTGTTCATAAATTTGTGGGAGTTTGGAGGCATTTGGAAGGCCATTTGCAGTGTTACCCGAGGGGGATTTGATGCACAAATTACTAGTCAAAATTACATATATTGATCAGAATACAAATCAAGTTTTCAGCAGTACTTGGAGGGCCATAAAACATCCCTGAACCTTATATTCAAGTCTAAATACCATTCATACACTCCTACAGAAGATTTGGGAGCATTTGGGTTGATTTGGAGGTCAAAACAATAAAACTAGTCAAAGGTCGAAATTGAGAAAAAAAGTGGAAAATTGGGCATTTTAATAAAATTTGAAAAAGGGATATTAAAAGTGGTATCAGAGCATGGTCTTGGCACCTGATGGTATTAACAAGAAGCCAAACAAATAAAACACCACCCTTTGAATCAGTAGTTGAAGAAGAGATAGTAGCAGAAAAAGAGTTCTTTTCTAAAACAATGGGTAGAGAGGAGGAGGAAAAATTAAGACATAAGGAGGAATTTATTGAAGCCTTAAAACCATGTTTTGAAGGACTTACCATGGTTATGCTAGATATGAATAAACAAATGATGAAAGGTTTCGAATTGTTGGGTAGCCAACTTTCAGGCAAAGGTATGATATGAGATAATAGTGGTTCACACTCAGGGGAAAAGATGAAAGGGAATGAGCATATTTTCTCAAGTACAGGACCTCATAATAGACCTGATGAATTTCAAAGCACACAAAGGCATACTGCACCTAAATTTCTCACACCCAAAGAAGAACCCAATCTTGAATTGGATTACAAGAAACTAGTAAATGATTGGAATGATTTGAATGAAGAGTGTAAAAGAGGTGTACCACTCAGTGACTACATTGATGCTATGCAAAAGATTAAAATGAAGGGAGACAATAGGAGTCCATTCCAAAACAAAGAATTGAATAGTGCTATTGGAAAAATGTCACTTCCTACTTTTGATGGTTCTTCTCAAAATTCTGCTAACACTTGGGTGCAAAAAGTGGATGTATATTTTCAGCTGAATCCTATGTTGGAAGAGGATGCATTAAAAATGGCCATTTTGCATTTGGAAGGAGATGCCAATGAATGGTGGTTTCATGGGATGAAAACCTTGGGTCATAATCAAGTTAAAACATATGGATAATTTGTTGACAGGGTACTAGAAAGATTTTAACAAAAAGATCCAGAATTGCCTTTCAAAAAACTAGCTCAATTGAAGCAAACTGGGTCCCCTACCGAATATATGTTGGACTTTCAAAAATTATCAGTCAAGGTGGCTGATGTATCTATGGGAAGATTAGTATTGCTGTTCACTGAAGGTTTGGCTGAACCCTTAAGAGTTTTGGTCAAAGCCCACAAGCCAACTACATTAAAAGATGCAATGAGCTTGACTAGGGATCTCCAAAATGTGCTTCCTAGAACGAGATTTCCTCCTAAGCCTAACTATAAATTTGAAAAGAAACTTTGGAAAAGGGATGGATATGATAAGAAACCTTGGCAAAGAGAGTCATTTGAGACGAATAAAAAAGAGGGACTAAACAGGGATGAACTTAGAAAAAAGAAACTATGCTTCACATGCTTCCAACCATGGACACCGGGGCACAAATGTACCAAAGGAAAGGCTCAATACATAGAAGTATTTTCTGATAATGAGGGGTATGATGGGGGCATGGTTGAAGATGGACATATTTCAGATCAAGAAGAGGCATATGAGACAGCAGTAGAAGAGGAAAGACAAGAAGAAAATCATCCTTCACCGGACAAAGCAAGAATGGCAGTGCTTTCAGCAGTACCTCGCTATCATACTATCCGATGCAAAGGTGTGGTACAAGGACAAAGAACTTCAGTTTTGGTAGATGGAGGAGCCACTCATAACTTCATTGATGCAGAGATGGTAGAGAAAAGAAAGATACCTATTGAACCATTTGATGGCTTCACAGTTGTCATTCCCGGTCACAACACAATGCAATGCAAAACATGGGTTCCAAAGCTGCAAGTCACCGTAGGTAACTATACTTTTGTTGATAGTTTTTATGTGGTTGATGTTGCTGATACTAATGTGGTTTTGGGAGTGCAATGTTTGTATTCAATAGGAGAGCATACAGTAAATTATCAAATTCCCGAATTGAAATTCCAAGATTCAAAAGGAGTACAAAGAGTTGTGAGAGGGCAACACACTTATCCAAATCAAGTAGTGACTTGCAATAGCATGAGATCTATATTGAGGCATGGGGATATAGAATGGGCTGCTGAATGTCATATTACATCTCCCAAGCCAACTATAAATATTGTCAAACACCCAAAGGAGATAGAGAGACTTTTGCAAAAATATGAAAAGGTTTTTAGAGACCTTCCACATGGTAGGCCACCAGATAGGGGGGTTGAGCACAGTATTGTTTTGGAGGAGGGTACTTCACCCATTCAAATACCACCTTATAGACATCCTAAAAGGTTTAGAGATGAGATTGAAAAAGCTATCCAAGAACTCCTAGAGTTGGGGCTCATTAGACCAAGCTCTAGCCCTTATGCTTCTTCAGTAGTGCTAGTGAAGAAAAAAGATGGAACATTGAGAATGTGCATAGATTTCAGAGCCTTGAACAAAAAGACTATCAAGAATAGGTATCCTATTCCTAGGATTGATGAGCTCATGGATGAGCTACATGGGGCCAAATACTTCTCAAAAATTGACCTTAGATCAGGGTATCACCAAATTCGAATGAAAGATGAAGATGTGCAAAAGACCGCTTTTCGATGTCATTTTGGCCACTTTGAATTTCTTGTCATGCCTTTTGGGTTAACTAATGCTCCAGCCACCTTTCAAGCATGTATGAATAGGATATTTTGCAAGCAACTAAGAAGGTTTTTTTTGGTTTTCTTTGATGATATTCTCATTTACAGTAAAACATGGGAAGAGCATTTGCAACAGTTAGAGATTGTGTTGAAAATCTTGCAAGAAGAGTCCTTATTTGCTAAATTATCAAAATGTGAGTTTGGGATGAAAGAACTACTGTATCTTGGGCACATTATTGGGCAAGAAGGAGTGAAGGTACACATGGAAAAAATCAGGGCTATCTTGGAATGGACATCACCAAAAAATATTACCGAATTGAGAGGCTTTATTGGCATATGCACCTACTACAGAAAATTTGTGAAAGGGTTCTCCAAGTTGACTTCTCCACTCACTGATTTGACTAAGAAGGATGCTTTCAAGTGGGATGAAGAGGCTGAAAAAGCATTCCAAAAAATGAAAGAGGTAATGAGTAGTTGTCCCATACTTGCACTTCCTGATTTTACTAAACCTTTTGTTGTGGAATGTGATGCTTCAGGTGGAGGAATAGGGGCTGTCCTAAAGCAAGGCCAACACCCCATAGCCTTTGAGAGCAGAAAGTTGCAGCCTCATAAAAAACTTTACTCCATCTATGATAAAGAAATGCTGGCCATTATGCATGCATTGGCCAAATTCAGACAATACTTGGTGGGCAGCAAGTTTGTGGTGAAAACTGACCATAATAGTCTAACACACTTTCTCACCCAAAAGGATCTAAATGAAAGGCAACAAAAGTGGGTAAGCAAGATTCAAGCTTATGATTTTGATATTGAATACGTCAAAGGAAAGAATAATATAGTAGCAGATGCTTTGTCAAGAAGGCCTTCCTTTTCTCTCATGGATATTGCCAAGGATTGGAAAAACATGCTACTAGTTGAATATGCCAAAGACAAATTTGCTTGTAATGTGTTGGATGGAATCAAAGGGGATGATAATTATAGGATTTTGAATGGGCTGATATATTATAAGGGAAGAATTTATTTAGTTCATAACTCCAAGCTCAAGTATCGAATTTTGCAAGAAGCACATGATTCCCCACTAGCGGGCCATCCGGGGATCTTCAAAACTTATAGACAGTTGAGGCAAAGATTTTTTTGGAAGGGGCTGAAGGAAGATGTTCAGAAGTATGTGAATGAATGTAAAGCATGTCAACAAAACAAATCAGAACTTACATGTCCAGCCGGCCTATTACAACCATTGCCCATTCCGGAGCAAAAATGGGACAGTATTTCCATGGATTTCATCACCGGATTGCCTAAATCCTTAGGTAAGGATTGCATCTATGTGGTAGTTGATAGGTTGACAAAATTTGCTCATTTCTTTGCTGTTACATCATCTTTTAGTGCTGCACAAGTGGCTGATATTTTTTTCAAAGAAATCTTCAGATTGCATGGGCTCCCCAAGAGCATTGTCAGTGATAGAGATAGTAGATTCATGGGTGCTTTTTGGCAAGAACTTTTTAGATTGGTAGGCACTCAATTGACTCCAAGTACCAGCTATCATCCACAAACTCATGGACAAATAGAGAGGGTAAACCAATGGTTGGAAGGATACCTAAGAAACTATGTGGGAGGGCAGCAAAAAGCATGGGCAAAATGGCTACACTTGGGTGAGTTTTGCTACAACACCACTTATCATATGTCAATAGGAATGTCTCCTTTCAAAGCATTATATGGTTATGATGCACTTACATTTGCTGACATTATATTTGGTGATAGTAGAGCCCCAAAGGCTAAAGATTGGGTGGAAGAGAGCCAAGAAATTTTAAAGCTCTTGAAAGACAATTTGCAGGTTGCTCAAAATCAACAAAAACAATATGCTGATAGACATAGAGAAGAGAGAACCTTTCAAGTCAATGATTTAGTATATTTAAGGTTGCATCCCTATAAACAAACATCTCTCAAAAAGAATGGAGCAGAAAAATTAAAACCAAGGTACTATGGGCCATACAAGGTAGTGCGGAAGGTTGGAGAAGTAGCATATGAACTAGAACTTCCGGAAGGGAGTAAAATCCACAATGTATTTCATGTTTCTTGTCTTAAGAAAGCTCTTGGTCAGAAAATCATCACTTCAGAAATACTTCCTCCTTTGGATGATGAAGGTCAGCTCACACTTGTTCCGGAAAAGATTTTGAAGACACGGGAAAGAAGGTTGAGGAGTAGAATCATCAAAGAATATTTAGTGCAATGGAAGGACTTACCAAATGAAGATGCCACATGGGAAGAGGAGAAGATTTTGCAGCATCCAAATTTGAAATTGCTTGAGGACAAGCAATCTTGGGTGGGGAGGACTGTAATGTCCCCATTCAAATAAGTGCATAGTAAGACGATCCCATCAATCCTACTAGTTTTCTAGGTTGGATGGGAACATGTGGGATGGTAATGAGGAAACTAATAAATTATATTTAGACATTAGAAGGGTTCAAGAATTTAATGAATATGATGAATAAATAAATTCAAGAGAAATTCTAGGTGGCAAGTGGTTTTGGAGACATATGGAGGTGGTGGGACCCACACTAGCTTGATTTTTCAATGACACATGGCAGCTCTCTCTTGCCAATTCGAATTCATGGGAAGGTGAACACTCTTGGGTGAGTTGGTAAGTCATAACACATGGAATTGAGCATATTAGGTCGAAATGGGAAGGAATAGTAACCTCCATGGGAGAGGAAGAGTCAAATTGGAGACTAGTGGACACATGGGCTAGATTCCCTAGTTTTATGACAACAATAATGAAGCATCTATGACATTTTATGACAAAATTCAGACCTGACTTCTTACACCTGACCATTATGACATGTCAGCCCCAAAAATAGGCTCAAGAAGGCGCTCATGGAGTTGGAGGAATCTAAAGAGACTCAAATTCGAATTTGGGAGAAGATGGAAGGTTGGAACTAGGAGACAAGTGGCAAATGAGGAATATTTTCTAAATGGAAAATTATTGAATCTATTGAGAGGATTTCGACCCCTTGAAGGCTAATGTTGGTTATAAAATGTAGAAATCAAGTATGAGAATGGATTTTGATGATTTGAGAAAAATTGCATTTGTGAAGAGAGAGCTAGTGGATGACTAGTTTCTTGCCTTAGCCAATTTCGAGGGTGAAAGATTCCCATCCAAGTTGGTGTTTGGAGAGGCCACTCAGGTATTTCATGGTGCTTTAATGGAGTTTGTATTTGCAAGTAGCAGCTACAGGAAGTTTCATGGTTTGGTTTAGTGCAGCACTTTCTCTCCACCGTTTCCAGTTTTGAAGGCATATTCGTGCTCCTTGAGGGAGGGCGTTTTTGGTGATCTATTGTACTATTTGGGGGAGCTTCTAATGCCCCATTTATTCTGTAATATGAATTAAATACTCTTTTCTTCATCTCCAAAAAGTTTTAGGTCGAAATTTCAAGTAGAAATGTATAAATCTCATTTTTAATGGAAGAACAATGTCATTTCCCCACTACCTTGTTGTGAGCCAATGTATTGATGATGATTTCGAATGTATGGATGATTCTCTGATATATTTGTGATAAATATATTTCCATGGATGTCTTCTACAAGTTTCATGTACTGTACTTGAGCATTTGAAGCATTTTTACTCACTTTAGTTGTATTGGGAGGTGAAATAGTGCCATTTCCCCAAGGGTCGAATTGGGGGTTTTTGTTGTTGAATGTGAGAGAGTTAGAACAGTATTAAAAATCAATTAATGGTGCATATGAGACCTTAATCACATACTTAACACATTATATACCTCTGTTCATAAATTTGTGGGAATTTGGAGGCATTTGGAAGGCCATTTGCAGTGTTACCCGAGGGGGATTTGATGCACAAATTACTAGTCAAAATTACATATATTGATCAGAATACAAATCAAGTTTGCAGCAGTATTTGGAGGGCCATAAAACATCCCTGAACCTTATATTCAAGTCTAAATACCATTCATACACTCCTACAGAAGATTTGGGAGCATCTGGGTTGATTTGGAGGTCAAAACAGTAAAACTAGTCAAAGGTCGAAATTGGGAAAAAAAAGTGGAAAATTTGGCATTTTAATAAAATTTGAAAAAGGGATATTACATCGCATGTGGAGACACTATATTCTAGGAATAAGTTTGAGTTAAGAACTGATCATAACAGTTTAAAATATTTGTTTGATCAGCCTCAACTTAATGCCAGGCAAGCTAGGTGGGTTGAATTCTTAAGTGAGTTCAATTTTGAGATCAAGTACTTGAAAGGAAAAAAAAATCGAGTAGCTGATGCACTCATTAGAAGGGAACAGCTAATGCATGTTTCAGCCATCAGCACTTGCAATTCTGAATTACAAATTAGATTGCTTGAAGTTTTGAAAAGTGACCAGAATTATTTACAAATAGCAACAGCATTGCAAGAAGGAAGTAAAGCATTAAAGTTCTGCAATTTTGTAGTAGCTAAGAATGGTATCCTTCATTTTAAGGATAGGATCTATGTACCTGATCGTGAAGAATTGAAAAGAATAATATTGAGGGAGATGCATAATGTACCTTATGCAGGACATCCTGGATATCAAAAAACTCTTGCAGCTGTGAAGAAGAATTTTTATTGGCCAAACATGAAAAAGGAGGTGACCAATTACATTGCTCGGTGTTTAGAATGCCAAAGGGTCAAAGCAGAGCATCAATACCCAGCTGGTTTACTTCATCCATTGCCTATTCCTGAATGGAAATGGGACACTGTAACTGTTGATTTTATTATAGGTCTGCCGAGAACCACGAGGCAGCATGATTCAATCATGGTAGTGGTTGATAAGGTAAACAAAATCATCCCATTTTATTCCAATTTAATCAACTTTCAAGGCAGCTAAAATTGTTGAGGTCTATATGAAAGAAATTGCTAGGTTGCATGGTATTACGAAAGCCATTGTGTCGGATCGTGATCCGAAATTTACCTCTAATTTTTGGAAAGGGTTGTTTAAAGATTTTGGGACTAAGCTTAATTTAAGCACATCTTATAATCCCCAAACTGATGGGAAGACTGAGCGTGTAAATCAAGTCATTGAAGACATGCTTAGGATGTATGTCATGGACAAACCAGGCAAATGGGAAGAGTACTTGTACTTGGTGGAATTCGCTTATAATAATGGTTATCAAGAACCTTTGAAGATGAGTCCATTTGAAGCCTTATATGGTAGAAAGTGTAATGTTCCAATCATTGGGATAAACCTGTAGACAAGCTGATCATTGGTCCTGAAATGCTTTAGGATATTGAAAATCAAGTGGTAACGATAAAACAGAATTTGAAAATGGCACAAGATCGTCAAAAGAGCTATGCAGATAAAAGAAGGACACATAGAGAATTCCAGGTTGGGGACATGGTGTTCCTGAAGGTCCGAGGAAAGAAAAGTTCCTTGCAGTTGGGAAAATGCAAGAAATTGGACGCTAGATTTTGCAATGTTTGGAACAACAAAACCAAATTAACCAACAATTATTGCAGAATTTGGCTCAGCTGCAAAATCATATGCAACAGGTCACTCCCAATGTGGAAAGAGGTGAATAATCCACGAACCGGTATCACTTCTCTCAGGAAAGAGAAGACAGCAGAATGAGATCACATTCACATTGTAGAACCGATGAAAGTTCTCATGGGTATAAAAATAACCAGCAAATTAGATACCCTAGAAAGCAGAGAAAGAGAAAGCATGATGTGATGCTAGAAGGCGAACTCAGAAAACTAAAACCTCTGACCTTTGATGGAGAGAAGTCTGGTGATGAGGCAGAGCTATGGCTTATCGAAATGATCAAGTATTTGCATTTACATGACTACTCAGAAAACCAAGAAGCAGGAATTGCAATATATAATTTGCAAGGAAGGGCTTATAAATGGTGGAAACAACTCAAACAAGTGGAAGAATTGGATGAGAAGCAAATTTCTTGGAGGAAATTCCAAAGACTCTTCAAGAAAGAATATCTATCACAATAGTACTATGATAAAAAGACACAAGAATTCTTTGAACATAAATTGGGAAGTCTGTCCATGGAGGACTATGAAAAGAAATTCTTGGAGCTACTAGGATATGTGGAGTTTATCAAGGATGAAAAGGTGAAGGTACATCGTTTTATCAGTGGCTTTCCCATGTTTTATAAATATAGATTGACTTATGATGAACCTCGCACCTTGAAGCATTGCTTCCGAAAGGCTAGATGCTTGTATGAGCAAAGCCAGAATAGGCAAGAAGTGAAAAAGGTTTGGAGAGGTAAGCTGGAAGAGAAGCAAGATCAGAGAAGAAAGGGGTTTAAGCCTCTGGCTACAAAGAAGGACGCCTACTCTTCTTTTAAACCACCGTTACCGAAGGAAGAATCCAAGGTGGGTAATTCTTCAGGTCAAAAGAAACCAACCCAAGGTAAATGTTGGAGATGTGGTGGTGGCCATTTCTTAAACAAATGTCCTGAAAGAAGAAATAAGGAAACCAGTGTATATAGTATGCAAGAAGCTTCTACTGTTGGAGATGTTGCAAGAAGTGTACCTCGCATCTATGCAGCATTGTATAATCGCCAAGATGATCATCAATCTTCCGTGATCGAGATTGAAGGTAAACTTAAGGATGTGTCTATTTCAATTTTAATTGATTCTGGAGCTTCTTATAGCTATATTAATACTAACTTGGTTGAAAGATGTAAATTGATAACTCATAAGTTGACTAAGTCCAGAATGGTTCAATTGGAAACTGGTATGAAGAGGAAGATCACAGCTATGGTCAAAAGTTGTTGTTTTGAAATGAATGAAAACCAAACCTGTTCAGATTTGGACATTCTTCCTCTTGGATCATATGATTTGTTGATCGGTATGGATTGGCTCGAGAAACACTTTGTTGTTTTGGACTGCCACATTAAATTTATTACATGCCTGAATGATGAGGGCAACCTTAATGTACGCTAAGAGGTATTCAGAGACCTATATCCTTAAGATAGATTTATGTTTTGCAAATGAAGAAGTGTATCAGAAAAGGTGCCCGCTATATGCTATTCAGGTAGAAGAATTGTCTACTGAAAAAGAATTAAGTTTGGAAGAATATCCAGTGTTGAATGAATTTGTTGATGTATTTCAGGAAGTTCTTGGGTTACCACCCAAGAGGGATATCGATTTCACAATCAATTTGGTGCCTGGAACTGTGCCCGCTTCAAAAGCACCATACAGAATGGGTACTTCACAGTTAAAAGAACTGCAGATGCAACTTGAGGAGTTGCTGAAGAAAGGATAAATGCGGCCTAGTATATCACCTTGGGGTGCTCCAGTTATTTTTGTAAGAAAGAAGGATGGCACACTAAGATTATGTGTGGACTACAGGAAGCTAAACAAAGCCACAATTAAAAATAGGTATCCTCTACCTAGAATTGATGATCTTTTTTATTAGTTAAGAGGTGCAAGAAGATTTTCTAAGATAGAACTGAGATCTGGATATCATCAGCTCCGCATTAAGGATGAAGACATATGTAAAACAGCATTCACAACTAGATATGGGCATTATGAATTTACAGTGCTTCCTTTTGGTTTAACAAATGCTCCTGCTACATTCATGTGTTTGATGAATGGTGTATTTACAGAGTTTCTAGATAAGTTTATAATTGTATTTTTAGATGATATAGTTATCTATTCCAAAACCAAGGAGGAGCATGAAGAACATCTCAGGATTACTTTGCAAATCTTGAGAGAAAATTAATTGTATGCCAAGATCAGCAAGTACAAGTTCTATCAGAAACAATTGTTATATTTGGGCCATATCATCTCTGAGGTAGGTGTGGCTATGGACCCAGTTAAAATTAAGGCTATTTTGGAATGGCCTACTCCTTGCAATGTCTTTGAGGTAAGATCATTCATGGGATTGGCTCGTTATTACTGAAAGTTTATAAAAATATTTTTCAAGAATAACCAATTCAATTACGTCTTTGCAAAAGAAAGGTGTACCTTTCATTTGGAGTCAGAAATGTGAAAATAGTTTCAGAAGTATAAAGGAATTGCTTACATGTGCGCTTGTATTGAAGATTTCTGATCCTGATAAAGAATTTCTGGTATGTACTGCTGCATCACTTGAGGGGTTGGGTGGAGTTCTAATGTAAGAAGGACATGTGATTTGATATAAATCACGGAAGTTGAAGGAGCATGAGAAGAACTACGCCACTCATGAGTTGGAACTAGCAGCCATTGTTGATGTACTTCGCATGTAATGTCCCCATTCAAATAAGTGCATAGTAAGACAATCCCATCAATCCTACTAGTTTCCTAGGTTGGATGGGCACATGTGGGATGGTAATAAGGAAACTAATAAATGATATTTAGACATTAGAAGGGTTCAAGAATTTAATAAATATGATGAATAAATAAATTCAAGAGAAATTCTAGGTGGCAAGTGGTTTTGGAGACATATGGAGGTGGTGGGACCCACACTAGCTTGATTTTTCAATGACACATGGCAGCTCTCTCTTGCCAATTCGAATTCATGGGAAGGTGAACACTCTTGGGTGAGTTGGTAAGTCATAACACATGGCATTGAGCATATTAGGTCGAAATGGGAAGGAATAGTAACCTCCATGGGAGAGGAAGAGTCAAATTGGAGACTAGTGGACACATGGGCTAGATTCCCTAGTTTTATGACAACAATAATGAAGCATCTATGACATTTTATGACAAAATTCAGACCTGACTTCTTATACCTGACCATTATGACATGTTAGCCCCAAAAATAGGCTCAAGAAGGCACTCATGGAGTTGGAGGAATCTAAAGAGACTCAAATTCGAATTTGGGAGAAGATGGAAGGTTGGAACTAGGAGACAAGTGGCAAATGAGGAATATTTTCTAAATGGAAAATTATTGAATCTATTGAGAGGATTTCGACCCCTTGAAGGCTAATGTTGGTTATAAAATATAGAAATCAAGTATGAGAATGGCTTTTGATGATTTGAGAAAAATTGCATTTGTGAAGAGAGAGCTAGTGGATGACTAGTTTCTTGCCTTAGCCAATTTCGAGGGTGAAAGATTCCCATCCAAGTTGGTGTTTGGAGAGGCCACTCAGGTCTTTCATGGTGCTTTAATGAAGTTTGTATTTGCAGGTAGCAGCTACAGGAAGTTTCATGGTTTGGTTTAGTGCAGCACTTTCTCTCCACCGTTTCCAGTTTTGAAGGCATATTCGTGCTCCTTGAGGGAGGGCATTTTTGGTGAGCTATTGTACTCTTTGGGGGAGCTTCTAATGCCCCATTTCTTCTGTAATATGAATTAAATACTCTGTTCTTCATCTCCAAAAAGTTTCAGGTCGAAATTACAAGTAGAAATGTATCAATCTCATTTTTAATGGAAGAACAATGCCATTTCCCCACTACCTTGTTGTGAGCCAATGTATTGATGATGATTTCGAATGTATGGATGATTCTCTAATATATTTATGATAAATATATTTCCATGGATGTCTTCTACAAGTTTCATGTACTGTACTTGAGCATTTGAAGCATTTTTACTCAGTTTAGTTGTATTGGGAGGTGAAATAGTGCCATTTCCCCAAGGGTCGAATTGGGGGTTTTTGCTGTTGAATGTGAGAGAGTTAGAACAGTATTAAAAATCAATTAATGGTGCATATGAGACCTTAATCACATAATTAACACATTATATACCTCTGTTCATAAATTTGTGGGAGTTTGGAGGCATTTGGAAGGCCATTTGCAGTGTTACCCGAGGGGGATTTGATGCACAAATTACTAGTCAAAATTACATATATTGATCAGAATACAAATCAAGTTTGCAGCAGTATTTGGAGGGCCATAAAACATCCCTGAACCTTATATTCAAGTGTAAATACCATTCATACACTCCTACAGAAGATTTGGGAGCATTTGGGTTGATTTGGAGGTCAAAACAGTAAAACTAGTCAAAGGTCGAAATTGAGAAAAAAAAGTGGAAAATTGGGCATTTTAATAAAATTTGAAAAAGGGATATTACAAGTGGTATCAGAGCATGGTCTTGGCACCTGATGGCATTAACAAGAATCCAAACAAATAAAACACCACCCTTTGAATCAGTAGTTGAAGAAGAGATAGTAGCAGAAAAAGAGTTCTTTTCTAAAACAATGGGTAGAGAGGAGGAGGAAAAATTAAGACATAAGGAGGAATTTATTGAAGCCTTAAAACCATGTTTTGAAGGACTTACCATGGTTATGCTAGATATGAATAAACAAATGATGAAAGGTTTCGAATTGTTGGGTAGCCAACTTTCAGGCAAAGGGATGATAGGAGATAATAGTGGTTCACACTCAGGGGAAAAGATGAAAGGGAATGAGCATATTTTCTCAAGTACAGGACCTCATAATAGACCTGATGAATTTCAAAGCACACAAAGGCATACTGCACCTAAATTTCTCACACCCAAAGAAGAACCCAATCTTGAATTGGATTACAAGAAACTAGTAAATGATTGGAATGATTTGAATGAAGAGTGTAAAAGAGGTGTACCACTCAGTGACTACATTGATGCTATGCAAAAGATTAAAATGAAGGGAGACAATAGGAGTCCATTCCAAAACAAAGAATTGAATAGTGCTATTGGAAAAATGTCACTTCCTACTTTTGATGGTTCTTCTCAAAATTCTGCTAACACTTGGGTGCAAAAATTGGATGTATATTTTCAGCTGAATCCTATGTTGGAAGAGGATGCATTAAAAATGGCCATTTTGCATTTGGAAGGAGATGCCAATGAATGGTGGTTTCATGGGCTGAAAACCTTGGGTCATAATCAAGTTAAAACATATGGAGAATTTGTTGACAGGGTACTAGAAAGATTTTAACAAAAAGATCCAGAATTGCCTTTCAAAGAACTAGCTCAATTGAAGCAAACTGGGTCCCCTACCGAATATATGTTGGACTTTCAAAAATTATCAGTCAAGGTGGCTGATGTATCTATGGGAAGATTAGTATTGCTGTTCACTGAAGGTTTGGCTGAACCCTTAAGAGGTTTGGTCAAAGCCCACAAGCCAACTACATTAAAAGATGCAATGAGCTTGACTAGGGATCTCCAAAATGTGCTTCCTAGAACGAGATTTCCTCTTAAGCCTAGCTATAAATTTGAAAAGAAACTTTGGAAAAGGTATGGATATGATAAGAAACCTTGGCAAAGAGAGTCATTTGAGAGGAATAAAAAAGAGGGACTAAACAGGGATGAACTTAGAAAAAAGAAACTATGCTTCAAATGCTTCCAACCATGGACACCGGGGCACAAATGTACCAAAGGAAAGGCTCAATACATAGAAGTATTTTCTGATAATGAGGGGTATGATGGGGGCATGGATGAAGATGGACATATTTCAGATCAAGAAGAGGCATATGAGACAGCAGTAGAAGAGGAAAGACAAGAAGAAAATCAGCCTTCACCGGACAAAGCAAGAATGGCAGTGCTTTCAGCAGTACCTCGCTATCATACTATCCGATGCAAAGGTGTGGTACAAGGACAAAGAACTTCAGTTTTGGTAGATGGAGGAGCCACTCATAACTTCATTGATGCAGATATGGTAGAGAAAAGAAAGATACCTATTGAACCATTTGATGGCTTCACAGTTGTCATTCCCGGTCACAACACAATGCAATGCAAAACATGGGTTCCAAAGCTGCAAGTCACCGTAGGTAACTATACTTTTGTTGATAGTTTTTATGTGGTTGATGTTGCTGATACTAATGTGGTTTTGGGAGTGCAATGGTTGTATTCAATAGGAGAGCATACAGTAAATTATCAAATTCCCGAAATGAAATTCCAAGATTCAAAAGGAGTACAAAGAGTTGTGAGAGGGCAACACACTTATCCAAATCAAGTAGTGACTTGCAATAGCATGAGATCTATATTGAGGCATGGGGATATAGAATGGGTTGCTGAATGTCATATTACATCTCCCAAGCCAACTATAAATATTGTCAAACACTCAAAGGAGATAGAGAGACTTTTGCAAAAATATGAAAAGGTTTTTAGAGACCTTCCACATGGTAGGCCACCAGATAGGGGGGTTGAGCACAGTATTGTTTTGGAGGAGGGTACTTCACCCATTCAAATACCACCTTATAGACATCCTAAAAGGTTTAGAGATGAGATTGAAAAAGCTATCCAAGAACTCCTAGAGTTGGGGCTCATTAGACCAAGCTCTAGCCCTTATGCTTCTTCAGTAGTGCTAGTGAAGAAAAAAGATGGAACATTGAGAATGTGCATAGATTTCAGAGCCTTGAACAAAAAGACTATCAAGAATAGGTATCCTATTCCTAGGATTGATGAGCTCGTGGATGAGCTACATGGGGCCAAATACTTCTCAAAAATTGACCTTAGATCAGGGTATCACCAAATTCAAATGAAAGATGAAGATGTGCAAAAGACCGCTTTTCGATGTCATTTTGGCCACTTTGAATTTCTTGTCATGCCTTTTGGGTTAACTAATGCTCCAGCCACCTTTCAAGCATGTATGAATAGGATATTTTGCAAGCAACTAAGAAGGTTTGTTTTGGTTTTCTTTGATGATATTCTCATTTACAGTAAAACATGGGAAGAGCCTTTGCAACAGTTAGAGATTGTGTTGAAAATCTTGCAAGAAGAGTCCTTATTTGCTAAATTATCAAAATGTGAGTTTGGGATGAAAGAACTACTGTATCTTGGGCACATTATTGGGCAAGAAGGAGTGAAGGTACACATGGAAAAAACCAGGGCTATCTTGGAATGGACATCACCAAAAAATATTACCGAATTGAGAGGCTTTATTGGCATATGCACCTACTACAGAAAATTTGTGAAAGGGTTCTCCAAGTTGACTTCTCCACTCACTGATTTGACTAAGAAGGATGCTTTCAAGTGGGATGAAGAGGCTGAAAAAGCATTCCAAAAAATGAAAGAGGTAATGAGTAGTTGTCCCATACTTGCACTTCCTGATTTTACTAAACCTTTTGTTGTGGAATGTGATGCTTCAGGTGGAGGAATAGGGGCTGTCCTAAAGCAAGGCCAACACCCCATAGCCTTTGAGAGCAGAAAGTTGCAGCCTCATAAAAAAATTTACTCCATCTATGATAAAGAAATGATGGCCATTATGCATGCATTGGCCAAATTCAGACAATACTTGGTGGGCAGCAAGTTTGTGGTGAAAACTGACCATAATAGTCTAAGACACTTTCTCACCCAAAAGGATCTAAATGAAAGGCAACAAAAGTGGGTAAGCAAGATTCAAGCTTATGATTTTGATATTGAATATGTCAAAGGAAAGAATAATATAGTAGCAGATGCTTTGTCAAGAAGGCCTTCCTTTTCTCTCATGGATATTGCCAAGGATTGGAAAAACATGGTACTAGTTGAATATGCCAAAGACAAATTTGCTTGTGATGTGTTGGATGGAATCAAAGGGGATGATAATTATAGGATTTTGAATGGGATGATATATTATAAGGGAAGAATTTATTTAGTTCATAACTCCAAGCTCAAGTACCGAATTTTGCAAGAAGCACATGATTCCCCACTAGCGGGCCATCCGGGGATCTTCAAAACTTATAGACAGTTGAGGCAAAGATTTTTTTGGAAGGGGCTGAAGGAAGATGTTCAGAAGTATGTGAATGAATGTAAAGCATGTCAACAAAACAAATCAGAACTTACATGTCCAGCCGGCCTATTACAACCATTGCCCATTCCGGAGCAAAAATGGGACAGTATTTCCATGGATTTCATCACCGGATTGCCTAAATCCTTAGGTAAGGATTGCATCTATGTGGTAGTTGATAGGTTGACAAAATTTGCTCATTTCTTTGCTGTTACATCATCTTTTAGTGCTGCACAAGTGGCTGATATTTTTTTCAAAGAAATCTTCAGATTGCATGGGCTCCCCAAGAGCATTGTCAGTGATAGAGATAGTAGATTCATGGGTGCTTTTTGGCAAGAACTTTTTAGATTGGTAGGCACTCAATTGACTCCAAGTACCAGCTATCATCCACAAACTGATGGACAAATAGAGAGGGTAAACCAATGGTTGGAAGGATACCTAAGAAACTATGTGGGAGGGCAGCAAAAAGCATGGGCAAAATGGCTACACTTGGGTGAGTTTTGCTACAACACCACTTATCATATGTCAATAGGAATGTCTCCTTTCAAAGCATTATATGGTTATGATGCACTTACATTTGCTGACATTATATTTGGTGATAGTAGAGCCCCAAAGGCTAAAAATTGGGTGGAAGAGAGCCAAGAAATTTTAAAGCTCTTGAAAGACAATTTGCAGGTTGCTCAAAATCAACAAAAACAATATGCTGATAGACATAGAGAAGAGAGAACCTTTCAAGTCAATGATTTAGTATATTTAAGGTTGCATCCCTATAAACAAACATCTCTCAAAAAGAATGGAGCAGAAAAATTAAAACCAAGGTACTATGGGCCATACAAGGTAGTGTGGAAGGTTGGAGAAGTAGCATATGAACTAGAACTTCCGGAAGGGAGTAAAATCCACAATGTATTTCATATTTCTTGTCTTAAGAAAGCTCTTGGTCAGAAAATCATCACTTCAGAAATACTTCCTCCTTTGGATGATGAAGGTCAGCTCACACTTGTTCCGGAAAAGATTTTGAAGACACGGGAAAGAAGGTTGAGGAGTAGAATCATCAAAGAATATTTAGTGCAATGGAAGGACTTACCAAATGAAGATGCCACATGGGAAGAGGAGAAGATTTTGCAGCATCCAAATTTGAAATTGCTTGAGGACAAGCAATCTTGGGTGGGGAGGACTGTAATGTCCCCATTCAAATAAGTGCATAGTAAGACAATCCCATCAATCCTACTAGTTTCCTAGGTTGGATGGGCACATGTGGGATGGTAATAAGGAAACTAATAAATGATATTTAGACATTAGAAGGGTTCAAGAATTTAATGAATATGATGAATAAATAAATTCAAGAGAAATTCTAGGTGGCAAGATGTTTTGGAGACATATGGAGGTGGTGGGACCCACACTAGCTTGATTTTTCAATGACACATGGCAGCTCTCTCTTGCCAATTCGAATTCATGGGAAGGTGAACACTCTTGGGTGAGTTGGTAAGTCATAACACATGGAATTGAGCATATTAGGTCGAAATGGGAAGGAATAGTAACCTCCATGGGAGAGGAAGAGTCAAATTGGAGACTAGTGGACACATGGGCTAGATTCCCTAGTTTTATGACAACAATAATGAAGCATCTATGACATTTTATGACAAAATTCAGACCTGACTTCTTACACCTGACCATTATGACATGTCAGCCCCAAAAATAGGCTCAAGAAGGCGCTCATGGAGTTGGAGGAATCTAAAGAGACTCAAATTCGAATTTGGGAGAAGATGGAAGGTTGGAACTAGGAGACAAGTGGCAAATGAGGAATATTTTCTAAATGGAAAATTATTGAATCTATTGAGAGGATTTCGACCCCTTGAAGACTAATGTTGGTTATGAAATGTAGAAATCAAGTATGAGAATGGCTTTTGATGATTTGAGAAAAATTGCATTTGTGAAAAGAGAGCTAGTGGATGACTAGTTTCTTGCCTTAGCCAATTTCGAGGGTGAAAGATTCCCATCCAAGTTGGTGTTTGGAGAGGCCACTCAGGTATTTCATGGTGCTTTAATGGAGTTTGTATTTGCAGGTAGCAGCTACAGGAAGTTTCATGGTTTGGTTTAGTGCAGCACTTTCTCTCCACCGTTTCCAGTTTTGAAGGCATATTCGTGCTCCTTGAGGGAGGGCGTTTTTGGTGAGCTATTGTACTCTTTGGGGGAGATTCTAATGCCCCATTTATTCTATAATATGAAGTAAATACTCTGTTCTTCATCTCCAAAAAGTTTTAGGTCGAAATTCCAAGTAGAAATGTATAAATCTCATTTTTAATGGAAGAACAATGCCATTTCCCCACTACCTTGTTGTGAGCCAATGTATTGATGATGATTTCGAATGTATGGATGATTCTCTGATATATTTGTGATAAATATATTTCCATGGATGTCTTCTACAAGTTTCATGTACTGTACTTGAGCATTTGAAGTATTTGTACTCAGTTTAGTTGTATTGGGAGGTGAAATAGTGCCATTTCCCCAAGGGTCGAATTGGGGGTTTTTGCTGTTGAATGTTAGAGAGTTAGAACAGTATTAAAAATCAATTAATGGTGCATATGAGACCTTAATCACATACTTAACACATTATATACCTCTGTTCATAAATTTGTGGGAGTTTGGAGGCATTTGGAAGGCCATTTGCAGTGTTACCCGAGGGGGATTTGATGCACAAATTACTAGTCAAAATTACATATATTGATCAGAATACAAATCAAGTTTGCAGCAGTATTTGGAGGGCCATAAAACATCCCTGAACCTTATATTCAAGTCTAAATACCATTCATACACTCCTACAGAATATTTGGGAGCATTTGGGTTGATTTGGAGGTCAAAACAGTAAAACTAGTCAAAGGTCGAAATTGGGAAAAAAAGTGGAAAATTTGGCATTTTAATAAAATTTGAAAAAGGGATATTACATCGCATGTGGAGACACTATATTCTGGGAAATAAGTTTGAGTTAAGAACTGATCATAACAGTTTAAAATATTTGTTTGATCAGCCTCAACTTAATGCCAGGCAAGGTAGGTGGGTTGAATTCTTAAGTGAGTTCAATTTTGAGATCAAGTACTTGAAAGGAAAAAAAAATCGAGTAGCTGATGCACTCAGTAGAAGGGAACAGCTAATGCATGTTTCAGCCATCAGCACTTGGAATTCTGAATTAAAAATTAGATTGCTTGAAGTTTTGAAAAGTGACAAGAATTATTTACAAATAGCAACAGCATTGCAAGAAGGAAGTAAAGCATTAACGTTCTGCAATTTTGTAGTAGCTAAGAATGGTATCCTTCATTTTAAGGATAGGATCTATGTACCTGATCGTGAAGAATTGAAAAGAATAATATTGAGGGAGATGCATAATGTACCTTATGCAGGACATCCTGGATATCAGAAAACTCTTGCAGCTGTGAAGAAGAATTTTTATTGGCCAAACATGAAAAAGGAGGTGACCAATTACATTGCTCGGTGTTTAGAATGCCAAAGGGTCAAAGCATAGCATCAATACCCAGCTGGTTTACTTCAGCCATTGCCTATTCCTGAATGGAAATGGGACACTGTAACTGTTGATTTTATTATAGGTCTGTCGAGAACCACGAGGCAGCATGATTCAATCATGGTAGTGGTTGATAAGTTAAACAAAATCATCCCATTTTATTCCAATTTAATCAACTTTCAAGGCAGCTAAAATTGTTGAGGTCTATATGAAAGAAATTGCTAGGTTGCATGGTATTACGAAAGCCATTGTGTCGGATCGTGATCCGAAATTTACCTCTAATTTTTGGAAAGGGTTGTTTAAAGATTTTGGGACTAAGCTTAATTTAAGCACATCTTATAATCCCCAAACTGATGGGAAGACTGAGCGTGTAAATCAAGTCATTGAAGACATGCTTAGGATGTATGTCATGGACAAACCAGGCAAATGGGAAGAGTACTTGTACTTGGTGGAATTCGCTTATAATAATGGTTATCAAGAACCTTTGAAGATGAGTCCATTTGAAGCCTTATATGGTAGAAAGTGTAATGTTCCAATCATTGGGATAAACCTGTAGACAAGCTGATCATTGGTCCTGAAATGCTTTAGGATATTGAAAATCAAGTGGTAACGATAAAACAGAATTTGAAAATGGCACAAGATTGTCAAAAGAGCTATGCAGATAAAAGAAGGACACATAGAGAATTCCAGGTTGGGGACATGTTGTTCCTGAAGGTCAGAGGAAAGAAAAGTTCCTTGCAGTTGGGAAAATGCAAGAAATTGGACGCTAGATTTTGTGGTCCATTCGAAGTCTGGAGCAGAGTGGGATCAGTAGCTTACGAGCTAGCACTACCTCCCACTATCAAAATACATAATGTGTTTCATATTTCATTTCTGAAAAAGTGTGTTTATGATATTAATCATGTGTTTGATTGGTCTGTTCTTTAGGTGGAACCAGAAGGGGAAATGCAGGTTCAACCAATCTGCATATTGGATCGCAAAAGCAAGATACTCAGGAACAAATTTGTCGGATAGGTAAAGGTCCAGTGGACCCATTACAGTCCTGAGGAATCCACTTGGGAACTGGAAGATGTAATGCGAGAAGATTATCCGCATTTATTTTGAAAATGTGTATAAAATAAACATTACCGCAGTTAATTTGTGTATATGTTTTAATACAATGTTAATCATCGAGGACGATGAAAACTCTAAGGGGAGGGGAATTGTAACACCCCCTAGCCCAAGTTAGAGTTGTGATTGTAATTTGAACATTGTGTCTATGATTATGTACATAGCATAATAATAATTTAATATAAATACCAGCTAGATGCATGAGGAGCAATATGCTGAAGAGGGGATCCAGATATTAACTAAGGGTTGTGACAGGGTAAGGTTGACTTATGTACCTGTCATCACCAATCTTATAGTTGCCCCTAAATATGGATCCAAAATGGATGGTAGACGTGATAGGAAACCAAAGTGGTGAACCTCGAGAGCCTCGATCTCCAATGGATTGGTTGTCACGCCAATCGAGGCACCCTTCACTTAAGTTATCAAAGCCAAGATAACAAGGGGGAGACCCAGATCTACTCCCGACAGGAGAGATCAAACCCAATCACTAGATCAAATCAGGTAAGATGAAATACGTAAGGTGACAGGTATGGAACCCTAGATTTAAGGAAATGAGATCACTGTGGAAGCTTAGGGAATATATGACTTGATGAAGAATGATTACACACAGTGATTCAATGATTAGGTATGATTCCAGGATTCAGGTGCTAGTTCAAAATGACAAATTTAGCTGCCTTGGGAAACGTGACCCTTAAAACAGGGAAACGTGACCCTTAAAACAGGGAAAGTGACCCAAAGAGTGAATTTGTGGATAAGGGCTTTCTAGCACAGCTTGACAAGTAGATATGACAGTGTTAAAGCAAACAAGCTCGAGGACAGAGATCAAACAACAGGTAAACAGCCACTCTCAGGAAAGTTGTGAGGGTTCAAGTAAGCTAGTGCCTTGGGAAATGGGCCTATGGAGTCCTCCAAGTGTGACGTTTTGGAGAACCCACCTAGATAAATGTAAGAGCCTAAAAATCCAGAAATGGTTATGTTGTTAACCAAGTCGTTTGAGCTCTAGAATTTTTCGAAGGATTTAACTTAGGGTTTTAAATGAGAATGACGGATGGGTAGATTAGAAGAATAAATAACTTACCTTACAAGCGTACCTGAGTCATGGAAATGTTTGCTATGATGTCAAGAATTGTTCCCGCAGAGATCAAATGAGAGATTGAAGAGTTTCCTTGCTTGTGCGAATTTCCCAGCTCCACCAATGCGCCTTCCTCTTCCTGATAAACCAAGGACAGTATGATCAATCAGTTTAATGCAAGAATGGAAGAAATACAAGTAATGAACATGAAAACAAAGAGTAAGAGGTACTAAAACAATGATACTCGCTGTAATCGACGAAGAGAAGAGAAAATAGCAGGGAGGGTCTCCCCAGCCAATGTGCCTTCCTCACCAAATCGACTTCTTCACCTATAGATTAAAACGTGGAAAAAAATATGCAAAGGATCTTCTACAATACTCTTAGTGCAAAGGAAGAACAGTCTCAATCAACATCAATGGCATCCACAAACAAGAGACAAGAGTTTGCAAAGAAAATATTTTATTCCAGAAGCCAAGAGCCAAAAGTCTCTTTACAATGAGAAGCTCTCTCCTTTAAATAGGAAGAAGAGATACCAAAACCCTAACCACCTTTTGAATGGATGGCTAAGATTAAAAGATATAAAATTTCTAATCAACGGTTGAGATGAGCTCAACATAAAGTACGTGGATCAACTCAAAAATATAACATAATATATGGACAAATTCACTCTAGGAGGATGTCCAACTCAATATGACTAGAAAAACATGATAACCCGCTCATGGTGGGTCTAGGTTGCAATATATAACCTCCCTAGTGTGTCCCCATGGCACAATAATAACATATGACTCAACCTAGCACCAAATCGTGCTCCTCTGGGAAAGTCATGAGCCTCCAAAGGCTCCATAAAACCTCAAAATGTGCTGGAGAAATGTGAGAGGGCCCCATTGACTAATACAACTGCTCTGGAGAGTGTGGGAGACATAAAACACATCATCAAAACAATTTCCATGCCATTTCCTTACCTCAGTAGCTCAAATCGATTTCCTAAGTAGCCATTTTCACCATTTTTATGCCTTTGTAAATCCTCTGTAAAGTATAAAAATACCTGTAACTCTTTGTTGGTTCGTCCGGGGCCAAATCTGACTGCACCATAATGTCCGGGAGTATGGCATAATAGTAAAAGCAAGTTGTTGGACCCCATACTCCCTCTGCAGCGCCCTAGGTGAACTAAGAAGATCATCAAACTGCTCTAACGGGCCATTTTTAATGGCAAATATGCACCAGAATGATGAACTAAGGAAAATACTCACTGTAGCTGCCCGGAACTGAAAACCAACTGTCTCATTGAACTCAGAGAGCCTAAATATACTAGAGGTGTGTACTCATACACCATATGGATCTCTGCATGATCATATAATATCTCAAATATGCCCAAAAAGATAAAAATAATAATAATCTGAAAATGATCAAATATAATAAAATGTCAGATCATCATAATAAACCTGTAACCAATGCATGGAACCACCTGGTGACCTGTAATAGACCATATATCATCCATCTGCATCATCCAAGGTCTATCAACCTCATGTCCTGTAGTTTACATTGGTCAAACTAGGTTTGACCAAGTCAACATGACCCATAAAATGACCCAGGCTAGCATCAAACTGCTGCAAGTGTTAAAGGTTAAGACATGCTTTCAAATCATTCAAGTAGCAATATAACATAAAGTAATCAATTCTCTGGCGATCTAAAATCAAGAATTAAATGTTTTCATATTATTATTATAGCTCAAACTAGACTTTCAAGAATATACTCACTTCATGGCTGTGATCATTTTGCTAGTGTAAGGTGAAGGTTGAAGACTACAAGGCTAGGCTAAGGGATGACTATACTGTCTTGACACTGTGATACTTTGGATATGGAAAAGGGAATACACACTGAGGCATATGCTGGACAAGAAAATAACACAAGGGAAGGCAGTGTCTCACAAATGGATAAGCAGTCTGGGAAGTGTTTATTCGACTTTGATAGATGTCCACAACTCGCATCCAAGCTGATATAGCTCCGTGAGGATCTTTTCTAAAGCCGCCATGACTAGGTGCCCGAAAAACCGTAACTTGAGTCTCTAGGGGACACTTAGAATTAGTTGTCCCTTACTCCATCTCACATGATAACCCGCAAGCTAGTGAGGAATAAATCATTACAAGTGAGGCCAACAATCATTAGATATAGCATTTGTTAAACCATTGTTGTTTAGGCCTTTCATTTCCATAGCCTTGATCCATGCGTGTTCACAAACATATTCTTGGATTTACATTTATTAGGTTTTTTATCCTTGTGTGTTAAGAAACACATTCTAGAATGGGCTTACATTTCATTTCCAGACGCATTGTGTTAGGAACCCATGTCAACCATTCTATTTACTTTGTTAGTTTATTGTTGCTAGACGCATATGCTTTGTAAGTCATCCCGTAGTATTTGTTGATCCATACTTTGTATTATTATTGTTGGACGCATATGCTTTATAAGTCATCACGTAGTAATTGTGGATCCATAGTTTGTATTGGCCCATGGTTTGTATTGACACATGGTATTGACCCATGGTATTGGAACCTAGACTTAATATATAAGTTTGTGTTGAGACCAATGAAGGTACCGTGAAGTTATTTGTATTGAGCTTGCTCAAAGGAGGTTGCCCCCTCGAAGTGGCCTGCGATCAATAAAAGTGATTCTAGATTCTGTTATTTCTGCTATCTCGTGTATTTTCATTAATTAATTGTTGCAGGTTCTTCACATCTGGTATCAGAGCACTTTCTTGGGCTCGCTGGGTGAAATTTTTGCCAAATTTTTTTTTCGCATCTGTTGCAGCTTCAGATCTAGGAATAATCCCTATCTGCTTAACTGTGGAAAGTACTTGGGCATAATCCCTAAAACTCATTGTGAGGAGTACCATGAGAACCCTGAAGTAGCTGGCCCATTGAGAGGACCTGCCAGCGAAAAAGGGAAACGACCCCTACCTGATTGACTAGTTCCCACCCTTGAGGTAAACCAAGAGCTATCATTTGTGGCAAAGCGGTTATTATTTTTACCTGAGCTGTGGAGTGAGGAGTATTGCCCCAATATGCAAGCCGTCAAACAGCATTGGTGGCCGAGTGAATCCCCTGAACCGATAGGAAGTCAAACATACCTGGGGTCCATATCTATTTTCAGCTGAACTGTTGCTGATCACTTTCACGCCATTGCAGATCCATTTGTTGCCAATCACTTCCGTGCCGTTGCAGATCCATTCCGAGAGTCAGTTCTGATCCAGCCATTTCAGATACATTCTAAAAGTTGTTTCAGATCTAGCCGTTTTCGATCCATTCTGAGTCATTCCAGATCTCGCCTTTTCCGATCCATTCCGAAAGCCGTTTCGGATCCATTCTGAAAAAATAAAAATTAAAAAAAAAAAAAAAAAACTGTTTTTTTCGCCATATCTCCCTTGTTTTAACTTTGTTTTCCCTGAAACTTCACTGACACCCCTGCAATCTCATTCTACATATTTCATTCCTGAGGACCCTATCCCAAATTCCACTTCCCAAAGCCAGAAATCTCACATTTGTCTATTTTTAGGTTTTGCCCTCAGTCCTTAGATTTTCACCCAATCGCCCTCAAATTTTGCCACCGTGTCCATTCCCTATTTTTGCTTCTTTGTCCCTCTTTGACAAATTTTTCAATTCTTTCATCCCGCTTCTGAAATCCTCATTTTCTGCTTCCCTATCCATTCCAAAGTGTCCAAAACCTAGTCAAACCCTAATTACCCATCTGAGTTTTTCTCAAATCCAAATTTCCCTTTACTAAATAAGCTTTTGTTTGTGTTTTTCTATCCATTTCCAAAAACAAAAAAAACTCCTGGTTATGGTTGCCACCCGCACAGGAGCAAAAACCATGGAGCAAGCACTTGCAGCCATCCAAACCAAACTCCAGGATCTGGATGAAAAATTTCTTGGCCTCCATCTTGAGCATTCAGCCATGAACAACAAACGACAGTCTGAGTCTTCATCAGAGAATGAGTTCTCTTCTTCTAGCAATTTCTACGGTCTGAAGCTTGATTTTCCTTGCTTCAATGGTACTGATCCGACTGGATCGATCTATCGTGCTAAATAGTATTTCGGTCTGCATAATACTTTTGATATCCAAAAAGTTCCACTTGCATCCTTTCATTTGGAACAGGAAGCCCTTCAATGGTACCATTGGTAGATCAAGGCTCATGACGAGCCAAAATGGACAGATTTTTGCCGACTCCTTTTGCAACGATTTAGTCCTAGTGCTTTTGATGACTTCACCGGAGCACTCACTAAACTTCGTCAAATTGGTACTGTGAGAGAGTATCAGACAGAATTTGAGAAACTAGCCAATCACACAGAAGGATTGTTTGATGACTTCTACAGGAGTTGTTTTATCAGTGGTCTTAAGGATGAAATCCGCTCAGAGGTCAAAATGTTATGTCCCAACAGAATCATGGAAGCCCTGGGGTTGGCTAAGTTGGCAGAAGACAAGATTGCAACCCAACAACGCTCCAAACCCACTTTTGTTCCATTTCGAAATATGGGTTCTCAACGGCCTCCCATCCCGCCAGCTCCTCGACCAACTCCTATCAATCATTTGTCTGAAACAGAGATGCAGGCACGCAGAGAAAAAGGGCTTTGTTATAATTGTGATGAGAAATTCACTCGGGGACATAGATGTGTTCAGCAAAAGCTCTATCTCTTGGATGTGGATTCTCCACCTGCCTCTGAAGTTGGTGAAGAAGCTCCAAATACACCGGATGATTAGGTCGACATTCAGGAGCCGCCTATTGGCCCCCCATATCAGGACGACCAACCAGAGATATCTCTCCAAGCTTTATCCGCCATCACCACCCCACAAACAATGCGGGTCTGGGGTTACTTCAAGAAGCTTCCCCTTACAATACTCATTGATTCTAGTAGCACTCATAACTTCATTGACCCTCGGATCACCAAACAGGTTGATTGTTTTGTCCATCCTTGCTCCAACATTGAAGTCATGGTTGCCAATGGGGGCACCTTGCCTTGCAAGGGAAAGTGTCACAATGTGCGTATCTCTGTGGAAGATTATAACATGCGCTCCGACATGTTTTCCTTATCCTTAGGCGGATGTGATGTGGTTTTGGGCGTTCAATGGTTACGCACACTTGGCCCCATCTTATGGGATTTTGCTAAACTTTGGATGTAGTTTTCAGTCAATGGGACACAACACAAATTTACGAGCTTACAACCAGAGTCTCGCCGCATCATCAGTTCACATTGCCTAGAAAAGATCCTTAAGAAGAATTCACATGGTGTCATCGCTCAACTCCATTCCATTCAGATGCACCCACCAATGGTCTCCACTACTTCCTTGGATAGATATGCAGGTGTCTTTGTTGCACCAGTGGGCTTGCCGCCTTCAAGAGACCTTTCCGGTAAGTATTTAGCCGCATCTACATCTCAGCAGGAAATGATGGCTATTTTGCATGCAGTACAGAAGTGGCAGCCATCCCTATTAGGGAATTATTTCTGCATCAAGACTGATCTCCAAAGTCTGGAACATTTCCTGGAACAACCGATCTCCTCCCCAGCACACCTGAAATGGGTTATCCAACTCATGGGTTATGACTATGCGATCACTTACAAGAAGGGTAAGGACAATATGGTGGAAGATGCTCTTTCTCGCACATTTGATGACCCAGTTTCTCTTACAGCTATTTCTCTGCTTGTTCCAAATTGGTTGCAATCTATTCAAGAAGACTATCTCTTCTATGAACTCCATGCTTCTTCATCGGCAGAGCACTCTGAGTTCCTCAAAACCTATGACAGGGAACAATGTAACTTCTTTTGGAAAGGACTGAAAATGAAAATTCAACAGATGGTGGTTGAGTGTGATACTTTCCAGGTCAACAAGGATGAAACGACACTCCTTTCGGGACTGCTCGAACCCTTTCCCATCCCTACACAAATTTGGACAACTATTTTTATGGATTTCCTAGAAGTGCTCCAGTGGTACAATACCACATCTAACAGGACACCATATGAAGCAGTCTATGGACAGGCACCGCCAGTTCTTCTTCCATACCCGCTCAGCAGCTCCCCAGTTCAGGCAATTGACTCGATTCTTCGAAACCGCGATCAGATTCTTCTCATTCTGCAGGACAATCTTCACATGGCAAGAATTCGACTAAAACAACAAGCCGGTCAGCACCGTTCTGAGCGCACTTTTCACGCAGCTGATATGGTCCTTCTTTGTCTAGAGCCTTCCAAGCAATCCTCCCTGAAACTCAAACGGCGTCAGTGGGCCGAAATGCAACCCGAGGATGCTACAGGGGAACCACTCCTTCAAATTCTACATCAATTTCCATATCTAAAGCTTTGAGGACAAAGCTTTTTCTAAGGGAGAGGGGATGTTAGGAACCCATGTCAACCGTTCTATTTACTTTGTTAGTATATTGTTGTTGGATGCATATGCTTTGTAAGTCGTCCCGTAGTATTTGTTGATCCATAGTTTGTATTATTCTTGTTGGACACATATGCTTTGTAAGTCGTCCCGTAGTAATTGTTGATCCATAGTTTGTATTGGCCCATGGTTTATATTGACGTATGGTATTGACCCATGGTATTGGCGCCTAGACTTAGTATATAAATTTGTATTGAGACCAATGAAGGTACTTGTTATCACCTAAACTGCAGTTACCCTTATGGATGTATCCATTTATGGCTGGCAATAGGGAAGGGCAACTCAAAAGGTGCAACCACGATCACCTCGACCTCCAATAGATGGTTGTCACGCCAGTTGAGGTAACCTTCGCTTTATGTTATCTAGCCCAAACAACAAAGGGGGAGACCCGATCTACTCCCGACAGGAGAGATCAAAACCAAGACACCAAGTCAAGTTAATTTTAAGTGAAGTAAGGTGTATGGTTTATCCTAGACCTAAGGATGAAGTCACAAGACAGGTGAGGGGTTCAATGAATATAGATTTGGTTCATTGTTGATGTGAGAGTGACTTATAATATTTGAAATGGGATCCAGGATTGAAATACTAGTTCAATGTGAGAAAATCCACTGCCTTGGGAACCGTGTCCAATGCAGGGTAGTTTAGGGGTTGAATTGGGGCTAACTAGTACAAGTGACAAGCTTGATCATGAAGTATGATGACATCAAAGGGTTTATTCCACCACACAAGGGTCAAACCACAAGTTAATCCAACAATCTGGGAAAGTCGAATTGACTTGGAGAGAGACCAGTGCCTTGGGAATTGGTATAATGGAATCAAAGTGAAGTTAACTTGTGGTTGATGGCTCCTATTACATGAGACAAGTGGGCAATTAAAGTCTTGATGGATGAATAGATCTAGATCTAGAGATTCAAGGTTTGACCTAAGTGGACCACAATCCCTTAAAACAAGGAATGCTATCCCCAAGGCAAGATTTGATGAAGTGACCAACTAGACCTAGGTTTTGAATTATGTCCATTCCAAATCCACTAAAATCTCATGTACCCACGTCCTAGAAGTGGACAAACTCCAATCTCCAAGGTAGTGCGACTTTGCCCAAGGAGGGTAAAAATGGGGATAAATGGATCAAGACAAGTCCAATGGCATCCAAAATTTAGATCCAAGTAGGTTGATCAAGTGAGAACATGGATCTACAATTTCACGGCAATCCGATGGCTAGATCTTACTAGATCTAAGTTTTAAGATACCAAGTGGTCCAAAAATGGGATTAAATCCCTTAAAATGTGGAATAGGGCCCACAAGGTAGAAATCAGAAAAGTGACAATCTGGGGGTAGGTTATTGGATGTGTAGATTACGAACTAAGTGGAATCTCAACTACCCACATACTAGATCTAGGTTAACTCACCCAAACCAAGAAGTGCGCCCTTGCTTGGAGAGGCTAAGTGCCTTGGGAAGAGGGTCAAATGGAGGCCAATCCTCACCAAACTATAGATTCGGGATGTCGTGGATACTATAGAGGTGGGTTTTGGATTTCTTGCCCAAGAAGCCACTAGATCTTAGTAGATCTGAGAAAATGTAAAATGGGGGTTTTGATTAATTAGGGTTTGAAATATTTTAGACAAGTGGATAGATCATGGAGATAGAAATTACCTTGAGATCGTACCTGAGTGATGAAGAGAGATGCCTTGATGTTGAGGAAGATTCCCACAGAGATTAAATGAGAGATGGTTGATTTTGCTTTCCAAATTGATGCCCCATCCCACAAGTGCGCCCTCCTCTACCTGTCAATCCAAGAAAATCGATTTCAATTAGAGAGATCAAGTATGGAGGAAATACAAGTAAAATGCAATGATAACATGAAATAGAAGGTCCTGGGACAGTAATACTCCCTATTACCAACGAAGAGATCCAAAGAAGAAGTAGGGAGAGTCTTCCCCTACCAATACTTCCTCCTCAAAGCAAATCGGCCTCCACCTGTAGATGCAAAAACGTGGTACAAAAGATATGGCAAAACAAGATCTCCAATAACTCAGTGCAAAGGAAGAACCAACGAACGAACACCAAAAACATTCAACACACCAATGAATGAACACCAAAAACATTCAACACAACACTGGAGATAGATGCAATAATAATTTTCTATTCCAATAATCCAGAGCCACAAGTCCCTTTACAAATGAGAAGCTCTCTCCTTTAAATAGGAAGGAGAGGCATCAAAATCCTAACCACTTTTTGAATGAGTGGCTATTATTAAAAGATACAAATGTCTAATCAATGGTTGAGATGAGCTCAACAAATAAATACATGGATCACTAATAAAATATAACATAAGTGGACAAAATCGCCCTAGGAGAGGGGAATCCCACCATATCATGATGACAAAATATAATAAGAAGCTGATGGTGGGTCCAAGGGGTAATTTTAGCCACCCTTGGTCAATCCCCATAGCACAATAATAATAAAATAGTCATCAATATACCAAATCGTGCCTCTATGGACAAATCGTAGGCCTCAAAGGCCTCAGAAATCATCAGAAAATGCCATAAGTGATGGTTGCGGGTCCCGATGAAGCTGAAACTGTTGGAGGAGGTGTGGAAGACATCAATCCATCATCATTGATCATCCCATGCCAAGACATTGCCTCAGTATCCCAAATCGAATTCCTCAATAGCCATTTCTACCAATCCTGAAATGCCTCGGGAAGCATGAAACTACCCCAAACTGCCTCCTGGAGTGCCTGCACTGTCAAGGTGAGGGCACCAATGTGTCCAGGAGGGGGGTAATATGGCAAAAACAAGTGGCTGGACCACCCCCTCCAAGCACAGCGCCCTAGGTCAACCAGATAAAAATCCTCTCTGCTCTGACAGGGTCTCCGACAGACCAAAACTGCACTGGGTTAGCCTACTGAGGCTCAATCATCACTGTAAGTGGCCGGAACTGAAAAAAGACTGTCTCATTGGACTCAGAAGGTCCAAATCCATCCAAGATGTGTACTCATGCACCATATGAGTCTCTGCATGATCATAAAATATATCCAATATACCGGAACAGGTGAAGTAATAATAATCTGTAAATGATCAAATAATGCTGTAAACCATGAATCATCATCATAACCCTGTATCTGCTACATAGAATCATGTATATGTACATGGACCATATATCATCTATCCATATCATCACAAGGTCCAACCATCTCATGTCCTATGGTTGACCCAGGTCAAGCTAGGTTTGACCCAATCAACATGACCCAATATAACTCAAACCATCATCAGAAGCTGCTGCAAAGTGTCAAAAGTTAATGCATGCTCTACAACTTATTCAAATAACAATTATAACACAAAGTAATCATTACTGGCAATCTAAATCCATATATATAATGTCATTAATTATTATTATTATTCAGACTAGACTTTCAAGACCATACTCACTTCATAGCTGTGATCAATTTGCTAGTGAAGGGTGAAGGCTGAAATAACTAGCTAGGCTAAGGGATGACTTGACTGACTTAACTTTGTGACACTTTGGCAAAGGGAAAGGGAATACACACCATAGTATATACTGAATGAGCAACAACACAGGGAATGGTGATGTCTCACAAATGGATGAGTTGTTTAAAGCGGGTTTATTCACCTTTCATAGATGCGCACAATCCATAATACAAATGAGGCAAGCAATAATTTAGATATAGCATTTAAGTTCCATTGCTTTTAGGGCCTGAAGTTTCCATAGCCTTGATCTATATGTGTTTATAAACACATTGCATAGATTTACATTTATTTTAGGCTTTCTGCTACAGGTGTGTTTTTAAGGCACTTGTTTACCTGAGCACTTCTAGGGGTGTCACAGACAACTTGTTTACCTAGGTATTTACATTTCCAAAAGATATAACATTTTATTTTCATGGCCATTTTCATTTGGCATGCCTTTCATTCATGTGTGTTGAAAAACACATTGCATGAACGGGCTTTTCATACAAGATATAACATTTCATTTTTCCAGATTTTGTATTCATGGCAGCACTAAAAGTTTCAGGTTTAGCCAACACAACTTTAGTGACTAGGGGGAATTCACAAGGAACTCCAACTCACCATAGGTAAGTTTTGTCACCAACTCAGAGTCGAGACACAATAAATAGGGAAGCTCATCCAATACAGAGGCTACAGTGTGTTAAATTTTGAGCATTAATTCACAATACTCTTGGATCTTTACTAAGAGAATAACATATACAGTATATCAATGCATAACAATCACAATAAGCATCACAAGCATCACAAGAATCAAAAGCATGAGAGACAAGAGACAGAGTTTCCGTGGGGAAAACCCTAAGGTGAAAAACCCCACAACTTCCTCAGAGATAGAGAGAGCAATGGCTCAACCAAAGTACAACCAAAATACACTTGAGATAGTCTCCTAGAGCAGATGATCCTCCTCCTCACTAGTGCACCACTTTCTGAGTGAGAGAAGTATGTCTTTCCGAATGATCCAAATAGAGATCTCCCGATCTCTATTTATACTTAACCTGTTTTCCCAGTTACACTATGGGGCCGACTTGTCTATCTAGATACATCCACAATATAATATATATTTTAGGGCCAGCCCCACACATGGTGGTCTAATAACCCATCGGCAAGTACACACACTTGCGACACTTGTTAATCCACATGACGACACTTCCTTATAGATGAATAACACATCTCTAATAAGGGTGCAATAAATATATATGAAATACATAGATGAAACACATTCCGAAGTTACATATGCATCAACACTCTCTCTGAACTAGGAAGGTATTTCTCGACACAGATCTCTTAGACAAGTCTTCTTCTCAGGATCATCGTCATCGATGCATCGTCATTGCTGCTGCTATCTCAACCAATCTTTGACTCTACTCGTCATAGGAAGTTTTACAGAGCTAGTCCTTTTTCATACTGGATGTAGGCCCACCACCTGCAGGTCTTCGTCATCACTGGCCATACTGTGGAAATCTCAGGACTTATTACGTGCGTCACAAAACCGTAAAAGAGTCTCTTGACTAGCAAGAACCCTAAAGAGCATCTGAGGCCTTTTTCATCCTGTCCAGATCTCTAAAACTTATTACATGTGACCCCACCACAAAACCTCGAAAGAGAATCCCAGGACTGATTACGAGCACAAAGCTCAACCTATCGGATCTCCCAAGGCACAAATTACATGTGGTCACCACAAAACCTAGAAAGAGCATCCCGGGACTGATTACGAGCACAAGGCTCAACCTATCGGATCTCCCAAGGCACAAATTACATGTGGTCATGGAAAAACCTCGAAAGAGCATCCCAGGACTGATTACGAGCACACGGCTCAACCTATCGGATCTCCCAAGGCACAAATTACATGCCATAGGACAAAACCTCGAAAGAGCATCTGCCAGATATCCCAGGGCACAAATTACATGCCATAAGCAAAACCTCGAAAGACTATCTGCAGATCTCCCATGGCACAAATTATATGTCCTCCCAAGCAAAACCTCGAAAGAGCATTTGCCAGATATCCCAGGGTACAAATTACATGCCATAGGCAAAACCTCGAAAGACTATCTGCAAATCTCCCAAGGCACAAATTACATGCTTATCTGCACAACCTGTTCCACGGCCACAGAGTATCAACCTGATACTCACCATACATCATCTTGATGTACACATGATCATCCTAATCATCATCACTGCAACATCCTGCTGCATGTCATCTGGAGCAACATCCTGAAGCTCGTCATCCATGATCATCCTGATAATATAATGCATCTACCTGATGCATACCAAGTATCTACCTGATACATATCATCATACATAATCCACCTGATCATACAATGTATCCACCTGATACAAATATAAATACATGATACATATCAACATACATGATCTACCTGATCATACAATGTATCCACTTGACACATATACAGATACATGGTCCAAGCATCCAACATGATGCATATACAAAATACATACACATGATCCAACCGATCATATCCAGCATCCAACATGATGCGTACATACATATAAATGATCCAACTGATCATATCCAGCATCCAACATGATGCGTACATACATATATATAAATGATCCAACTGATCATATCCAGCATCCAACATGATGCATACATACATACATAAGTGATCCAAATGATCATACAAAGTAGAAACCAGAACATCATCCTGATGCTCATCATCCAGCGCTTACATCCACAGCCATGTGAAGGATCCTCCTTCCAACATGCTTGGAATGGCTTCAGCAAATGTGTCCATCACTTCTCCCTCGAAGTGTCATCAATCTGAAGAACACCAAGCCTCTCCCTGAAGTACTCGAACTTCACCCTGGCTAGTGGCTTTGTCAACACATCTGCAATCTGCTTGTCCGTCGCAACGTATAGGAGTTTCATAGCTCCTCTCTGCACCATATCCCTGATATAGTGATATTTGATATCTATGTGTTTCGACCTGTCATGAAACACTGGGTTCTCGGACAGCTTCACACAACTCTGGTTATCACAAAAAATACCAGTAGCATCGAATGGGAGATCAAATAACTCAGACATAGCTTCCGTAGCCATACTGCCTCACAACTAGTTGAACAGGCTGCAACATACTCTGCCTCAGCTGTACTCAGTGCTACGCGGGACTGCTTCCTGCTAAACCAAGAGATCACACCTGATCCCATACTGAAGCAGCACCCAGATGTGCTCTTCCTATCTGCAGCACTGCCAGCCCAATCTAAATCAACATAACCCTGCAGGTTAAAATTTTGATTCGCTTCATACTTGAGCCCATAATCCACTATACCCTTCAAGTACCTCAGAACATGCTTTGCAGCAACCAGGTGAACACTCCTCGGATCTATCAGGAACTGGCTCAATGTGTTCACCGCAAAGCAAATATATGGTCTCATGTTCGTCAGGTACATCAAGGATCCAATCATCTGATGATACATAGAGACATCAACTGGCTCAGATGAAGCATCACATAGAATCTTCATATTCGATGCCATAGGTGTGGCCATGGCCTTGCAATCCATCATCCCAAATCTCTTCAAGATATCTACTGTGTACTTCCCGTGACCAAGGAAGATCCCACCTGCATTCTGCCACACCTCCATGCCTAGGAAATAATGCATCATTCCCAAATCTTTCATATCGAACTCGGCAGCAAGCTTCCTCTTAGTATCTGCAATCAATCTGTCATCTCCTATTACAAATAAGTCATCCACATACAGGAGTAGAATCACAGGATTCCCTTCCTCAACCTTGTAGTAAAGGTTGGAATCCGCTTTACTCTTGGTAAAGCCCAAACTAGATAGGAAACTGTCCATCCTACCATACCAAGTTCTGGGAGCTTGCTTCAAGCCATACAAGGCTTTCTTCAATCTGCACACATATGACTCCATGTCATGTATTTTGAAACCGAGTGGTTGCTCCACATATACTTCCTCTTCAACTACACCATTCAAGAAAGCAATCTTGACATCCATCTGGTATATTTTCCATTTCATTGCTGCAGCCAGGGCAAGTACTGTTCTGATGGAAGTATACCTGGCTACAAGTGCAAAGGTTTCTTCATAATCTATTCCCTCTTTCTAAGAGAAGCCACAAGCTACGAATCTTGCTTTGTATTTCTCTACACTGCCATCTGCAGCATGCTTGATTTTGTAGATCCATTTGGAAGTCACAACAGACTTCTCTTTAAGTCTTGGGACAACATCCCAAACATCATTCTTCATTATTGATTGGTATTCCTCAACCATGGCATCCTTCCATTCTTTCTTTTCTGCTGCTTCTTCATAACTGGAAGGTTCTTTGTTCATAATGTCACAGAGTAAAGCAACATAGTTGGTAAGTGATCTGGTTCTCTTCTTTGCTCTGTGTTCTTCTTCTGAAATGCCAAATCTTTCTGCATCTTGAATGAGCTCTCTAGCCCATGCAGGTTTCCTCTTGTGAGAGTTATCCTCACGGGGCGGATCTACAGGTTCTTGCGAATCTTCAAACTCACAAACAACTTCTGGAATTGCTTCAGTCATGGTAGTGTCTTGAAATCTAGTTTCCTTAGGTTCTTCATAAACTTCGATAGGTGCCTTCCTTGATTTGATGAATGTTGAGTTTTCATCAAATGTTACATCCCTGCTGACATCAATCTTCTTGAACCCTGAAAAGTATATTCTATAAGCCTTCGATCTTTCACTGTAACCCACAAAGATACCCTTCTTTCCTGAAGGATCTAGTTTGGTCCTCTTTTCCTTTGGGACATGAGTGTATACTGGACAACCAAATATTCTGAGATGGCTGACTTCAGGTTTCTTACCAGAAAAGACCTCTTTTGGAGTTTTGTTGTCCAATATCTTGTGGGGTGTTCTGTTATGCACATATACAGCTGTTCTAGCTACTTCTGCCCATAGATGCATAGGTAGATCCTGGTCATGCAGCATTGCCCTTGCTGCTTCCATGATTGTTCTGTTCTTCCTTTCTGCAACTCCATTCTGTTGAGGATTATAAGGAGTAGTCAACTCCCTCTTAATCCCTAAATCACTGCAAAGCTTCTTGAAGTCACCTGAGGTGAATTCTCCACCATTGTCGGATCTGAATGTTTTGATCTTCTTGTCAGTTTGATTCTCCATCAAGGTTTTGAATTCCTTGAACTTATCAAACACCTCATCTTTGTTCTTCAAAAAATATACCCAAGTCTCCGTGGAGAAGTCATCAATAAACGAGACATAGTAGACATACCCACTCAGAGAACTGGATGACATAGGACCACATACATATGAGTGGATGATTTCCAAGATATCTTTTGCCTTGCTTTCACTGCTTGGGAAAGCCTTCTTAATGTTCTTCCCTTTTGCACATCCTTTGCAGACACCTTCATGTTTGGTCTTGATTTCAGGAAGACCCTCTACAACCTTGCTTGCAATTGGAAGTGCCCTATAGTGCATATGAGCAAGTCTTCTATGTCAAAGTTCACTTGGCTCCATGGATTCATGCATCATGGCATGTTCAGGTTGTCCCTTCAATTTATACAAACATCCCTCTTGCTCTCCAATCACTACTGCATCATTTATGGTCTTTCCCTTTGGCCACATTAGGACTTGGCCATCCACAAATGCAACCCTCATACCTTTTGCATCCAATGCAGAGATGGAGAGTAAGTTCTTCTTGAGCCTAGGTACATAAAGGACTTCTTTCATCTTCAAAGATTTTCCAGAATCTAGGTTGTAGGAGGCTTCACCACTTCCTTTGATTGGGTATTGATAATCATCCCCAAGTTTCACTTTATGGGGTGATTCATGTTCAGACAAATTTACAAAAGATTCTTTAAACCCAGTCATGTGTTTGGAAGCCCCACTGTCAATCAACCAATCATTACAACCATGGGAGATAGTACGTGTGAGAGCAGAAATTAGAACATACTCTTCTTCACTTAATGAGTCATCATCACTATCACTTTCTGCCCTAGCCTTCTTCTTTGGGGGTTCATCATCTTCGGCAGCATGAGCATGATATCATCTTTTGTTATTTTTCTTCTTGTTGTTGAAGTTGTTGTTGTCTTTCTTCTTCTTGGGACAATCTGAAGCAAAGTGTCCCTTCTCATTGCAATTGAAGCATCTGAGATCTTTCTTATCTTTATGATAATGGTGGTGTGAGAATTTCCTATTATGAGATGATTCCTTCTTGGACTTGCCTTTCCTGGCATGTGTTGTGAGAGCTTGATCTTCATTTCCCATCTTTTCTTCTCGGGCCACAAGCCTAGCTTCTTCTTGAGAGCATTCTTCCCGCAATCTGTTGAAGGATATCAACTTCTTCCTTGCACAAATTCCTTGAATAAAGGAATCCCATGACCTGGGTAGGCCAATTAGAGTGGTCATCACCACTTCACCATTCTCCGCCATTTCATCCACTGCTTCTAGTTGTTCCTTGATCTCGGAGACCCTTGAAAAATAAGATTGAATGGTTTCTCCATTCTGAAACTTTACTCCTTTCAATTGGTTCCGCAGGGTCATCTTCCGATTTATATTCTTCCCTTCAAATAGCTTGGTTAAAGAGTTAAACATCTCCTTGGGTGTCTTTAGAGAAGACACATGGGGTATGAGATGGTCTTTGATAGAATCATCAATGATTCTCTTTGCTTTGACCAAGTTCTTCTTATGCAATACCTTAGCCTCTTCATCCTCTGGGATAGGGATGTCTTCTTTTACATATGAGTCCAACTCATTCTCTTCCAGGATTAACCCAATCATATACCTCCAAGCTCGGAAGTTATCAGCTCCTTCAAGCTTATCCTCAAGCTTGGTGTGGTGAGACATCTTAAAGAGTACTTCAAATGGAAATAGAAAAGGTTTAGGTCTTACCACTTGAAATGCTGAAAACTGGATCTGGTCCGGGATTAGGGTTTGTCAAAAAAACCCTAAAAATTCAAAATGTGAATTTCAACTTTCTGAAAGGATAGAAAGATGCGCCTTGATGAGCTGATCAGCCTGGTGCATTTAGAATTTGAGATCAGCAAAGCTTTACCCTTCAGATTTGCCTTTTTGTCCTCCCGGGTTCACTAGGGAGAGCCCTAAATTAGGGTTTGAGTTTCCCGGAGATCTACCCAGCCAAAAATCTTGATCCAAAGATTTTTGCAAGGAGCTTCCAGCTATGTCTTCAGATTTCAGAAATTCCTATTTTTGTGGGAACCCTAATTTTTAGGGCCAAATCTGAAAATGCTCAGAATTGAATTCTGATTGGACAGATAGATTTTACTTGATGAGCAAAGTCAATCTACTATACTGCTTTTCCAAAAACTGTGAAGAGAAACCCAATAAACAAGAAACTCAAGTTTCCATCACTGCAAAATGTCTTCTTCTCGGGTTAGCTCTGATACCATGTTAAATTTTGAGCATTAATTCACAATACTCTTGGATCTTTACCAAGAGAATAACATATACAGTATATCAATGCATAACAATCACAATAAGCATGACAAACATCACAAGAATCAAAAGCATGAGAGACAAGAGACACCGAGTTTCCGTGGAGAAAACCCTAAGGTGAAAAACCCCACAACTTCCTCAGAGATAGAGAGAGAAATGGCTCAACCAAAGTACAACCAAAATACACTTGAGATAGTCTCCTAGAGCAGATGATCCTCCTCCTCACTAGTGCGCCACTTTCTAAGTGAGAGAAGTGTGTCTTTCCGAATGATCCAAATAGAGATCTCCCGATCTCTATTTATACTTAACCTGTTTTCCCAGTTACACTTTGGGGCCGACTTGTCTATATAGATACATCCACAATATAATATATATTTCAGGGCCGACCCCACACATGGTGGTCTAATAACCCATCGGCAAGTACACACACTTGCGACACTTGTCAATCCACATGACGACACTTCCTTATAGAGGAATAACACATCTCTAATAAGGGTATAATAAATATATATCAAATACATAGATGAAATACATTCCGAAGTTACATATACATCAACACAGTGGGGAAAAGTCCTCCATGCCACTAGTCAAGTAGTAAGTCAGGGTGATAAACTAAAAGGTAGGTAATGGATGGATGAAGACAATGACTCATGGAGCCAACACTAGCAAGCCAAGGTATGGTGGAATGATCACCTCTATTCTCCCTAAGGAGGGTAAAACCAATGAGTATGAATAGTGAACTTCTAAGTCTAAGTAGGGACAATATAATATATATAATAAGATCAACCAAGTCCACATATCTATATGATCGCCAGATCATGACACTAGGTGCTAAGACATGCTATAAGAATAAATATAAAAGCAATATAACCATAACACAATGATATACCTGTTGAGTCATATACTTGAATGCTCATCACCTAAACCATCATCTGTCCTCTAAAACTGCTGCTGTAACTCTAGGCACTACTGACTGCTCTGTACAAATGGTATAATGGCTATATCAGTCATCTCTCTAAGTGTCCTGAGACTCAGTCATGGCATGGGAAATACAACTGTTGTCCAAGATCTGATAGTGATCCAATATAGATGCTCATCTCAGCATCTCAATGTAAGGGAACTGGCTGAATAGTGTACTGGAATCAGAAAAATAATGTATGGTAGCCCGGCTATTATATATGTGATAACAGTACTGTGAGGTTATTTGTATTGAGCTTGCTCAAAGGAGATTTCCCCTTCGAAGTGGCCCGTGATCAATAAAAGTGATTATGAGTTCTGTTATTTCTGCTATCTCGTGTATTTTCATTAATTAATTATTGCAGGTTCTTCACACATTGTTATGATGGTAGTACTATCTATTTCAAGTTTTAGCCAACAACAACCCAAATGACTAATGCGGAAGTTCCACCACTAAGGATGAAATCCAACTCACCCGAATGCAAGTTATGTCACCAACTTAGAGCTGAGACAAGATAAACAGGGAAGCTCATCCAACAAAGAGGCCAAAGTGGGGGAAGGTCCTCCATATCACAGGTCAACTAGTAAGTCAAGGATAATATCATATCGGGAAGGTAATGGATGGATGGATAAAGTGAATAATGAAACCAACACTAGCAAGCCATAGGATGGTGGGAATGATCACCTCCATTCTCCTCGGAGGGTAAAACCAATGAGTATAACTAAGAACTTCTAGGTATGAGCAGGGACATAAACATATAAATAATACAACCAGGTCCAAATATCTATATGATCACCAAATCATGACACTAAGTGCTAAAACATGCCACAAGAATGAGTATAAAAGCAATAATAACCATAACACATGATAATACCTGCTGGGTCATATACCTGTGCACAAACTATCTGAACCATCATTTGTCCACTGAGAACATGCTGTTGCAACTCTGGGCAATACATACTTCTCTGTAAATGGCTAAATGGCTACATTAGGCATCAAACTTGAGTTTCCTGAGACTCGGTCATGGCATAGGAATATACTGTTGTCCATAATCATAACAGTGATCCAACATAGATGCTCATCTCAAGCATCTCAATGTAAAGGACTGCCTGAAAAATGTACTGGAATCTGGAATAAAACAAATGGTATCCCAACTACTATATATGTGACAACAGTACCTTGTTCCCTAAGCCTTTGTTCTAAAACCTTATGTTAAACCCAAAACCCATGCCCCTAAGCCTTATCCTTAGTGGGGGGGATTAATTATTAATTAACCTAATGATTTAGTGACTAATCAAGGTTAAGGAGGAGGAGGTAACGTGTGCCTCTGGGACAGCCACGTGGGAACCCAGAGGGGACACGAGGTTGCCTCGGTGATCCAAGCGGACGTGGGGCAGGCTGATGCTACCCACGGCTTGGGTGGTGGGACGCCAATCAAGGGGAGAGTGCACGAGGAAAACTACACGCAGAGAACCTGGGTGGTTAGTCTGGAGAATGTACACAGAACACAGAGGAAAATGCATGCAGAACACGGGGAGGTGTCTGTTGAGTGCAAGAGAAGTGTCTACTGAGTAAAGAAAAACAGAAAGAGATTTCCTATGAGGAACCCGAACCCGAAATGCAGAGAGAGAACCTGAACATTGTTATACTGAGATAACCGAATTGACTATGAATTCCTTGGTCGAATTAACCAGTGAATTGGCAAGGAAGCAGGAGACCCAAAGGGATTCCCAACATTTGCAGTGAAATGTGTCGCTGTACGTTTCGGGAAGGAACTCAGGTGGGTCGATTGCGGAATTGACAAGAATTTGGTTACCAAACTGTTGTTTGCTGAACCCTGTGTTTATCCTTTACCTTTGTTATTTCCACCTAAGACTCTGAGAGTGAGTTGGGGGAAAATTGGTAAGATACCTGTGGTTAATGTCTAGATCTCGACTTGGGGGTGAACTTGGGAGCTAAAATAGTACAGGCTGGACAAGTTCTAAGGTTGGGTGGAACATGACTCACATGCAGCCAGTTGCCACATTCCTGTGTATTTCAAATAAGTATCTGTGTACGAATTCTAATATTCATGTGTTTAATTATGTTTAATATGTTCAATTTGTGGAATGAATGTATAATTAAATGTAAGCCATGAATTGCTATGTTAAGCCTGTTAAAAGGTTGTTTTACGTTGTTTCCCTAAAGATGTTGTTGTTTGTTATGTTATTTGCAATGGAACCATATTTCTTGTTGGATAACTGAATTGTATTTCGTGTTGAATGCCTGGAATGGTTTTTCCATGTTGGAATAATTCATGGTATCTCTCTATTGAAATAATGGTCTATTTAGCTCTGTGTCTTTTCAATGTTTGCTTATAAATTATCCTTCACCCTGCTATGGGATTGTTAGTCTTCACCGAGAATTAGGAAAGATAGAATTAAACTCTGATATGTTTCTGGGTGCGGACTGCCTTTGCTTTGAATTATGTTTTGGGGCAATGCGTAAAGGAAATTGCTTTAATTGCATGGGTTTACATTGTAGATATGTATATGTGTAACGTGGATGTGCCTATTTCAAGGTAAACAAGTCTTATGAAGCTGATATAAGATGTAGTAAAGAAAATTTTTATTTTTATAGTTTTATTCTTTGTAAATTGTATGTATGTGTGACGAGGGTACGTTACAATTAATACCCACCAATGGGACTCTGCTTACATGGAGGCTAGTGTCTATATAGACACGCACCTTATTATATCAATGTGGCCTCTTTTCTCATATTAAAACCTTCATTGATATTTGAAATACCACTTTAGCGACTTGTACATAAAGTACATAGTACCTATGGTGGCCCTTTAGAGTAAAACCGATCTGGCCTTACCCCTTGCAATACTGAGATGGACTTAAAAAATGAGCAACGGGTAATTTGGATTTGGATCCTCCTCATATAAAAGTATATAGATTTCCACCCACTTAACTTATCCAATGCCAAACACTGGATACCCTTTAGGCAATGAGATGAGATGCTTCCCCAATGAGATGAGAGGAGATGGGAGGGGTTTAGGGAAGCTAACATTAGGTTCTTTCTATGCACAATAGCTTAAGCTGTAAATGTTATGTAGGTGTTCATTCTCAATCCAATTGGATTAGAGGACAAAGTTGACTCAAATAGCGACAGTCATTAGCCCTCAGTTTTGTGGTGGGAGTGACTAGAGCTTACTAATGCAGAGCAATATTGCTTTGCATTATCTTTCGAGTGAGTAAAGCTTACTGATGCAGAGCAATATTGCTTTGCATTATCTTTCATTTCCTCCTTAACATGAAGCCAATCTGCTAGGACAGAAGACTTACAGTGTTTGTTTCATTTCAGTGAACATAAACTTGTTTCTTCTCTAAGACTTCTGCGATCAATTTGAGTTGATATAGGATCTTCCAGATACATTGCATTCATATTTAAATTTGTTTATCATGTCTTATTTTGCAAGTTGTTGGTTATGCAAGTAATTCAATAAATTCTTTTCTTTTGTCATGATAGGGTTTCAAAGGAAGAGGCATATAAGTGTCTTGAACATACAAAGGCTTCATTCAATTCTGGTTAAGAATTCTAATGCTATATCAATATATTTATGGAAGGTTTGAATGAATATTTCAGTTTAGCAGGTTGACAATTAAGAACTGAACTCTGCATAATCCATAACTTGCATGCACTTGGAAGTTATATAAGCTTATCATGGACTAAGACGACCAATTTATCTGAGTAATATGAAACAAGTTCAAGAATCAAATAAGTTAGACAAAAGACCACGCACTTCGATTTGCGAACATGCCAAGGCAACCTTTAGAAAGAGGGAATTTTTTATTTCATTTCCTCAAATACACCCTCCAATTGAGGAAATTCCAAGTCAATGTACATAACATAGTTGCCGTTGTGCTATATGAGTATAAGAATACTCTAGCAAATCTGGAACATGTGTCTTTTCAACATCAGATACACATCACAAACACCTGATGGAAAAGAAAATTGCCCTCAATTAGCATTCTGACTATAACCAAATTGCACATATGAAATAGAGAACAAAAGCAATGCTCCATCTTTTCAGAAGAAAATAGATGTCAACAAACTATACTCATTCAATCTATTAAACTAAGTTTGAACATCCAAGAACAGAGTACAGTGAAATTATAAAATCATTTTCAACATCCAAAAAAGTCCTCCAAAGAACCTGGCCTGGTCTGTGAAGGTCAATATGATACCAATGACAAAAGTTCAGGCCTGTACCTATCCATGGCTGAAAGTCATCTTCGCATAATATGTTCCCTAAAAATCAAAGGAGATGCATACCCTCTTTAAGGCACTACAATGCCACTAAATATTCATCATAGTCTTGACTGCTGCACCCCCTCAATCTACTGGCTTTGATTTCCTGCTCATATCTGCAGATGTAATTCAAACCAACAAGAAGCTCTGTAATGGTCGACTATGTCTTTGATTGATTGGAATAATAACGTGTTTGCAGAAGGAGAACATTGGTCCGGGAAACAACTTGCTGTTGTTCAAAATTATGCTCAGACTGCCACTTAAGCATGTTGTGTGCCAGTGGAACCAGCCATCCTTGTATTTTAATTTTTTTTCAAAGCATCTTTACAATCAGCTGCAAGGAGTGCATCATAGATTGTGGAAGCCAAATTCTTTGCATAAGACTTGAGCATGGACCTCAGCGCCACTCTCACACTCATCAGTAACAAGGTGGTCATTGAACCAACAATTTGTACCAAGCTCCCGGAGTTCACATCTCCTGGTACAGCTCTGCTGAAAAGAATGCCTCCGAAAAATCAAAATGAACTTTACATTTTCAGGCAGTAACAGGACTGTCTAGTTTCTTAGACTGCCTTGGGCATTTGGTTCAACATAAGTGAAATCTGATTCAACCCTAAGGTTGAAAGTTTCACAGGAAATAGACCTGGGGAACCTCAAGGTTGAGGTGAAATTTCTAGTTTTGCATTAAACATAAATTTGAAAGTTTCTGCAAAGAGAAGTATAGTTGCCCCAATACTTTGTGCCTAATAGTAATTATAGCCAACTTTACTAAATATGGATGAGGATCCTCTTTAACCTGTACATATGCATTTTTAACAAAATCTTTTACAACAAGGTTTGAGTTAGGCTAGGATCCGCAAAAGTGTAGTCCTCAAACCATTTAAAATTTCTCGTGAAATACAATTTTATTTGCTAAAAACTTACATCTATTTTCTAAAATATACATCAATTTTTTAGTGCTCACTTTTTCAGGGATTACCTTCTGAATAGCCTCTGGTCTTTTCTTTAAACTAAGGGCATCCCTTTTGTTACTTGGTCTATAATTTCCTAGTTGATTCTTAGGAGTATCTTTTCTAAATTTATTAATTACTCCACAAGACATTGTGGGGGCTTTTTAACCTCATCATCGAAATTCCTTTGCTTGGGAGGGTTTTCCTTTACAAATTAAGGGCATCCCTTTTGTTACTTCGTCTCTAATTTCCTAGTTGATTTATAGGAGTATCTTTTCTAAAAGTATTTCCTCCACAGATCATTGTGGGGCTTTTTAACCTCATCATCGAAATTCCTTTGCTTGGGAGGGAAATTTCCACCTAGACAGAAAGAAGCTTTCAAAACACAGGGGTTCTTACGTGATACCTGTTATCTGTTTCATTCTGCAAATCTCCTCCACTTATTAATGGATGATCATGAGCTTGCATCTTTTATACTTGGTGGATTCCACTTTCAAGGCAGTAAATATAGCATTCTCCATAGTATTTGGGTATTTAGTTGCAATTCGATCCTTATTGTGAACAGTGACACTCCAAATATAAGTAAATTGATCAGATAACATATTCCAAGAAGATCTGGCACCCGCACAGTCAAGATCTCCATCTTGTTGTTGCAATCTGACTATCCCCGTTTATCTTATAGACGTAAAGTTATTACAGGCATCAGATTCTTTAATCTTAATAGAAATCTATGCATTAAGGTCTCCCTCAAATCATTGAAATCTATAAATGGCTCATGGTGAAATTTGCATCAATGTTGCTTCATGCACTCTTCCACCATTCTTTTCTGGGGCACCTTTGGAAATAATACCTCCATGGGTATTTGAGGAATGTTCCAGGGAGGTATAGACATCCCCCAGACTGCTGGCTCCCAACAGGACCAAGGGTGGGCCCATATGAGGCCAACTTGGCCACTAAAGATACTAAATAAAATACAACAGAAACTATGAAAGAGAAAACAAGGCACATACAGGATTGTTTTCACCTGTTAAAAAACAAGTATGAATGCTCTCCTCATAGTAGCTGAAAATGATGTTAGTTGGAACTGTAACATCAGCCTTTACAAACTAAAACTAGAACAAGAAATCTTATAAGTTTGGTATAGCATCTGCAGAATGAAATTCATGTTGGATATAGGCAAAATTTTAAGGATCCATACTTATCTTAAAGTATAAAATCCTTGTGAATCTTAGTAATTTTTAAAATGCCAACCATAAAATGTTTGGCGATATTTATATAAAAATATTCAAATTTCTAAGGATTTTATATAGTTTCTAGAAAATTTTGATGATTTTTATAGTAAAATATTTTTATCCTATAAAATTTGGGCAAATCATTTTAGAAAAAATGGAACTTGGCAAAACTTTTATTGCAAAAAAACATATAAAAGTTTTCCCAGTTGGATAGCTTAAAATTACAGTATGAACATTAGAGGTTGTGTCAGATATCTGCCTGCTGCAAAACAGATTTTGATTTTCATGCTTAAATATATGTCTATTAAAGGAAATCAGAAATTATTTTGTAGGAATTTCATGATACATTTCCTTAAAAGCCTTGGTATCAATACAAGAAAAGCATTATTCGAGTTCTTGTGAACATACTGACCTAAAAGCAGCGTCATGAATTTTACAGGCACATTTCCTATGTCTTAAGAGCCAGGGCCTTTAATATCCCAATCAAACAATTTTCCCAAGTCGTGCACAGTAAAGATGTCTGCAAAGCTATTGCTAGGCAGAAAAATCATGGCACTTTACCCAAAGCCAGGGTTAAAATGTGCTACTACTAGGAAAACAAAATGACTCACCATAGTAAGAACTATGACAAATCAAAAGGGTACAAGAGAGAGGGTATGGGACAAATAAGAAATAAGACAGGATCACAGGACATTTTGAGAATTTTTAAGATTTCTTCAATATTATTTGGCCATCCCCTTTTCATCATCCCATGGAAATTTTGGGGGAACTTCCCACTCATCCCTGAAACCCACCCCCTGTCATGGAAACTTGTGCAAATTAGGTTCATAAACATAGCTCCTCCACCTAGCTAAAATTTCGATTGACCCAACATGTGGTAAACATGGGTAATGGAATAACACCAACATAGATTCATCTTAAATCCAGATCTATTAAGCAGTGAGAGGGATCCCAAAAAAAATTGAAATGCATATATGTCGGTGCTTAAAACATCCCAAGTTAAGATGAATCAATGCTATTCCGAGAACCAATAAATGAGAAACCCTAGAGTGGGTTACATTACCGAATACATGATCTCAATAACAGACGGAGCAATATTATTATGAGACGGTACTATATTACATTGAGGATCCTCACTCTTATAAAGAGTCTAAGTGACCAAAACCCTAGCCCTAATACGTAAACCCTAACATTTAACCTAAAGTCACTTCAATGACTTTATTACATGTGTAGCCTTATATCTTAACACCACCCCATTAAGCATACATTGCTGAAAGATAACAAACTGAAATCAAATACATATACTTGAATGAAAAGACATAAATTAAAAGTGAAATCTAAACATCAGAAAACATCTATTAGAAGCTTCTTCTTTGAACGTAGTTCTTGGACCAAATTGAGCTCCATCAAGTAGCCTTGTAACTCTCGAAATTGTGTAGATCCTAAGTTGAATTCCCAAGTTCCTGGATTTCACTTCCCTAAACTCCCAAATCACGAATCTCACAAAGTCAATTACTAGATATCAATCCACATGCATGTCACATAACCTCACTAGTAGACTGGTTTGTAATCCACATGCATGTCTCAACCAATGAGGGATCTTTCCCTAGATTCACAACTACTAAACTCTCTAGGCAACCATCCATACTAAGCTATTAATTGATCCCTTCCTGTCTTCAAAGTGTTGGCTTCCTAAAATGCACAAAATCTAGTTTTCTTCAATAAAGGTAGCACCACTGGCAATGTCTTGTGGTTCTTCTTTGATAAACCCAACAACACAGGTTGTGTGACCCATCATGTTGCAACATGTCTTCTTTGTAGATCTCGAACTAAAACCCTCTTCAACATTAGGCCCTGTATCGATACTATTGGCATTACGATAGATCTTCCATTTTCCTTTGATCGGATCCGTAGGTGAATGCTCAATCTCTTGGACAATTTCCCATTGCATCTAGATTTTCACTTTCTACGTGTGAAAATTGAACCCAGACTTGAAACCCTTATGAATTTCCATTGCTAAAACAGCAACTACTTCTGGAAATAACAATAAAACTATTGAAAATTACCACTACATGACTATTGTACGGACCGTACAGATCGAACGGATTCAATTTCTAGGATGATAGGAAAGAAAAAGGGGTTGTGTGAAGGAATTGCATCTAACAACTAAAATGGCGGTTGCTTCCTAGTTTGATGGCTGAAAATATGGAGGTTTATGCAAACAAACAATGGCTAAGAGAAAAAAAATGGTGTGATGGCTACATGCACATGGCTACTTCTTTCTTCACATTTCCCTTCAAAAATTAAGCTCGTGCCTTTAAATCATAGTGGCGACTAGTGGATCGCCAACTTCAATTTAAAAATTGGTCGCTGGCGGCTAGCAAGTGGCTTCTAACAGTGATGGCGACAGCTCTTCACTTCTTCCTCGGCAATGACTGGACAACGACTAGGTGGCGGCGATTCAGATTTTGGCAGCTCATATGGCGGCGATAGCATTAGAGGCAACAACATTTGTAGCGATTGGAACTGTTATCACATTTATAGTAGTTGGGGCTACCATATATTTATTCCATATTCCAGTATATTTTTCAGCCAGTCCTTTACACTGAGATGCTTGAGATGAGCATTTATTTTTGGATCACTCCTATGATGATGAGCCGTAGTATATTCCTTTGCCATGACTAAGTCTCAGGAAACTCAGATTTGATGACTGATATAGCCATTTTGCCATTACAGAGCAGTATGCAGTGCCCAGAGTTGCAGCAGCAGGTTCTCAGTGGATAGATGATGGTTCAGATGTATTCCACAGGTATATGATCCAGCAGGTATTATCTTGTGCTCTTGGTCATATTGCTTTTGTAGTCATTCTAGTGGCATGTGCTAGCATTTAGTGTCACGATTTGGTGATCATATATATAGTATTGGACTTGGTTGTTATTATGTATCTATCTAGTGTCCTGCTCAGGTTTTAGAAGTTCTTGTCTATACTCATTGGTTTTACCCTCCTAAGGAGAATGGAGGTGATCATTCCCACCATTATTTGGCTTGCTAGTGATGGCATCATTTTCACTATCTCCATCCATCTGCTACCTTCCAGTTGTTGTTTTTACCCTGACTTACTACTTAACTTGTGATGCGGAGGACTTCCCCACTCTAGCCTCTTTGTTGGATGAGCTTCCCTGTTTAACTTGTGTCTCGGCTATGAGTTGCCTAAGTTGTGTTGGCTAGACCTGAAACAGATAGTGCTACCATCATTACACTATATCTGGAAACTTTATTGTATATCTAAATGAAAGCCCATTCTAGAATGTGTTTTTCAACACTCGTGAATGAAAGGCATGTGAAATTGTAAATCCAAGAATGTGTTTCTCAACACACACGGATCAAAAAGCCTAATGAAATGTAAATCCAAGAATGTGTTTTTCAACACACACGGACAAAGGATATGTAAATGAAAAGGTCTTATTAAAGCAATGGTTTAACAAATGCTATATCTAATGATTGTTGACCTTATATACATGTAATGATTTGTTAAGTTTAAACCAAATAGACAAGCAAGATCACTGAAAGAAACACAATCACAAGATAGACACACAATATACCCTGGGAAACCCTCATGGGGTAGAAAACCCAACAAAGCTTTCCTCAATAAGATGATCAACCAAAATACAAGATGTGCTCCTTCCTTCTTTGTCTCCTTAGCAGATCTCCCAGACAAGTGCGCACTCTTCCACAAGTGAGTGAATGATCTAATGAGGAGTTCACCTCTCTTATTTATACTGACTCCTAACTGACTAAAAGACCTAATGGGGCCGACCTCTCCTGGAGAAGTCTAATAACCCCAAAAATATAACCACAGGGCCGACACCCACATGGTGGGTCTAATAACCCTAGTTAATACAAACTCTCGGAGGAATAAACATCTCCGGATACATAATAGGGTTACTTCGGAGGGATGAAATATCTCCGGAATAATAAAGTACAAATATAATATTCTTTGAAGTTACAATATTCAACACTCCCCCTTAACGAGAAGGATATTATAACAGCATCTGCAGGAGCAAGGAGTCACTATACATGATACATCTATAAATCATCGGAAGCTTTCTTCAATTTGTCTTCATCAGTAACTCAAACAGTTACCGGTACATCAATGTCAACATCACGATCTTTAGCATCGTCTCCACACGATCAGCAGCATCGTCATCACACGATCAGCAGCATCGTCATCACACGATCAGCAGCATCGTCATCACACGATCAACAGTATAAGTATTCATGCCAATACAAGTAACCATATCAACAATACGAGTATCCTACCGATACAAGTAGCCACATCATCAATACAAGTATCCATACCGATACAAGTAATCATATCATCAATACAAGTATCCTACCGATACAAGTAACCACATCATCAATACAAGTATCCTACCGATACAAGTAACCACATCATCAATACAAGTATCCTACCGATACAAGTAAGCACATCATCAATACAAGTATCCTACCGATACAAGTAACCACATTATCAATAAAATCACTTTCTCGGAGACCATTCGTCTACGGATCAATTCAGGGACCGAAGTCCGGGGATGATACAATCCCCACTTCTCGGAGACCACACGTCTACGGATCAATTCAGGGACCTAAGTCCGGGGATGATACAATCCCCACTTCTCGAAGACCACACGTCTACGGATCAATTCAGGGACATAAGTCCGGGGATGATACAATCCCCACTTCTCGGAGACCACACGTCTACGGATCAATTCAGGGACCTAAGTCCGGGGATGATACAATCCCCACTTCTCGGAGACCACACGTCTATGGATCAATTCAGGGACATAAGTCCGGGGATGATACAATCCCCACTTCTCGGAGACCACACGTCTACGGATCAATTCAGGGACCTAAGTCCGGGGATGATACAATCCCCACTTCTCGGAGACCACACGTCTACGGATCAATTCAGGGACCTAAGTCCGAGGATGATACAATCCCCACTTCTCGGAGACCATACGTCTACGGATCAATTCAGGGACCTAAGTCCGAGGATGATACAATCCCCACTTCTCGGAGACCATACGTCTACGGCTCTCTTTAGGACTGAAAGTCCAGGGATGATCCAATCCCCTCAACTGTCCACTAAGGACTTCATTCTCGGAGACCTCACGTCTACGGCTCTCTTTTAGGACTGAAAGTCCAGGGATGATCCAATCCCCTCAACTGTCCACTAAGGACTTCATTCTCGGAGACCTCACGTCTACGGCTCTCTTTAGGACTGAAAGTCCAGGGATGATTCAATCCCCTCAACTGTCCACTAAGGACTTCATTCTCGGAGACCTCATGTCTACGGCTCTCTTTAGGACTGAAAGTCCAGGGATGATTCAATCCCTTCAACTGTCCACTAAGGACTTCATTCTCGGAGACCTCACGTCTACAGCTCTCTTTTAGGACTGAAAGTCCAGGGATGATCCAATCCCCTCAACTGTCCACTAAGGACTTCATTCTCGGAGACCTCACGTCTACGGCTCTCTTTAGGACTGAAAGTCCAGGGATGATTCAATCCCCTTCTGTATTCTCATCTATACAGGTACAAATATCCAAGAGCATGTATCACATGTAGCATGTATTCTTACTAATACATCTAATCATCAGAACATGTATACATCACAACTAGCATGTATTCTTACTAATACATCTAATATCAAAACATGTATACATCACACCAAAACATGTATACATCTAGCATGTATTCTTACTAATACATCTAGCATCAAAACATTTATCCATAAAAATAAAAGATATATAAGAGTTCTAAATCTAAATAATTGTAAGTAGCTAAGTGCAACAAAACAAAATTGTTATCAAATACTATACTACTCCCCCTTTCGAGGAGGGTCCTTCTGGACTATACCAAGCATGTCTCGGAAGTGTTCAAACTTTACTCGAGACAAAGGTTTAGTCAGGATATCGGTAATCTGATCCTCAGTGCTTATGTACTCGAGCTTGATGGCTCCTCTCTGCACCATGTCTCGTATATAGAAGTAACGGATCTCAATGTGTTTTGACTTATCATGGAACACAGGATTTTCAGTCATCTTAATGAAGCTTTGATTATCACACATAATCACAGTGGGATCCATTTCTAAGTCAAAAATTCCAGATAAGAGTTTCCGAAGCCACACTGCTTCACAGCTGGCAGAGCAAGCAGCTATATATTCCGCTTCAGCAGTACTGAGGGCCACACTAGATTGTTTCTTGCTGAACCAGGAGATCATGGCAGATCCAAGGCCATAACATCCGCCTGAAGTACTTTTTCTGTCTGGGACACTACCTGCCCAATCAGAATCTGAGTAACCACGTAACTTGAGTTCATTACCTCCAAGATAGTATAAGCCAAAGTCCACTGTACCTTTTAGGTACCTCATTATATGCTTTGCAGCTATAAGGTGAACCTTTCTAGGTTCTACTAGATACTGACTTAGGGTATTTACAGCAAAGAATATATCCGGCCTAGTATTTGTCAAATACATCAATGATCCAATGATTTGTCTATATAGGGTTATGTCCACTAGTTCTGATGAATCATTAACTAATAGTTTCAGGTTGGAGTCCATGGGAGTGGCCATGGCTTTACACTCCAACATATCAAATCTTTTGAGAATCTCCACAGTATACTTACCTTGATTTAGAAAGATTCCTTTTGGCTCTTGCCACACTTCTAGGCCTAAGAAGTAGTGCATTAATCCGAGATCTTTCATTTCGAATTCTGAAGAAAGCTTCTTCTTGCTTTCAATGATTTGATTCTCATTTCTGGTTAGAAATAGATCATCTACATATAACAGCAATATAACAGGTTCATCATCCATCACTTTAAGATAAAGATTGGGGTCAGCTTTACTTTTGGTAAAGCCCATGCTTGTTAAGAAACTGTCAATCCTTCCGTACCAAGCCCTGGGAGCTTGCTTCAATCCATATAATACCTTTTTCAGTTTGCATACATGGGTCCTTCCATCTTTGACCTCAAAACCTTGAGGTTGTTCTATGTATACTTCTTCTTCAATTACACCATTCAGAAAAGCTGTCTTAACATCCATTTGATGTAATTTCCATTTCATCATGGATGCAAGTGCCATGATAGTTCTAATTGAAGTATACTTAGCAACAGGTGCAAATGTTTCTTCATAGTCAATTCCTTCCTTTTGAGAGAATCCTCTGGCTACAAACCTTGCCTTGTATTTTCCAATGCTACCATCTGCAGCATGTTTTATCTTGAAAATCCATTTGGAAGAAACCACACTTTTATCTCTTGGTTTGGGGACTATATCCCAAACATCATTTTTCATTATCGACTGATATTCTTCTGTCATTGCTTCTACCCATTCTTTCTTTTCAGCTGCTTCTTCATAGCTAGTAGGTAGTTGATCCACAAGATCACACATCAAGGCCATATAGTTGGACACTAGCTTTGGTTTCTTTCTTTCTCTAATGGAGCCTGTTATCACACCATAGTAGCAGGGCTACTATTCTTGTACAGCAGATATCTGCACATTCCAGAGCTTCATTTATTCCAGAGCATGGCTATATATATTGGATCACTCATGATCAGAGCAGTACATTATTCAGATATTGTATGACCTTGTGTCAAGGCTGAGCCTTGAGAGTTCAGTTTGGATGACTGATGTGACCACTTATCCCATTACAGTTTCAGTTCAGTGCCTAGAGATGTACTTCAGCAGTGTTTCAGATGATGCATGATGATTGCTATTATGATGATGTTGTATGATCTATGGATATGTTCTCACTGACAGTGGATTATTAGCTTGTTGATTTAGTCATGATTATAGCATGTGCTTGGTATATTATTCCTGATGTGGCAAACTATTTAAAATGAACTGTAAACCTTAAAATGGACAATTGCTTGCACTTTTAGGTCATCTAACAAAACTTACTGGTATTTCACCTTACATAGACATGGTCTTTCCCGACACCTGTTGTCTGCTAGTGTAGGCTCCATATCCACTTGTCTCCATCCATACATGACCTTCCTGTTTGACTTTAAACCCTGACTTGTCTTATTTGACTTTCTGATACTGAGGACTTCCCCATTTTTCTACCTCTGTGTTTGGACCGCATCCCTGTTTATTCAGTGTCTCGGCTCTGAGTTGGTGACAGAACTTGCCTTTGGTGAGTTGGATTGTAGGCCTTGGCTCGAACTCCCCCTAGTCACTTGAGATGTTGTTGGCTAAAACTGAAAGCTCATGTTCTACCTGTGGAAACTAAATAAATTCGCCCATGGAAACAAAAAAAAGGGCAAGAGCAATGAAAAGCTAAAAATACTCCTCGAAGAGTATAAAGAAAGGTCCAAAAAGCAATAGTTCTTAAAAGCTATATCTAAACAATTGCTGACCTTGTGAATATATAAAAAACATGCCCTGGATGCAAGCTGCAACTAGTTGTGCTTCTCAGCACATCTGAAATCCGAAGGGTTATGTAGGCCAAAAAGGCCATGGAAATAAATTGAATGATCCTAATGAACTTGGATCAACTTGATGTAGACATGATGCCTAAGTTGAATAAGCACTCTCTAAACAACTTATCCATTTGTGAGGCACAGCCATCCCCCGTGTTCTTTTGTCCAGCACAGAGTTTGTAGCTTCCCCCTTCTCCCAGTCCAAAGTATTTTTGAGTTAAGTTAGACAAGTCAAACCCTTGGCCCAACCTTGCTCCTAGCCTTCATCCTTCACTAGCAGTTTGACCATGTCCAATGGGTAAGTTTGTCATTTGAACTAGGGTGCAAGTAATTTTATATAATCACGGAATATGTTAACTTGATTAATGCCACTGAATGGAATTTATACTTTGAGCTTAGCTATGAAGTGATTAAAGAAGCATTGTCTTAGTCTACTGATGTGATTTATCCTTGATTATATATATTCTTGGGATCCGTGATGATGTGGACCATGTATGATGATTATTGGTGATGATTTATGGTCCCACATGTTTGATGATGATATCATATGATGGACATATGATACAGATGATGTTTGATCCAGTTCAACAGGTTATTATTATTACAGATCAGCAGATTATACATTGTCCATATATGGTGGACCCTACAGCTGGCCCATTAGGGCAACCCAGGGTGTATGAGTACTCATTCCTAGTGGATTTGGGTCTTCTGGATCCATTGAGACACTTATCTTTCAGTTCCGGGCACTTCTGACAGTGATTGATGCAGTTTTACACTTGTTGACCAGATTTGGGGCTGATTTCCCAGCCTGAGCAGCAGGGGCCCCGAGAGGCCAGTTCACCTAGGGCGCTGATGATGGAGGGGGTGGTCCAGCCACTTGTTATTACCATTTATCCCCCCTCCCGGAGAGCCTGGTGGGCTCAGATGGACAGCGCTAGCACCCTAGGAGGCAGTTTTGGCACTTTCACAGTTCCCGAGGCAGTTAAAAAATGGGAAAAGATGGTCACTGAGGAAATCGATTTGGGCAATTGAGGCAAGGTTTTGGCATTTGGTTTTCACAGAGGTCTTCCAGGGCGGCATCACTACCTTCCAGTCAGTTTTCACCATGTGGGTATGCCCAGATTGATCACAGGAGGACATTTACTGCTTGACTGTCATGGATTCTGAGGACAGTTTTGGTCATTTTTATTATATTGGACATATTTTATTATTTTTATTGTGCCTTGGGGATGAGCTAGTAAGGATTAAAACCTCCTAGCCCCACCATGAGCTTATATTGTTATGTCCTAGTCACCATGAGGTGGATTTTGATGCTTATATTTTCTCTTGTGGATGACGTCACCCCTCATTGTACCTTTTTAGTGGGGGCGCTATCATTATGTGGGTGATCCATGTGATATATTGTTATGATTTATTGTTAGCCATTGATTAGATCTTGAGATCTTTTAATCTTAGCCACTCATGTAAAAAGTGGTTAGGATTGTACTCTCTCCCCATCCTATTTAAGGAGGGAGCCTCTCATTGTAAAATTCATCTAGAGATTTTTGGCTCTTGGCTCTGGGAATAAAATTTCTATCTTTTGGAGTACATGCTTGGATTGGAGTGGATGTTGGTTGTTTCGATTGTAAATGCTATTGTCCATTGCACTGGAGGATCTTTTGTAGCTTTCTTGCGTATTTGCCATACTTTATTTGCAGGTTGAGAGGGCGACTTTGACAAGTGCGAATTGGTGGGGAGGCTTACCCTTCAAGCTTGGAAGAAGTCGTTTTGGGTTTGACAGGGAGTGGTTTTGCCTTTGTGTCAACTATTCTATGTTTTTCTCTCTCTTGTTTGCATCTACCTTCAATTTGTTAAACTAATTGATGCTTTGCTCCTTGGCTTGACAGGTTAGAAGGAATCTCATGTGGCTTGGAAAAATCGATTTGGCAAGAGGGCTTCAACAATTCTCCATTTGATCTTTGGCAAAGTAATCCTCGTCTCAACTAGCATTCATCTCTTCATCCAGGTATGTCCCAAGAGGTATGATCTTCTCTTCCTTGAATCTTCCATAATTTCTAGATCACAAAAACCCTAATCAAATTAAAACCCTTGTTTTTGGTATTTCTTAGATCTACTTAGATCTAGCCCTCAATTTGAAAAGATATTGAAAACCCACCTCTATAGCATCCACCCCTAGTTGGATCTATAATTTGGTGGTGATTGGCTAAGAATTGACCCATTTTCTAAGACAAAAAGCTCTCCTTGACCTAAAGCGCACTTCCTTGAGAGAGGCTTGTTGGGCTAGATTTAGCACATGGGTATGTGAGATCCCGCTTGATTTGACAACTAGACACTTGATAACACATACCCATATCCTTACTTTGGTGAAAACTACCTTGTGGACATCTCTCCATGTTTTGAGGGGTTGAAACCCCCCTTTGACCTTCTTGGCACCTTAAAACCTAGATCTACCAAGATCTACCCATTGGATTCATTTGAAACTTTGAAGGAACATAGATCGGGGTACTAGCACCCCGGATCTATACTTTGGTGGCCATTGGACTTGGCATGGTCCACCAAACCCACTTTTTGCCTCTCCTTGAGAAAGTCGCACCCCTTGGGAGTTTTGAGTTGGACCACTTCTAGGAAGTGGGTGTTGGAGATTTTCGTAGATTTGGAATGCCCATGCCTTGAAACCTAGGTCTAGACTATCCTTTTGCCCCGATCTACCTTGGGGATTGCATTCCTTGTTTTAAGGAATTGTGGTCCACTTTTGGTCATCACTTAAAAACCTAGATCTAGTAAGACCTAACCATTGGATCACATCCATTTCACTTGACTTGGCTTCTAGGTGTCCCGATCTACACTTTGACATCTTTCTTGACTCCATTAGCCCACTAAACAAGGCACTAGTCCTTCTCCAAGCAAGGCGCACTTCTTGGGATTAGTGTCCAACCCTAGATCTAGCACATGGGTAATCCTAGAACCAACTCCAACTTATAAATTTATCCTAGATCTAACCTATAGTACCACCCTCACACCTAACTTCACCTTGTGGGTCCATCTAGAACCATTTCACACTTCCCAAGAAACTAGACCCATTTGTGCAAACACATTGGTACTATACCTAGTAATCATACCCCATCATGTGGCCTAAACCATTCATAGGTTGAAACACTTATTATCCATCACACCACCTTCAACCATACCTTAACCTTTAGGTCCACTTAGCCTTGCATTGGTTTCCGTAACTCATCATTTACCTACCCTTAGAAACCTTTGTTTAGGTCCAATCAACTGTGATTGGGGTATAGGGTCTCCCCCTTGGTCTAGTTATACCTTGACCTAAAGTGAAGAGTGCCTCGGTTGACGTGACTCCCACATTGCATTGGGAACCGTGGCATCTCTTGGGTCACCTCTTTAGTTGCCTGTCTCCTCTACCGTCCCGGATGGGATACCTCTAGGGGCAACTACAAGTTGTGTGATAACATTTTTGGCGCCGTTGCCGGGGAGGTAGGGGCCTACCTTGGTTCAACACACCTTTGTGTCTCACTATCTCTCTGCACTTTAAACGACATACATCTTGGTAGAAGAGTTTAAAAATCTACCTGGCGACTCCAATTCGTGACTCCGCTGAGGATCGGCCCCATTCCCATCTTTCAATTTTGTAATTTGTAAATCATAAATGAATTCAGACATTTTCTTCCAAATGACAAGGTGTATGAATGAAATATATGAGAATCTATCTCGCTATAGAGGGCAGTTGGAAGAAAGTAATGAAGGTCAGTCAACATATCAATATGGGAGTGATTATGTACATAATTCTTATAACTCTCATCATTCTTTTCATTCTTCAAGTAAAAATATTAACCCAATTAGTTCAAACAAAAATCAAGTTCAACCAAGGCCTTGCAACCAAAGCATTCGGTCAAATGACTCTAGCATTCCAGTTAGACATCCAAAACTAATCCCTAGTAGAATGGCCAAAGTTATTAGAAATCCACCTAAGCCATCTCCTTTTGACTTTTCTGAAATTCATGGGGCACCTCATCTTATGCCAAATAATTACTCTGAATGGTTGCCTCATTTCTATGGAAATTATTTCGAGTCAATTGAAAATCATTTACAAAGATTTTGGGATTATATGGAAGTTAGGGGTGCTGATGATGAAGATGTTTATATGCGGGCCCTGGGTGAGACATTAGGTGGAAATGCCGGATTATGGTTTGATAATTTAGCCCCAGGATCCATCACTGGATATGATATGTTTGTTGGATTATTAAAGAATAAATGGGGTAGTAACATTGAAGAATCCTTAACAGAGACATCAAGCAATAACTGTGTTGTTGAGGATCAGTTTGACAAGGACCATGATAATAATAATGACACTTCAAGTCAGTCCTTGAGTAGCCCCCCTTTTGACCTTGAAGAAATTTCTGATTCTGTGGATCCTTCAGAAAGAGAACTCCTTAATCATTCTATCATTAACAATCCTTTAATTTCTCCTCATCTTTTTGAAGAAGAAGAAAGTGGAAACATTGACCAAGACCCTTTAGTAGTGCTTTCACATGATCACTGTGCAAATAATCAGGATGTTCTAAATAAATCTCTTAATTTTACCCCTGATCAATTTGATGAAAATGATCAAGTATCCTCTTGTGATTTTACTGATGAATCAATAGAAGGAGAGGATGAGCCAGTAGATCACACTAGATGCTCTAATCTTTGTTCCACTTCTTATAATGAGTCTTTAAATTTTTCTATCCTTAGTCAAGATAGCTTTTTCTTAGAGTTAGAATCTTGTCCTCAAATCAGATTTAATCAAAAGTTTGAAGTTATTCCTAGTGCTATTATGAAAGGTCTTTCATTTTGTCAAATTTCAAGGCCAAATCTTTCTATCCATCTAGGAGACTGTTCATATTTGCAATCCACCCTCCCTTCCCAACTTTTTCAATCATCTTTGGGTTGGTGGTCTAGTCAGTCTTTTGCTTTTAAAATTTTCAATAAGAAGTTTGGAGAAAATGCACTTCATTTCCCTTTTCAGTCACGTTGGAACTATAATGCTTGTTGTCAATTTATCAATCATTCTAGGTGGCTAGAAAAGGTGTTTAAAGATCAATTCCATCTTTTCTCCATTTTTGAGCATCAAGAGGGTCTAACTTTGATTTTTCGTCTTCTAGGCTTTGATTTGTCTCCACTTGGTTTCTATTTGATCATCAGTCCCAAGGAGAATCAAATTGAATATGTGAGAGAAGTAAATGAAGAAGTTAATTTGCGTGAAAATGAATCGAATCACATGTCTTATGTCTTCCCTCCATCCATCCCTGAGTTTAACTTGCATAAATTTTATGATCCTATCAGTTCTTTGATGGAGGATGTTTGCATCAGACAGCCTTCTCCTTGGCATAATTTCATATCGCATCATTTAAACCATTCTTCAATGTTTGAACAAGTCAGGAAGATTGTGCCCTCAAATTTGTTAATCTTTAGCCCGATCTTAACTTGTTCTATTATCAAAAATCAAATAAGAATCATCAACCTGTTTAATAAATGGTTACACTGGATTTATGATTTTACCTAACATTTGTGCTAGTTGGTTAGAGTAGGGTAGGTAGGTCTTGAATAAGCTCACTTGAGCAGTAGGATTTGTGTGATTTTTCTTTCTGTGTGTGCCGAGTATTGTCCCTTTTCCTTTTCTGCCTGAGTTGAGTCTTGCTCCTTCCTAAGCTTGTCTCTTCTCCTGCATGCATTTAAGAAATTGTAGTTAGCATTTCTATTGTTGGCTGCCTGTGCAAGTTGAGATTGCCTGATTAAAGAAGTTACTCTTTTCCTCCTGCACAGTAAATAAAAATGATAAATGAATAATATATGCCATGTTAGTTATATTTATATTTTGACGCATTTTCAGTTTATTCTTTAGGTTAGTTTTCAGTTTTATTTTATATTTGTCCCATACATGCTCCATGATGGTATTCTAGTTTTTGTGAGAGCAGGAACAGGTGCAAGATAAAGGCTGAAAGCAAGGATGGTGCAGTGCTGGATTGAAGATTGATGACGAGGTGTTCGAGACCAGAGATTCTGAGGTTCTCAAGCGCTCTCTCCCTTAGAGCACTTGTCCCAGCTGGAGCCAGATGTTATCACACCATAGTAGCAGGGCTACTATTCTTGTACAGCAGATATCTGCACATTCCAGAGCTTCATTTATTCCAGAGCATGGCTATATATATTGGATCACTCATGATCAGAGCAGTACATTATTCAGATATTGTATGACCTTGTGTCAAGGTTGAGCCTTGAGAGTTCAGTTTGGATGACTGATGTGACCACTTATCCCATTACAGTTTCAGTTCAGTGCCTAGAGATGTACTTCAGCAGTGTTTCAGATGATGCATGATGATTGCTATTATGATGATGTTGTATGATCTATGGATATGTTCTCACTGACAGTGGATTATTAGCTTGTTGATTTAGTCATGATTATAGCATGTGCTTGGTATATTATTCCTGATGTGGCAAACTATTTAAAATGAACTGTAAACCTTAAAATGGACAATTGCTTGCACTTTTAGGTCATCTAACAAAACTTACTGGTATTTCACCTTACATAGACATGGTCTTTCCCGACACCTGTTGTCTGCTAGTGTAGGCTCCATATCCACTTGTCTCCATCCATACATGACCTTCCTGTTTGACTTTAAACCCTGACTTGTCTTATTTGACTTTCTGATACTGAGGACTTCCCCATTTTTCTACCTCTGTGTTTGGACCGCATCCCTGTTTATTCAGTGTCTCGGCTCTGAGTTGGTGACAGAACTTGCCTTTGGTGAGTTGGATTGTAGGCCTTGGCTCGAACTCCCCCTAGTCACTTGAGATGTTGTTGGCTAAAACTGAAAGCTCATGTTCTACCTGTGGAAACTAAATAAATTTGCCCATGGAAACAAAAAAAAGGGCAAGAGCAATGAAAAGCTAAAAATACTCCTCGAAGAGTATAAAGAAAGGTCCAAAAAGCAATAGTTCTTAAAAGCTATATCTAAACAATTGCTGACCTTGTGAATATATAAAAAACATGCCCTGGATGCAAGCTGCAACTAGTTGTGCTTCTCAGCACATCTGAAATCCGAAGGGTTATGTAGGCCAAAAAGGCCATGGAAATAAATTGAATGATCCTAATGAACTTGGATCAACTTGATGTAGACATGATGCCTAAGTTGAATAAGCACTCTCTAAACAACTTATCCATTTGTGAGGCACAGCCATCCCCCGTGTTCTTTTGTCCAGCACAGAGTTTGTAGCTTCCCCCTTCTCCCAGTCCAAAGTATTTTTGAGTTAAGTTAGACAAGTCAAACCCTTGGCCCAACCTTGCTCCTAGCCTTCATCCTTCACTAGCAGTTTGACCATGTCCAATGGGTAAGTTTGTCATTTGAACTAGGGTGCAAGTAATTTTATATAATCACGGAATATGTTAACTTGATTAATGCCACTGAATGGAATTTATACTTTGAGCTTAGCTATGAAGTGATTAAAGAAGCACTGTCTTAGTCTACTGATGTGATTTATCCTTGATTATATATATTCTTGGGATCCGTGATGATGTGGACCATGTATGATGATTATTGGTGATGATTTATGGTCCCACATGTTTGATGATGATATCATATGATGGACATATGATACAGATGATGTTTGATCCAGTTCAGCAGGTTATTATTATTACAGATCAGCAGATTATACATTGTCCATATATGGTGGACCCTACAGCTGGCCCATTAGGGCAACCCAGGGTGTATGAGTACTCATTCCTAGTGGATTTGGGTCTTCTGGATCCATTGAGACACTTATCTTTCAGTTCCGGGCACTTCTGACAGTGATTGATGCAGTTTTACACTTGTTGACCAGATTTGGGGCTGATTTCCCAGCCTGAGCAGCAGGGGCCCCGAGAGGCCAGTTCACCTAGGGCGCTGATGATGGAGGGGGTGGTCCAGCCACTTGTTATTACCATTTATCCCCCCTCCCGGAGAGCCTGGTGGGCTCAGATGGACAGTGCTAGCACCCTAGGAGGCAGTTTTGGCACTTTCACAGTTCCCGAGGCAGTTAAAAAATGGGAAAAGATGGTCACTGAGGAAATCGATTTGGGCAATTGAGGCAAGGTTTTGGCATTTGGTTTTCACAGAGGTCTTCCAGGGCGGCATCACTACCTTCCAGTCAGTTTTCACCATGTGGGTATGCCCAGATTGATCACAGGAGGACATTTACTGCTTGACTGTCATGGATTCTGAGGACAGTTTTGGTCATTTTTATTATATTGGACATATTTTATTATTTTTATTGTGCCTTGGGGATGAGCTAGTAAGGATTAAAACCTCCTAGCCCCACCATGAGCTTATATTGTTATGTCCTAGTCACCATGAGGTGGATTTTGATGCTTATATTTTCTCTTGTGGATGACGTCACCCCTCATTGTACCTTTTTAGTGGGGGTGCTATCATTATGTGGGTGATCCATGTGATATATTGTTATGATTTATTGTTAGCCATTGATTAGATCTTGAGATCTTTTAATCTTAGCCACTCATGTAAAAAGTGGTTAGGATTGTACTCTCTCCCCATCCTATTTAAGGAGGGAGCCTCTCATTGTAAAATTCATCTAGAGATTTTTGGCTCTTGGCTCTGGGAATAAAATTTCTATCTTTTGGAGTACATGCTTGGATTGGAGTGGATGTTGGTTGTTTCGATTGTAAATGCTATTGTCCATTGCACTGGAGGATCTTTTGTAGCTTTCTTGCGTATTTGCCATACTTTATTTGCAGGTTGAGAGGGCGACTTTGACAAGTGCGAATTGGTGGGGAGGCTTACCCTTCAAGCTTGGAAGAAGTCGTTTTGGGTTTGACAGGGAGTGGTTTTGCCTTTGTGTCAACTATTCTATGTTTTTCTCTCTCTTGTTTGCATCTACCTTCAATTTGTTAAACTAATTGATGCTTTGCTCCTTGGCTTGACAGGTTAGAAGGAATCTCATGTGGCTTGGAAAAATCGATTTGGCAAGAGGGCTTCAACAATTCTCCATTTGATCTTTGGCAAAGTAATCCTCGTCTCAACTAGCATTCATCTCTTCATCCAGGTATGTCCCAAGAGGTATGATCTTCTCTTCCTTGAATCTTCCATAATTTCTAGATCACAAAAACCCTAATCAAATTAAAACCCTTGTTTTTGGTATTTCTTAGATCTACTTAGATCTAGCCCTCAATTTGAAAAGATATTGAAAACCCACCTCTATAGCATCCACCCCTAGTTGGATCTATAATTTGGTGGTGATTGGCTAAGAATTGACCCATTTTCTAAGACAAAAAGCTCTCCTTGACCTAAAGCGCACTTCCTTGAGAGAGGCTTGTTGGGCTAGATTTAGCACATGGGTATGTGAGATCCCGCTTGATTTGACAACTAGACACTTGATAACACATACCCATATCCTTACTTTGGTGAAAACTACCTTGTGGACATCTCTCCATGTTTTGAGGGGTTGAAACCCCCCTTTGACCTTCTTGGCACCTTAAAACCTAGATCTACCAAGATCTACCCATTGGATTCATTTGAAACTTTGAAGGAACATAGATCGGGGTACTAGCACCCCGGATCTATACTTTGGTGGCCATTGGACTTGGCATGGTCCACCAAACCCACTTTTTGCCTCTCCTTGAGAAAGTCGCACCCCTTGGGAGTTTTGAGTTGGACCACTTCTAGGAAGTGGGTGTTGGAGATTTTCGTAGATTTGGAATGCCCATGCCTTGAAACCTAGGTCTAGACTATCCTTTTGCCCCGATCTACCTTGGGGATTGCATTCCTTGTTTTAAGGAATTGTGGTCCACTTTTGGTCATCACTTAAAAACCTAGATCTAGTAAGACCTAACCATTGGATCACATCCATTTCACTTGACTTGGCTTCTAGGTGTCCCGATCTACACTTTGACATCTTTCTTGACTCCATTAGCCCACTAAACAAGGCACTAGTCCTTCTCCAAGCAAGGCGCACTTCTTGGGATTAGTGTCCAACCCTAGATCTAGCACATGGGTAATCCTAGAACCAACTCCAACTTATAAATTTATCCTAGATCTAACCTATAGTACCACCCTCACACCTAACTTCACCTTGTGGGTCCATCTAGAACCATTTCACACTTCCCAAGAAACTAGACCCATTTGTGCAAACACATTGGTACTATACCTAGTAATCATACCCCATCATGTGGCCTAAACCATTCATAGGTTGAAACACTTATTATCCATCACACCACCTTCAACCATACCTTAACCTTTAGGTCCACTTAGCCTTGCATTGGTTTCCGTAACTCATCATTTACCTACCCTTAGAAACCTTTGTTTAGGTCCAATCAACTGTGATTGGGGTATAGGGTCTCCCCCTTGGTCTAGTTATACCTTGACCTAAAGTGAAGAGTGCCTCGGTTGACGTGACTCCCACATTGCATTGGGAACCGTGGCATCTCTTGGGTCACCTCTTTAGTTGCCTGTCTCCTCTACCGTCCCGGATGGGATACCTCTAGGGGCAACTACAAGTTGTGTGATAACAGAGCCTTCAGGAGCACCATATTTTTCAGCCCCTTGGATAATATCTCTAGCCCATGCTGGCCTTCTTTTCTTTGATAAATCTGAGATAGGAGGTTCTTGTGGTTCCAACATGTCATGATCCTCTGGTGGATTATCTTCAGGGATGTGAACAGCCTCTGAGTTTCTAGAAGAAGGATCTTCTTCATAGATTTCTTCAAGTTGGCATTTTCTTGATTTCTTGAGAGCTGCTTCTTCATCAAAAGTTACATCTCTACTGATTTCTATATGATGAAAGCCTGGTATGTAAATCCTGAAGGATTTGGATGATTCACAATAACCAACAAATATTCCTTTCTTACCAGAAGGATCCAACTTGGTTCTCTTTTCTTTTGGAATGTGGATGTACACAGGACACCCAAATATTTTAAGATGGCTTACCTCGGGCTTCTTTCCAGTAAACACTTCTTCTGGAGTTTTGAAATCAAGAGCACTATGAGATAATCTGTTTTGAACATATACTGTTGTTCTGGCTGCTTCAGCCCATAGATACATGGGAAGATCCTGGTCATGTATCATAGTCTTCACTGCTTCCATGATGGTTCTATTTTTCCTTTCTGCAACCCCATTTTGTTGGGGATTGTAGGGAGTGGTTAGTTCTCTCTTGATTCCTGCTTCTTTACAGAATTCTTCAAACTCTTTTGAAGTATATTCTCCACCATTGTCTTTTCTGAGAATCTTGATTTTCTTTTCTAAGAGATTTTCTATTAGAGCCTTGAACTCTTTGAACTTTTCAAAAACTTCATTCTTACCCTTTAGAAAGTATATCCAAGTTTTCCTTGAATGATCATCAATGAATGAAAGATAGTATTCAAATCCACTTAGAGAGGTGGTGGGCATTGGACCACATACATCTGAGTGTATTAACTCCAAGATACCCTTAGTCTTTGTTTCACTCTTTGGAAAGGGGTTCTTGACATTCTTCCCTTTCTTACATCCTTTACATGAGCCATCATGATCAACCTTCAAATCTGGTAGTCCTATGACCACCTTGCTTACATAGGGTAAGGCTTTGTAGTTAATGTGAGCTAGTCTTCTATGCCATAGCTCACTAGGGCTAGAGGTTTCATGAATAAGAGCAGCTTCCGGATGACCCTTGAGTTTATATAAACCTCCTTCCTCTTCACCAATAACAATTGCATCCTTAATAGATTTTCCTTTGGACCACATTAACACTTGTCCATCAATGAATGCCACTCTATAGCCTTTCTTGTCTAAAGCTGAGATTGAAAGCAAATTCTTCTTCAATCCTGGAACATATAAAACTTCCTTCATCTTCATGGGAGTTCCAGAATCGAGTTTGTAGTTTGCTTCACCAATTCCCTTAATGGGATATTGATAGTCATCTCCTAGAGATACCTTTTGGGGAGAAGTCTTTTCTTCAAGATTTGAGAGAGTCCTTTTCTGTCCTGTCATGTGCTTTGAAGCACCACTATCAATAAGCCATGTACCTTCTCCAGGGGTTATAGATCCAGAGAGTGCGGAGAAGAGAACATATTCTTCTGCATCTTCTTCTGCATTTCTCCTTGACCTTGTTTTGAAGAAGGTCCTTTCTTCTTCTTCCTCTTCATTTCTAGGTCTTTTATTGTGAGACCTTTCTTCCTCTACTTCTTCTTCTTCACTATCATCTTCTGCAAGATGTGCTTGGTGCCTTTTGTAGTGAGTGCCCTTTTTCTTCTGTAGAGGGCAATCTCTAGCAATGTGACCTATTTTGTGACAAGAAAAGCACTGGAAAGAAGAGTAATCTCTTCTTTGAGTAGATCCTCTTTTCTTATGAAATCTGTGTGGAGGATGAGACTCCTTGTGACTACCCTTTTTGGAGTAGGATTGACTCCTTCTTCTTTTGGTGTGGGTGGCCAAGGCTTGGTCATCCTCTTTGAGCAAGGCTTCTCGATTTGCAACCCTAGCCTCCTCTTGTACACAATCCTCCCAAACTACATCAAACTTCATACTTTCTTTTCTGGCACACATAGTTTGAATGAATGACTCCCAAGGTCTAGTGAGACCATTTAGAGCTGTCATCACAAGTTCATCTTCATCAAGAGTATCACCAATGGCATCTAGTTGCTCTTTGATTAGAGAGACTCTTGAGAAGTAGTCTTGAATGGATTCTCCTTTTTGCATCTTGGTACTCTTCAACTGAGTCCTTAGATTCATTTTTCTATTGATGTTCTTTCCTTCATACATTCTTCCTAGGGCATCATACATTTCCTTTGGAGTCTTCTTGGAAGCCACTTGGGGAATCAAGTGGTCTTTAATAGAATCAGCTATGATTCTCTTTGCCCTAATCAAATCCTTCCTGTGTTTTTCTTTGGCTTCATCTTCTTCTGGTTCTGCAACTTCCTCCTTGATATAATGAGCAAGATCATTCTCCTCAAGAATGAGACCAATTCTGTATTTCCATGCCCAGAAATTCTCTATGCCTTCTAGCTTGTCTTCAAGCTTAGTGTTTGGAGCCATCTTCTCTTAGGGGAGTCCAAGAGACAGAGTAGACTTACCTGGGAAGTTACTTTTCACTTTTCCGGAATCTGGAACAGAATTTTATCGCACTTTTGGTAGAATTAGGGTTTGACTTTCCCGGAGTTCTACCCAACCAAAAAGTTTGATCTATAGCTCAAAAGAATGCTCTTGAGAAGGGCTATCCAGCCATGTAATCAGAATTCAAAAATTACAACTTTTTCTGAAACCAAAATCTGACGTATCGCAATTTTGGTAGAATTAGGGTTTGGATTTCCCGGAGTTCTACCCAACCAAAAAGTTCGATCTATAGCTCAAAAGAAAGGTATTGAAAAGAGCTATCCAGCCATGCAACCAAAAATCAATAATACCAACTTTGGGATGAAACCCTAACTTCACCAAAGAGAGAGAAAGAGGTATTCTTACCTTGTGAAAGATGTCCTATTCAGTCTAGCTCTGATACCATGTTAAGTTTAAACCAAATAGACAAGCAAGATCACTGAAAGAAACACAATCACAAGATAGACACACAATATACCCTGGGAAACCCTCATGGGGTAGAAAACCCAGCAAAGCTTTCCTCAATAAGATGATCAACCAAAATACAAGATGTGCTCCTTCCTTCTTTGTCTCCTTAGCAGATCTCCCAGACAAGTGCGCACTCTTCCACAAGTGAGTGAATGATCTAATGAGGAGTTCACCTCTCTTATTTATACTGACTCCTAACTGACTAAAAGACCTAATGGGGCCGACCTCTCCTGGAGAAGTCTAATAACCCCAAAAATATAACCACAGGGCCGACCCCCACATGGTGGGTCTAATAACCCTAGTTAATACAAACTCTCGGAGGAATAAACATCTCCGGATACATAATAGGGTTACCTCAGAGGGATGAAACATCTCCGGAATAATAAAGTACAAATATAATATTCTTTGAAGTTACAATATTCAACATGATTATTCCTCATTAGCCTCCTGGTTATGATATGAGAAGGAGTAAGGGACAGCTAATTCTAAGTGTCCCCTAGAGTCTTGAGTTACGGTTTGCCGAGCACCTAGTCATGGCGGCTTTAGAAAAGATCCTCACGGAGCTGTATCAGCTTGGATGTGAGTTGTAGGAATCTGTCAAGGTTGAATAAGCACTTCCCAAACAGCTTACCCATTTGTGAGACACTGCCATCCCCTGTGTTATTGCTTGTCCAGCATATGCTTTAGTGTGTATCCCCTTTCCTACATCCAAAGTGTCACAGTGTTAAGTCAGTACAGTCATCCCTTAGCCTAGCCTTGCATATTTTCACCTTCACCCATCACTAGCAAATTGATCACAGCCATAAAGTGAGTATAGCCTTGAGGTTCTAGTCTGAGCCATTATTATTATTGGAAAATGTTGAATATCTTGTTTTAGATCGCCAGTGAAATGATTACTTTATGTTTATATTGCTATTGGAATGATTTATGAAGCATGCATTAACCAATTATACTTGCAGCACTTTGATGTTTTTGCCTGGATCATATTTTGGGTCAGTTTGACTTGGTCAAACCTAGTTTGAGCAGAGTCAACTACAGGACGTGAGATGAGCTAGACCCTGGATGATAGATATTGATGGTATGTGGTCTATTATTGGTCGCCAGATGGTTCCATGTAGCATTTATAGGCTCAGATAGTGATCTGTGGATTTTTAATGATTTTGATCATTTGCAGATTATTATTATTTTTATTATGTCTGGGCATGGTATTGATATTATATGATTATCCAGTCATCCATATGGTGTATGAGTATGCTTCTCTAGTTCCGGGCAGTTTCAGTTGGTATATGTCTCAGTTTATCACTTCAGTGCAGATTTGCCATTAAAAATGGCATGTCAAAGTAGTTTCATGATTTGATTGGTTCACCTAGGGCGCTACAAAGGGAGTATGGGGTCCAGCCACTTGTTTTTACCATATTTCCATACTCCCAGACATGTTGGTGCAGTCATATTTGGCTCCAGGTGACCAGACAGAGAGATACAAGCATTTTTATCTTTTATAGGTGATTTACAGAGGCATAAAAGATGGTAAAATTGGCTACAGAGGAATTCGATTTGGGATTCTGAGGCAAGGAAATGGCATAGGAATGGTTTTGATGATGTGTATGATGTCTCCGACACCCTCCAGAGCAATTGCATCAGTCAGTGGGGCCCTCACATCCTTCTCCGACACATTTTTAAGGTTTCATGGTGCCTTTGGAGGCTCACGACTTTCCCTAGTGGGCATGATTTTACACTTTGATGATTATTTTGATGTTATTGTGCCATGGGGACACACTAAGGAGGAATGATATCACCCCCTATACCCACCATGAGCTTTATGTTATATTTTCATAGTCACTTTGTGAGGACGTCCTCCCTAGGGCGATTTGACTAGTGGGATCTTGATCCGAAAACAAGATCTTTGCTACTCTACGACGTTAACATGAATTGCATAAAGAGCATGAATGAAGCTCACAAATCCATAAGAAGAGAACCAAACAACATAGACAATAAGCACATAAAGACAACAAGTTGATAACGGAGTTCGTCCAGGATGGACTACGTCTCCGGGCCTACTTCTCAATAGGAGGGCCGATCTATAATCTCAGCATAAGGCAAAATACATGGCAATGATACAATGATACCTTGGCGACAATGGTCAGGAAGAGAACCGCTGCCCAAAACACAACAAGACTGCTTCCAGCAACTCCGAAGCCTGAAGACGGTGTAAAACGAGTATAAACACTCGTACCTTCCTCCTGCAGAGCTACGCAATCTCCCTTCTCTCCTTTAGCTACAAAGTCTCCACTCCAAAGCATGCCCTGTAAATGAAAATTAAGTGGGTTTATATAGGCTTGGCTTGCCCCACTCCACATTCTCCTCATGATTCTTTAGTTACAACAAATTTTGCCCAAGAAGGCATATGGTTCCAACTCCCCACACTTGGTTAGGCTCTTCTTAAATTATGTAGTTGACATAGTTACAACTATGCCAACCACATTTTATATTTTTAGAATATTACAATAAAATTCTTTTCCCCCAAAACCACATGGTTCATTGAACCCACAATATGGTTTTTTTTAAAACAAATTTGTTATAACGTAAGTTGTTTTTAGACCCACTTATAACCCATTTTATATAGTTTATAATTCGACATGTGCTAAAATAGAGAGCGGGCTCCCGTGCTGTTCGAAGCTCCCGATCATGCTGGAGGAAGAACCAGGGTCGGGGCTAAGCCCCGGCCCCTTTGGGGCTCGAAATGCCACTTTAAATACATTCATTTCCATACATTATACAAGGAACACTACCAGCGCAGTTGATAAAGGCGCAAAGACAAGGTATGGGAGGTCAGGAATTCGAAACCGGCGAAGCAGCAACATTTTGGTGAACTTCAATCAATATTGGCCAATCCGGTGCTGCCACGTGGCAGTTCCGGATTGGTCCACCTCAATGCCCAGTCAGCTGCCAACTCATCTGCCGTACTGCCAACTAAGTTGCACAGTCACCTCCGTACTAACACATGTCGCATTCGGATTGGTCCGTACTGCTGATTGGATTGCCACCTCATCGTCCGTACATGACACGTGTCGCATCCTGATTGGACCGTACTGCCACTGTCTGTCCGTACAACTGCCACATCATCCGTCCATACTGTACGGATGCCACGTGTCACCCTACCAATGGTGCCACGTGGCACCCCCATTTTGCCAAATTTGCTTGTTTCATCAATACAACAGAACGCGATAACTTTCTCATACGGAGTCCGTTTGAGGTGAAACGAACACCGTTGGAATCGTCTCAACGAGCCCTTTGATCTGACACTGGTTTTGCTGAGATTGGAGGACTTCAAAAAAATTTCCTTCTTGGATCCTCCTGGATCATTCCTCCCCACTGAGAAGCTTTTGGCCTCCAAAAGCCTTTACTAATCAACAGATAGGTGAGGGAATTGCTCCCTCACTTTCTCCTTCTCGATCCACTTGGCTTTGCTTGGATGAGTGCCTCTGATGCCCACTCGAAGATACTCAACATCACCTCTGCGAGAAGTCCTTGTCCTTTTGTCCAAGGTGACATCTTCCTTTAGCTCATCCATGTACTCAGGAGCAAATTCATCAACTGATGGCAATGAGACATTCTCCCTTTCATCCCTAATCATGGGAGGCTCATAGAGTTTCAAGTTCTCCACATTCACCATTGAGTAGATCTGCATGTATGGCGGTAGCTCTAAGCGAAAGGCATTTGTCCCAATCTTCTCCAAGATGGTGAAGGGACGATATCTGATGGGCTTGGACTTCTTGCCTTCTCCGTTCATCCTCTCCTTACTGATGTGAAGCCACACTTGATCTCCCACCTAAAACTGATGATCAACTCTATGCTTGTCATGGCGAGCCTTGTACTGGGCTTGACTCTCCTCCAACTGCTCTTGCACTACTTGATGTACCTGTTGAACTCTCTGAATGAACCTGCGGGCTTTGTCTTCATCCTTGGAAGTGCTTGAATCAACCTCTCTCCCATAAGTCAAGTCCAATGGAGTCTTTGGCAAGTACCCAAAGCATGTCTCAAATGGCGAGCACTGAGTGGAAGAATGCATAGCCCTGTTGTAGGCATGCTGCACATACTGGATCTGTTCATCCCATAACTTCGGATGCTTGTTGCAATAGCCTCGAAGCAAATGGACAACTGTCCTGTTGACTACCTCTGTCTGTCCGTTGGTCTGTGGATGGAAAGCGGTGCTCCTCTTCAGCTTGGTGTCCATCATACACCATAACTTGGTCCAAAACTCTCCAAGAAATCGGGAGTCCCGATCCGAGATAATGGACGTAGGAAGTCCAAAGTGAACCCATACATGCTGAAAGAAGAGAGAAGCAGCCTACTCTGCAGTGACCTGCTTTTTACATGGCATAAGAATACACATCTTGCTAAACCTATCCACGACCACATACAAGTAGTCATGACCCCTCCTAGACATAGGCAAACCCTCCACAAAATCCATGGAAATGCTTTCCCAAGGATGGGAAGGAATAGGAAGTGGTGAGTACAGCCCCAATTTTCTATTAGTGGGCTTACAAGTAGAGCACATCACACACCCCTTTACATATTTTGTTACAATGTCTTTCATGCGAGGCCAATACACGAGTCTTTGCAAATGAGCCAAAGTCTTACCTTCCCCAAAATGCCCTGATACAAGAGAAGTATGAGCTTCTCGTATTACATGGACTCTTTCACTGATAGGAACACATAGCTTGCCCAAATGATAGAGCAACTTTCCCTGCAAATAGTAGTCTTCCACCTGTGTGCCATTGGTTAGCTTCTCATAAATCTCCTTGAAATCATCATCAGTAGCATACTGCTCAATATAACTTTCATGGGATAAAAAGGCATTTTTCAAAACAATAGATGCAACAATAGGAGGTCTAGAAAGCATATCTGCCACTTTGTTACTAGTACCCTTCTTATACTTGATCACTAGATGGAATTGTTGAAGAAATCCCATCCACCTGAAATGACGAGCTTGCTGGAGCTTAGTCTGGGACTGGAGATACTGCAAGGGCTGATGATTGGTATGGATGATCATCTCCTTACCCATCAACTAGTGCTTCCACTTCTTGACACTCTGAACCAAAGCATACAACTCTTTGTCATAGGTGGGGTAGTTGATCACTGCTTGAGTAAAAGTCTCTGAATGGTAGCAAATAGGCTTGCGGTGCTGCATCAATATTGCCCCCATGGCATATCCACTAGCATCTGTCTCTATCTCAAATGGCTGCTACAAATCGGGCAAGGCTGGGACTGGGGCGATGCTGATCTTTCCCTTCAATGTGTCGAAGGCTTTCTACTGCTTACCTCCCCACTGGAAGGCTTTCTTTACACTTGTTAAGGCATGCAAAGGAGATGCTATGTATGAGAAGTTCTGAATGAACCTCCTCCAATATTGAACAGCTCCTAAAAAGCTTCTCACTTCAATAGCGTTAGTAGGCTTAGGCCAATTGACAATTACATCAACGTTTGAAGGATCAATTTTTAAATTTCCACCTCCTACAATATGACCCAAGTAAACTAATGAAGTTTTGCCAAATTCACACTTTGACAATTTTACATACAATTTCTCCTTTTTCAAAGTGTCCAACACTATCTTTACATGCCCTACATGTGCTTCCCAAGTTTTACTAAAGACCAATATATCATCTAGATAAACAATGACAAAATCATCTAAGAATGGCCTGAAAACATCATTCATTACCCGCATAAAGGTTGCAGGTGCATTGCAAAGCCCAAAGGGCATCACCAACCACTCAAATAGACCTTGCTTGGTCTTGAAGGTCGTCTTCCACACATCACTTTTTGCAATTCTGATCTGGTGGTAGCCACTGCGCAAATCCAACTTGGTAAAGAACACAGCATCTTTCAACCAGTCGAGCAAGTCATCTATGCGAGGAAGCGGGTATCGATTCTTGATCGTGATCTTGTTGAGAGCCCGATAGTCAACGCACATCCTCCATGTGCCATCTTTCTTCATCACCAACACAATCGGCGAACCACATGGAGAGGAGCTAGGTCTGATCACTCCTTGGTCCAACAAGTCTTGAACCTGCTTCTTAATCTCTGCCATTTCAACTGCGGACAACCTGTACATGCCCACATTAGGAAGAGGGGCATCCTGCTAGAGATGGATCTCATGTTGAATCTCCCTTTTGGGAGACAAACCTGTAGGTTCCTTAAATATTTCATCATAGTTAGCCACAATATCAATCATAGCCTTTTTATGAGAAGGATCACAACCTTTGAAAACATTGGATGCCTCAGCATCTTTTGCTCTCACAACCATGAGCATGTATCTCTTATTAGTGTTGATGAGCCGCTTCATCTATCCTACACTAACAAGAGTGGTGTTAGCCTTCATACTGTGAGCTCTCACAATGTACTCCACCCCATTTTTGGTGAGATGGTACTTGTTCTCATGACGGAAGAATACTGCTTTTCGATCATACAAGTATGGGCTTCCCAATACGATACCGCAGATGTCAAGAGGAACAACATCTAAGTCCACCTCATCGATCAACTTTGAAGCAATAGCAAACCTTAACCTGCATTGCTTAGTCACCTGTAGCTTAGCATTATCACATACCCATCCAAGAGGATAAGGCTTGGGGTGAGGTTTAGTCTGTATGCCCAACTTCTTAACAACTGATTCTGAGATCAAATTTACTTGAGAACCCGGATCAAATAATGTTTCAATCTTTGTATGCTTAGACACAACTCTGATGTGAAACAACTCACTTCTTCTTTTATCATTTTCTTTAGAAACATGAGTAGAACTTGAACCAGTATGAGGAGTTTTGTTACCTTGCATTCCCACGGCTGTAATCATGGTTTCGTCACCTGAGTCGGAACCCAAATCTCGTTGCGCTGTTGCAACGGTCTTTTTCTTCTTTTTGCCTCCATAATGCTTTGGCCTCTGTTCAGGATGCAACTTCCAACAACTTTCTTCATCGTGCCCATCAGTGTCGCAATGTTGGCAATGGAGCTTTCCTCCTTCCTTCTTGGCAGTAGCTGTCTTCTTGCTCTTGTCTTTCTTTTTGGACTTGTGGTTGTTGTTGGGCTTGAAAGGCTTCTTCGGATGGTCTTCTTGCAAATGCTTCCCCCTGCTCTCAAGATGAGTAGCCTGAACACTTGCTTCATCCACACTAGTAGGATTCAACAATAGCAAAGTATGGCGTAGATAATGATGAAGAGCACCAATGTACTTCAAAAGAGTGTCAGGAGAATCTAAAGAAATATTCAATTCTAAAGCTTTCTTTCTAAATTCTTCAGTAAAATTCTGAACACTCTGACCCTTGCCTTGTTTAAAACTTTGCCAATCCATCATAGCCTTTTGAACATAACCCAACGGATAAAATTGCTTACGTAAAGCAGAAATGAAAGTAGACCACGATGAGAGAAGATTACCCATTTGTTTGCTACCTTGCTGAAGCTTGCTTTCCCACCATACAAGTGCGGTGCCTGTCAGCCAAAGTGAAGCCAACTGAATTTTCACATCTTCTTCTTTGATCTGCTGGACTCGGCAATAGACCTCAATTTGCCTTATCCAATTGTTCAACTTCTTTGCATTCGCTTCCCCATTGAACATGGGCAAATCAAATTTCACAGCGAGCTTCAATAAGGGCTTCTTTTGAGGCTCTTTGTGAGGAACCTTGGAATGCTGAGAATGAGATGAGGAAGAAGCACTTGAACTTGTGCTTGAAGCTGAAGGTGAAGAGGGAGGCTTAGGAGGCTCTTTGCCACCTCCTCCTTGGTTAACTGAAGCGTTGCCTTCGTCCTTCACTTCTTTGTCTTCCTTCTTTACTTCACTGCCTTTTCTTTCTTTTGCCATGCGTTCTTCATAGTCTGCAAACAACTTGTCTACCTTGTCGGCCATCATATAGAAGACCTTGTGAAAGTTTGCCTCCATCTCGATGTGGGCATCATTAGCTTCTATCTTCCTCCTTCGGTGTGCACGTCCGATCTCAGAATTGTAAAGCTCTAATGTACCCTCACCAGCTTGCAGTTTAGCCCTCGTGAGCATCCACACTCACAATCCAACGTCAAATAAACCTGCTCTGATACCACATGATCCGAAAACAAGATCTTTGCTACTCTATGATGTTAACATGAATTGCATAAAGAGCATGAATGAAGCTCACAAACCCATAAGAAGAGAACCAAACAGCATAGACAATACGCACATAAAGACAACAAGTTGATAACGGAGTTCGTCCAGGATGGACTACGTCTCCGAGCCTGCTTCTCAATAGGAGGGCCGATCTATAATCTCAGCATAAGGCAAAATACATGGCAATGATACAATGATACCTTGGCGACAATGGTCAAGAAGAGAACCGCTGCCCAAAACACAACAAGACTGCTTCCAGCAACTCCGAAGCCTGAAGACGGTGTAAAACGAGTATAAACACTCGTACCTTCCTCCTGCAAAGCTACGCAATCTCCCTTCTCTCCTTTAGCTACAAAGTCTCCACTCCAAAGCATGCCCTGTAAATGAAAATTAAGTGGGTTTATATAGGCTTGGCTTGCCCCACTCCACATTCTCCTCATGATTCTTTAGTTACAACAAATTTTGCCCAAGAAGGCATATGGTTCCAACTCCCCACACTTGGTTAGGCTCTTCTTAAATTATGTAGTTGACATAGTTACAACTATGCCAACCACATTTTATATTTTTAGAATATTACAATAAAATTCTTTTCCCCCAAAACCACATGGTTCATTGAACCCACAATATGGTTTTTTTTTAAAACAAATTTGTTATAACGTAACTTGTTTTTAGACCCACTTATAACCCATTTTATATAGTTTATAATTCGACATGTGCTGAAATAGAGTGCGGGCTCCCGTGCTGGTCGGAGCTCCTGGTCACGCTGGAGGAAGAACCAGGGTTGGGGCTAAGCCCCGGCCCCTTTGGGGCTCGAAATGCCACTTTAAATACATTCATTTCCATACATTATACAAGGAACACTACCAGCGCAGTTGGTAAAGGCGCAGAGACAGGGTATGGGAGGTCAGGAGTTCGAAACCGGCGAAGCAACAACATTTTGGTGAACTTCAATCAATATTGGCCAATCCGGTGCTACCACGTGGCAGTTTCGGATTGGTCCACCTCAACACCCAGTCAGCTGCCAACTCATCTGCCATACTGCCAACTAAGTTGCGCAGTCACCTCCGTACTGACACGTGTCGCATTCGAATTGGTCCGTACTGCTGACTGGATTGCCACCTCATCGTCCGTACATGACACGTGTCGCATCTTGATTGGACCGTACTGCCACGTCATCCATCCATACTGTATGGATGCCACGTGTCACCCTGCCAGTGGTGCCACGTGGCACCCCCATTTTGCCAAATTTGCCTGTTTCATCAATACAACAGAACACGATAACTTTCTCATACGGAGTCCGTTTGGGGTGAAACGAACGCCGTTGGAATCGTCTCGACGAGCCCTTTGATCTGACGCCAGTTTTGCTAAGATTGGAGGACTTCAAAAATTTTGCCTTCTTGGATCCTCCTGGATCAGATCTTTATGTTTTGGAGTTGATCCATGTACTTTATTTGTTGAGCTCATCTCAACCGTAGATTATCACTTATGTATCTTTTAATCTTAGCCACTCATTTAAAAGGTGGTTAGGGCTTTGGTCTCTCTCATAGCTATATATACGAGAGAGCCTCTCATTGTAAAGTGACTTTTGGCTCTTGGCTTTTGGAATAAAATATATTCTTGCAAATACTTGTCTTATGGTTGTGGATGCTATCGGTGTTGATTGAAACTGTTCTTCCTTTGCACTGAGAGTATTGGTGAATATCTTTGCACGTTTTGATCTACAGGTGAAGAAGTCGATTTGGTGAGGAGGGCGCATTGGCTGGGGAGACTCACCCTGCTCCTTTCTCTTCTCTTCGTCGGTTACAAGGAGTATCATTGTCTTAGTACCTCTTACTCTTTGTTATCATGTTCGTCATTTGTATTTCTTCGATTCTTGCTTTGAACTGATTGATCTTACTGTCCTTGGTTCAACAGGAAGAGGAGGGTGCACTTGTGGAGCTGGGCAATTCTCATGGGCAAGGAAACTCTTCAAACTTTCATTTGATCTCTGCGGGAACAATCCTCGACATCATAGAAATCATCTCCATGACTCAGGTACACTTGCAAGGTATGTAATTTATTCTTCTAACCTACCCATCTGTCAATTTCATTTAAAACCCTAAGTAAAATTCTTCGAAAAATTCCCTGGCTTAAACGACTTGGTTTATTGGCAAACCATTTCTGGGTTTTCGGTATATTGCATATTGCTAGGTGGGTTCTCCTAGGCGTCATAGCTGGAGGACTCCATGGCCCAAATCCCAAGGCACTAGGTCTCTTCAACCCTTGTGCATTCCCTGAGAGAGTCAGTTTGCCTGTCATTTGAACCTTTTTGCTGAGCTTGTGTACTTTAACATTGTCATATCCATCTACCAAGTTGTGCTAGAAATCCCTAATTCTCAGATCCACTCTTTGGGACACTTTCCCCGTTTTAAGGGTCACGTTTCCCAAGGCAGCTGAATTTGATCATTTACACTAGCACTTGAATCCTGGAATCACTTTTAATTATTGAATCACTATGTCTAAACACTATTCATTGCATCACATCTTTCCCAAGCCTCCACAGTGGTTATATTCCCTTAATTCTAGGGTTCCATACATGTCACCTTGCGTACCCTATAGTTATAGCTTGATCTGGTGATCTAGTTAGATCTCTCCTGTCGGGACTAGATCAGGGTCTCCCCCTTTGTTATCTTGGCTTTGATAACATAAAGTGAAGGGTGTCCCGATTGGCATGACAACCAACCCTTTGGAGATCGAAGCTCTCGAGGTTCACCACTTTGGTTGCCCATCCCCTCTACCATCCTTATGGATCCATGTTTAGGGGCAACTACAAGCTTGGTGATAACAGGAATGATTGGTGGCTTCTTTTGTTTTTGGGAAATGATAGCAGCTAGGCATTTTTCCTCTATAGCAGCGGATGTGATTGATCAACAGCAATTCGAGGGCGGATTTCTCTTAATTAAATCAACAATTTAAAATCAATGGGGGCTGGGCTGACTTCTTGCCCATTCGATGCAGTTGATGATGTCCTTGGTGGCAGATGGCGACTCACTATAGCAGCGGCGGATCCACTATTAATTTCCTCTTTATTCCTTCGACTCTTTGTTAAACAGATCAAACTAGCGGCTAATCTATGATGGATCCTTTCACTCTACGCAACAAACTGTCTAACAGCTCATCTTTAGTGACTCGGCAGCTCTTTAAATTGATGGCTCGATTTTCCAATAGATGGTGGCAGCTGCTAGCAAAACGAAATCTTAAGAACACAACACTCGTGGGTATGACAGCAACCTTTAATTTTCATGATTTCTGCCTTCGATCAACGCTGCTCTGATACCATATTTTGAGAAACAATAAAAGAGAAACCCTAGAGTGGGTTACGTTACCGAACACATGATCTCAATAACACACAGAACAATATTATTATGAGACGGTATTGATTTACATTGAGGTTCATTGCTCTTATAAAGAGTCTAAGTGACCAAAGCCCTAACCCTAATATGTAAACTCTAACATTTAACCTAAAGTCACTTAAATGACTTTATACATGTGTAGCCTTATATCTTAACAAATGTTGGGGTGTGTGTGTGTGTGTCAATGTTTTAAAACTCAGACTTAGCCTCATAATCGATTAAGGATCAACTTGGGTTTGGCTTGGAATTGGACCAGTTTGAATTTTATGACTCGCTTTACATAAAATATTAAAATTTTAAAGAAAAACATATATTTTAAAGATTCCAAACCATGTCAATTTCCACTAGCTCATTCGGTTAAGGTGTGGGTCTCATCAGTAGGGCGACCTAGGTTCAATTCCCCTTAGGGGTGAGCTAGTTGAGAGGAAACACCCAAAATCCAACCAGTTGGGGGTTGGTGTGGCCTAGGCCCGGTGCGATCCCCAGGTGATTTTGACGGCTTAGATGCCCTAGGTCATGGTTTCTTATTAGACCAAAGGCCACTCCCGCAAGTCAGGGAGATTCTAGCAACAAAAAGAAAGATTCCAAACCATGATTCCAGCACATTGGAGACAAAATATGCAAAGTTTTCTCATGTATATACCTTGTAAGAGTGAATATATCAAAATGGAACCAAGTGCAATACATATCCGAAACAAAATACATAATCAATGAAGCTCTAAACGGCCTTGTTATACCACATATGTATGGGGTTGTTATGCCCTCATTTTTGCTGAGCAACAAGGATGAGATTATTTTTACATGAGCAGAGTAGATTATCAGAGCAAGGTTACTCATTTATTGTTGAGATGTTATGTATCAATTGCCATTATGTTTACTTGAGATGGTACCATGCCATTACATTTGTAGTACCAAATGCATGCCTAAAGGGTTTTGTTATGGATTATATGGTTTGTATTGGTAAATGTAATTGAGGTTACTAGATACTGCTTACATTTGTTTGATTCTAATGAGCATGGTTAGTAGGAATGTTGTGTAGTTTAATGCATAGAAGTAGTCAATGTTTTATGCACATACGATTATCTATTATATCTCTTGATTATTGCATGGATCACAACGTTCTCTTGGTTCCACCTTTGATTGTTCCATCTTCGTTTCATGTCACCCTTGCATCTTCAAACCCATTGGCCTAGCCCTGACAGACTGACTCTAGATCTCCCCTCTATGACCTCTCAATTATGAAGGTCTCCCTATTATTCCGTGGTGTCTCGACTCTAATGTGTGCAACAAAGTTCTTCGAATTCTTATGCTTTTCTTCGTGTAAAGCCCTGTTGATTGGCTATGCACCTAGGAGAACTAGTTTGTTGATGTTGTATGCCTTTCTTCTTGTAAATCCCTATTGATTGGCTATGTGTTAGGATTACCGCCATCCAACCCTGTATGCTTTTCTTCTTGTAAAGCCCTGTTGATTAGTTATGTGCTAAGGTTGTCCAGTTGCTAGAAATGTGCTCCCTAGTCCTGAAACATGAAAGGCTTCTCCCCCTTCAATGCCTCAAAAAGGGCATATGAAGCAGCTCCCAGTCCAAGACTCCTTGTACCAAAATGAAGAAAGTAAAAGAAGACCAAGTAAAATTTGTAAGATCAAGCAACAAAGAAAAGAAGCAAGTCTAAATGTGTGTGTGCCTTAAAGAAAAATAAAGGCCAAGGTCTAAAAAAGAAGAAAAGTACAAGAAAAGAAGTTGAAGAAAGTAAAAAAAGACAAGTCCAAGAAGGAAAAATAAAGGTCAGGATCTAAAAAAGAAAAAAAGTACAAGAAAGTAAAAGAAGAGAAGTCTATGAAGACAAGTTCAAGGAGCCTAAAAGCAAAAGTCAAAGAAAAATGGGGTTGAGTCTGATTGTCAAGGTCAAAGGAGTATCATATGCTAGCACATCATCCATTTGTGAGACACCTTTTCCCTAGTGTTTTCCTAATTATTGAATGTCACAGAGTTCCCTTCCTCCTCTTATCTTGAGTCAATCACTCATCCTTGATCGATCCTTCACCTAACTAGCCTTGTTGATTTTGTCCATCCACTTCACCCAAGAGAAGAATGACCCTTCTAATACTTTTTATGATAGTTTAGATGGTGGCATGAATATAAAACATTTACTTCATGCTATGTATTAACTTATGCAATATTTTCTATGATGAAGCTATGTAATGAGTCAGATGGTCACTTGTGTAATGTAAGTATTGTAGCCTTAAGTGCACTGCACTATCAATATTGATCATTAGAGATGCTATTTCATCCTCATAGAGACTTTGGAAGTGTCCTTTCATCATTGGACATCATTGCCCAACTTTAACTAAAGTTGACTTTTTCAACTTTTTGACTTGGTTAATGGCGGGTTTGATTTGGTCAACAGGACCAACCAACATTATGTGGCTATCTTGTATCCCCATTTACCATACTTCAACCTTTGGAAGCCAATTGAACCCCTCCAAATGTGATTTTCAGCTATTTTGGATTAATAGGCTTTAATTTATGGATTTTCCTAAGTATAAGATTAAAAAAAAACAAGTCCTACATTAATAATTTGGAGCAGCTTAATAATGGACATTTCAGATTGGTTTGTGGCATGATTTTGATTGATATGAGGCATTAAAGAATCAAGGAAACCACTCAAGGCAATTCTCATAAGATTTGAGCAAGAATTCATGGAGATCGAATTAATAGGAATTAATTAATCAAACTTTCTAAGGCTTGATTTTAAAAATTCATGTCTAAAAAGCATGGCAACAAGAAGTCTAAAGTAGAAAATAATCACTTTGGTCTTCATGAAATGTACTCTTAATGAAAAAGTGATCATCTCCTAGCACTCAACATCATGTTATGATCACTTTTCAGCTTGTCTTCACCAAGGGGGCTGCATTTCTCTCCAAGGGGGGCACACTTGGTAAATATATCAGCAAATTGGCATTCAAAAGACTTCCAAATCAGCAAAATGACTGGCATGGGGTCCCACATGAGTTTCCAACTCAGCATTCAAGCATTTATTTTGTGATTTTTATTATGTAACTTGGGCTCAATGAGGCAATTTTGCCCTCCTCATGAAAATAGTCATTTCCAGCAATGTAAAAAATTTAAAATATGGTGAATTATCTTAGCCATTGATTTGGCTCCTCTAGGATTTAATCTCAACCCTCAATCCTTATGATTAGAGATTTAGATTCTCTCTTGTTCTATAAAAGAAAAAAGCAAACACTTTCTTTGGACTTTTGGAGAGTTTTATCCTACAGCTAATAGAGAAATCAATTCTCCTTCAAACCTTGATGCTCTTTGTGATCTTGTGTGAGGATTTTGTTCATCGTTTCCCTCCTTTCATCTACTTGTGTTAGTGATCAGATTTGGAGCTAAAATATTGATATTTTACTGTATGAAATCGTTGTCCTTGAGTTGACAATGCGCCCCAAGGACTGTGAACAAATTTCTAAGGGAGTTGTCTTTGCATTTGCTAGTTTCACTTCAGCTATTTGTTTACTATTTCATTACACTTTCTTTGCTTGTTTATGAATGCAATAGCTTGGGTTTTCCAATTCTATCATAGACTGGCACCCAGTAGCTATTTCTGTGTGCAGGTTGAAGAAGAGCATTCTACAAAGGCACACTAAGTCTAGAATAATTGGAGGATTTGCCAAAAGCCACCACCAAATAGAGCTACCACAAGTGAGGCACTACTAGGGCGAGTGTTATGACTCCATCACCCAAAGGATCAAGGAACCAGATCACTATACTTCCTTTCCTTTGTTTGTTGGTTTATGATTTATCTCTTCCAACTGTCAAAATCACTATTCCTATCTTCATTGTTGTTTTCACTAGGAATTTGTAGTTAGTAATTAGATTGGGATAAAAAATTACCCTAGGCTCAATCCTTTTTAGATCCGAGCTTAACCTTATCAAGATCACCTAGGGGAAACAGGCATTGATCACAGAAATATATTTTATCCTCAATCTGAAAATTAATCACTTATTCCTAGTAATTTTTAGTTGGCTGTTCGCATATTTCAGATCTAAAACATTTAGGGCAGCAAATTGTTTTTGCAGCTGAGACCATTTAGCACATACACCAGCAAACTAATATGCCTATAACATTCAGATTTAGCCCCTTAAACATCTAAATATTAAGAAATCTGAATATAATTAAGCTGGAATATCATTTGTCTCAGCCTGTAGCAACCTTTAGTGACCTGCACATTAGATCTAAGGCAAAATCTTAAACCAAATGCTTTGAGAATCAACTTTCAGCCGTTTATAATCATGGGACAGCCTACTATTTTCATTGTCTATCAGTTGATTTGGGTCACTAATCTTATTAAGTAGCTTGTTTTATTTCTCTATCCCATTAACTACTTTGTCCTTGCTTTTGGGGCTATTTGAATTGTTTAACCTCATCTCCTTACGCCATCCCCCCCAGGGTGCCACGTTTATCTCCTTTTATAATTTAGCAAGGTACCTGTTTCATACAAATCAATCTTGATCAATCTTGTGAGTACTATAGAAAAGTTGGCTCACCAGCAAGTACCCAAAAAAGATCGACTGGGGACACCTTTCGTGGTTTGTCTAAGTCAACCTTCTTGGTGAATCCAGGAGACCTAAAGAGAGGGGACCTTGTCCATGTGACACTTTGGGGCAGTGTCTCGAGGTTCCACCGGGTTAGTAGTCGATTCCTTCTTGCAATCCTAAGGCTACTAAGTCATGTGACAACAAGCCTCTAGAGTCTAGAGTCCAAAAAACAACATGCTACAAGCTACTGGCCTACTACATATCACTGATCAAAATGATCGTTATCAAACTCATCAACACTGTTGGAAATGGGCTCATTGGCATGAGCTATAGGACCATCCTCTGGCTCAAAATCCTTGGACTCATCAGGCAGGGACATCTACAGCTGCAGTAGTTTTATTAGTGAGGTGGGCAGAGGGGTCTTTATATAATGGGCTTTTAGGGTTTAGGTTGATAAATTTAAGTTTTAGGAGTAAATTAAAAAAAAAAAACTCAAACTATGCACTATGACCTATAGAGTGCCAAATTTAATCAACTCAGCCGAGTAGGTACGGACTTGACCAAGTTGGACGATTTGGTACTAAACTGACCAAGTAGTACACCAACTTGGCCAATTCAATACCAAATCAGTCCCTATCCAATTAAGAGGTCGAATTGAAGCGATTTAGGGTTGCTTCAGTGAACTTAGACGAATCCAAGATTGAGTTGACAATTTTTTATAACACTAATGTGTATATTTATTTATTTATTTATTTTAATTAATACTAGGTATTATTTTCTTAATTTCTATTTTTTACATTACAGACTTTTATATTTTTATTTTTATTTTATATGCATAGGCATTACACATCTCATCCACATTAGGGTGCTCTATTTTTGTATATTGGGCCAACCTAATGTGGCATACTACATCAGCATTAGGTATGGACATTACACATTCCCCTCATATGGGACTGTAGAATGCACCTCACTTCTCTCAGTGCAATCACACACAATCCCTAAGCTAGTTTCTAGCCTATCATAGTGGCAAATATATACACATTACCAAGTATGTACCAATTTCAACCAGCTAGGTGTCTATGGCACTAGCATAGACCCCACTGAGATCAACCTATGCATAATGCATTCCAACTAAATATATTATCCTAAGACATAATCTCACTTTGGCTTGTGATGTTGAAAATGTGTATACAGTAACCTAAACCAGCCACGTGTAATCTTGGATCCAGAAAAATTGCAACCTGTATCATCTGTATCATCACTATATAATTGAAATTTGATGTCATATAAGATGGACCAAAAGTATACCATTTCAACTCTACCTTGGTTCTTTAGGTAGTGGAACACATACTGGTCCCAAATTTGAGAAAGATGTTAAAATTGGTGTTGCAAATATCGGCAATATATCGCCGACATCGTAATATATTGTGTTTCTCTTAGGTCATTGATAATATCACTAATAAATATCATGATTTTTTAACTTTTAAAAAAATGGCGATTTTTCCAAAATATCGTGATATTTCAGGGAAAAATCACAAGCAAAAAATCAGCAGGTCAACAACAGGTTGGCTATAAAACCAAAATTTTCAATTTTTCACTCATTCTAAAAAATAGTTGAAGGGCATTGAGAGAAAAGGAGATAGCCAGCATTTCCCATCAAGCTGAGTAGAAATAGAGCATATTCATTTGCCAACAACCATTTATTGTGGAGTGGGGATTGATCACATCAATTGTTTCCAGATTTGCAGGTATGTGCAACAATTTAAGCATTTTTTGGTTTGTTTTTCAAGATTTTTGATAGGTTCTGCAATGTCCTTCAGCTTTCCCTTTTCTTGCCTAGTTTTAATGGGAGATCTACCATTTCTTTAGGTCTGATTTTTTATTTGCAGCATTCTTGTGGATTGATTTCCATTTCTTTTTTTGAATTAGGTTTAATCATTGCCATAGGAAAACGTCAAAGCCTTAGGACCCATTATGGGAATATGGTGAGCTCACTAATCCTCATAATTGACAAAAGTTGGTTTGCAAGTTGTGTGAGAAATAAATGACGACGGGGATTTGTTGGTTGAAATACCACCTTGCAAAAATTTGGGGACATGAAGTGGAAATTTGTAAGAATTCAACCCCAAAAATCGTTCATATTGCTAATCAATCACTTATTAATATGGGTAAAAAGAAAGAAGAGAAGGAAGCTCTGACACTTGAGTTTGTAGCAAAAGTTGCAAGATCCACAGCAAACTTTTCAGGTGCAGGGGGAAGTGAGAACTTCTCCTTGGCCTCACCTTCCACAATGCCCTCAACAAGCTCACCTTCTTTGTTTCGAGAAACACAACTAGCACACAACCTTCTATTAGGTCACAAGTTAAAATAAGGGAGAAGAAAATAGCAAACAAACTTGTGGGTGGATGTTTTCTATGGAGTTGCAATTCATTCAGCATTGCCAAGAACACTCTATTCTACCAATGTATGTTTAATGTTCCATTGTTGACTTGGAGTATAAGGCCCCTACCTATGACAAGTTGAGAGGACCTATCCTTACATGAAAATCTCGATTGCACTTGCAGATTGGATGAGCTTAGGAAATCATGAGATGCCATCGGATGCACTATGATGTCAGACAATTGAAACTTGAACCGATAGGAAGGGCGGGACTCTTCTTAATTTTTTGGTTAAATGTCCTAGGGGGTAATGTTTATTAAATATGCCGATACATCCACACACGTTAAAGATGTGGCATTATTATGTGAGTTGTTGGATGGGTTCATCCAAGACATAATTTCATAGTGTTGTCCAAGTCATAATGGATAACACTGTTAATTATGAGGTTGTTGGCAAGTTGCTTATGTTGACGTATCCGACCTTGTTTTGGACTCCTTGTGCTTCCTATTGCATTGATTTGATTTTAGAGGATATGGGAAAAAATTCTTGTATCAAAGGATATCATTGAATCAATTAGGAGCATCACAAAATTTATACATAATCATGCATATGTTCTTAACTTGATGAGAAAATTCATAGATAACAAGGAGTTGATGCGTCTTACAATCACACATTTCAACACTAGCTTAATTTCTCTTCGATATCTCATGACATGTATGTTAGAGGTGAAGGGAATGTTAGTTTTAGATGAGTGGCATACTTTATCATTTAGCACTAAATTGGAAGGCAAGCATGGCCAAGCTAGTGCCATACCAGGAGAGTTTATGGGGAGGAATGGAGGAGGTGTCTACCATTAGCAAACCTTTGGCTAAGGTTCTTCGCTTGGTGGATGGACTGTTAACCCTCGATATTGCTTGCACTACTGGAGGGTTAAGATCCAACACGATTCCATCATGCTAGTTCCATTGTACATTGTTCCAGACATACACAATGATCTGAGTTCCTTCCAAAGCTAGCAAAGTCCGAGACTGCTATTTTTAACAATTTGTCTTCTTCAAAGAGCTCGAGATCCAAGGGCCCACATGATAGTGATATCCATACTTCATGTTCCTGCTCGAGATCCCGAGATCCAAGGGCCCACGTGATAGTGACATTCATACATTCATGCTCCTTGTGAAAAGGCGAGACTAGTGAGACTATTTTTTTCTTTTTTACAAGAAGATGGACTAATCCTCTTTCCCTTCAAGATCAACCTTTCCCTTTTTATTTTTCAAGGAAGACTACTTTTTTGGGCACGTCTAGAATTAGTGGTTCCTGTTACCACACCATAGTAGCTGGGCTACTATTCTTGCTTAGCAGATATCTGCACTTTTTAGAGCTTGGGTTTTTCAGAGATTGGCCATGATGAGCTTGTTATTTGTGATCACTCATGGATCAGAGCAGTATATTGTATCAGATTTTTGTTAGACCTTGTGCCAAGGTTGAGCCTTTAGAGCTTAGATTTGATGACCGATGTGACCCTTTGTTCCATACAGTTTCAGTTCAGTGCCCAATGATTATATTGCAGCAGTGTTTCAAATATATATTGATGATTATTATGATGTGATGTGACCTGTGGAATTCTCATTATTGACTTTGGATTATTATCTTGTTGTTTTAGTCATCTTCATAGCATTGACTTGGTATATGATTCAGGACATGGCAGTCCTATTTAAAATTAAATGGAATATCTTGGATGATGTTATAAATATGAATTGGATGTATTACTTGCACACTTAGGTTTTCTGACAATACTCACTGGTTTCATTACCCTCCTGTAAGCATAGATATGGTCTTCCTTGACATTCTTTGTCTGTTAGTGTAGGCACCACATTCACTTGACTCCATCCATCCATGACCTTCCTAAATTGGCTTTTACCTTTTGACTTGCCTTCTTGACTTCTTGATACTGAGGACTTCCCCATTACTACCTCTGTGTTGGATCGCATCCATGTTTGTTTTGTGTCTCGGCTCTAAGTTGGTGACAGAGCTTGCCTTTGGTGAGTTGGATTGTATGCCTAAATCATTATGGTCGGTTGTCTCGATGTTTGGCATTGTGCAGAACTCCCCCTAGTCGCTTGAGATGTTGTTGGCTAAAACTAAAAGCTCATGTACTACTTTATATTGGAAATGTTTTATATACGCCCATGGAAACTGTAAACTCTAGAATGTGTTTCTAAACACACGTGAGTAAAGGGCAAGAGCAATGAAATGCTAAAAATACTCCTCGAAGAGTATAGAAAAGGTCCAAAAAGCAAATGTTACTCAAAAGTTATATCTATTATTGCTGACCTTGTATATGTGAATATGCCCCGGATGCAAGCTGCGATTAGTTGTGCTTCTTAGCACATGTGAAATCCCAGAGGAGTCACATAGGCCAAAAAGGCCATGGAAATAAAATGAATGATCCTAATGAACCTGGATCAGCTTGATGTATACATGATGCCTAAGTTGAATAAGCACTCTCTAAACGACTTATCCATTTGTGAGGCACAGCCCTTCCCTTTGTCATTTTGTCCAGCAAAGAGTGTAGCTTCCCCCTCTCCCCGTCCAAAGTGTGACCTAGTTGAGTTTGGTCAAGTCATCCCCTTTGCCCAACCTTGTCTTAGCCTTCACCTTTAGCTAGCAGTTAGACCATGTCCAATGGGTGAGTCTGTCATTGAAGCTTTTGTGCAAGTAAAATATAAATAACACTAATTTTATACATGTATTAAACTGCCATGGAATGATGTTTATACTTTAAGTTGTGAACATGATCTAAAGGAACATGTCTTAGTCTTTGTCATAATTTTATTCTTGGTTATATGTTGACCTAGTCAAACATAGTTTGACCATGGTCATTCTTGGGATCCGTGATGATGTGGGCCATGTATGCCTATGGATGATGATTGATGGTCCCACATACTCTTGTTGATGACTCCATATGGTGGACATATGCTTCAGATGATGGTTGATGCAGTTCAGCAGTTTTATTATTATTTCCAAATCATCATATTTTACACTATCCGGATATGGTGGACCCTACTGTTGACCCCTTAGGTCAACCCATAGTGTATGAGTACACACTTTTAGTAGATTTGGGTCTTATGGATCCATTGAGACACTTATATTTCAGTTCCAGGCACTTCTGATGATGATAGATGCAGTTATCCACCTGTTGACCAGTTTTGGGCATGTTGACCCAGCTTATCCAGCAGAGGCTTGGAGGCCAGTCGTTTCCTAGGGCGTTGTGTCTGAAGGAGGTGGTCTAGCCACTTGATTTCCACATTATACCCCCTTCCAGACACCTTGGTGCCATCAGTTTGACAGCGCAAGCACCCTAGGTTGCAGTTTGAGCAATTTCAGGGTTTTTCAGGAGGATTAAAAATGGAATAAAAGGGTCACTAAGGAATTCGATTTGGGCAATTGAGGCAAGGTTTTTGCACTTGGTCTTCACAGAGGTCTTCCAGGGTGAACCCCCCATATTCCAGTCAATTGGCATCAGTCAGTGGGGTCCACAGAGGCCACAGGAGGCCTTTTACTGCATGTCTCTCACAGATTTTGAGGATAGGATTTGATCATTTGTGTTGCTTGGACATGTCATGGTCCTATTATTTTATATATTATTGTGCCATGGGGATGAGCTAGTAAGGGTTGATGCCGCCTAGCCCCACCATGAGCTTCTTGAGTCATGTCCATGTCATATGAGGTGGGCCCATGTATTTTAGCCCCCTCTTAGGGATGACGTCACCCTCCTTAGTCTTTTTGAGGGATGACGTCACCCTCCTTTTGAGTGATCCATGTGATATTATGTTAGGCTCATCTTAGCCATTGATTATGTTGTGAGATCTTTAATCTCAACCACTCATTTCAAAAAGTGATTTTGAGATCTAGGGTTTTGGTCTTTATTATCCTATAGAAGGAGGAGACCCCCCTATTGTAAAATTCATCTAGATATTTTTGGCTCTTGGCTATTGGAATAAAAATACTTTCTTAGGCATCTTGGATCTTGAAGTTGGAATGCTTGTGGTGATTGTAAATGCTTCTTCCTCTGCGCTGGCAAATATTGGTGGCCATCTTGGATTTTATCTTCAATTAAAAATTTTGTAGGCAAAGAAGACGATTTTGAGGAGTGCGAATTGGTGGGGAGGCCTACCCTTCAATCTTCAAGAGGACGTTTTGGGTGACAGGGAGTTGTTTTGTCTTTGTACCAACAATTTCATGTTATTCACCTCTTTGTTTGCATCTACTTCCATTCTTGTTTATTGATTGATCTTTGTGTCCTTGATTGATAGGAATAGGGAGGCCAATTTGGTTGAAGGAGGCAAAACGTTGGCAAGAAGGGCTTCATCAAGTTTGGCATTTGATCTTTGTGGGAAGTAATCCTCGTCACAAGCCTCCTCCATCTTCATCTGCCAGGTATGTTCCATGAGGTATGATTTTCTTCTGTCCTATCCATCTACTCTCTTAGATCTCAAAACTCTCATTGATTAAAACCCTCATTTTTCTATTTTTCTAGATCTACTTGGATCTAGCAAGCTTTTGGGGATAATTTTAAGAACCCACCTCTATAGCATCCACGGCAATTCGGATCTATAGTTTGGTGGTCATTGACCTCCATTTGACCCATTTCCCAAGGCACATTAGCCTCTCCAAGGGAGGTCGCACTCCTTGAGGAAGGCTAGTGGGGCTAGTTCCAAGTTGTGGGTAGGTGAGATCCCACTTGATTTGCATTGATCTACCTTGATAACCTACCCCTAGTGCTTCACCTCTTTGATTTTTTCCTTGTGGACCCCATTCCTCATTTTGAGGGTTGTGCCCCACTTGGGTCATTGGGTGATGCATTTTCAACCTTAGATCTATGGAGATCTAGCTCATGTTGGGGCATGCCACTTCAAACCCACTTTAATAATTGCCTAATCTACCCCGATCTACATTTTGGCATAATCTGGATTCCATTTTCCCCCTCATCTCAAGGCACTAGTCTCCCTTGGGCAATTCGCACTCCTTGGGTTAGTGGCCTTTTCCTAGATCCCATACGTGGGTGTTGTCTATCTTGTCTTAGATCCATAGATCTACCTCATATCATCCACTTAGTGCCATCTCACCCCTAATCCAACCTTGTGGGCTCCATTTGGACCATTTTCCCTATTTTCCCACTTGTGTCTTTTCATGGTATTAGATCTAATTCAATTGAGATTCAATAAGTGGCCTTAGTCATTCATTGGTTGAAACACTTGTCACACCCTAAGCCTCTTCAACCACACTTAAACTCTTGGGTCCACTTAATCTAACTCACGTATTGGTTTCCGTAACCTAACTTACACATTTCCCTAGGAAACTTTGTGTTAGCTAATCTTCATTGATTGGATAGGGTCTCCCCCTTGGTCTGGATTCTTCTTGATCTAAAGTGAAGAGTCCCTCGGTTATCGTGACACCCAGCTTGCATTGGGAACCGTTGCACTTCTTGGGCCACCTCTTTAGTTGTCTGTCTCATCTACCATTCCAGATGGGATACCTCTAGGGACAACTACAAGTTGTGTAATAACAGTTCCTCTGAGAGTGAAGTGGCTTGAAAAAAACCCAACACAGAGGCCATTTCGTTGGATGGGATTGACACCACCACTACATAAGGGGTGGACACTTAGAGGCCTATCATGGAGGAGGCCCCTAAGCGATTACAAGAGGATGCACCGGATGAGGGAGCATGGGGAAGTGGGTGGTGGGGGTTGGGGGGAGGATGATGTTCCACATCCATCTTCACGGGAAGTGGATATTGAAACTCTAAGTGCACCACCACCTTCACAGATAGTGACACGGACATAGACACAAATAGGCACGGGGAGTTAGACTTAGCAAAGGGCATTAGACTCCATCTCTAGCCCTAGGGCCTTCTTATAGAGGAAGAGCCGTTACCTTTTCCCATAAAAGGGCTAAAGGGAATCGATAGTTTATTTATCTGATTTCTTTGTAGATGATGCATGATGATGAGATACATTTATCATATTTTTTTATAATATTTTGAGGCTCAAGAGTCAGGACTCATGGCAAGATTTGATATTGATGTGTGATATATCAATGGACATTTTATACATCTTATATATCAGTTTTCTTTCCATATTTGCATGGCAATGCATTTATTCGATGTTGTCGTTGCTTTAGATGTTTAAAAAATTGATATTTTTGTAATTTTTTAAGATTGTTGATATTTTCCGTGATGTTGACGATAAGTTTCTTTCAAGACCCTCGGCAATATATTCACCAATATGAGGTTTGCAACATTGGTTAAAATGCAATCAAAACTCAGTAATAGTCCTTTTAAACCAAGTTAGTGCACAAATGTGTCCTAAATATGTAAGTCGTAATCCTATTTCCCACCAAAACTAGAAATCGTGGTCAGTTCTAATAAATCTGACGGCTTAAATCCAAATTCGATGACATTTTTCTACTTTCTCAATAGCCCAAAAATCCAAACACGTAATGTGCAATTCCAAATACTAATTTGTAGTTTGTTACCTCCTAATTTGTACATTAGGTGGATTTCTTGCGAGCCACCAGAGTTGTGAACATTTCCAATGTTCATCTTCAGAGTTCAGAAGTTCATCAAGCCAATTTTTGGTCCTTTTTAAATTTTGCATGTCCATACCCCCATGGGGGAATTGTAATAAGTTGGTCTAAGCATGGTCTTTTTGTAACAAGCTTGGCCTACCTTAGGTTTAGCTATCAAGGGGTAACTCTAAAGTGTTTTTTCCTTAGGAATTATGCGTTGCACTTTAGTGACGTATAATTCCTGAGTTTTTCACTCACACCTCCAAAGCTGGAGTATTTAACATGGTGGTCAAACCTTAGGAGATTATTAAAACATAAGTGTCTATGTATTTTGACATGCTAGCCATCAATAATGAGTCGTATGGACATGCACTAGGTCCCCTAGAAGTTTGAGTTGCTTCAGAGAAAAATAATTTTTTCCGTAAACTTAGGCCATTTTTTAATGGTTTAAATGGAAAATTTCAAATTGTAATAAAAGTATGCTATGGAGGAGGAATTTGGCGTGGGGCTGCTCGTTTTCACGCTCAGAGCATCCTCTTTACCCTAAAACCCACTTTTCCTATGTTTTGGGTGATTAAATTATCACTTGAAGCATTTTTGCTCGAGGAGGTGACAAAACATCAAAAAAATGCTAAAAGTGATACAAAATGGCAGTAAGAGACAAAGTTAGAAAATCGAGAAACATGTGGGAAAAGGTGGTAGAGTGGTCTCCTATGAAAGGCAACTTCTTTTCGTGGATAAATCACACAATTCAAAGTCAAAACTTAGGGTGGTGCATGATATCATGAGTAAGGGATGCGCATATCTCATTAAAGGCGTCATTCCCCACATGTGGCAACTCATAACAATTTGAAGGAGTTTCCAAGATTGAAAAGGGGCTCCTTTTCCATGTGACTGCCACCTCCTCACATCACAATCACTAAGGCTTCCTTAAACCTTACTTCAACGCATACTTTTCTCCATTGATTAAGGGATGCGCCCCTCCCTCTCTAATTCTTTGATGCGCCCCCTCTTCTTGTATTTTCTTCTATTTAAATGAGGAAATCCATTGTTTGTTGATGGATGGTGGAACCTCTTCCCTTGTACTCTATATTGCAATATTCTAGAATAAAGTTTGAAGACTTTGGAGGTCCATGTGGTGCAAATTATCTGCTATTGTGTATGTTGTGCTTTTACTGAGGTGATTTTGTTCTTGTTACTCTTCTTTTGCTATAAGCTTGTTAATCTATCTAGCTTAGAAGGCTGCTACCAGCCGTGGAGCAAGCATTTGTAGTCTTCAACTTGCTTGTTTATGCTTTATCATTAGAGATCTAAGAGTAATAGACAGTGGTAGTCAATTATACTTATGCTCTTGTAATTTCTTTTTATAAATCATACTAGATTTGATCTCGCTTGTGCAAGGTTTTGTGGTTGTGCAGGTCATCTATTTGAAGGAAGAAGTTGAGCTCAGTTGCATCCTCTTCTGCCTTTGAAATCTTTTTTGGATCTAATGTTTTGTTTTTCACATGCACCTTTTTGTCTTCATACAATTCAAGCTTGGGCTTGAGTTTTCTTTTCCATCTCTCAAACTCAAACTTCACCCTCTTTTCAGTTACTTTGTTTCTTTACAAGTAAATTGAATCTAGAAAATTTTAATAATATATCATTTACTTGCTTAGTATTAGATCTAAAGAAGCTTAAAATTTCCATTTTTTAGTTTAGATCTAAATACTAGTTGCTTTAGCATTTAAAGTATAAATGTTTCCTAATTTTTGTAAGTGCTAAGTTGTAGATTTTATGTAATTTTAGTTAACAAACACTAATGCTTAATAAAATTTGTGGTTTGCTGATTTTTAGCTTTTCATTGTAGGAAAGCGAAGGAACTTGGGCGAATCTGGGAGATTTGAGTCTCTAAAGAGAATCATTTTAACTCCTTGTACTTATTTAAACTTTTTCAGGCTTTTTTAAAGTCTCTTGAATCTCGTTTTTACGGATCAAGAACGCTCTTTGTCGGAGAGTTAAAACTTGTAATAATTTAATAAAGAATACGTGGGATTTAAGGCTCCCATTTTGGGAAAGCCTATACCTATCCCCTTTACTTTATGTTTTAGATTAGTTTTGCTTGTCAGATTAGTTCTTTCAATTTTTTGTAGCTAGATCTAGATTTTCTTTCAAGTTTTACTTTACTTTATTTTGGAAATAAACTGAATACTAACCCCCTTGCTCTCCCGAGTATAGTCTTCGACCTAAAAGAGATTCTTGGGTAATAATTAGAAAACTTTTGCTTCATTTACATTTTCATTATTTTACTTTTCTACAATCGGCAGTTGATTTCCCGAAGTACCACGTTGTGCAAAGGCTTGCCCGATACAGCAACGTGTGGAAAAGAGATTCGTGTTAGTTAATCAATTTACTACAATTGCACTTGCACTTGCACTTCTAAAATTGGAATAAACATTTGGCATGCTCCGTGTATGCTCTATCCATCGCAGCCTTGTCTGAGCTTTGGAATATCAAAAGCGGTAGTTTTGCATTTTATAATTTCCATACTAAGTTAATCAATTCATCTTAATAAAATTATGTTCCCCATAACCGACGAAAATCCGGCATCGTATCGATTTGATCGAAAGTGGGCAAATTCTGCAAAGAAAGCGGGCATCACTGGAAAGCGACCTCAAGGCACCGTTAAACTACATCCTTGTTGGTGTAGTGTTGAACACGCTCTCGAGACTCCGTTCAGCCCACATGTTCTTGTGTAGAACCACTCAGACCAAAATTCAGACACATTCCCCGTACCGCAAGGTATATCGGGAATCCCCTTTTTCCCCCCTAATCAACTCATCCACTCATCTAATTTAAAATAAACCAAGAACAATTGCAAAATACTTCATAGTTTACAAACAACACTATTTACAATTTCACGACTCCATCGGCACTGGTTTTATTTCTTTCAAGCAACAATCTTTTTAATTTACTTATTATCAATTACTATTGTTGTTTCAATTATGTTGATATCATGTTGTTGGTGTGCTTAAACAAATTTGCAACAAACTTGGTCAATTTTCACTATTTCACTTAAAAACTCCTAATAAACACTCATTCCCATCCTTAAACACAAACTAAAAAAGCCATAGAAACCTTTTTTTCAGTAGAGTCTACCCCCCTTGGCTTCGGTTAGGAGTTTGTCTAAATGAAGGAGTCAAGATCAGATGACAGTACATGACTCAAGACTTGCCCCCAAGGTCACACCTACAAGCTTAGAAAGATTTCAGCTGCGTTTCCCCCCAGGTATGCGTTTCGATGGCAACACAGTCTACATTTCAGAGAATAAATGCAAGTCATCTCCCTATCTCTATTTTTAATGTAGGTTGTTGCCTCACATGTAAGACATTACACTAACTGTAAAAAGTGCCCTCATCAAATGCCAACAAGTGATGACCATAAATGCAGGCCGTATGTGCAAAACATTGAGTTGCTCTCATCATGCAATTGCAATTCTGCCATATATGCAAAACAATAGCCTAAGACTGGACTTAAAATTGATGTTCTACAGCAAGTAAGCCAGTTGTGCTTCTTTCTCAGCTCAGAGACCCAAACATAGCACAATATTAGCAAATACACACCAATAAATGATGAGAATAGTGAGGAAGGATGTAACTGAGGGTGCACATATAGTCCTTACTTCGTACCCATCAACGTGCAACCAGCTGTGTTGACAACCCTCAATATGCACCCTGCTAACATGGTGCCACTGTGATTAATACCCACAATGGGACTCTACTCACATGGAGGCTAGTGTCTATGTAGACACACACCTAATTATATCAATGTGGCCTCTTTTCTCATATTAAAACCTGTTAGAGATAATGCTTCCATTAATGTATCTAGATTTGGTTTGAGATTTGTTAGGGTTCTTGGAGATTGTTGAGATATTCTCTCAACCTATCTCTCCAAAATTGGAATAAGTTAGAATTGATAACACTTATATAAGTGTGTTGTATTTGAGTTTGAAAGTAATATACGAATATTGTTTTGTGTGAATTATCTATGTAATGGCTGCTCTCTCAAATTCTAAATTGGTATCAGAGCCAGTCTTGGCTTACCTCCCTCACGGGAGGGTCAAGGAAAATGACAGAGCTATGAAGATATATTCGCTGGAGTAGTAGATTCGTGTGAAATGAGATTAGATTATTGTGTACCTTTCCATGTGTATGTTTGAGAGTGTTAATTCTACTACATATAAGAGGGAGATGTTGCCACTGTGAACCGATGCTGTGTGAGTGAATCTCTCTGTGGAGAAAGGAGTCACCATTGTTTTTTGGGTTGTTTAATTGCTGCCATTAATTCACTTAGTGGGGACTGCGTAGTATACAAAGGCAGTTGTCTACAAACTGTGTGGAAGAGTATAGAAGAGTCGTCACGTAAAGAGGGAGCGGACCTGTTGAAGATCATCGTTTTGTGAGCTACCTAAGGTTTGAGCAATCGCTACTACGTGCTGCTTGGAGATCTGAATCATTAACATTAGATCTGTTGGAGAATTAAAGAATTGTTTTCCGCTACGTGCAACGAACCAAACTGTGGTTTGTTCATCACATTCAAAGAGTCATAGCCGCCGCGGATTTTGAACTATCATTTCAGAGGAGCCACCATTCAAATGGAAGAAATCGACCACCATTTCCATGTACAAAAAGCGTGTAAATTTTCCTTAAAACCCAACTAGGACTAAAAGCATGCCAATTTAATTACTTTTAATCACACAAGGGTTTCTTCACTCATAAATTGCAGCGGAAATAAAAACACTGAGAGATATACCAATCAAACACACCAATAGAGACAACACAATATTTTTGGGTATAAACCCCCGGACAAAACCCAAGATGGGAAAACCGGTGCAGCAGTCTGAGAAATATATTTTATTGAGAAAATATGAAGCTAATACAATATCAGAAAAATGATTTTATGCACTGTACGGACTGCTTGTTGTGCAGTCTGTATGGCCTCCACAACTCGGTCTGCCTCTACCGTCCCTTTGTCTCCTCCGCGTTTCTGCTGAATCACTTCTACCTGGATGCTTGGTCAATCTTGCAGACTTTCAGCCTCTCCGTCTTCTCTGCAAAAATTCTCTCCTCAAACTTCTCTCTCAATCTCTGTCGGAATGAATATGTCCTCTCTCCACCAATTGATCCTTCTTATATAACTCATTGGCTAAGTGAATACCCTAATCTCACTATAGATCTATGGATGAGATCCTCCGGTGAAATCAATGGCTAAGATTAAATCAGCCATTACTTTAATATTTTTCACTTTTACTTTATTTAAAAAGTATTCCAATTAGTCAATTAAAAATTAGTTCACTTTAATTAATTTCCCAATGTAAACTTAGGAAAAGTTAATTAAATACATTTTATTGGCCTCTCCAATTAATGTCTTCTGCATGCAAGGACACATGCATGCAGGAAGACCTTCCTTCGTTGTTACTTTCTAACACTCCCTCTCAACGAGGAAGGGATTCGGTAACAACCCCTACTTGTCTCTAAACTTGACAAACTTGAGTTTGCAAAGTGCCTTGGTGAATATGTCTTCCACCTGCTCATCTGTCTGAATGCACTCCAACCGAATGGTTCCTCTTTGAACACAATCTCTGATGAAGTGATACCGAATGTCAATGTGTTTACTCCTATCATGGAACACTAGATTCTCAGAAAGGTTGATACCACTCTGATTATCACAGTGAACTATAGTGGTCTCTATCTCACTCTCGAACAATCCTGAGAGCAACTTCCTCAGCCACATCCCTTCAAATGTGGCCATGCTGGCTGCCATGTACTCAGCCTCAGCTAAGCTCAATGCAACTGACTTCTTCTTCCTGCTGAACCAGGAGACAACTCCTGACCCAATGCTAAAGTAGTAACCTAAGTGCTCTTCCGATCCTCTACACATCTTGCCCAATCAGCATCTGTAAACCCTGCCAACTGAAAACTCCCACTACGCTCATAAACCAATCCATACTCCACTGTACCTCTGATGTAGCGAAGTATGTGCTTCGCAACTGTCCAATGTACTCTTCGAGGGTTCAGCATGAACTCGCTCAAAGGGTTGACTGCAAAGCTAATATCTGGTCGAGTGTTGACCAGATACATAAGTGACCTGATAAGTTGCCTATACAGTGTAGGATCAAACTCCTATGATCCTAATACATCAATCTTCCTCCGGTTGGTAACTAGAGGTATAGCCATAGGTCTACAGTCCTCCATCTTGAATCTCTTCAAGATCTCTAATGCATACTTCCCCGTCCAATGAAGAAGCACCCATCTCTCTGCTAAACCTCCAGACCTAGAAAGAAATGCATCAACCCAAGGTCTTTCATCTCAAACTCCACTACAAGGTTGGACTTGCAGTCCCCAATCAACCTCTCATCTCCTGTAAGAAAGAGATCATCCACGTATAGAACCAGTATGAGAGGTGTTATCACATATATAGTAGCTGGGATACCATATGTTTTATTCCAGATTCCAGTATATTTTTCAACCAGTTCCCTTACATTGAGATGCTGAGATGAGCATCTATGTTGGATCACTATTATGATTATGGACAGTAGTATATTCCTATGCCATGACTGAGTCTCAGTAAACTCACATTTGATGACTGATGTAGCCATTTAGCCATTTATAGAGCAGTATGACTATGTATTGCCCAGAGTTGCAGCAGCAGGTTCTCAGTGGACAGATGATGGTTCAGATTGTTTATGCACAGGTATATGACCCAGTAGGTATTATCATGTGTTTTGGTTATTGTTGCTTTTATACTCATTCTTATGGCATGTCTTAGCACTTAGTGTCATGATCTGGCGATCATATAGATATTTGGACCTGGTTGTATTGTTTATATATATATGTCCTCACTCATACTTAGAAGTTCTTGACCTATACTCATTGGTTTTACCCTCCTTAGGGAGAATAGAGGTGATCATTCCCACCATCTTTTGGCTTGCTAGTGTTGGTCTCATTATTCACTTTCTCCACCCATCCATTACCTTCCAATTTTTGTTACTACCCTGACTTGCTACTTGACTAGTGGCATGGAGGACCTTCCCCTGCTTTAGCCTCTTTGTTGGATAAGCTTCCCTGGTGTATTGTGTCTCGGCTCTGAGTTGCCTAAGTTGTGTTGGCTAAACCTGAAACAGATAGTGCTACCATCAGTACAAAGTGTATGGAAATGAAATGTATATTTTATGTAAAAGCCCATTCTAGAATGTGTTTCTTAACACACGTGAATGCAAGGCAAGCCTAATGAAATTGGCTTTGAAATGTTAAATGTGAAATGTAAATCCAAGAATGTGTTTCTCAACACACACAGATCAAAAAGGCTTAATAAATGTAAATCCAAGAATGTGTTTTTTAACACACATGGATCAAGGCTATGGAAATTGAAAGGCCCCAAAAGCAATGGTTAAACAAATGCTATATCTAATGATTGCTGGCCTCACTTGCATTGATTTATTCCTCACTAGCTTGCGAGTTATCATGTGAGATGGAGTAATGGACAACTCGCATTATGTCCCCTAGAATCCTGAGTTACGGTTTGTTGGGCACCTAGTCATGGCGGCTCTAGAAAAGATCCTCAAGGAGCTGTATCAGCTTGGATGTGAGTTGTAGGCATCTGTCAAGGTTGAATAAGCACTTCTGAAATAGCTTACCCATTTGTGAGACACTACCATCCCCTGTGTTACTGTTTGTCCAGCATATGCTAGAGTGTGTATCCCCTTTCCATTTCCAAAGTGTCACAGTGTCAAGTCAGTTGTCATCCTTTAGCCTAGACTTATGAGTTTCATCCTTCACCCATCACTAGCAAATTGATCATAGCTATAAAGTGAGTATAGTCTTGAAAGTCTAGTCTGAGTCATAATAATAATATTGAAAATATTTTATATTTGGTTTTAGATCGCCGGAGAATTGATTACTATATGTTATAATTGCTACTTGAATGATTTGTAGAGCATGTTTTAACCTCTAACACTTGCAGCAATCTGATTTTAGCCTGGGTCATTTTATGGGTCATGTTGACTTGGTCAAACCTAGTTTGACCATAGTCAACTACAGGACATGAGGTGGATAGACCATGGATGATGCAGATGGATGATATATGGTCTATTACAGGTCACCAGGTGGTTCCATGCATTGGTTACAGGTTTATGATGATGATCTGGCATTTCAGTATATTTGATCATTTACAGATTATTATTATTTTTATTTGTCTAAATATATTGGAGATATTATATGATCATGCAGAGATCCATGTGGTGTATGAGTACACACCTCTAGTAGATTTGGGCTCTCTGAGTCCATTGAGATAGTTGGTTTTCAGTTCTGGGAAGTTACAGTGAGTATTTTCCTCAGTTTATCATTATGGCACATATTTGCCATTAAAAATGGCCTATAAGAGCAGTTCCATGATATGATTGGTTTACCTATGGCGCTACAGAGGGGATATAGAGTGTAACCACTTGTTTTTACTACATTGCTATGTAACCAGACACATTGATGCAGTTAAATTTGGCCCCAGGTGACCAGGCAAAGACTTACAAGTGTTTTTATACTTTCCAGAGGATTTAAAGAGGCATAAAAATGGTTAAAATGGCTACTAAAGAAATCGATTTGGGCTACTGAGGAAAGGAATTGGCATGGGAATTGTTTTGATATTGTGTTTGATGTCTCCCACACACTCCATATCAGTTGTATCAGTCAGTGGGGCCCACATACACTTCTCCGGCACATTTTGAGGTTTTCTTGAGCCTTTGGAGGCTCACGACTTTCCCAAAGGAGCACGATTTGGCGCTTGGTTGAGTCATTTACTATTATTGTGCCATGGGGACACACTAGGGGTGTTAGATATTGCCCCCTAGACCCACCATGAGTGGGTTATCATGTTTATTTTGTCACATTGAGTGGGACCCCCTTCCTAGGGCGATTTTGTCCAAATTATGTTATATTTTTGAGTTGATCCATGTACTTTATGATTGAGCTCATCTCAACCATAGATTAAAACTTTTATATTTTTTAATCTTAGCCATCCATTCAAAAGGTGGTTAGGGTTTTGGTATCTCTCCATCCTATTTAAAGGAGAGAGCTTCTCATTGTAAAGGGACTTTTGGCTCTTGGAATCTTGATAATAAAAACTATTTGCAGACACTTCTCGGATCTCCTTTGCATCGATATTCTTAGATGGTGATTGGAAATTCTATTACATCCTAGCATTTGAGAGTTTGTTGTGAGATCTATATTTTTCGTGGAAACATTGTTTTGTCTATAGGACGGCGACTTCACTTGGACGTTTTTGCAAGGCTTCCTCAACTCGTTCTCTTGGCTTCGCTTGTATCAGGGGTTTTCATTAGCATCATTGTGATCTATGATTTCATCTTGTTATTTCTTCTATTACATTAGTCTATTTCTCTTGATGCATCAAATTTGATATGGTTGACGTTTGTTGTGCAAGAGAGTGGCCGCACTGGCTTTCTTGGGAAAAACGATTTGCATAGGATACTCACTCAAATCTCCCCAAATTGATCGGGAAGGCATAGATTATCATCATCAAGGTATCTACAAGGTTTTCCAGGTAAGATATGCAGGTTTGTTATTTATTTTGGGGTTCCAATCCATTGGGTATATTTACTTACTGTCAAAACCCTCACTTAAAATAATCTAAAAATTCTCTGGGTCAAACCACTTGGCATTTTGGAAAAAAAATTCTAGGTTTTTCACCTTAGGGCAAACCCAAGGTGGGTTCTCCTAGATGTCATGGTTGGAAGACTCCACGGGGCCCAAATCCCTAGGCATTGATGTCCTAACCCTTGCGCATTTCCTAGACTGGCCAATTTTCCTGTGGTTTGATACTTGTTCTGAGACTTGTGTGTTTTGATATTGTCATACGTTCCTTCAAGTCTATCCAAAGGTACTAGATAGCCCAAATCCTATTCCTAACCTCCCTGCATTAGACACGGTTCCCAAGGCAGTGGATTTTTATATCATTTGTTGGTACCTTGATTCTGGATCTGTTAATTAAACTCATAAGTCACTTGTATACATAAGTCACTTGTATAACTACGCTGGATCAATTTCATATCTCTTAAGCCTCTTGATCCAACCCACAACTCATCTAGTGATTTCATCCATAGATCTAGGGTTTATCATACCTAACACCTTACGTACTTCATCCTCCATTAATTTGATCTAGTGTCCGTCGGGACTAGATCTGGGTCTCCCCCATTGTTGTCTTGGGCTAAGATAACATCAAGTGAAAAGTGCCATGATTGGCATGACAACCAATCCCTTGGAGATCGAGGCTCTCTTGGTTCACCACTTTGGTTGCCTATCCCCTCTACCATCCTTACAAATCCACCATTAGGGGCAACTACAAGATTGGTGATAACAAGAGGTACCTCACCAACCAAGAAGTATAGGTTATGATCTGCCTCACTCCGCTGGAACCCCATCTCTCGTAGATAGTTGTCAATCCTCGAGTACCATGCTCGAGGTGCCTGCTTGAGCCCATAAAGAGCTCTCTGCAACCTCCGTACATGTGACTCTCTACTCTCCACCTCAAACCCCTCTGGCTGCTCAATATAAACCTCTTCCTCAATCACTCCATTAAGGAAGGTTGTCTTCCCGTCCATCTGATGAATGCGCCAACCCATCTCTAATGCCAATGATAGGATAGTCTGAATAGAAGAATACTTAGCGACAGGGGCGAAGGTTTCCTCATAGTCAATACCTTCCTTCTGCGAATACCCCTTCGCCACGAAGCGTGCCTTGTACTTTTCCACACTTTCGTCTGCTGCATGCTTTACCTGATAGATCCATCTAGATCCCACCACCTTATCCTGTGGCCTCTGAACAACCTCCCATACCTGATTCTTCATGATTGAGTCATACTCCTCAACCATGGCCTCTTGCCACACATCATGTTGTGCAACCTCCTCGAAACTAGAAGGTTCAAAGTCAATCAACTCTGTCATCAGTGCCATATAACTCAGTCTATCTGGTGGTACGCTACGTCTGAAGGATCTATGTGGAAGACTCACCTGTCTGGCATCCTGAACTATGGACCTATACCATTTAGGTCGTGGCCTAGTGTCTGCCTGTTGCGGCTGCTGGATGTCCTCCTGCTGCTGCTCATCCTCCCCATCAAAGATAGGAGGATCCTGTCCACCTGACTCCCTCTGACTACTAGAGCTCGTGCCCTGTGTTTGAATCTGTACCTGTGACTCCTCCAACTTGACTCCCTCTGAGTCCTCAGCTGGCTGCTCCTGTGTTGGTAAGTCCATAGATCTTCTCAAGGCTCTGTCCTCGTCAAACTGGACATTCCTGCTCACAATGATCCTCTTGCGAGATGGGATATATACTCTATAAGCCTTGGAAGTCTCACTATACCAAACTAGAAGCCCCTTCTCTCCAGAAGGATCCAACTTCTTCTTAGTGTCAACATGAATGTGACAATAGTAGATACTCCCAAATATACGCAAATGACTCACGTCTAGTCTAGTACCTGTAAATACCTCCTCAGGTGTCTTCCTCCCCAATGCAGTGTGGGGACACCTGTTTTGGACATATACTGCAGTCCGAAATGCCTGGGCCCATAGGAATAGTGGTAATCCCTGATCAAATAACATGGCCTTGGCTGCACTCACCAATGTCATGTTCTTCCTCTTCGCCACCCCATTCTGTTGTGGAGTATGAGGAACAGTGTGTTCCTTCTTGATCCCCTATGATGCACAGTACTCCATGAACTCTCTACCGGTGTACTCAACACCGTTGTCTGTCCTCAATATCCGGATCTTTCTCCCTATTTGGTTCTCCACGAGAGTTTTGAACTCTCGAAACCGATCGAAGACCTCTGACTTGGCCTTCAAAAAATAGATCCAGGTTTTCTTGGAATAGTCATCAATGAATGTGACGCAATAACTGTAACCACTGAACAAATGAACACTCATCGATCCGCAAACATGCGAATGCACCAAGTCTAAGGCTCCCTCGGACTTCTGCTCACTATGTGGCAAAGGTTTCCTGATGTTCTTCCCCAACGCACAACCCTTGCAGTGGTTGTGCTTGTCCTCCTGAACTGAAGGAACTCCAATGACTTCCTGTATCAGATGCCTCAGTGTACCATGGTGTAAGTGTGCCATCCTCATATGCCACAACTCACAATCACTACTACTGCTGCTGACCAGAGCCTTTGTAGGCTCAAACTGTAGTCTATAAACCTTCCCCCTCCAAACCCCAATCACCCTGTCCAATCTCTGATTTGACCCATGTGGCCTGATATATACTTTCCTATCATGGAAAGTCGCTAGAAAACCCTTGTCTTCTAGTGTGGAAACTGATATGAGATTCTTGGTCATCCCTGGGACATATAGCACATCAGCAAAGCTGATGGATTTTCTAGACTCCCTCTGAAACGATACAGTGCCAACACCTTGCGCCTGATACCGCGCATCATCTCCTAACTCAATATGGAGATTTACTCCACCTCCTGCAAGCTCTTGAAGAACCCTCTGTGTCTTGTCATGTGACAAGATGCACCGCTATCCACATACCAAATACTGCTGCTGATGGAGCTTGCCATGCAAGCTATCAAGCAATAGTCTTCCTCAAAACTTTTGCTGAAATCATCCACCTCTACCGATCCTACCATCTGTGCGTTGTTGTTCTTCTTCTTCTTCTCTGGGCATTGGGAAGCAAAGTGTCCATGCTTGTGACAAATGAAGCACTTGACTTTTGCCATGTCCAAGTTCTTCTTGCCACCCTTCTTCTTCTTTGCCTTCCCCTTACCTTTGCTTGTTAGGGCTAGAGCTTCTTCATCCACGATCTGTGTAGCACCGTTGGATGAAGCTGAACCTTGACCCATCCGGGTCTCTTCCTGTGCGAAGTCATCCCACAATCTCTGCCAGTCAGGGAGCTTCTCCCTAGCCACCACTCCTTTGACAAAGGCGTCCCATGGCTTAGAGAAGCCATTGAGAGCTATACGAACTAGCTCCTTATCCTCAGTCTTAGAGCCCACTGCTCCAAGCTCATCCCTAATCTGTGTGAGCCTTGTAAGATAAGGCACCACTCCTTCACCCTTGGCCATCCTGGTACTGCGCAATCTCTCCTGCAGCATCATCTTCCGTTTTTCATTCTTACTCTGGTAAAGACTCTCCAAAGCCTTCCACATCTCTAATGCGGTTTTCTTCCCAGATAGATGAGGGACTATGTGGTCCTTCACCCCATCCAAGATGATCAACATTGCCCTGGAGTCTATCTTCTTCCATCTAGCCAAATCTGTCGGATCTGTGGGAGCACTCTTCTGATCATCAATGTGCTCATCAGCATCACTGACATCAAGGATCCTGGTGATCCTCTCTTTCCAAGTAGGAAGTTTTGTGCCCCCTGGAGTCTATCCTCAACTCTCAACTATACATCCATAATGAATAGTACCTATAAACCCTTGGATAGATATGCAATGATCTATCTAAGCAAGCTGTCGCTATCTCTCAGTCTACTCAAAAGAGCTCTGATACCATGTAAATTTTCTTTAAAACCCAGCTAGGACTAAAAGCATGCCAATTTAATTACTTTTAATCACACAAGGGTTTCTTCACTCATAAATTGCAGCGGAAATAAAAACACTGAGAGATATACCAATCAAACACACCAATAGAGACAACACAATATTTTTGGGTATAAACCCCCGGACAAAACCCAAGATGGGAAAACCGGTGCAGCAGTCTGAGAAATATATTTTATTGAGAAAATATGAAGTTAATACAATATCAGAAAATTGATTTTATGCCCAACCTGGCAAAATCAGACCACAGCGAAAACTCACAGAAGAACCTGAAGGATGGCACGGTCCCCAATGCATTGTACGGCCTGCTGCTGTACGGATGTACGGCCTATACAGAATCCGTACGGATTGCTTGTTGTACAATCTATACGGTCTCCACAACTCGGTCTACCTCTACCATCCCTTTCTCTCCTCTGCGTTTCTGTTGAATCACTTCTTCGTGGATGCTTGGTCAATCTTGCTGACTTTCAGCCTCTCCATCTTCTTTGCAAAAATTCTCTCCTCAAACTTCTCTCTCAATCTCTATCAGAATGAATGTGTCCTCTCCACCAATTGATCCTTCTTATATAACTCATTGGCTAAGTGAATACCCTAATCTCACTATAGATCTATGGATGAGATCCTCCGCTGAAATCAATGGCTAAGATTAAATCAGCCATTACTTTAATATTTTTCACTTTTAATTTATTTAAAAAGTATTCCAATTAGTCAATTAAAAATTAAATCACTTTAATTAATTTTCCAAAGTAAACTTAGGAAAAGTTAATTAAATACATTTTATTGGCTTCTCCAATTAATGTCTTCTGCATGCAAGGACACATGCATGCAGGAAGACCTTCCTTCGTTGTTACTTTCTAACAAAGCGGCCATTTGCTATCACAGTAGTGGAAGGAAATGCATATTTTCCTGTGTAGATGACAAAAGTTTGCCCCTATCCATCAAAAATTCACCGGCAACATTCTCATCCACAGATCTACATATGTTTTCTGCAGCAATAGCTTGGAGTGTGCAGTTTGTTCGTGTGTCTAGTTGTGGGTTTGCTATCGTATATTGCAATGTGCTATTTTTTCAAGTGTAGTGTGAAAAAAATCAAATGATGCAGAACCACAAAGAACAAGCCAATTATCGAACAGACTAACATAATTAAGTTGGTGGTTTTTGACGGGCTGCAATGCCGAGAGAACCGATCGCTGATTTAGTTATGTCTAAGTGTGTTATATGCTAATGTGACCCATCGTGCTCCGGGAGCATTGGTAACAGGTTGTTCTTAATAAGTTCAAGCTGATGTGACTCGTCGTGCTCCAAGAGCATCAGTTACAAGTTACTTTTATGTAATATTTTATGTGTGTGAAGGTCACTTGTATGACTAACTTCTGGATATGTTCAGTATCTAGAGTGCTCTCCTAGATCACTATTGAATTCAGCGAGCTATGTGTTCGACAGATGGAAGTATCTCCATAGATCAGTCCAGTTACTTGGCTACTTCTTTGCCAAACTCAGCGAGCTATGTATTTGGCATAGTAAAGTATTCAATATTGTTAGTCACTACAATTACTTTATTGATGTTCAAAAGCAGTCGTAGTTTAAATGAGTCAAGTGGGAAGCTCAAAGTTGTGGAGAAGAAAGAGCGTAAACCAAAGATTTCAAAGTGGATGTAAGTGTTGATGAAGACCAGTCAGACAAGATTCAGTATTGTATTTTCTGTTTTGCAATTGTGTTTTGTAATGTAAGCATTAAAGGGGAGTGTTAGCGATAATGCTTTCATTAATGTATCTAGATTTGGTTTGAGATTTGTTAGGGTTGTTGGAGATTGTTGAGATATTCTCTCAACTTATCTCTCCAAGATTGGAATAAGTTAGATCTGATAACACTTATATAAGTGTGTTGTATTTGAGTTTGAAAGTAATATACGAATGTTGTTTTGTGTGAATTATCTATGTAATGGCTTCTCTATCAAATTCTAAATAAACCTTCATTAATTATTTGAAATACCACTTTAGAGACTTGTACATCTAACATGGACCAACAACCAGACGTGAAATACTTTCCTCTGCAACGTGCAACCAGATGTGTTAAGAACCCTGAATATGAACCCTGCTAACATGGTGCCACTGTGATTAATACCCACAATGGGACTCTCCTCACATGGAGGCTAGTGTCTATGTAGACACTAGCCTTATCATATCAAAGTGGCCTCTTTTCTCATATTAAAACCTTTATTAATTATTTGAAGTACAACTTTAGCGACTTGTACATCTAACATTAGGTTCTTTCTATGCACAACAGCTTAAGCTGTAAATGTTACGTAGGTATTCATGCTCATTCCAATTGCACTAGAGGACAAAGTTGACTCAAATAGCGAGTCATCAGCCCTCAATTTTGTGGTGGGAGTGGGAAGAGCTTACTCGTGCAGAGCAATATTGCTTTGCATTCTTTTTCATTTACTTCTTAACCTGAGGCCAATCTCCTAGGACAGAAGACTTGGTGTTTGTTTCAATTCAGTGAACATAAATTTGTTTCTTCTCTAAGACTTCTGCAATCAATTTCAGTGGATAAAGGATCTTCCTGATACATCGCATTCATATTTAAATTTGTTTCTGTGTCTTATTTTGCAAGTTGTTCATTCATATTTAAATTTGTTTATCGTGTCTTATTTTGCAAGTTGTTGGTTATGCAAGTAATTCAATAAATTCTTTTGTTTGTCATAATAGGGTTTCAAAGGAAGAGGCATATAAGTGTCTTGAACATGAAAGGCTTTATTCAATTCTGCTTAAGAATTCTAATGCTATATCAATATATTTATGGAAGGTTTGAATGAATATTTCAGTTTAGCAGGTTGATAATTAAGAACTGAACTCTGCCTAATCCATAACTTGCATGCATTTGGAAGGTACTTAAGCTTTCATGGACTAAGAAGACCAATTTATCTACATAACATGAAGCAAATTCAAGAATCACATTAGTTAGACAATAGACCACGCACTTTGATTTGCGAACATGCCAAGGCAACCTGTAGAAAGAGAGAATTTTTTATTTCAATTCCTCAACTACACCCTCCAATTGAGGGAATTCCAACTCAATGTACATAACATAGTTGCCAGATGAGTATAAGAATACTCTTGCAAATCCGTAACATGTGTCTTTTCAACATCAGATACACATCAGGAGCACCTGCTGAAAAGAAAGTTGCCCTCAATTGGCCTCCTGACTATGACCAACTTGCGCATATGACATAGAGCACGAAAGCAATGCTCCATCTTTTCAGAAGAAAAGAAAGGTCAACAAATTATACTCGTACAATCTATAAAAATCATTTTGAACATCCAAGAACAGAGTACAGTGAAATTATAAAATCAATTTCAACATCCAAAAAAACCCTCCAAGGAACCTGGCCCGGTCTGTAAGGATCAATGTGATATCAACGACAAAAGTCCTGCCCCGCAAGCACATGTCCGCGACTGAAAGTCATTTTTGCAGAATATGTTCTCTGAACATCAAAGGGGATCCATAGCCTTCTTCTAGGTACTACAATGCCATTCTAAATATTCATCATAGTCTTGACTGCTGCACTCCATCAATCCACTGGCTCTGACTTCCTGCTCGTATCTGCAGATGTAATTCAAACCAACAAGAAGCTCCGTGATGGTGGACTCTGTCTTTGACTGATCTGCATAATAAAGTGTTTGCAGCAGGAGAACATTGGTCCGGGAAACAACCTGCTGTTGTTCAAAATTGTGCTCAGATTGCCACTTAAGCATGTTGTGTGCCATCGGAGCCAGCCATCCTAATATTTTTTCCAAGGCGTCTTTCCAATCAGCTGCAAGAGGTGCATCATAGATTGTGGAAGCCAAATTCTTTGCATAAGACTTGAGCCTCGACCTCAGCGCCACTCTCACACTCGTTGGTAACATCTGATAAAGATCATCTCTGGCATCATGACCGATCAATTGCGGGAAACGTACCAACTTCTCGATAAGGATAATTACATTGGCATAATGCAAAGCAAGAGCAGAACCCCCAAGAGTAGACGTTGGGGCATGAATTAGCTTCTTACATTTAGAACCAAACTGTGCCCTTGTATTTGGAGACTTATTATAGATAGGACCAGAGTGCCTTATGGGTCCACTTGCAGGCAGGCTTTCCGTTTGAGAAACAGGGTAAAAAGCATTGCCTGTGTGTCCTGATGTCGATGCCGATGTCGATGTCGTCACTGTCTCGCAATATCTAGATTCTAAGTTACAAGACTTCGAGGCCACTGCACCATCGACATACAAACTCCGACGCTTAGGTGGATGATTACCATTTAAATTCAAGCATTCCTTGAACAGCCTGCCAGGACTCGAACCCCGGCTGGCAGACATACTAGTTTGAGCTTCCCGGCTGGCAGAAACACTATTTTGAGCTTCCACATTCAGTCCTGAACCGAGATCTCTATGCTGACAACCTTTCCTAGAACCCGTTCTACTGAGGATCGGACCCGATCTACGCCCCCAATTCTCGTCCACTGGAGACCTCTCTAGAGGCCCGGAGGCAAATCGAATTTCCCTAGTGCTACAATGACCCATACCCCCTCTAGACATCGCCATGGGACTCCGTCCATAGTGCTCGAGAGGGCCAGACATGGCAGGAAACCCATTCCCATCATCCTCATCATCATCATCGTCATCATAAAATTGAAGGGGAAGACTAACCGAGTTCGAAACTAGAACCTGAGAACCAAAAACAGAGCAAATTCTGCAATAAATTGTACATACCATTCTTGCGAGGAGCCCGACAATCTTCTCGTAAGTAGTGTTCCAGAGCGAAACGTCCCGCAGATGCTTAATCTCCTGCCTCTGCCACACAATCTTGCGCTGATAATAAGCACCCCCACCACCACAATCCCTCTGCCCATTACAATTAGTATCACCTCCACCACCCCCATTATTGCAATTCCCATTACTCTGCCTGTGAAGATTCATCTGCAATTTTCTTGCAGACTGTTCAAGGTCCGTCAGAACCTCCAATTCCTGATAAAGATTCGCCGTGGCAGCAATATATCTTTCCATCTTCTTGATTTTCCTGCCCATGTCCTTAATCAAGAACTCCAAAGCCCTAGCATCGATGTTACCAAGCAGTAAATCGTTATAGACGTGTTCGAACCCCTGCAAGGCAGGCTCCTGGCACTTCTTGCCAAGCCTGGAAACGGCCGCGGCCACGTGGTTGAGATCCTCCAACTTCTCGGCGCAGACGAGGCCCAGCAAATATTTATCGTCGTCGGAGATCAGATACGAGATTGCTTCGGATTTGAGGACCTCGGTTCGAAGCCTGTGGACTTCTTGGTCATCCAGGGACTGCCAGAGCTGCACGGCCTTTGACATTGCATTGGCGACCTCGAAGGACAGGATGCCGATTCTGGGTTTTTCCGTTTTGTGGTCCTTTTTTCCTTTGGGGTCCAAGCTGAGAGCGGTCTTTATGTTGGTGGTGACATTGTTGCCCATTCTTTGAATCCAGGACGATTCTTCGAGGTCGAAAACCATTACTTCCCTGCCCTGCCCTGCCCTGCCCCGCCTCGCCTCGGCTTCGCTTCCGTTTCCACTTGTATGTTTGCCTGTCTGTGTGTCGGGCAAGAAGGAATTTCGATATAATTCCAACTTCACGCGGCTCAGTGGCCGTTGTGTGAAGCTTATTCGTTTGGATAGATTGCCTTTTGAACCCTTGGGAGTCGTGTCCCTTTTTCTGTTATTTTTTCAGTTTTTTATTAATTATGTCGTGATGTTGCGCGAATATTTTACCACAAATTGGATCCATATTACTTTCTTCATTAAAAAACATGAATTTATGCGACTGAGATTTTAATAATTTATTATAGGTTCATGTTTTTATTTTTCATTTTCACAAAAAATTTATGTTAAACTATATGTCGATGTATTTAAATGCATTTCATTAATTTTTTCAGCTGAAAAATTACCTTCCTGCTATTTCAAAAGAATCAAGGAAAGCTTGAAATACAATCATTATAATAAAGCTCAACAAAAGCATCAAGTCACTTACAAGAATTGAACATGGGTGGGGAGGGGGTAGGGAGGGCAACAGTCTTTCCTCCCAACCACCCAAACTACAACCATAAAGGATTAGTTAATAAAGGATAATTAATTAATTTATATATTGAGATGAATAGTTGAGTATCCCCTACATAATTGATGATAGTAAGAGTTTAAATATGAAATTCTACATTTGGGTTGTGTTGTGTTGTGGTTTAATGTTAATATAGAGTGGTGGTTTAATGTTGTGTTCAAAGAATATTTCAAAGATTTGGGGTTATGTGTTGTAAGTGAACAAATAAAAGTTATCAGAGAGTGTCCTCATTTCTTCTTGGATCAAGAAGGTATTGACATTTTCAAGCCGGTCACACTCTCAGAAGTCCATAAGGTTATACAGAAATTTGCTCAAACAAAAAGCCCCGGTCCTGATGGTTGGACAGCGGAGCTATTTTCAGAATTTTATGATCTAATGGGTCCGGACTTGCTTGCTATGGTGGAAGACACAAGAATCTTGGGTAGAATCCTCGTGGCTCTAAACTCAACATTTATAGCTTTAATCCCAAAGACATCCATCTAGGAATCATTTGAAGACTTTAGGCCCATCTCCCTTTGTAACTGGCCTACAAAGTCATTGCAAAGATCATTGCAAACAAAATCAAGTTGATTCTCTCCAACTCTATTTCAAAAGAGCAATTTGGTTTCCTTGAGAACCATCAAATATTAGATGCGATCAGTCTAGCGCAAGACACTTTCCATAGTATCAAAACTCGTAACCAAAAAGCTTTGATTCTTCAGAAGGACTTGTCCAAGGCTTACGACAAAGTCAATTGGAGTTTCCTTGGACTTGTTTTGATTCAAATCGGGATTCCATGGCAAGCTGTGAAATGTATTATGGCGTGTGTATCATCAATGATTTATTCAGTTCTGGTAAATGGCAGTCCTTCAAAGTTCTTCTCTGGTTCACGGGGCCTAAGGAAAGGCTACCCACTTTCGTCGTCGTTGTTTTTTATTGTGATAGAAGGTTTGAGCAAACTAATGTTAAAAGCTAAAGCAAAAAATCAGATTTATGGAGTAAAGATTACAAAAAATGTCACAGTCACCCATCAGTTATTTGTGGACGACGTGATGTTGTTTGGTAAAGCCTGCAAAAAGGAATGGTCTATTATCAAGGAAATACTTGACCTTTTCAGTAATACTTCTAGAATGAGCATTAATGAAAAGAAATCGACATTCCTTGAACACAATTTGGACGAGCAGCTGAAGGTGGATATTTCATCCTTATTTCATTACAGTTTTAAGGATCTGGTGGCCGAAACTCTGTATCTGGTTTACTATATCAAACCAAATGCATACAACAAAAATGATTGGTCTTGGCTACTTAAGCGTTTCAACAAACGTATCCATAAGTGGTGCTGGTGGTGGCTATCTATCGGTGGTCGCCTAAGACTGGTGAAATTTGTTCTGCAAAATATTGGAGTTTATTCGTTATCCTTATGCAAGATCCCAAAGTACATCCTGACTGGTATTCGCAGAAAAATGCATAACTTTATTTGGTTTGGACAGGATGCCCATAAATTCCATTTGGTTGATTGGAGGAGGATGGATTCTCCATACAAATTGGGGGGTTGGTCCATCAAGAATATTTATTTTTTCTCTTTAGCTCTGCTTGCAAAGAGTCTTTGGCGTGCTCTCATGGTTGATGGACTTTGGGGCACTGTGGTTAAAGACAAATATCTTCGTGGGCAATCAGTTCCGATGTGGCTTCAATCCGGGAACATAAAGGTAAAAGGTGTGTCTAATATTTGGGCAGGACTATTATCAGCACATCAGATTTTCTTGGATTGGGCTACGTGGAAGCCTGGTAAAGGACGCCTCATTCAATTGGGCGCTGATCCGATCATAGGCGATCCTGACTAGTTTAAATTATCACAGGAATTGGTTTGTACACTCTGGGCTTGGGGATTTTTCACCCTACAGCATGCTTCCTCGGCAGTTCATTTTGTCTTACCTTTTCAGTCATGGATCAGTGCTTCTCAGCTTGGTCTTCAAGGCTCTTTGGCTTCAGAATGGTCTTCGTATGTTCTTGGTCTATACAGGGGAAGCATCCAACTCTCCAGCGACTCGGATAAGCTACTTTGGTCGTGGAACACATCTGCGGGTGAATTGACTGCTCGTTTGTCCTATGAGACCTTTTTGATGTTTCAGGATCGGACATTTGGTGGCATTCGATCTATTGGCTCTGGAACATTCCTCAGAAGATCAAGATTTTCATATGGTTGGCTTTGGATTATAAATTGTTATTATGGGGTAACTTGCAAAAATGAGGTTTTATTGGGCCAAACATATGTATGTTATGTAAACAAGATTAGGAATCTAATATTCATCTTTTCATCACTTGTTTTTACACAGATCGGGTTTGGAGGGAAGTTCGTCTTTCCTTTACAGATTTACCAGTTTGGGCCAGCCTTTCTCTCTCGGATGGAATGCAACAATGGTACAAGGTAAAACACAGTTTCACTGGTCTGGCTTGCTTTTTTGGGGGGAAACTTGGAAGGCCAAAAACATGGGCATTTTTTAAGATAATTTTTTCCAGCCATCGTGGGTTGCCAGGAAGGCGATTGCTGCTTACAAAGAGTTTTTGGATTCCTCTATGGTACAAACTTATTTTTCTCTCCCCATGTGTAGATTGCCCCCATTTATTTTTACAGGGTCATATGGAAAATTCGATGGTGCTTCCCAGGACTTGGCTTGACGTTGTGGGACAAGTGCTTTTATTGTCTTGAACAGTCATCGATATTTTAATATCTGGATGCATGTTGTCCCAGGTACTAATACAAAAAGTGAAGTTTGCGCCCTCTTGATTCTCCTTTATTTTGCAAAAATCTGGAATATGGACCTTCATCACATTGCAAGAGATTCTTAGGTTGTTATTAACTATCTCAATAGGATTGGATCGATACATGTTATTTCCCTATCCCCATGGTTGGAAAAGATTCGACTCTTCTGTTGGATCTGCATGGAACTCAGTTTCTCCATATCTCCCGTGTAGATAATTCACCTGCGGATGCTCTCTCGAAAAGGGCCCTTTCTGTGGAGGAAGGAAAACTTTTTTTTGAATTTTGGGTCGATGATATCCTTAGGGACTCAGGTTGGTTCGGTTTGTTTTCCCTTTGAGTAGCTTCCTCCGGCAATTTTGGTTCTTTATTTTCCTTTTCTTTTTGTCTATTTGACTCTCTGATGTTCTATGGTTTGTATCTCTTCCTAGCACATTTCCATTTAGCTGGGGGCAGCCGTGAAACTCTTAGATGTTCAGGTTTGTGTCTCTATGGCTTTGGCTGGTTATGGGGTTTTTTATCCATTGGTTGGTTGTGCGAAAATGTAATATGATTTTGTGGTGATCTTTCCCTTTGTAACTTCCTTCTTATACTTTATAAATAAAGTATAGCTATTATTAGTTGTGTGAAAAAAAAGAGTGGTGGTTGTGACAATGATCTATATTCAAATTATGGTTGATATGTTACTTTTTGGGCAGATTATTATATGATGCCAACAAAGTTTTAATAAACTCCATTCTTCAATTATGTTTATTTTGTATAAGTGAATGGCGACAAGTTTGATATTCACATTTTTTGGTTTTATCATTATGTCATTGAATCATGGCTAATTTGGATATTATTTGTCTATTTTAATTAAGAATCTATTAAGTATTGACGAAGATCAAAATGAAATTGATATGTAAATATTTAGTAGATTTACTATGGTGTATGTGTGTGTATGTATATCAAAGGTCCATCTTATTCTTCATTAAAGTGTATGAGGTAAATCTTTATGTGTATATACAGCATTCATCTTAACTCCAAGTGTCTTAAGCACAATGATGATAAAAAAGAAATTGAGATACAAATATATGGGTACTTAAAGATATCAATTAAGAGATTAAAGATATCAGTTAAGAGATGTATGATGGTGTCTATGTGATATATAAAGGTAGCATTAGGCATGGACACTATACATATCCCTCATACTGGTTTGTAAAATACATCTCACTTCACTCAGTGCAACTAGTAAAAGTAAACCTTTTTTTCCTAATCAAGGATCAACCTCCATAATTGATTTGGTCTAGACCCCTAGATAATCATATATAACCCATTCACTACCACTTGGGGGTTATTACTTGTGTACCTCTCACCCATCTTGGGATCCATCATCGTGACAATATTAATGTATCAAGCCATCGATGACAACAAAAATAAGTTGACCATGGAGGTGTCTAGTGGACTTGAACATGTGACCTACTAATCCATTAGACTAGAGGAGGATGGAGATCAAGTAAATATAACTTACTACATGCAAGTATGAATATAAATGATAGCTGACTTAGATATTGATTCGCTATCATTGAAGGTTAGGCTTGGATATTCAATGGCAACAAATGTGTACAACCCATCGATTAAGATGTGGTCAAGTGGTATTAAATCGGTGATATTTTTCCATCATTGGCTTAGGTTTGATACTCAAAAGGAGGGTGCGTTTGGCACATGTTCCTTAAAGGGACATGTCTCAAGAGTGATAATCCATTAAATCAAAATCTTAAAGCTCAATCCAATAGATACAAATAGATTCCTATAGTGAGGTTGGAGGATTTGGCGGAAGTAAGTCTCCAACTCAAACCAAAAAATAAAGGGTGTTCAATTTTAAAAATAATAATATAGTGCATATAAAAACACACTCTTGTCCATTGGTTGTAGCCTAGGTGGTTGGGAGGAATGTTGTTACCCTCCCCACCCAGGTTCAATTCTTGTAAGTGACATATTGCTCTTGTTGAGCCCATATTGTGATGATTGTAATTCGTGCCACCTTGATTCTCTAGAATATCAGGTGGTGACCATTTCCTAGGTGGACTAGCCCTCTAACAAACGGCGAACCACCTTTTAAAAAAAAAAACACACTCATCAAATCCAAAGAGTAGCTAGCTTCCATATTCATTAGTAACAATTCAATAAGAATAAAAATATAAATAATATAAATATAAATCAAAATCAAAGTTAAAAAAAGTTAAGTGGTAAAGTGTTGTACATTAAAAGTTGAATATCACCAAATCAAGTCTACACATGTAAAAATTATAAAAAAATATAATCAAACATGTTGTCTACCATTTATATGTGAATATATATAATTATTTATAAAAACTTAAACTAAAAAATCTAAACATTAACCACAAAATATAATCACTAACCACTACTTAACACAATAATAATGAACATAAATAATCACTAAACCATAACCAAACACAACTCATAACAGAGAAAACCACACATAAAATCAACCAAATAACAACTAGTTTTGATGTTTTCCAACTACATGGTTAATAAGCACAAACTCCAAAAATATAGCTAACCATTTGTGTGTACACACAACAATTGGTTTTGATATTCTCCCAATACATGGTTAGGAAGCACAAAATCCAAAACATAGGTAACAACTTCGTACACCATCACAAAATCCAAATCATAGTTAACAACTTGGTACACCTAAGTATATAGGTAATCATAATAATTCAAACACAAAATTCGCATAATAATGATTGGTTTAGATATTCACTAGTAATAACAATTAACTTGTTATTAGCTATAAGTGAATACACCTTTTGTGGATATTAAAAGAGTAAGAGGAAGTGAAAATTAAGTTAATAAAATTTTAGCTTATGGGGTAACTAAGTGGTAAAGATGAGAAGTTGTAATAAGTTGTAAATAAAAGGTTATGTGTTCGAATCATGTTCATGTAGATGCACCTAAGGGTATAGTGGTAGCGGACCAATGTCACACGAATACTAACCCAATACCAATTAACGATTCCCCTAATCAAAAAATAAAATTAATAAAATTTTAAGTTAAGATAAGTGAATGATATAACTAACTGAAACAATCTACAATTGTGTATTTTGAAGTTCAATTTCCTTATTTATAACTAAGTAGAACCGATGAAAAAGATAATAAAAAATATTGATAGCCAAAAAAATCTAAATCAAATAAATTTAAATTATTTATAAAATCTAAATCATATAAGTTTATATTATTTATATAAATATTACAATTTAAAATATCACCATTGACCTTTACCAAATAAATAAATCATATCACCATTGACCTTTACCAAATAAATAAATCCAATTAATAGTTAATTGAATTAATAAATAATCCAATTAATAATAATTAATTGAATTATTTAGACATAGTTGTCACAAAACTTTCAAGTATGAAAATTACAACTAACAACATGTCCACTAATCACTATTAACAACTACCATTATCATTATTATTGTTATCATTGTTTTTATTATTATTATTTGTTTAATGGTAAAGAATGTTGACCGTACCGATGGTTCCTTATTTAGGAACTTGCTTTTGTTGGGATGTGGTCCATCAACAACAACTCCCAATACTTGTGCAAGAGAACAAAAGAGAGAATCCAATAGCAGTTGGAGAAACAATGGGATGCATGTTATCTCTTTATTGGTTATTAGGAGGTTGAAATCATGCCTTGAGTATCACAACTATTCCACTTCACTTCATTTAATGTTCCATGTTTGTTGAGCTTTAAGTTATAAAATGTCCTCACACATGATGAAGGAATGTCAAACTCAACCATCTTTTTCTAAACCTAGAAGATCTACCTCTCCTTAAAAAACAATTCAAAATCACATCTAAGGAATATATGATATTTGAGTGAAAAAATATTTATTAAATATATCATTTATTTGATAATTATTTTATATATGATTATTTTTTGAAAAAAAATATTTATTAAATATATCAGTTATTTTATAATTAAAATTATTATTTTAATGGATTTAATTTAAATAGTTGTATAAATATTGTTATTTTTTTATTTTTCAAATTTCATATTTTTTATGTTATAAATAATTTGCTCTTTATTAACGTAAAAATCTTTAAAATATATTTTTAAAAAATATCTAGTTCTTCATATATATATTTTATTACCAATTTTATCCATTGGTTGTAGTTTGGTGTTTGGGAGGAATGATTGTTGCATTCCCTACTTGGGTTCAATTCTTGTAAGTGACATGATGCTCTTGTTGAGCCCTTATTGTAAATCAACTTTTTATCAACTTAATTCATTATTAATAAAACTAAATAAACCTTATTTTTTAAAACCTTTAAATAAGTACACTTGTATCTCATTATCTTACATGCTATAAGTATCATCTCCATTGTAAGAATATAAGAAACATTCTAAATTTTTAAAATAACACCTTCATAAAATACAAGTCACTTTATAATTAGTTTGACGTAGAAGTTTATAGTAAATTGGGATAAGGTATAGTTCGAAGTTTGATAGTTTTAGTTTGTCAGGCCATTAAAGTTATAGGTTTTTAAGCAATGGCGTTATATTGACTAGGTTTGATAGAGTTGTATAGGTACTGTAACATTGATATGATAGCAGGACTGGCATCAACATATAATGCCAGCATATAGCTTGACACGAACATGAAAAGGCACACCTTATTTGTGTATGATGTACGAACAAGCATAAAAACCTATATCTTAGAGGGTCGGAGATGAAATTAATCTTTAATTGGAGCTTAATAGCTCTTATTTATCATATCATTCAAATTATAGGGTTTTAAGCAATGATGGTATGATTGGGCCCAACAAAGTTATATGTCTACATGTGTAAGTATATAAAATCGATGTTATAACATGTCTAAGTACTATAATATCGATGTTTTTTTAACAAAAATGGTTAATTTATATTATCAAAAAGAGAGTGGTTAGCTTCAATCGAACTAGGCAACTACCAATTATAAAAAAATCTAGATTTGACTATCTGTATTATATAAAAGTTATGTTCTAGCATATCCTTCTAGCCTACAAATTACTATTACATAGATCGAGTTATCATGGCTGATGTACAGTTTTACAAAGGAATTCATTAACCAAAAGCACTTAAACATACTTATGGAAATTTATAAGATGTTGGGACCTGCTCTTCTTGAACTTCTTCTTGCTCCAAGTTGCTTGCACTTGGTTGTGCTAGAGGTCGATTATCAAGAGCCGCAACTAAGTTGTTCAAGTTGACTTGAGGTTGAACATTTCTTTATTCCATTCGAGCTTCCAACGAACTTAATCGAGCCTTCGTGTCGGCACTCTTCGTCTCTTGCACTGCTAGTCACCCACAAACATTGTCCAACCACGCCTGCGTGACCCCTAGCCTTGCGTGCAACATATTTGTTTGTTGCTTATGCTTTAAGTGTTGTCTACGGAGCAAGGTAACCTCCCAATTTTGATTCCCATTCAAGTTCACTTGCCAACCCATATTTTATTCAGAAACATCCTCCACCTTCCCAGTTATATCCATTGACATCCCTCGAGGCTTGATCTTCTTATTTCCTGCTACGTTTGGAAGGGTTTCTCCTCGATACAAAGGAAAGAATTCAACGGAATAATGTCTCCATTTCACAACTGCTACCTTGCCACATTATGGTAAGAGCCAATGGATGCTACTCAAGCATCCACTACAAACAATCCAAACTATGCTCATACCAGTTGCACGCTCTATGTAACCTCCAATTCTCCTATTCCTTAATTTCCAAATGAGTTCACATTGCTTGTGTGACTGCATGTGAAGTTTTAAGGTGGTATATCTTGAATGTTAGTGGGAAGGGGGGTGACGCCTCCTTCTTTCACATCTCCTTCCCATCACATGTGACGACGTACCTTCCTCCTTGTTGATGTTGTGTGAAAAACCTTTGTTTCCATCCATAGCAAATGCTTGAGATTGGAACAATTACGAGGGGTAAGGTGCTTTGCCCCCTCTACACCTTTTCCTTTTATATTCAAAATACTTTGTTCAAGGTGCTTGGCCTGATTTGCTAACTCATCCGCTTTGGTGTTTAAGCATCTTAGAATGTGTTGGCATTGCATTTCCATCTTATTGCTAATCATCTTTTGAACTCAGACTATCAAGGGTTGAATATGCCTATCCTGAGGTAAGGTGTAGTTGGCCATGTGCTTGATTATCAAAGCATAGTCTCCTATTATAGTCACTCTTAGTATGCTTCATTGATTAAGAAACTTTATATTGTACCACAATGCATAACACTCCACTTGATTATTAGTCACTTTCATAAGGTTCTAGATAAACTTTGACTCTTCATTTTGTCTGATATCGAAGAGTATCTCCCTACACCCACCTCCCCTAGTACTATAATATTGATGTTATAGTACAAATAAGATCAACATATAATATCTAATATCAATATTATAATACAAATAATAATATCAATGTTATAGAGTAATCATATCCTACGTACAAACATGTCTAAAAACCTACATCTCAAAAGACTTTGAAGATCAGATTTATCCTCATTTTAACAATCCAAATTTATAATGTTTCAAATGTGATAAATTTTTGTTATTATTCTCTTAATCAAATAAAATATTAAAGATCAATTTAATGTCTAAACAATCATGTTGTTTGTTATCACAAATATTTTTATAGGATTATGGTTTTGAAGTTTACAATTATTATTTTTTTAATAATATTTTTTGTTTTTACAAATATTTTTATAAGATTATGGTTTTGAAATTTATAATTATTAATTTTTTAATTAATAATTTTTCAAAATTTTTTATAAAAAAAAAACTTTAATAAATTCTTAATCTTTTTAAGAATATATTTTTTAATTAAAAAAATAACTACAATAAAAAAGTATCTATGATAAAATCCTTTTAACTTCCGACCTTACTTAAACTTGTGTAAGATTTTTCATTTAATAAAGGTTTTCCCTAGCCTTCCCTTCTATCTACTCCTAATAACAATGAGCTCTTTGAAGGTCAACCCTCGAGATCTTTTCAAAGCCTTAATACTTGTAATGAAGTATTTATCTCTAATGTTTTGATATGCTTTATTTTTCATAGTACCTTACTTCTTTTTAATGTCTTTACAAAGTCTTAAGCTTTGTCTAATATTAATGTTTTTTTTAAAATATGGGTATTGTAGATAAATTCCCTTTTACAGTAAGGTGGTGAATATTTAGCTTTAAATTTTAAAAGTTTTTTTTTAAAGTTAAGATGACATTTTAAAAATTTAATTAAAAAGTAAAAGAGATTAAAAATTAACATTAAATTAATGTATTTATCTAAATAATATATGAAATGATTTTTTTTTAATTTACTCAATAAAAAATTTTGATTTAAAATTTGACAAAATAACTATTTTAAAATTATTTTGGATTGATTAAATAACAAATATAAAATATAACATTACACAATTTATATCCATGTGATGATACTTAACATCAAAAGTATTTACTTTCATCAATCAATACTTAATTAAATTTTAATAAAAAAAAATTTAAAAAAAATCAAAATCATAAAACTTTAACCTTTTTCTAACATATTTTATAAAATAAATATTTATATTAAAAAAAAACATTTGACTTCTCCTAACTTTTTTATATAATTTATGAAGTAAATATTTATAATTAAAAACATTTGACTTCTCTTGTACAGGTGAGAAGATGAAAAATAAATTTGTATTCAATTTTTATGCACTTCATTAAGAGTCAATAGTAAAACGAAGAAATAGAAAGTTCTTTTCAAACCTTACTAATTCAAAAAGATTAAAATAAATATTTCAAAACTTGACGAAAGAAAAAGCTTTTAAAAATTACAAGACTAAACTCGGTCAAAAACTTATAAAAAATCATTTCTTTATAAAACAAAGATAGGTACATCTATCCCTATATGCTAAGGATATCATACTTATTCAAATGATGAAGACGACTAGTTTAAAATCATGATGCAATTTATAATCAAATGTTTGGAAGAAGCATGATCCATGGCGTATTCTTTAATCATCACACGGTCAAGTGCATTTCATCAATGGCATTTGGTATAAAGAGGGTTGACTTTAAAAGTATATGATCATGCCAAATAATGATATCACTGAAAGTGTCTTTAATCTAACTTTTTAATACATTATTTATAAAATTTATTTTAATGTTTCAATTAACGTAAATGAGTCTCATTATCAAATGAGATATTATATTGAAGTAATATAGTAATGTTATCCCATTATAGGTTGACTATTTTATCATACTGTAATCGATCATAATTTGGGTTGTGTATATTCATCCTTCGTTGGGTTGTGTATATCCATCCTTTGACTATGAGGGAATGGATCAGATTCAACCAAAAGTCCTCTATGAATGTTTGTGTAATGTGGAAAGCAATTTTAGAGTTTTTGATGTAATAGGTGATTGGATTGTTTGGAGTGTAGGTGATGGCAACGGGATGAGGTTAGGTTAGGGCATGACCCATGGTTCGATTGTTCTGGAAGTCACAGTTTACCTAATACATTGGTGGAAGAATTGAGAAAGCAGGGTTATTACTTTTTGGGACATATTGGAGAAGAAATAAACACCATTCCAATTAGACAAGTGTGGATAACTACAAATGCTTTAGGACTGGAGAATGAGAATGTTGTAATCTAGAATAATTATATCAATGTCCTTGACAGAAGTCATGTGAGGTTACAAGACATACCAAATGAGATTATCTGGTCCACCTTGTGGGAGGTGATTATTCCCCTAGATTAGGTTATCATGTTATCAGAGAGAAAGAAGATAGGCCTGAGCCTCCTTGGTGGGCTACAATGATTTGGAATTTGAAATGTCCCTTAAAATCAAGAATTTTCCTTTGGTTAACTCTTATGGATAAAGTACCTATGTCGGACATTTTAATTAGAAAGTTCAACTTTGGTCCAAGTAGATGTCCCTTATGCAAAGCAAACAATGAGATTATTGCTCACCTGTTTATTACTTGCCCCTTTACTCACAGGATGCAGGATCATGCTTTTTTGATTGAAGGTTTCCCTCTTGTTTGGAATGGCCCGAACCTGGAAGGAGCTTTACAAAATTGCTTCTCTAATCATGCTTATAAAGGCCACAAAGCTCTGCCTTTGATCTTCATCTAGGGTATTTGGCTAGCTAGGAATCTGACTATCTTCAAGGATACTCACATAACTCCTTCTGTAGTACCATCTAATGGTCTAGCCATTCTCAATTTTTTTCCTCAATTTGAGCACTCGCCTATTGTCAGAAGGATCACAATGGAAACAATTGACCATTCTTACAATTGGGCTTTCTTTGATGGAGCCTCACAAGGCATTCCAACTACAAGAGGTGCAGGGGGCATCATTCACCTATCAAATAATCATTGGATCAAGTTTTCTATTGGAATAGGTCTTAAGACCAACAATAGGGTAGAGCTATTGGTTGTCAAATTAGTTATGCTTCTTTCTATTTCAAAAGGGGTGGACAGACTTCAAATTTCTATGATTCAAAAATAGTGGTGGACTGGCTACATTTGAGAAGACCTCCTAAAAACTACATCCTGAAGCCAATATATGAGGAAGTTGTAAATATAGCTGGATTGTTTAGGGAGATACTTTTACACATGTGTACCGAGAAAGGAATTTAGAGGCTGATCAATTGTCCAAAAAGGGACTACAGGCGGGAGATGGTGTTTGGCATAGATGGGAGCTCAAAAGATGAAACTATGAACAAAAAATGAAATCATCATAGTACAATATCTTTCTTGAATCCTTTAGTTTTTTTGTAACCGTTTCTAATTTGATTATAAATTGTATTCACAATTTTTATCTCATTACATCAAGTTAGAAGGGAGGAATATTTGTTTGTGGTATACAATAGTTTATTGATAATTTCATAGAACATATGTATTGACAAACTTTGTGTAAGGCCTCACATGCTTCTGAAAAATGTGGTTGTTTTTAATACAAAGCAATCACGTTTTTTTTTTTTAAATATCATACTAAATTATTTGCTTCACCCTATGAAAAGAAAAGAGAACCGTAAAGGATTAAATTATAATATTTATTTGTAATTCTATATTGCATTATTATGTGAAAGATTATGAATTAGGATATTATATTATTAAAGTATAATTGTATTTTAATACATGAAAATAAATTTGAATATTATACATATCCTCAATAAGTTTTAAAAGAAAGTAATATATAATTTTTATATTATATATATATATATATATCAAAAATGAAAAACAATAACTTCTTATTATATAAGTAATCAAAGTTACATAGAAATTATTCAAAGTATGTCAATATAAATGGATGTCTATATAATGCCTACATGTATACTTCAGACATCAAAACATATAGATAGCCAGTCTCCTCAATAAAGAGGACAAAAAACAATCCTTTATAGAAAAGACAACAAGTTGCATATCGTCAGACATACGACCCAAAGATTAAAAGACAAAAAAGGAACTAGAATCCACTACATGGTCATCGATGAGATCATCATAGTGGATATAACCATCCATGGGCCCTATAGCAAGTTTTGATAAGGAATCAACTTGTTGATTGAGCTCCCTAAAAATATGACAAAATGAGATAGAAAAAAATCCCCTAATCAAGTTACAAATCCGAATGGCCCTCTGCTTAAGATGAATGGCCTGGAGTCTCGAACAGCCCGTTGCCCAGTCGATCACCACTCGGGAATCACCAAATATCCTGATACTATACATGCCTCTTTTCTTAGCAGTCCAAATTAACCCCCGTAGCGCTAAAATTTTCTCCTTAGTATTAAAGTCCATACCTGCACTCATCTTCAATAAGATCTAATGGTTTGTCTTCACTTAGAGAACCATTCCATTCCCACAAAGGCCATCTTTCTCCGCACCATCATAGAAACAAATTGATATATTATCCTCCACCTGAGGCATCTTTAGTAGCCTAATTTGTTTTGGAGGCTCTTTCTTGATATAATAAGAGAATGAGCAGATTACCTTAGAGCAAACTTGATAACCGGAAGGTCTGATGTCTTCAAAAATTAACCTATTTCTGGCCTTCCATACCTCCCATATAATGAATAGTGGCAATTCTTTGTACTTAACATAAGAGTGAAACCATTTATAACAATAGTCTTGAAAATTCGAAACAATCCACTCATCCTGATGATGGAGAAGAGCCCCAACATCATCCCATACAAATCTGAAAAATATGCACTGATTGAATAAATGGGAAATAGATTCACCATCCATGCGACATAAGGTACATCGACCAGGACCACAGAACCCCCTCTTCACAAGATTATCCCAGGACAAAATCTTGTTCTCCAAACATAGCTAGATGAAGCATCTGACTTTCATGGGAATACGCCATTTCCATAGCGCACGAGCCCACCACTTCGGGTTTGCAGAAGCATGAAAAAGAGTTAAGGCCTCATATGCTTTTTTTTTCCAGAAAGAAATCCATTAGCATTACTCAAATCCCACACTAAGGAATCCTATGCATAAGATAGCCTTATTCCTGCACAAAGCAATAACATGACATAACAATCCCATTCAGCAGCAACCACGGTCGAGAGGCCCAATCCGAAGCATAATACCAATAAGAAGAATGATGGGCTGCAGGATGTGGATGTTTAACATGAGCCAACACCTGAATGTTGCGTCTCTGCAGCTACTCGATCAAAGGACTCGACATCTTATATTAATCCCAAAAACCAAGGAAATTATGAACACCTACGAAGACCTATGTTCCCCAACCGATTTTCCAACTAAGCCACCCACTTAAAAGAGGGAAAGTTTTAATAAGACCTCACCAAATAATAGAATCACTACCCACATGCTTCTTATGATTTTGAATCCACTATGAGACAGAGAAAGACTTTAAATATATCACGGGGATCACTCTACTCCAGAGGCCAGTGCCAAATATCCCCCGCTAAAGACTTTTGGCTCTTAACACCTGGTTGAACTAATCCAAATGTTTGAGGCCCTAGCCTCCTATGTGTTTTGGAAAGGAGATGCTTTCCCATGAGGACAAATGGAATTTGGATACCTACAAATTGCCTTCCCATAAAAATTGAAATTTTTTCCTTTGAATACTATTGATAATAGAAGATGGGACCATAACCAAAGAAAACCAATATACAGGTATACATTCGAGGACCGATTTGGCCAGAGTGAGTTTACAACCCAGAGACAGCCACTTGTAAGTCCAATTATTAATTATTTTCCCAACTTTGCGTAGAATCTAGTTCCAGTCTTCTTTATGGTAGCAGTTATGATTTAAATAAAACCCAAAGTATTTAAATCCACAGTCCAACTACTCATATGATAAGGAAAGAGATGTGCAATCTGATCGTGAATACGTTTATCATCACAGTTATACAAGAACATAGATTTTTGCAAGCTAATGGCCATTCTTCTGGAAGAGCATAAAGTATTGAATAAGGCTCGATAGCACACACAATCTTCCACAGATCCATTTCCAAACATTAAGACATCATCAATGAATAAAATATGAGTCATAATAAGAGATCAATAAATATTTATACCTTTGAGCTTCTTATCCTTTCTAGCCGCATCAATGGATCAACTGAGACCTTCAATGATCAAGAGAAATAGTAAGGGGGAAAAGGGACACCCATGTCGAAGCCCCTGTTGACCAAGTCGCGACCTCACAGTCGACAGGGGTCCACCAACTGTCGACACATACCGCAGTCTCCCTGGGCACCGGCCCGGGCAGGTTTGAGCCCACCCAGCAACACCATCAGAGCGGATGAGGTCTCACCCGAGGCGTCCAGGAAGAGCAGACGGAACCATGTTTTCATCGAGGGAGGAGGCGAGTTGCGACAGTATGATACTAACAGCAATTCTAAATATTCATCATGAAGTTACATCACTTTAATTGCAACATTCAACATTACAGTAGATAGAGGTCACACATTACTTTAATCGCAACATTATAGTAGACAGATATCTATAACATATTATTGCGGCATAGCGACAGAAACAAATAATGGCATTAAGAAAAGGCAATAACATAAGTATCGAGCAACATTACACACAGATTGCACCAAACCATCATCTTATATTACTATGGCAATCCAAACATGGTACATAAATCTCTGCACAACTCCCGCATTATCTTCGCATACAGCTCTATCTTCTCTCTATCATTCCTCCTTCTTCAACACTTACAATTCTCATCTATTTATAGGCTTCCGCCCATTCCAATACTTGTCCACTTTCCTAACCGACACTTATGGACAATCGACTAACTGACTTGGTCTAATGACCCAAAAACCCGCATACCACAGTACAATTGACTCGATATTACAAAATACATTACCCAAAACCCACTAACTGCGGTATACTTGACTCAATATTACAAAATACATGGTCCAAGTGACCCAAAACCCGCCAACTGCGGTATCCTTTGGTACAAAATACTCCTTTTGCGCCTTTATCCAATGTGTCGCAACGTCGGTGGTACCGTGACACATCCTCATCAAACCGCCTGCCAATAGCTCCCTCCCACAAGGGAAGAGAGAAGTTGGTGATCCCTTGATTAGCATCGCAAAATTGAAAGAGGTGATATAGGCCATTATCCAATTAGTTACCTCCACCGGGAGCCCTATATGAAGAAGGACGAAGCAAAGAAATGTCCAATCCACATGATTGTAAGCTTTGATTAAATCCATCTTAAGAATAAAAGGCATGGATATTCCTAATCTTTATAGAATGTAGACATTCGTGGTAAACTCCCACCACATCCAATATCTGGGGACTAGTTAGAAAGCTGAACTGCTCCCTGGATATAGATCTAGCCAAGATAGGTTTGATTCTATTTTAGATAATCTTAGAAATAACTTTATAAATTAAGTTACAGAGCGAAATCAACCTAAAGTCCTCAAAGCTCCATGGCTTATCTCTTTTAGGGATCAAAGCAATGTAAGTAGCATTCATACTAACCGGGACAAATTACTTCATCCGAGATTCCTCCACCACCTTCAAGATATCTTCACCAAGCAAATCAAAGAAATGGATGAAAAACTCGACGGTCCAACCACCTGGACCGAGACTTTTGTTTATTGCAAACAATTGAAGAACTTGTTTGATCTCATCTAGGCTGACTTCATATCCAACACTTTCACCCTCCTCTTGATTAGAAAAATGAGGATAATAATTAATAACCTTCAACTGATCTGCTAGACATGAAGAATTTCTTTTTTTATAAATATCCCCAAAGTAGCCAACCACAACCTTTTTAATTGAATCTTGAGTGGACACATAATCCCCGGAGGAATCCTTCAGTTCCCATATGGAATTTACTATTCTACGTTGTTTGGTAAAACATGGAAGAATTTAGTATCACTGTCACCTTGGGAGACCCAAACAACTCTACTCTTGAGCCGCCAAGTACCTTCGATTTGTTTCAAAATCTGTGCCTTTTGCAATTCCAGACTTATCAATTTTTCTTTCCTAAGAAGAGATCCTCATCCGCCATCCTAGCCAAAGATACTATATCACTTTGAATTTTAATAAATTTCACAATGTTAATTGAATGTAATTTAATTGATTAAAAGAAAAGTTGTTATTGTATAGCATATTTCGGAATTCCTGGCATTGTGGTGTGTTATCAGAGTTGCTAATCAGTTTGGTATGGCTGATGTCAAGATTTTTGGTGACTCTCGAGTCCCCATTAAATGGGCTAGTGGAGATTACAAACTGAATGTTACATCTTTATCACAGTGGTGCATCATAATTAGAAGTGAAATTAACCTTTTTGCTAGCATTTCACTTGAACATATTTATCGGGGAAAATAACTCTCTTGCCGATAAACTTTCAAATCAGGCACTTGAAGATATAGATGGATATCTGATTTGGGAGGAATTTCAGGATTCCATTATACAGAATCAGGGATCCTTTTATTTTCTGGACTGAGATCTATCCCTTTTGTTTTTGTTGGATGTTGAGGCATTAGCAGTATGTTAGTGAAGTGTTGCATTAGTAACACATTTTTGTAATGGTTGGATAAGAATTGTTTTATAACGTTTATCAACTATAAAAGTACTATCGTTGTACTGTTTAATTCAATTTTGAATATCAATAATATGTTTTTTTTCTTTGAAAAAAAAGATCAAGTCAAATATTGAATTTAATTTTTGAATCTTATTAAATTCACCTAAATACCAATCTTGAAACTTGCCCACATATATAACATGTTTAAGTCCACGATTACCATAACCACTTAACAAAGTCAAATATTGCATATCGGCAAGAGAGTTATTTTCCCCGATAAATATGTTCAAGTGAAATGCTAGCAAAAAGGTTAATTTCAAATCAGGCACTTGAAGATATAGATGGATATCTGATTTGGGAGGAATTTCAGGATTCCATTATACAGAATCAGGGATCCTTTTATTTTCTGGACTGAGATCTATCCCTTTTGTTTTTGTTGGATGTTGAGGCATTAGCAATATGTTAGTGAAGTGTTGCATTAGAAACACATTTTTGTAATGGTTGGATAAGAATTGTTTTATAACGTTTATCAACTATAAAAGTACTATCGTTGTACTGTTTAATTCAATTTTGAATATCAATAATATGTTTTTTTTCTTTGAAAAAAAAAGATCAAGTCAAATATTGAATTTAATTTTTGAATCTTATTAAATTCACCTAAATACCAATCTTGAAACTTGCCCACATATATAACATGTTTAAGTCCACGATTACCATAACCACTTAACAAAGTCAAATATTGCATCACACCTCTTGACTAGGGATTGCATGTTCATACACTAAAGTTTAAGAGAGACTCATACAAAATTTCCGTGCTTTGTTTGTTAGCGTTTACTTAATTAAACTAAAATGAGAGGAGAATTTCATATTATGGGTCAAAGAGAAAAGTGTCGAAAGTGTGAATGCATTACAAGGATAGCGAAATAACGTGTATTCCTGCCTACTTATTTGACATATACTTTATTTGGAAGATGGCACATGGATTTGACATTTTATATTATTCTTTAAAGGCAAGAAGGTGCGACGAGAAGAATCCACTAGGGTAAGTGGACATTTAGTGATTGTTTTAGTTAATTGGAACTCTACTTCTACTTCATCAAAAACTTTTTTGACCAAAATACTTGGAAGTTTACTCTTGTCATTTTATACCAAAAAGAATGTTGGTCGACCATCGAATCATTGTCAAATTGGTATTTGTTTCACTAAAGAGTGGCGTACACATAATATCAATGTGTCAAGTCTTAAAACTAAATGTTTTGACCACACAAGCCATGCTTATTCATTGAAATAAGTAAGCTCCAACTCTTGAAATATAAAGTTGAGTTAGCATATAGGTTAAACATAGTTCATGCGTCATGTATGAGCAAACATCATTGTCATGTATGAGAAAACATCTTTAACTTGACGTCTTTGGTATAGAAGAGGATTGTTACAAGAAAAGGAAGGTGACAAAGAAGTGTGTAAGGCGAGTATGAGAGTGGAATTGTATTCAAAATACTTGTTAGGTGTATTAGGTATGGTTTGAGTATAGATTAAAAAAAAATGTAATAGTCTAAGGAGAGGAGGAGAGGAGTTTATGGGATGTTGATGTTTATGGTATAACATATTATTGTGAAAATAAGAAGAATGTAAAAAAAAATGGAGTGTTAGGGTAGTATGCAAGAGTGAAATTGTATCTAAGGAGAGTGTGTGATTAAAGTTAGATGTAATATGTGTGGTCCAAGCACAAGTGAACTAAAGTTAGATGCAATCCGTGTGGTCCAAGCACAAGTGAGTAGAAGCATACATAACAAGGGCATGATAGAGAGTGTGCATAATGAACATGATGATCATGCATGGTAAGGGATGCCTATAAATATGCATGATGAGCATGCGTGACAAAAGAAGTGCTTAAAGGGAAGATGAAAGATAATTGTGGAAGCTAAAGTGACATGAATGAATTTGAATAGATCTAGAGGGAGTGAAGGGGTAAGATAAAAATTGAAGAGTTCTAGAAAATATATCAAGAATTAGGTAAGATTAATAATTAGATGACAAATGAATAAACATAATAGTTTTCATTTATGTTGAATTATAAAGAAGTCATCCTAAAAGATAATACTTTAAAGACTCGAACATTGAGTCTAAGTAAGGAGAAAATGCACAAGTTGTTGCATGTGTCATGATTTCCAAGTAATGAGAACGAGTAAAATAATTTCCCTACGGGTGTAATGTAGTTCTAAACATTGTCCAACTTTATATGAATGGTTATGTTTTAACACATTTTTCTTCTAATTATGTATTATAAACCACCGCAACAAGTCTACATTGTATGGGACTTTGGAGAACCATAGCATTACATTCGCAGTTCTTTCGCACAGTAATTCCATACATAATCTCAATGATCCAAGGGCATCTATGAACAACACATGTACTATTAGATACAAAAATGTAATCGAAGGAAGGATCGATGAAAAACAGTGAGCATTAAGCATCCTGCTATGCTGCATTGAATGTTGCGGCGATAGCTTTACTCATCATTGGATCTGATGCTGCTTGAGATCCAACAACAAGCAAAGCAGCTGCCGCAACATTTAATGTTGCATAGAAGGCTCCTTAATGCTTACCATGAAAAACTACAAGTACAACGAGATGGTACAATGCATAGTTTTAGTGTAATGGAAGGAAACACGTCATAATTAATGGTGAAGTGCATCAAAATGACATCAACAAGCATCACGATGAAAAGTGTGCCAATGACATAGAGAAAAAACATGCTAAATTAAACATAAAGTATAGGCATATGCATAAAAAATCGAATTAGGAGATAGAAAGTTTAAAAGGAAGATTAGGAAATTAATAATGAAAATAGCTAACTCATACATTAGCTAATCAAAACTAAATAAATATCATAATTAGTATTTAATATTCAAGGTATTCACTCTCATCCATTTTTTTCATGAGTTTGAGTAGTTTAATTAATATTCATTGTTTTAGGAGTACAACCTGAGTGGGCCTAACAATTAAGAACATATGTTTCCTCTTAGGAGGTCATACTTTCAAATCTAGAGGGGGTAGGTTATGTACACATCTATAGACTTTAACAGTTATATCGTTGCATAGATGGGGGTCTCTTGTCCCACAAACAAGGCGGTCTCATACACCAAATTGGTGTCTGGCTTGGCTGTGACCTTGAAAATAGATTATTATTATTATTATCATAAAAATTTAAAATTTAAAATTTAAATTAATGAAATTTATTTTTTAAATGGTGGTTCACCGTTTGTTAGAGGGCTACATCCACTAGGAGAAATCCCAACACCTACTATTTCGGAGAATCAAGGTATGGCCAAAATTACAATCATTACATAGTCAAAGTTGGCTCCCAAGGAGCAAGTGTCACAAAGCAAGATTTGAACACGGGTGGGGAGGATAACAACATTACTCCCAACCACCCAATTGACACTCAATTGACAAATTAATAAAATAAATTATCATCCATATTTTTCATGAGTTTGAATAGTGTATTTAATATTCATTATTTTAGGTGATTTTCATTTTTTTTAAATGAGATTTAAATTAATGAAACAAATTACATAATGTTAATTATTATGTTTAAAAATTATATTTAATAATTAAAATTATGATTTAAATCCTAACAATAAAATTAATTATAACTAAATCAAACCAAAACAAAATTTAACATTATTTTTTTCGATGATGATGATGATGATGACGGCGGCGACGATGATGCACTAAGACCAACTTTGGTCTTAAAAGAAAAAATGAATTACTTGAGTTGCTGTAAAATTTTATTTCTATGGTTAAAAAGCTTAGAAAGAAGTTCCTAGGCCGACATAGTTTTTACATGTTAAAAGATTAGGGAGGTTCATATTGTACCAAATATTATGAAACTGCAATCTAAAGTGGGTGTACGCAGGGCACTCTAAGAGAAAGTGACTTTCATCCTCAACGCTCATAGTCTTACAGAGATGTTATATTGTTTCCTCCCATGGTGTTTTAGGAATTGTCCAACATCTTGTTTCACTATGAAGCTCATGAGAGTTCATTATTATCTTGGCTATATTAATTTTCTTCTTTACACTAGTTAAAACAGAGAGATAATTTTGATCTTCCATATTAGGGTTAATGAGTTCCTTATAATATATTAATTTTCTTTTAACCTCTAATTCTTTCTCGCCCCACATGTTCTCTTTAAATTTAGATGTGATTATATTTTTAATGTTATTGATATTTTGAAAAGTGGTATTTTCGTCGATCTCCCAATGGTTTAACCAAGCCATGACATCTTTATACCAACCTCTCTTGAATCGTAGTTGGTATTGACTAGATTTTAAAGCAATTTTAGGAATTCTCTTGTCTCTCTTGTTACTTATCTTGTACTTGTACATCAAGTACCTAGTCATAGTGATGCTCTCGATGGGGGGAAGACCTACTTCTATTAGGAGGATATGATAGGGGTATTGCTTTTAATTTTGAGGTTAATGTTGTAAAATGCTTATGGATTTGCTCAATCATTTTCTCCAAGATTCTCCAAAGATTCTGCAACCCCAAAGTTCACACACGTACAAGATAACGAGAGTGATAAGAGTTTCAAAAAGGAACTTCTTTTTATCCCACATCACAAGGTTTGGTGGTTTACAATTGTTCTCAAGACCAAAATAAGCTTTCCACCCTCCATTAATCATTTTCTCAATGCTATAGTCCCAGTTGAGCTTGTGATGAATATCAAATCCCAAGATAATTGTAAGAAGACACTTCCTCCAAGTTGTTATTGGCGTATACAAAATTAGCGTAAGTGACCTTCTTGGACTTGATAATCATAACTTTTTTTTGTCGGTGTTAACACTCATACACATATTAGAGCATAACTCCTTGAGAATTCTTAATTGCTTATCAAGATCAAAGGGACACCTTGCCAGAAGGACAATATTATCAGCATACAGAAGGAGGATGCCGACTATTCCATCTAAGGTCGTTCCAGTGCAACCTGCTTCTTCTAAACAATCTTCTAGCTTATCGATGTAAATGCCGAAAAAAGGTAGGGGAGAGGGGGAGACCTTCCTTAACTCCAATGTTACAATTAATATCTTTCGACCACCCCTCAATGCTCTTAAATTTGGAATGATAGTCTCTTACAACCTTATCACAACAGCTTTCAACTCGAAAGGAACCTTTAGCTATTCTAATCTATTCCAAAAGTTATTTCTTGGCACCATGTCGAAAGCTTTTCTAAAGTCCACAAAGCAACATAAGAGATTGGATTTATTATTGCGACATTCGTTTGCAATGATCCTAAGCGTAATGATGTGGTATGTGGTAGAGTGATGTCTTCTAAAGCAGGTCCGACCTTTAGCCCGCTTACTTTCACTCTCTCACCATATGTTGATTTTAATTTCTAAAATGATACTATAAAGCTGGACTAAGAGAATGTTAATCATATGATCCGTCAAATTGAAGGGTTATTTTTATCAATACTTTTAAAAATAAGAATAATTAAACTTTGAATCCAAGAATTAATAACTAAAATTATAATTTAAATATATTTAATAATAAAATTAATTATAACTAAGTCAATATACAAAATATAAAAACAAAACAAAACAAAAAATACAAAAAACAAAAACAAAACATTTAAAAAACAAAGAATTAAATACTCTGATGTGATCATATAATCTAAAAATATGGATAAATAATCACCCAAATTGTATAATCAGATTTTATGATTATATTATTGTATTAATATTATATGTATGATCGAAGTCTTGTAAGTTGTTATCCAACAGAGAGATATTAGATAGATTTGGGACATCACACAACTTTCAAAACTGCACCGATAAAAATTCTTCCAAGTAGCTCTCCATTCCTTTGAATGAATTTAGTTGACTTTTACAAATAGCTTTCCATTTCTTTGAAGAAGTTTAGTTGACTGTAATTTTATATTAATTTTTAATAATAAATATATTAAATTTTAACCATAATATATATATTTTTGAAGAAGTTTAGTTCGTTTTATTTTTATGTTAATTTTTAATAATAAATATATTATGTTTTAAGCATGACATTTGTATATGCCTTAGTTGTTTGTAATACTATTGTATTTGTTTATTCATTTATCCTATAGAGTTTTCAATACTTTGTGTTGATTACGCATGGTACTTTTATATAATAATAACTAGCAAGCCATATTAATATTAATAATATGGCTTATATACGCCGATCGGCGTATATCAACCACATTTAAACAATAGATATACGCCGATCGGCGTATATAAGCCATATTATTAATATTAATATGGCTTGCTAGTTTACGGCCGACGTGCACGAAATATTTAGTGAGTTTTACTATTAATATTATGGCTAGGAAAATAATAATAATAAATATTACTATTTTAAAATAATAATTTGTTTAAAATATCTTTTAAAAATAGTTATTTTATAAATATAATTAATAAATTATAAATAATTTATAGTACTAATTAATTATTTATTAACAAATAGTATTTTAATTACTTTATAAAAACAATTATTTTATAATTAAGTTTAATAAATTATAAATAGTTTAGAGTAATAATTAAATATTTTGTAATAATAATAATTTAATTATAATAATAATATTAATGATTATTATTATAAAATAACAAATGTTGAAATAGTTTATAATAATAAAAATAATATTCTATTACAATAATTATTATTATAATAAATAAGAAAACATAATTATATTAAAATCCTAAAATAATTTATAATAAGGATTGGCAATATTAATAATAATAATAATAATAATTTATATTCTTTTTTTTATTATTATTTATAATAATAACAATATTATTATTATTATTATTATTATTATTATTATTATAAAATAATAATAATAATAATAATAATATTACTATTATAAAATTATAATTTTTTAAATATTTTAAAATAATAAAAACAATTATAAATAAGAAAATATAATTATAAATGAAAATAAGAAAAAGAATGAAAAAAATATAATAATGTTTAACAATGCTAATAATGTTTATAATTTTTAATATCTAATGTATAATAATAATAATAATAATAATAATAATTATTATTATTATTATTAATATATAATATCTAATGTATTATTATTATTATTAATATTAATATCTAATGTATAATCTTTAGTATAAACTAATGTTACTAATGTTTAGCATTGCATAATATAAATACATAGTTTCAATTATTCTGTAAATACAATGTTGACTAATGTTTTTGAATGTTTAAATGTTTATTAATGTCTAATGTGTGAATTTAATGTTTAATGTCTAATGTGTGATGTGTAAATTTAATGTTTATTAGTATTTAATGTTTAATGTATGATGTATGATGCTTATTAATCTATAATGTTTAATAATGTCCAATGTATAGTTTTATGAATGTTTATAATACTAATAATGCCAATAATAATGCAGTTATTAATGTTTTCTAATGTATAATGTTTCGTAATAGGTAATAATGCTAATGTCTTTATTAATGTTTTTCTAATGTATAATGTTTTGTAATAGGTAATAATGCTAATGTCTTTATTAATGTTTTTATAATGTTTAATAATGTTTAGTATCAATAATATTTAATAATGTCCAATGTCTAAATGTCTAAATTTAATGTTTATTAATGTTTAATGTGTGATGTTTAATAATCTCCAATGTTTATTAATGTGTAATGTCTACTTTTATTAATGTTTATAATGATAATAATGACAATCCTAATGTCTTTATTAATATTCTCTTATGTTTAATAATATTTAATGTCTAATGTGTGATGTTTAATAATCTCTAATATTCATTAATGTGTAATGTTTACTTTTTTATCTTTATAATGTTAATAATGCCAATGTTAATGTCTTTATTAATGTTTTATGTTTATTGATATTTAATGCTTAATGTTTTCTAATGTTTATTGAAAACTAATGTCTAATGTGTAATGTAAACTAATCTTACTAATATTTAACTCTTATTATAAAAATAAAATAAATAATAATAATGATTCTTGGGTTTTTATTAATATAATAATTAGCAAGCCATATTAATTAATAATAATAATAATAATAACCAATAGTCAACCATGGTCAATCATTGGTCAACCAATTATCAAGGAATGGTAAACGAATTGGTCAACCCTTGGTTCACCATTAGTCAACCAATGGCTTACCATGGTCAATTAATGGTAAACCAGTGTAAACCATGGCAACTAATGTTAACCATGGTCAACCGTTGACCAATAGTCAATCAATGTGACCTAATGGTCAACCATTGATCAACCATGGTATAGCAATGGTTGAGTATGGTTGACATTGGTAGACCACTTCTTGACAATTGGTTGACTATTAGATGATTTATGGTCGACTACTCGTTGACCATTGGTTAACTTATGGTTGACCATTGGTTCATTATTGGATGACTTGTGGTTGACCATGGTTGACTATTGGTTCAGTATTGGTTGATTATGGATGACTATTCATTGACCATGGTTGACATTGGTTGACTATGGTTGACCATTCTTGACTATTGGTTGACTAAATTGGTTAACCATGCTTGACTATTGGTTAACCACACTTGACTTTGGCTAACCATGGCTGACTTTTGGTTGATCGTGGTTGACTTTGGTTTTCGATGGTTGAATATGGTTGAATTTGGTTTATCATGGCCAACTGTTGTTGAATATGGTTGACTATGGTTGACCATGGCTGAATATGGTTGACCATGGTTGACATTAGTTTCTCTTCGTTGACCATGGATGACTTTGGTTACCATGGTTGACTTCGGTTCACTATAGTTGACTTTGGTTTACCATGTTTGACTTTGGTTGACTATAGTTGAGTTTGGACAACTTAGGTCAACCATGGTTGACTTTTGGTTGAACATGACTTTGGTTGACTTTTGGTTCACATTAATGATTTTGGTTGACTTTTGGTTGACCATGGTTAACTTGGTTAACTATGGTTGACTTTTGGTTCTCCATGGTTGACTAAGGTTGACCATGGTTGACTTTAGTTAACCTTTGTTGACTTTGGTCGACCATGATTGGGTGACTATGTTTGACTTTTGCTGACCATGGTTGAATTTTGTCGACCATGATTGATTGACTTTCGGCATATATCAACCATGACAACATATTTAAATGTGGTTGATAAAGGTCAATCGACATATATAAGCCATATTAATTGTTAATATGGCTTGCTAGTTGACGGTCGACCTCCTCGTTAGGTTTGGAGAATTATTATTATTATTAAAAACAATATTATGGCCATATAATTAATAATATCAATTAAATAATAATAAATATAATAATTAAATGTAACGGTCCTATGGTTGACCATGGTTGACTTTGGTTGACCATTTTTAATTATGGTAGACTTTAGTTGACTACGGTTGAATCGTTGACTTTGGATGTTCATGGTTGAACATAGTTGACCATGGTCGACTGCAGTTGACCATGGTTGACTACAGTTGACCTTGGTCGACTTTGTTAACCATGTTTGATTATAGTCAACCATGATCGACTTTGCTTACCATGGTTGGTATTGGTTGACCATGGTGGAATTTGGTTGGCTATGGTAGACTTTGATTAACAATGGTTGACCATCGTAGACCATGGTTGTCTATGGTTGACTTTGGTTAACCATGGTTGACTTTGGTTAACCATGGTTGAATTTGGTTGACTATGGTTGACGATGGTTAACTATGATAGACCATGGTTGACCTTCGTTGACTTTAGTTATCATTGTTGGCTTTGGTGGACCATGGTTGTCTTTCGTTGACTTCAGCTAACCGTGTTTGACTTTGGTTGTGGTCAACCATGAAAAAATAGAGTTGACTATGGTTGACCATGGTTGACTTTAGTTGACCATAACAAAAATCATATTAGAATATTATTTTATTTACCATGGTTGACTTATAAATATTTGGTTGACCACAACCAAAGTCATATAAGAATATTATTTGGTTGACCATGGTTGACTTATAATTATTTGGTTGACCACAACTAAAGTCATATAAGAATATTATATGGTTGACCATGGTTGACTTTGGCTAACCATGGTTGTATGTGGTTGACCATGGTTAACTATGGTAGACGATGGTTGACAATTCTTGACTTTGGTTAACCATCGTTGACATTACTTTACCATTATTTACTTTGGTGGACCATGGTTTACTTTGGTTAAATTTTGGTTGGTCATGGTTGACTTTGGTTGACCATGGTTGACTAAATTTACTTTGGTCAACCATGGTTGACTTTGGTTGTAGTCAACCATGAAAAACCAGAGTGAGCAATGGTCAACCATGTTCAATAAAAGTCAACCACAATTAACCAAAGTCAACGAAAGTCAACCATCGTAAACCATGGTCAACCAAAGTCAACCATGATTAACCGAAATCAACCATGGTCAACTAAAGTCAACCATAGTCAACCAAATTCAACCATGGTCAACTAAAGTCAAATGGCCAACCAAAAACAGCCACGGTCAACCATGGCCAACCATGGTTGACTTTGTTTTACAATGGTTAAGATTAGTTGACCAATTCAACCATGACCAACCATGGTCGACTTTGTTTTACAATGGTTAAAATTGGTTGAATTTTGGTTAACAATGTTTGACTTTGGTTTACTATGTTTAAATTTGGTTGACCATGGTTGACTTTCATTTACCATTGTTAACTTTGGTTGACCATGACTAACCATGGATGACTTTGGTTTACTAACTATGGTCAACTAAAGTCAACCATAGTTAACCAAATTCAACCATGGTCAAGCAAAGCCAAAGGGTCAACCAAAGACAACCATGGTCAAGTAAACTCTACGAAAGTCAAGCAAAGTCAACTATAGTTATAAATGTCTATGGGTGGCTTCAGTTGACAATGGTTCACTTTGGTTGACCATGGTTAACTTCGGTTGACAAAGTCAACCATGGCCAACCATGGTCAACTTTGTTTTACAATGGTTAAAATTGGTTGACCAAGACAACCATGGCCAACCATGGTCGAATTTGTTTTATAATGGTTAAAATTGGATGAATTTTGGTTGATAATGGTTGACTTTGGTTGACCATGGTTGACTTTGGTTGACTTTGGTTTACTATGGTTAAATATGGTTGACCATGGTTGACTTTCATTTACCATTGTTAACTTTGGTTGACCATGACTGACAATGGATGACTTTGCTTTACTAACCATGGTCAACTAAAGTCAACCATAGTCAACCAAATTCAACCATGATCAACCAAAGACAACCATGGTCAAGTAAACTCTACGAAAGTCAAGCAAAGTCAACTATAGTTATAGATTTCCATGGGTGGCTTTAGTTGACAATGGTTCACTTTGGTTGACAAAGTCAACCATGCCCAACTATGGTTGTTGATTATGATTAACTTTGGTTTATTGTGCTTGACCATTGTTGACTTTGTTTGACTACGATTGACCTTGGTTAGCCATGGTTTTCCTTAATTGACCATGGTTGACTTTGGTTCACAATAGTTGAGGTTGGTTGAACATGGTTAATCGTGGTTGACTTTGGTTAACCATGGTTGACTTTGGTTGACCATGGTGGACTTTATTTGACTTTGGTTAACCATGGTTGACCATCATACACCATGGTTGTCTATGGTTGACTTTGGTTGACTATGGTTGACCATGGTTAACTATTTTAGACCATGGTTGTACATTATTGACAATGGTCGACCTTCATTGACTTTAGTTACCATTGTTGACTTTTGTGGACCATGGTTGGCTTTGGTTAAATTTTGATTAGCCATGGTTGACTTTCATTGACTTTAGCTAACTGTGGTTAACTTTGGTTGTGGTCAACCATGGAAAACCAAAGTTGACTTTGGTTGACCACAGCCAAAATCATAGTAAAATATTATTTGGTTTACCATGGTTGACTTATAATTATTTGGTTGACCACAAACAAAGTCATATAAGAATATAAATAACAATGGTTGACTTCGGTTAACTATGGTTGACCATGGTTAAATATGGTAGACAATGGTTGACAATTCCTGCCTTTGATTGACCATCATTGACCTTCGTTGGCATTAGTTTACCATTGTCGACTTTGGTTAACTATGGTAGACCATGGTTGACAATTCTTGACTTTGGTTGACCATCGTTGACCTTGCAATATAGATATAAATCTCTTATTTATTCTAATAGATGGTTACTTTTTTTCTTTTTTTATTTAATGGGAGAACATTAAAGAGACTCTCTAAAAGTGGTTGATTAAAGTACCATATAAAATATGTTATGTTCATTAAGACATCCATGAATGTTATGTTTGAGGCTTATAATGTTATTTTAATTTGATATTAATGTTTTCTAATATTAATATTAATACAATATTACTGTTGATATTAACATAATTAACCATAATATTAATGTTATTAATGTTATTAATGATATTAGTGTTAATAATAATATTGTTGTTATTGTCGTTATTGTTAATGTTAATGTTAATTAATGTTTTTATTAATATTAATGTTAATGCTAATGCTATTATTATTGTTAATGTTATTATTTAATATTTTTATTATTGTTATTTATAATGTTATTAATATTGTTAATATTTTAAAAGTTGATGTTATAAATTTTATTACTTTTATTAATTAATTATATTATTAGTGTTGTTTTTTTTAACAATATTGTTATTATTAATAATATTTCATAAATTTTATTATTATTAATGTTAATCAATATTATTTTAAGTACTTAGTAATATCTCAAGACCCTCCTATATTTATTAAATAAATACTTAATAAATATATCATATTTGAGGTATATTTATTAAATAAGTATTTAGTAAATAAATCATTATGCTATAATTTTAGAATCTAAGTGTAAATTTAGAATCTATGCTTTAATTTTATAATCGATTTGATAATCAAAATTCAAATTCTAAACTTAACCCTTTTCAATTAAAATAATTAAATAATTTTTTTTTACATCTAATTTAATTAATTATAAAATAATGGATATATTTTCAAAGAACATAATAATATAGGTTTTTGGATTTGTTTTCACAAAACATCTCTATCTTTACAATTTAGATTACAATTTAGAGCCATATTTATAATCGATTTTATAATGAGAATTCAAATTCTAAACTTAACCCTTTTCAATTAAAATAATTTAATAATATTTTTTTTACATCTAATTTAATTAATTATAAAATAATGGATATATTTTCAAAGAACATAATAATATAAGTTTTTGGATTTGTTTTCACAAAACATCTCTATCTTTACAATTTAGATTACAATTTAGAGTCATATTTATAATGACTGACCATGTATATTTATAATGATAGGTCAATCTAGATATGTTGAATCCCTCTCACATCTCGAGAAAATGTGAAAAAATATGATGGATAGGCACTAATACTCAGAAAGTATTTTTTCTAAATTTCAAGAAAGACGAAAGATATTCTTTGAAACCACTTTGGATATCAAGACTCTAACTGCCTCTTTCCTCTTTAGGCCTGAAGTGGAAATTAACTCAATATATTATTCATTTTATTTTTATTTATTTTACAATGCATTCAAATTAACAAGGCCTTTTATTTGCAATCTCAGGTTTAAAGTTTTATCTTTAAATGGTTAAAATTTTAATTTAGTATTTAAGGCAATGCTGTTAATCATGCCTTCCATTCAATTGTTATTTACAGAATGGCACCGAAACTAATTATTCAAAAGAAAATGCCAACAGATTAGCAAGGTTAGCATTTATTACTTTATTACTCTATTATTTTTCTTACACAGAGTAATGGGAAGATTCCAAAACTTAAAAATAAATAAACTGAACCTGAATTTTAAAACCTATCTATTTTCTTTAACCAAAAAAAACCAAACTATAATCATCCTCTATCAATCTCGAGCCATATATGATTTCCTTCACATATATCCAACTTTATATATTCAAACACCAAAAACCGTAAAATAAATGAAGAATACTTCTTAAATTTCTGAAGGATGGAATAAGTTATCATCATGCATGACATGGAAAATTTTGAACTGCTAACAAAATCCAAATGTAATCACGTGATAAATCCAAATTCAGATGGATCGGTAACATTGGAAGCATTTTAAAATACCTTCCTACAATTAAAATTGCCATTAATTGTAGCATTAGAAATCATCTTAAATAAATATCATTATAATTAGAATCAAACATTATTTTAAATTATAATTACAATCAAATAGTGAATAAAAAATCGCCACTAATTGCAGCATTAAAAATCATTTTAAATAAGTAACATTAAAATTATATAATTACAATCAAATAGTGAATAAAAAATCGCCACTAATTGCAGCATTAAAAATCATTTTAAATAAGTAACATTAAAATTATTTTAGAACATTAAAATTTAAGAAATCCGTATATCTTCATAGTTGAAAATATTTTAATTACAATCAACTTTTTTTTCTTTTTCTTCCTTTCAATTTTAAATTTATAAAGTTTCATTTTAAAACGTAATCAAAGTTTCATTTTATATTTATGGATCATTTAGTGTAAACCGGTTGGGGATGGTAATGAAGGGCGTGGATTCCTTCTCTTTTTTATTCTTACAAAATTGTTTAATGAGAATAAATTATTGGTTGTACATTTTTTTTTGTTTTATTTATTCATCATCAACGAAAAGATTGGTAGCTAGTCTGTAACGTGACATTTGAGAGTATGTTTGAAATAAGGAAATGAGACAATAGAGTGTGAAGCATCAACCAGTGTATGTGCAAGTTTGGCCATATATTCATTGTCTGTGCAGATATATTAATACTGTGTTAAAATTAAATTAGGGTATACAATGAAGATGAGGGCCACATTCACTATATCACTGTGCTTGGCCTTCATTTGATTCCTTAGAGAAAGCTACAGTATCAGGCTCCATAGATCGATATCGGAACACCAGAGTTAAGCCATATGAATAAACCTAATACAATGAATGGATAAACTCAATGAAATTCATTGTAAACCTAATACAATGAATGAATAAACCTAATTATATATATATTTTTTTTAAACTTGAGTTTTCAATATATATATATAAAATTTCAAATTGCTAAGCAAGAAAGATATTCATTATACACAACTAAAATGAATAAAGTAGATGTTTTGAAACAATAAAACTTTGCATATCACAATTTGAGTATATGTTTTGAAATAATTAAATATAACTAAAATATAATTGTGCAAAAAACATTGTGAACATACCTAAAGCCATAATCCACTTGCTTTAAATCAAAGAAATCCAAATGGAAATAGAGGCAATCAAACAGGCCAATGCAAAGAACATCCCGTAATAAAATACGTTATGCATTAACACCAATCCCTAATAGGATGACACTGAAATAACTGTATATACACAACCCATTTGAAATGAGGCCAAACAAATAAATGTTATAATATAACAATCTCATTTGGAGTTGAGTTACAGGTGTGTATTGGCGATGGTGATTATAATGTCCATCAACAGCCCCAACTGCTGGCTCAACTACAGGGTCCTCATCCACCGTCACAGAATACCAAGAATACAATATTCCACAGCTCCGATGATACATGATTCTCAGAAATTAGCAAATCCAGAGGATTCCTCGCCATTCGCAGAGAGTATTCGAACGTATTTTCATAAGCACCGATTTCTGAATTTAATTTCACCAAAACTTAGTGGTGTGTGAAAGGATTTAAATATTAGTGTGCAGAATGAATGGTTAAATCTTGTTACACCCAAAGGATAACGATTGGATCATGTTACACGCTGCTGTAATATCACATCATGGCCTCAGGTAGGGCATTGTTCGTTTCTTTATCAGAAGATGAATTAAGCCATATATGAAATGCCACAGTTAAAGCCATATATGGAACGCCAGAGTTTATGAATTAAGCCATATATGAAATGCCAAAGTTAAGCCATATGAATAAACCTAATGAAATTCATTGTAAACCTAATGCAATGAATGAATAAACCTCACAGCATTCAATATAAAATCAAACGTCACAGCATTCAACAGCAGCAAAGGCTGGCAGATTTTGAAAGGAGAAAAAACAGCATACAAACCCAATGAATGAATGAGACCGACGGGCAAGGGATGGTCGCAAAACTGTAAAAGAATATGTGGCAACATCGTCTTCTACCTGTGTGCGTGATTTTCCAGCCAAACATTCCAACGCTTCAGCCTGCAAGTATTGTAAATGTAAATGGATTTGGCTTGAGGATTAATATGCATTAATATGCAATGGGATGTGGCTTCTCCACTACAGGAATGCACTCAGAAGGGGGAAATAGGGCAGCGGATCGTTACAATAGTACAACGCGGCGGATCGTTACATGACTGGGGAGTGGAGTGGAGATAGTACAACGCAGCTGATCGTTACAAGACTGATGGTACAGCGCAGCGCAGCTCAACCACTTGGCATTTATTGAAATTATTTTAAATAACAATGGTGTCGATTCGATTTAAACATGCACATGAGTTAACTCATTAAATCTGAATCCTTGATTTGAGGAACAGACGAAGAATATTCGGGCATAATTCAAATCTGACCCTCCATTATTAAAAATACAATAAATCACCCACCCGACTCCCACCCCTAAAAGTTAAATGAAAACGCCTATCGGCGTAATTAAAAGAAAATTAATTTCATTTTATGTAAAAATGAAGAGTTTATTTTTATACAAATAATTTTATAAACTTGCGTGTATTACAATATAAATAAATATAAACAATCTTGAAAAATGACAATATAATTGACATAACATATTTAAACTTTAATGTTGATTTTTTTAATGGATATTATTTTAAATTATTATTGAAGTTTGCATTATGTAGATGGTGATGTTTCTTTAAAACAATTATTTATCCCTAAACAATATTTCTTTAAGACAATTATCTATCCCCAAACAAATTGACATTAACCTCTTTAAAAATGGTTGACATAATTGTGTGAACAATGATAAACAATGAACAAATTTCTTGATTTGTATTATTGTGGATTATAAAGACCTTAATCCATGTTAAAATTGAAAAATTGAAAGTGTTAATAAAGAAAAAAAGCATTTTAATAAATATGTTAATAATTTTATTGTAAGTTGTATAAGCATATTGTTTGCTTTTAGTTCAATGGATAGGTTTCAATGGTCGAGTGTTGTAAACTATAAGAAAGAGGTTGTGGAGAAACTCTTAAAGTTAGCTATCTTATAAATATTGTAAACCTCACTCGATGTTCTTATTTGATTAGGTTGCCAAAACTACAACCAAAAAGTTTACCTTAGATACCATCCTCAAAATGAGGAATGGTACCCAAAAACATATATAAAACCTTTTGAAATTTTTTTATGTTTACAGTATTATAAAGTTTTGCCCACCATAATAACTCAAATCACAATACCAAACACTTCATATTCATGAAGATGCATGTTTTGTGGGTTAAATAACAAATACACGGGACACGGGACACCCTTTAATAGGTCGGCATGCATGTGTTTTTGCACATGACGCATGTTAGATGTGCAACTCAAATGAGTATGGAACCATATCTTAATGATGGACTATGTGAATTATTGAATCATAGGAAGATACTAGGAATCGTTAAATACTTTCACTTTATTAGTAATGAAGAAAAATCACAACAAAATAGAAAAAAAATTGATCATTGTTATGTGTCATTTGATGTATGATGTGACTAAATCACATTCTAATAGGTTGTATCTATTGGTGCATTAAAAAATGGAATGTGTGAGATGTATGAGTAAGTAAAGTAAATTAAAATTTATCATATTCTCAAGAATTCATTGCATTTGAATTGATGAAGAAAGGAGAAAAAAAATTGAAAAAAGCTTTTCGATGATTTTTTTTAGAGCAAAACGTGAGTGATCAAATGAATATTTTATCTCAACAAACATTTGCATAATGACAACAAAGAACCAAAACTAAAATATAACTAGATTAATAGTCAAAATAGTTCGTACAAAACTCAAAGAGTACATGTGCAAACCATTTGAAAAAGTTCAAAGAATACTTGTGCAAACCATTTGAAAAAACTTTTGGTGGGAAAGACACTGAATACTTAGCATGAACATCATTCAAAAGAACAAGATACAAAATTGGAATATTTCACCTTAAGAGATTAATGAACATGAACTCAAAGCTTTATCTTTAAGTGGTTACATTCTCTTTAGGACTTTCTTATAATCTCAGTGATTGTAGTATGATTGGAGAATCATTTCCGTTTGTGCAATGGTTAATAGAGAAGATTTTTTTACAACATAGCCTCTTATGAAGCACAATGAAATGGATTGAAGCATAAAGTCTTAACAATCTTTTACTAAAAATCTTGCAGTATGACCTTACTCTTATTGAACGTATAAAAATAAAGGATGGATGTTTTCATTTATAAAGTTTTATGGAGGAAGAAATTGAAAAAAAAAAGCTATGTGTCACATCTTAGTTCATGTGATTGCATTTAATCCAAGAAAGGAAAAGGACAACTAAGATACTCCACTTTCAATGAAAAAGTATCACTAATAAAATGTCCCTTTCAATACTGAAAAAGTCGTAACTTGGTATTCCTTTAGAAATCAAAGTTAAAAAAATACATCATAATCTTTCATGTTCAAACTATTGAACTTTCCAGTCTTTCACCTTCTCAAATATTGCATAAAATTCCATCCAGCATTCTACGCTTGACATTCTACTACAATTGAAGATACTTATGCAATATCCAAATACATAATAGTATTAAAATAACTCTATAGTTCCCGCATCTATGAGATTAGAAATTCTTCAAAATAGAGAGTGCCAATCCTGGATCCAATTGCTTCCTTAGATAGCAGATCGGCTTCCTGGTTCAATTCCTGTAGATGTATGAAAATGTATTAACATCAAAAGCTTTGTTCAATGCCCAAGTTCTTTGCAGCCAATGTTCCAAGTGTATGGCTGAAATATTACAGCTTCCTAAAGCCCATTCAACAATCACTCATGAATCACCAAAAAATCTTATATCAAATATACCTCTCTTCAATGCCATTTTCATCAAACCCCATAATGCAAGGAGTTCTGTCTTTTGGTTGCTGCCATCCCCTGCACCCATCCTCATAGTTATTTTATGGTCTTTCTTTATATATAGAACCATACCTGCCCCACATTTACCTTCTTTGTTAGCCCTGAATCAAAGAAGCCATATGAACCATAACAATCTGTATTAGGAAGCTTTTTTATCCTCTTCTTTAAGCATGAAAATCTACTTGGGAATTCCTCTATTGATGCAATTACCTTAAAGCATATATTTGTAACAGATGGTTTTTCATTCTTGAAAATACATCTATTTCTGCTTTTCTAGATTTCCCAAATAACGAAGAGTGGAGTGGTAAGTACTTATACTTAGATTTCTCCATAAACCATCTCAGCAAACAATCATTTAAATTTATATCATACCACATGTCAGAGTGTGAAAGTTTACATTTCAAATCTATCCATATTTATTGAAGAAATGTACAGTGTATAGATAAATGTACAATAGTTTCCTCCTCAGAATTACACATGTAGTAGACACTCGGACCTTGAAATCCCCTCTTATGTAAATTATTCCAGGTGAGTATTTTATCTTCGAGGCAAATCCACATGAAGCATTGCAATTTTGAAGGTATATTCCATCTCCAGATCTTGTTATACCACCATTTCAAGTCAGGTTTAACAAAATCATTAATAATGGACTCGTAAACCAATTTTACAGTTAGCTTTCCATTCAAAATTTTCCAATCCCAAATAAGGACATCCCTTTCTTCATTTAGTGTAATACCTGCATCCAAAATATAATCAACATACCTATTCCATCCATTCGTTGCATCAACTGTGAGGCCAATTTCTTCTGTTGATATCCTAAGTGTTTCATTTCCAGTGCATTCCTTCCTGAATATATCCACTAATACCATTATACTTTTTGCATGAAGTTGTGCCAGCATAGACTGTGAAAGTTTGTAGTTCTCACCGAACCCAACATATGGGTCAATACCAATAAAGTTTTGGTATCCCCTACCAATATTCTAGCTAATGAAACGACTGAAGTACTGAAAAGTTTCCAAGAGCCCGCTCCACATCATAGAAACATTTCGAACTGTAAAAGTTGGATTTCTTAACCATTTAATAGCATAAAAATTCTTCAGATATGTATGTTTGATCACACTACTCCAAAGAACATCACCTAAGACACCTATGCTCATGATTTTAGTACGTGAAGCAATATTGAATCAATTTAGGTGCTCTATCCCCCAACCGCCCAAATTCTTAGGCCAACACAGGCTTTCCCAATCAGACAAATGAAACTTGTGTACAATGGGATTTCCAACCATATGAAATGAATGATTTTTTTCCTGATTTCTTTTATGATTGTAGCAGGAGGTTTCCTTAGAGAAAGCCAATAAACATGTATGCTTTGTAATGTAGAATGCACCAAATTTAATCTACCCCCGATTGACAACCATCTGTAGGTCCAATTGCAAATTCTTCTATCAATTTTCTTGATAGCCATGTCCAATATTCAACCCTGTACTTGTTTGGCTTGATGAAGTAACCAAGATACTGCAGCAACCGTGTCCGGCTGGTAAAGTTTAAGAAGTGAAACCAGCTTCCATAGTTGATAAATAAAGAATAATATATTTGATGGATGATATTTACAATGAATTGGCCCTGCTTAAATATAGCTTGGTCTTAAACTTGAGGAGTCGCAACTTCTCATTAATATTTATTTATTATTATTATTAACTATTATTATTAATTATTACTTGTATTTATTTATATTTTATTATTTTATGTTTGTTACATTGCCACCCCCTTTAAAGGGAGCTTTGTCCTCAAAGCTGTATTTGTTGGCATCGTCTTTTGTTATTGATTTGTGTTGATGCTTGATTTGAGCTAAGCGGTCTAGACTGATCTCTCTATCTAGTTGATGGCTTGGGTCCTTCTTATGCTACAACTCTTTTTGCTTTGGTGGCGAACTCTTTGGTCCATACAATCAGTACTTACTTCCATTCCATTTAAATCCCATGTACTATTTTTGTAGATTGGTAGAGTAAGTCCCTAGAGATGCTAACCAGTCAGCGCCTAATACCATGTCTACTTCTTTGAGCGGTAATGCAACACAATTGAGTTGTAGGTGTAAATTTTGTATGTGCAACGACACCTTATGACATTTTCCTACTACTTCTATGTGTTGATCCGTGATGGTTGAGGCTTTAAGCCCTTTTGTGGGAAACACAAAAGATTAAGTTCCTTTGCCTTGTTGATATCGATCAAATTGTGGGTACTCCCGAAATCGACCAAAATTGTGATATTTTTATCTTTAATAGACCCTGTAAGTCGTAACCTCCTTGGACCTGTATATTTTATTGCTTGGGATACGAGTTGTTTGTTTCCAATGTTGTTAGAACTTCTTAGTTGAGGTGGAATATATCCCCCTATAATTAACTGATTTTCTTTTTGTTGGGTGTTAATATTCTTGGGTTTCGCCAGATCTTCTTCCTTATAAGTTTGTTGAATACAGGTAATGGTCGTTATTGATACTTCGGATGAGATTGTATTAGAATCAGATGTGTCTTCTTCCATAGGTACTTGTACTTCTTTTCCATTAATAATTTTGCAGTGTGCTGTGTGATTGATTCGACATTTATGGCCAGGAGTCCAATCTTCTCCACATCGATGACATGTATTCTTCTTCTTCTTCCTATTATTGTCAAAATGTCCAGTGGATGTTTCATAATCTTTCTCAACTTCATAACTATATAATTGAGAGGTGTTGCATTGATGACCGGGTGACCAATTGTCTCCACAATATCTACATTGCGCCCCTCTTTCCACTCTTGCTTTGGGAATTCCTTCTAGTTTGAGTTCTGTTGCTTTCACTTTGCGCCTTGCCACTTCAACATTTGGTATATCATGCATCTTTAGCTCTTTTTGTATATAAGTTTTTAAGCCTCCTAGATAGGTTTTGAGTCGTTGTTTTTCAGATAACCCAAATACTCTGGTAGCAAGAGATTCCCATTGGTGCGTGAACTCTTCAATGCTTCCCTTTTGTTGTAACCTGGTAATAGTTGAGAAGAATTCGTCCTCTGTGATTCCTTAAAACCTTTTTAAGAAGTCGTTCTTGAACAAGTTCCAAGTATATGTGAAGTTGTCTCCCTTCCACCACATATACTAGTTGCAGGCATATCCTTCAAGGTGCATTGATACATACTTGACCTTTTCTTCGTCCGTTGTAATGTTATATATGTCGAAGTACTCTTCTGCTTTATTCAACCAAGCAATGCATTGGTCTTCCCCTCCGTTATATTTCGTCATTCCTATTTTTTATCTAGGTGGGTACATTATGAATGGCTCGTATTGAGTACCTTTCGGCCTATTGCATTCTGGTGACTCAAAGCTGCGAGATGGAGTGATCGACATATCCGAACCATGTTGTTTATGTTTTTTGTCCTTACTATCCTACATATTTTGTAATATCGCCTTGATATCTTTCTAGGTCTCAGTCATTTTTTGGTCTAACATTTTTTGTTCCTTGTTCATAATGTCGAACTTGTCGTCCGTTTTCTGCTCCAGTACGTGAATGACTTCATCCTTAATTTCTTTCTTAATTGCCTCCTGGCCCTTGGTGATCATTTCTTTGAAAGCTTGGACATCCTTCTCTATTTTCTCACTTTGGGATTTTAACTCCGTCGTCATGATTCTTAGGTGTGGTGGTGAATAATTGGACCCAATTTTGGCTTATGAGGGGTGGAAAAAGGAAAATGTCTTTGGAAAAGTGAAATTACTATAATTTTTTTTTGTAGTAAATAAAAATAATAATATAATAAATATTATATTTAAATATTTTTATTACAAGGTGGAATAATATATTTTAATAAAATTAAAATATTATATAATAATATTAATATTATTATAATAATATTTATTTTATTAATATTGGTGTTTTTTTCTTTTTTCTTTTCTTTTGGATTTTGTGTAAGGCTACGTGGAGGTGAGAGGAAATGGTGGTTGGGAGGGAAACGATTAAAGGCGTGGCCACTAGGTGTGTGATGGAGGGAGGGCGCAGATTGGAGTCGAGTGGGAGCAATGCTAGATTGTAGACCGCGTGGGATGATGCTCTAGGCTACAATGGAGGATACAAGAGGCGAGGGAGGCGTGGGGTGCTGGGGGGAGGGAGGCGCTGTTTGTTGGGAGGAGGGAGGCGCAGGGAAGGGGGGGAAGCATGAGGAAGGAGGGAGGCATGAGAAAAAGCAAGGGCGAGGCGTGAGATGTGGGGAGGTGAAACGCGAGACGAAGAGAGCGTGAGGAAAGAGAGCGAGGCAGGAAGAATGTGGTGAGGATCGAGTCGCAGAAGCAGAGGGAGTGGCGTGGAGTGCAGACCGACGGGGTGTAGGATGAAACGGGGAAGAGCAGTGGAGGAGAGTGAGGGGAGGCAGCGACGGTGGAAGATGCCAAAGATGTCGAGGAACATAAAGCTCTGATACCAAATGCAATAACCGTGTCCGACTGGGTAGAAACCGTGTCCGGCTGGGCAGCAACCGTGTCCGGCTGGGTAGCAACTGTGTCTGGCTGGGCAGCAACCATGTCCAACTGGTAAATTTTAAGAAGTGAAACCAACTTCCATAGTTGATAAATAAAGAATAATATATTTGATGGATGATATTTACAATGAACTGGCCCTGCTTAAATATAGCTTGGGCTTAAACTTGAGTAGTCACAACTTCTCATTAATATTGTTTTATTATTATTATTAATTATTACTTGTATTTATTTATATTTTATTATTTTATGTTTGTTACAGATATTTAATTCCTTTATCCAACTTTTCCACTTTATAAGGAAAAAGCCTTTGAATGTGCACACATATGTTAGTATCTTTAGTATTGTACAAGAAGTGGGATTTAATATTGCTAATTCTCATACCTGTGGCATTGCAAAAGATATTAAAAATATCTTTGTAATAGGACCATTCAGTAATAGAACCAAACCCTAAAATTAATACATCATCCACAAATAGAAAGTGGGTGATGGAAAAGGATTTAGTAATTTTTATACCTTTGGTCTTCTGAGAGTTTTTGGCTTCTGCAATGATTATGCTCAACCCCTCAATGACCAAAATAAAAAGCAAAGGTGATAGGGGGCAGCCTTGCCTAAGACCACGACCACCATTAAAAAAAGTTGTAGGAGAACCATTGAGAAGAATTGAAAATGATGTTTTCATAATACATGACATAATCCAGTTAGTGACATCCACAGGTAAGCCAAATTGGATCATAACAAAAAAAAGATAAGAACAATCGACCTTATCATATGCCTTTATCAGATCCACTTTTAGTATAAAAGCTGATAGGTCCTTGGCTTTCACAGAGTGTAAGTACTCTTGAGCCACCCCAACTGCATCAAGTATCTGTCTATTGTGCAAGAAGCCAAATTGTTCCATAGAGACAAAATTTAATAGAAAACTCTTAATACATTCAACAATAATTTTAGTAATTATTTTATATAGTAGATTGCAGAGAAAAATGAACCTAAAATCATCAAAGTTTACAGGTATGTCAACTTTTGAAATCAATGTGATATATGTAGTACCCTTAATCTAACATTTTAAGGGCTGTGAAATTTAGTACACTACCAATAAAACATGAAATATATAGGTAGTAAAGGATTTATCGTGTCAATGTATGACACATAAATAATTAACCTTTTTTCGTAGTTTTGTGTTTATATATAATAGATAATTATAATTATAACATATTCTATATACATCACTGTGTGCAGACAATCTACTAATGCGGCCGAAAATAGATCTCTCCAGACCAAAATGGTATAGATCTAGCACAAAAGAGTACAAAACATAAAATCCTTCCTAGTTAGATTAGATTGCAGGATAGATGAATTACCTTTTGATCGCAATCTCTTTGCTTGATTTACTTTCAATCCTTCAATCTCCGGCTGCAAAACAAGATAGAAGAGATGTAAACAAGCAAACGATGTGAAAGCATACATCTACGAATCTAACTAGATAAGCGGTCAAAGAAGCAAATCATAAATGATATTACAAGACATAACACATTTATGGAAAGATGTTTATATTGATGTAAATTGTAGTAGATACAAAGTGAGGGGAGTTACAACCAAAGCTTTGACGTCACGACTCCAACATGAGAGATCTTGCCTCAAAGATCCAAAGCCTCCTATCTTCTTATGGATGAAGAAGATGATCCTTAGTGAATTCCACCAACATGAGGGTGCATAATCCTTCCTCCCTTAACAATGGAGAGGGGGGTTGTATATATAGGGATAAAGGCATAGAATAGGTTGAGTATTTAGGGGAGAGGTCTAAGGGATCATCCCACTAGGTTAGGGGATCGAGAGCCACCTATACAAGCATATAGGGATAAGCCTCCACATCACCAAGCTTTGAGAAATCACTTGAAGCTTCCTTTTATCCACTTTAACCAACTCTGACGCACCTTGCATGAAGGCAACCTGCATCAGAAGTAGATCACCATGCCCTTTAAAAAGGCACACTATGTGAGCAATGCGCTCTGCTAAGGTGCAGATTCTGTCACCTTGAGTTCAACACTCCTTGCATGAAGGCATGGTGCGTCGGGGTGACTACAAAAGGTAAATGGAAAGGAAAACAACCTTCCTTCTTATGTTTTATCCCAGGGAACTTCAGGGATTAAGGCACGGAGATGACACATGACTCATGATGACGAGATTTTGGTGTAGCAGAATGCCCCCCAAAGTGTGAAGGCGGTAAAATAGAACGGGTGAAGTGCTTTGTAATATAAAGGAATGAGGCAAGAATCATCGGTTGGAAATGGACTTCTGCAGTACAACTGACTCTGATATATATGTCTCACATGACTCATAACATGGCTTCCGACCAATACATTGCAGATCCATGATAGCAAAGACCAACTAAACACAATCATGGCTACTAGACACAATTGTAGATCCATTATGAGATGATAACACAACCACGACCAATACAAAGTGGATCCGTGTAATATGACTCAAAACAATCTCCATCGCAACCTGGGTGAGATTTATGACTTAACCCATGGTCTTCAAACCGAACCCGCAATGATAGGAATCTAACCTTGTGATTACAATGTCTTGGAGTCGAACATGGCAGAAACCACTTGATTATCGGTCATTGATGTATACTGTTAACAAGCGCAAGGGAAATCACCATTGATGTCAATGATTCCCAAGGTATCATAGGGAATGCCATCGAATGTGAATCAATGAGCTGAGGTCAAACACTCGATGGAATATTTCAATCAAGAGGCAATGATGTGAACTCATGTTGAAAGCGAGGTAACCCGTCATTAAGGCATGCAGGTCCAAGGTACTTGATGGGTTTCTAGATTCAATCCTCAGATGATGTGTTGAAGTCGAAAAGAATGAATCCATCGAAGGAGGGCCATGATTTGTCCCCCATCATCGACAAGAAACATGATCAGATATGTTTGGGAGTAAATCAAACAATAAAGCAATGTTTGATAATGACTCGGGGAAGACCGACATAATAGAAGGTAGAATGATTACAGATAGTGAATCGACGAACAAACCTCTCCTGAACATGGGCATGGCATGAATTGGCATTATTGACATGACAAGAATGGAACCAACCCCTAATGCAACCAATAGTGGAAGCATTCTTTGGATAACTCAAAGGAGTGAAAGGACTCATGGAACTGATGTGACTCGAGGACAAACAGATTATCCAAGTACTGGATGCATATGCAAACAAGTGCCATGTTCAAGAGTGACTAAGTACTGCCATAATTACTATGAAACATAAACTCTTTCCTTATCCCCATCATGATTGATGAGTACCTATTTTTTTTTAACGAGCTTGAGGAGGGTAACAGATGCTCGGTATAGCTCATCCTTCGGATGAGTCCAATGCCAAATATTTTATGAACCTGAGATAGGAGGAGTTCGTCCCAAAACGGGCCCTATAATGTCAGTTTTTAACGAGTCCAAAGAAGGTAAACCCAACGTCATTTCATATTTAGAGAGTCTGGAAAGAACTAAAGAAGACTTCAAAGGTTCTTTTTCGTAGTAGTTAGTATCCTCATCCAAAAAAGGATAAAACAATATGAGAAGAACTCTTTCAGTCATGATCAACCGGAGTGCTCCTTTTTCGTAAATAGTACCTCCTGGTTCGAAAAGTGGGTAAACTATCACCAAAAAGACGATCATTCAAATACTTCTACAAGCATGAAGGCATCAAGTTCAGTTGGTGATCTTTTCATATTTAGGGAGTCTGAAAAGAGCTTAAAGAGGAACTCCGAGGGGTTTCTTTTTCATAGGAGTTTAACGATCCCGAAAAAGCGATAAAATACAACTCGGTGACTTATTCTCATCGTTTTACGAGCATGAGAAATGACAAAAGTAAGCTCAATGCCATTAATATTTGACTTTAATGAGTGGAATAATAGCATAAAAAGCGCTCGGAGAGTCTTTCATACTTGACAAGAAGCATGAAATAGCCACGATGACCGTCGAAAAGTTAGAACACCACTTTATCGCAGCTGTAGACTCCAAAAACTATGTCAAAATGACAAAATCAGGTGTTTAGACATGGAAATATTACCAACTATAGTAAAAGTGACCCACAAAAGTGAAAATTAAAATAAGAATATTCCATTTTTTTTTATAAAAGGGCCAAATAGTAAAAAATAGTTACCATTGTTTTTTACCAAATTGGGAAGAGTGAAAACACCATTTGGAGCCGATTTTCAAACGTCCGCTGTGGAGACCATAGTACACCGTTTTCTGCCACGTCAGTGATAGGTAAGCCTAAACTTAACATATTTCTAGTGGATTAGATTTTTGTTTTATGGTAATTTTTTAGGGTTTTCGGCTTGTAAATGAGGGGATTATGCGTGTTCTGGCTGACGCGCTTTAACCTTACGGGAAGTGCATCGAGGGCTCTCTGACACACTTCTCTTATGGTGGAAGGGCATCTCCAGCACACTGTATACAAAGTCAGGGTGCATCGATGCAATCCCATAAGAAAAACTAAAAAATGGGGCAAAATTTGTCTAATCCAATGGTTGAGAATGATACTAATGCTTGTTTAGTTGGTGTTTGGACAAGTTTGGACTCACACCATGGTCCAATGGAAGGAGAGAGAGCATGAAATGGATGATGCCCAAGCGGCACATGACCAGAACTCGATGAATGCATTACGGGAATGCGGCTTGTTGAAGTTTTTTCATGTAAAGGGCATGAGGGCCCAAGTACAATTACTAGACTACCTGATCGGATTGTGGGATCCAAATCAGCAACACTTTTGTGTGGGTGCCCACATCCTTACCTTGGATGTGGAGGATATATATTTTCTGACGGGGTTATCCAGGAGGGGATCCCTAGTTTCATTATCTGGTCTGTGGGCCAGCGATCGGTCTACAGAGAGCTTGGTTTCTCAGTGGTGCACACCTGGTACCCAAATGCTTGCTAGGAAAATTCCCATCAAGAATGTACGAGACAGACCACTACGGATGGTCCCGTTTACTATTGAGAGGGTGGCGGGCAGTAGAGATCCTCATCAGGCCACCAAGGCCCACATGCTCTACGCCATTGAGTGCATGGCGCCCACAGTCTTCAACTGGTGTGAAGGGATCCTCACCAATGTTAGAGAACAACTCACCAAGTGCCGCCGGGGTGAACTAAAACAGTTCAGATATACGTCGATCGTGGTCTCGTTCTTCTTGGAATGGGTTCCACTACTGAGGCCACAGGTGGAGATAGAGGATCTTGATCCGCGAGATCCTCACATGGTCAGGTGGTCTGAGGTTATGGCCCGCCATGGCCACGGGGGTCCCATCATTAGCTATGGTCCCACCTTCTTCAGGTGGTTACACGAACATCTCCTCATGGTTGAGAACTATCCGTATGCGGGCACAGACTTTAGAGGTGACCCAAACTTGGCCCTACCTAAGGGTGAGCAGTGGGGGAACCTAGGTAAGAACGACACTCTGTTTGTGTTTTTGTATTTTGTATTTTTTTTTATGTTTTTGAGTAGTGCTGGTGTTTCATATGTGTTTTTGATGCAAATATTGGTCCATCTTGACCGACTGGGTCTTCTCCCATCGAGAGGAAAGGAGCGATACAAGACATAGGGTTTGCACAACGGGATGCAACGGAGGAGTTAGATGAGCTGGAGGAGAACCTCCAGAGACTGACGGTGGATATACCAGACATATCCATCGATGATCTTCCTCGTGGGTACCAGCACTGTACAACTGGAGTTTCTAGACGCTTCGGGTGGTTGCTCCGTAGAGTAGCTCGAGCGATCGTTTGCTATCATGATAATCCTTAGGGATAGCTCATACATGATGTATATGTACTGAAAGCTATGAGCTTCAGAATTTTTGTATCTATGACCTACTGAAAGCTCATATGCTTCAGGTTTTGTACCAGTACTACATTTTTTGTATTATACTTACATGATGATATATATATATATATATATATATACAAAACACTATTCGCGACTTTATATATTGTGTTTCATTGATGATTATGGGATATTGTGCATGTTTATCTTATACTATAGATAATTTACATGTTATGTCGTTTTTTACGCATCTATTTGATAGAATGTTTATCAATGTGAAATGTACCAATACAATATGAAATTGGCCAAGGAGTCAGCGACAGTGTTCATGTCTCTATGGATATGCAGCTATTGAATGGACTCAAAAGACCTTTCCAAGAGACGTACTTGTCGAAATAGGCGGAGCAACATAGGATCGTGGATATCGTAGACACAGTTAAGATGAGAGACCACTAATTGTGAGTGAAGGTGGACAATAATGTGGTCCATACCTAGGGAAAGAGAATTGGTCAACAATCAAATCACCACATGATACTCAACGACATTGTTGGTTGTGTATCCTAGACAACTCCCTCCTGAGCTAATGAGCTCACCGATAGGGGAATAGAGTACCCATGCTTCCGAAGCGACATTACGGGTATGCCAGCTGGAGCCGTCTGCAAATCCAAAACACTTTGCCATCTGCACATCCAGGAAGAACATGGTATAAGCGTAAAGACAAGATCCTAACACACTTGAAGTAAAGCATCACACCACACAAAACACACATCATGTACAATATATACAAAGTACTAATGCATAAAATAGTTAGGCATAGTATCGCTTCAGGAAGAATCCATTGTGAGGCTCTCCTAAAGATATCTCGTCATAATCTTCTTTCATATGCTCCCTTCTCCAAAACACGTTTAACTATATATGGACCGTGCCACATGGATTCAAGTTTTCCTACCCCCATCTTATCATGTTTTTGGTTGTAGGTAAGGACCAAATCTCCCTTGTTAAAGATATGAGGTTTGACCGATTTGTTATATTGGGCCTTTATGTGCTTCTTATGTGCTTCATTAGCAAGGGTTGCATTGCAGCGGGTTTCGTCGAGTTTATCCAAGTGCAAAAAACGTTCTTCCTCGGCGATGGTGTTTGGTAGAATTTCGACTACAAGTTTCAATGACGGAATCTCGCACTCAATAGGTAAGACTGCCTCCAGTCCGTAGACTAATTGGAAAGGTGTGAATCCGGTGGCAGTTTTGACGGAAGTCCTATATTCCCATAGGGATGAAAAAATCATATTGTGCCAGTTAGACCTGTGTGTACCCACCATGCGTTGGATCATGGTTTTCAAGACCTTATTGATGGCCTCTACTTGTCCATTGCACTGTGGGTAATACGAAGTCGAGTTCTCATGTCAAAAACCCAACCTAGACCTTAATTCATCCACCATCTTGTTCTGGAAATGTCTTCCATGATTAGTGAAGATGGCCTGAGGAACTCTGAATCGTGTAATGATGTGATGAAACATAAAGAGTGTGGCAGTTTTGTCGTCTTCGTTATATGTAGGCATGGCCTCGACCCACTTGGTAAAATAGTCAACGAAAACGATGACGTAACCATGCCTCTCGGCCGAGGTAGAATTACAATGTATGAAATATATGCCCCATTTTGCAAAGGGGCCGACGAGAATAATGGGATGTAGTGGGGCTGGATGAGAGCGCTTTTTATGATGAAAAAACTAACAAGGGGAACACTTCTTGACTGCTTCAATACAATATTTAAAGATGGAAAGCCAATAGTATCCAGCGCGTAGTATTTTATGAGCTATAGACATCCTAGAAAGGTGACCACCACATGCCCCTGAGTGACAATCATTCATAATGTGTTCAACCTCTTCGTGGGTTAAGCATCGTCAGAGGATAGAATCAACACCACGATGGTATAAGGTATCACCGATGATTAGGCAGTACTTTGCATGGTGGCGCACACGACGACGGTTTCCACGAGATAACTGAGGAATGAAACGTTGGGTCTGGAGATACAAAGTGATGTCTCCATACAATGGTTCAGAAGTACTGATGAGAAACAAATACTTGTTAGGGAGGGAGTCAATGGGCTTAGTTCCCTAATTAGTACAGGGAAGATCGCAGATAAGCTCCGCAAAAACCAAAGACTTTTTTGACTTGGCCTTCTCAAACTAGAGGTCAAATTCTTGAAGAATGACGATCCAACATGAATACTTGCCCCCCAGCACCTGATGTGTGAGAATGTGGTACCTAGGGTTAGATTCGACAATGATAGTGGTAGTGCGGAGGAGGATATAATGGTGGAAATTTTGGACAACAATGACTGCTGCGAGAGCTCGTTTCTCAACATGTGAATATCATGTTTCAGATTCAATGAGACCCTTACTGAGGTAGTAAATCACATGTTCCTAGGTGTCGATGTCCTGCTGGACCAAAACCATAGCAATAGTGGTAGTGGAAGCAACAAGATAGAGGATTTAATCCTTGGTGTAATTGGGCGATTGAAGCACATGTGCATGGGTGATAGCATGTTTTAGGTTTTCAAAGGACTGCTGAGCAGAATCATCCCAAATGAACGGGACATCCTTCTTTAACAATATCATGTATCCCTGTGTTTTCTTGGCGAAATTACACACAAAACGCCTTAAGTAGTTTTCCTTCCCCTGCAAACTCGACAGTTTCGGTATATCCGTTGGGGGTGGGAGAGAAACGATGGCTTCCACCTTCAGGGGATAAATGAAGATCCCATCTTTTGAAATGATGAAGTCGAGGAGGCATCCAGACTCGATACATAATATGCACTTGTGAGGGTTTAGACAGATGCTACACTGCCTACATCTGAGGGATACTGTTGTTAGATGGTCGATGTCGAACTCACGACGATTCGAATGAGTAGGGAGATCGTCGAGATGTGGTTCTACAAAGTCTTTCACATCGTGGAAAGCGTACGACATAGCCCACTGGAATGTGGCACCATTTTTAAGGTTAAAGGGGAGTTTGCGATATGCAAACGTACCCATAGGCATATGAAAGCAGTTTTATGTTGATAGGACGAGTCGATCTCAATCTGATTATTGCTAGAAAATCCATCAATGAATGAGAAGATGACGCTTCTGGCACAATTGTCGATGATTTGGTCGATAAACGGGGTAGAGTAGTTGTCCTTAGGACAAGCCTTATTTAAGTCCCTGTAATCAACACAAACCCTGATGGTGCCCTGTTTTTTGGTAACGGGGACAACACTAGAGATCCAGACTATCAAGGGGACAGGATAAATGAAACCAGCCTTCAACAACTTTTCAATTTCAACCTTTATAGCCGCAGTTTTCCGAGGGTACACTAGATGTAGTTTTTGCAGGACAGGTTTAGCATCAGGATATGTTTGTATCTCATGTACAACAATAGCAGGATTAATCCCGGCCATTTACTCGTAGCTCCATGCAAATATGTCACGGAACTATTTGAATAAGGCTGTATATGAGATAATCTCTTCAGGAGAGCAATTTTGGCCTATACGAATATGTTCCACAACTCCGGGTGTGGCCGAGATGTCGATCGGAAAAGTAGGTGTAATGTTTTCCAAGTTAGCCTCAGTTACCTTATCACAAGTGAGGATAGGAGATTGGGGGTAGGGAAAGACATCAGGCGAGATGACTGTTTCAATGTGGTTCTCCACTAAATCTAGTGGTGGGAGGAAAGATGATCGATGGTGGAGGTCTTCCCATGGGGGTTTGTCCACATTGATTATATCCATAATGTACTCGTCGGAATGAAAATTCTAGAGTAGAGGATCTGGTAGGGGTGAAACCCTTTCCAAGGGTGGAGAATGAGATGTAGATGCCACTAAAGAGTGGTCATCGGGTGTTGATTGGATAGACTTGTAAGTATCTTTCGTTGATGTGAGAGGCATAAAATCTCCAATCGAATCCAACTTATTAGGATCAGGCATGAGCCATTGGTCAATGGAGTGGGATGGTAAGGGGATCATAGAATAAATCATGTTCACCGTGGCAACATGGGAAGGGGGATCCGGCGATGGAAAGACTCCCATGAGGGATGAGTCTTTGAGAAGTCCTACCCCCACACTCTCATATATCTGCGATGAATGACCTAAGAGTGGTACGTTGTCCTCAGGGTGAGTAGTGGTTTCTAGTGTACATAAATCTAGTTGGTAGATAGTAACAATTTTCCCTTGGTGGGGAAATTGTATGATGCGGAATATGGAGGATGCGACCGCAGTCATGGAATAAAACCAATTACGACCAATGAGTAAATTATAATCCAATGGGGTGGAGACTAACTCCACGTTAATGGAAATGGTCTTTCCTCCCAACTCTATTGCCAAAGCTTGTAACAACCCCTGTGGTTGGAATCCATGACCGTCAAATGCTTTCAAAGTGGCAGGGGAACAGTTCAACTTGAGAGAGCCAATGGCTCGCCAACAGGATAATTAAATTATCGAGGTGGAGGCTCCTTCGTCTAAGACAGTACAATGGATGCTTTTCCCAGCAACGTTGGTAACAATTTGAAATGCAAGTTGGTGGGAAAGCCTCGATTTGAAATACTAGAGTTAGAACATAATGGTGTTTGAGGAATCGAGGTTTATAGCACCGATAGCAACGAGGAGAGTCTTACATTGATTAGGACAGTTTTGTAAGACTTCCAACGTTGACATAGCACAAGGAGCTTGCACTAAGTCCTCTGCAATGTTGTAGTTTTGAGCACCACGAGCGTTCGGATTGAAAACATATTTTCTAATCGTGCTCTTGGGTGGACGTAGCATTGAATCAAATGAAGGTTTCTCAATATTGAGAGGACCTTGGGGCAGGGGAATGTCCGATGTAGAGGCATAATTTTTTTTAGTATTACTTCCGTTAGATTCCTTAGTTGGGACTGAGTCATAGGAACATGATCGAGTGTTCAAGTTGACAGTTTCACTACGCATCCTGAGAACATGAGAGGTAGAGGATGGTTCTCCTTGAGAAGGAAGAGGTTGTTGGGCGATCATCTGTTGTTGTTGCGTGGGGAAGGGATCGATTAAAACTGCGGGTGTCGGGTTCCCTTTGAGTAACTTTTGGACCTCGTACTGATGTGGGAACTCTTTGGGGAAGTGGTCACCACCGCACAGTAAACAAGGATACTTAACCTTACGCTTTGGTTTGGTGTCATCGGGATTGTTTTGTTTGGGCTCCTGCTGATTAGAAGAATTTTTGTTTTTCCTTTGTTCTTCTTTTTACCACCAGATTTATGAGGTGAAGCAGATTGGACTGAATTCACTTCTTCGGTGGTAGCAAGGATGGGTGATCTGTTGGTGCTGTTCCCGGCCTATGATGGGGGTCGAGTGGAGCCATGATGGCTATGTGATCCACCGGATTGTGAAGCAGGCTGGTTCTGAACGAAGCCAATGACGTCGTCGGCATGAGGTCCCGTAGGTGGTTTTTTTGGGTCGTAGGTAGGGCGAGGTGCATCGAGAACAATATCATACCCCCTATCATTTTGTAAATGTAAAGGTATATTGTACTTGTTTTCTAGTGAGGAGATAAAGGCGAAGACCCCACCAGAAAAACCTTGAAATTTATATGGTTTAGATCTTCAGTTGTAAATTATAAACTAAAGACGGACGCAACTAAGTGATGGGCAAGTGAACCCACTAGGGGAGAGGTAATGGATTTTTAATCCATGAATATATGGCAGGTGTCATCTCAATACGCACTGCATGAAGAGAAAACTAAAGATGTTCTCCAGATAAACTAAAGTTTAGGCGATATCCTATAGTAATCTTACTAATATGATAACCATAATAAAGTGTTAGGGGGTGCCGAAGACTCACCCTAAGAACGAAGACTCACCCTAAGAACATCCAAAACGAAACTAACGGCTATGTTATAGTCACCTTTGAAATAAGGTGGAAAAAGAAGATAAAATTGATAGGTTTTCTTTAACTAATATTTGCTTGAGCAAATATTTAATATACAATTGTACTCCTATTTCATTAGGTGTAAGTATGTAACCTATCCTAAAGTAAATAAGTTATTAATAGAGTACATATATGGCAAAAGTATTATAATAATAAATTGTATACTATCGAATAGAAAACATATATGGCAAAAATTCATATGGGAGTAAAAGCATATCTATATAATAGAAAACGAACTACCTACCTTAAGAAAATAAAAAAGTGGATCTATAGTGCTCTTTTATTACTAAAGGTTTGTTATGGCTTTTCCTTGATATATTAGAGGATATTTGTCTCCTTAGTGGAGGGCCTTCACCAAACTGCTGCCACTTGTCTCATTGTTTTAAAGATCCCAGTGTGTGATGGGTTGTCTCCTGGGAAGAGGATGCCCAATCTTCTTAAAGGGAGGCGCACGGCAGTGGAAGGGGGGAAAAATTATGAAAGATGCAGGGTAGTGCGAGGGCAGTCAAACTAATTGGGAAGCCTGATCTTTACCCAGGTATGGATTCATGGGAGAGGAAAGCTCGTAGGAGCTCGATCCTTGTCTAGGTACTATTTGTGCAAATTTTTATTTAGGGACGTTGATAGCTACCTGGATCCAATCTCTTTTCAGATCGGTTCTTAAACTATGCTCTTTGCTTTTTATTGCATAAGATGCCATAGTTGAGATGCAATAGGAAATATCAGTTCAGATATTTAGATCAGTGCTTAAACTTTATCTGCGCATAAGCTAATCTTTGTTCAGATATTCAGATCCATGCTTAAACTATGCTCTTTTCTTTTATCGATGCATAAGCTTCCAAAGTAGAGATGCGATATGAAATCTCTGCACCATTGTTTAGATGTGGTAAATTAGATACATGTAGCTGACCTCGGGTTAAGTGTTGATAGATCTGTCCTATAGAAAATTAAAATGCAGTGAATAGATTTTAGAGAGTCGATTGCTAGTCAAGTATTGCCATATCTATTTTATAGTATAGTAATACACAGATCTGAACATAATAGAGTGGAATGCTGGATAAGCATGGGTATATCCGATCTCTACCAAAAACGTGTTGAATTATGCATATCTGAACTCAAAAAAATATAATAGAATAGTAATATACAGATCTGAACATAATAGAGCGGAATGCTGGCTAGGTGTGGGTATATCCGACCTATGGCCAAAACATTAATTGGGCAGAAGTATATCATTTTTATATATCTCGTTTTATAATCATTCAAGCGTATCAAGGAAAGGAAACAGGCTCGAGAGAGCTTGAACCCATTCTGGTTTTCTTTTGTTATTTTCTTGATGACGCGTTTGAGGATTGCTGTGTTAATTGCATGGATAGAAATTTGAGGAATTTCCTGTGTTAAATAGTTTTAGGATCTGAAATTGAAGGATTGTATTATGATCCGCGTGGATAAGCGGTTGGGGAATTTCTTGTTTTAATAGTTTGATCTGTGTTTGAGTACGCTGTAATGACAGCGTGAAGACTCAGTGAAGGGACGGCTAAGGCAGCCGATCCCTGAATAACTTGGTTTGATTGTTTTTATACATATATAAATGGATTGCAATGGATTTCCTGTATTATTAGTTGGATCAGCATTTGAATATGTTGTAATAACAACATGAAGACTCAGTGAAGGGATGACTAAGACAGCTGATCCCTGAATAACTCGGTGTGATACTTTATATATAAATATATATGGCTAGTAATACCTATATGTATTACCCCATGTGGTTAAATTTAGATATGGCTTAGAGTTTTGGAAAGGAGAAACGGTGAACCTGTTGAGTTTGGATTGCATACCTCTCATGTTTTGAATGAAGAAGAGGTCGCAGAAGTTAATAGTATGCATAGTTTTTCTTTATATTATTATCTTTGTAGTTCATAGTTGGATTGAATGTCTGAAAAGGAAAAACGGTGAACCCTGTTGAGTGTTGATTACATACACCTCATGATTTGATTGAAGAGAGGTCGTAGTAGCTAATACTCTACTGAAATTTCATTATTTTGTTATCTTTGTATTTCACGGATTGATTGCATGTCTGGAAAGGGGAAACGGTGAACAATAGAATAATGAGAGGTTACAGATAAAACGATTTCCTTGCTGCGCAGAGAAAGGAAGGGACAGCGAAACGCTTGATCCCACAGTTTCCAGTTCTTATGTGTAAATATATTGTCTCTGGCATCGTAGGTTTTATGTTCTGTGATATACATTTTGTATATTGTATGATCTTTGAGTTATTTTTTATATATATGTTGATCTCTGTGTAGTATGCTAATGATCTCTGTGCAGTATGTTAATGATCTTTGTGTAATAAGTTTAAGAACCTGTTTGTTTTTATGTTGTTTCAGAAGGGAAATCTCCTCCTGCAACGAATGCGTATGCATTATGGATCATTTCTGTTTGGATCCTTTATTTGTGTTGCATGTTTATATATATATATTGTAACCCTGCCATGTGAAATTGTGGATAAATTGTGAAGGAATAGCATATCGCTAGATCTCAATTTTAATTCCGGAGATATGCCTTTGAATGCTGTGAAAGTACTCTCGATGAGAGGGGCGGTGAGAAAGTGGAAAAATAAATATGGCGACAACCGTATCGCAAAATGTAAACTCTCTTTTGAATAAATAATACATGACGCAATACTCCTTTGTGGGCGTAGCCCATGGATTGGGTGAACCACGTATATCCGATTTTCTCGCATGGTTTTCTTATGTCTTTAATTAGGAGTTTATTGTTTAAACCAGTTTAGCCATCAATAAGCTCCTTTAAAAGTGTAAGAGCAATTTTATGTCAAATGAGTATGTTTTGTGGTATAAATAAATGTATGAGTAAATCTAGAACGAGCATGAATGGTAATATGCGTTACTAGGATGTTGAATTTCTAACATCTTTATGTTGTCGCAAGGAATGACTGTCTTATGCTTAATAATACAAACAAATTGTTTTATGAGTTAGGGAGACCTTTAATGACATGGAACTTTCATGGTGTAATTTGAAATAATCTTTAAACAGGTATGGATAATAGTATTTGATGTATAATTTTTTATGAAATGAGTAACGACGATGATTGGACAATGGTTATATGCATTGTTGTTTTTATGACTTAAGTGCATTTATGTTCATGTAAGTAATACGACTAATACTTTGATTATTGTAATCGAGAAGTTTACTTTTAGATCTTACACATCACATCCTTACAATCGTTAACAGGTATTATGGGTATGTCACATATGGTATCAGAGCTGGAGTTGCAGCACTCGGGCCTATTTGGGCTCAGCATGAGGAAAGAATGGAATGAAATAACTATACCTATAAGACACAACGACATAAACCACAAAAGATAACCTATAATTCGTCTGTAGACTACAAGTAAGTAAGCTCCATTATTATTTATTGCTGAAGCATTATGTTCTTCAGGATCAAAGTACATTCCACAAGTGTAATATTGCTTTAGAAATTTTGATAGATTAAAGTGTCTAGATTTTATTAACATATAAATAGATATGTTGAATAAAGATAAGTAGAATAGCCATGAGGAATTGATATTCTACTGACTTTCCATGTATGAGAGATTGTAGGTCACGAGAAAGGTGATTTTGTGCGGTCGACCCTACAAAAGGTGAAAAGTATATTCGATTGAAATTTCAATAGTTAATGAAATCATATTTTTATAGATTGTTCATTAGGAGTAAAATGATATTACCAATACAACTTTGGTGATACGATAATTGAATGATAGTTGATCTAAAGGGGTTCTAACAATTTGGGAAATAAGTTAATATGAACTCTACCATGATTCTGTACTTAGTAGTTATACTTTAACATGGTACTTAAGGAATAGCATTCCCCAAGTAAGGGTGTGTATTCTGCAGGAATAATGAATATTGATACAGAAATATTAAAAGAAAACATCTCATATCAAAGTGAATTGTTTTAGACGTATTGACAATTGATTCCCTTTTATATTAGTATGGTAAAGGGTTCATTGGAAAAAATGCTTATTTATGAATGTATCGAGTCAATAACAACGACGACTAATGTACAAAGCATTTGTATCGAGGTCAATGGAAAATACTATGCTCCATCCTCATTATATATAGAAATTATGATGAAACACGTTTGACTAACGAAAGTTGTGGATTAAAAACTATAAACATAAGAATAATGCTTTCATATCATGTATTTTGTTGACATAATGAAGGTAGAAATTGAATTATAATTTTTACTTTTGATGCCCTCCAGAAAGAAAATGTTTTCAAAATTTTCTTGATATATAGAGAGGTATATATATGTACATAAATTGTTTTACAATCGTCCTTAGGTATATGTAAGTACAGAACATTGAATGGTGAACTAGGTGACCATTGGAACTTATTGATAAGCTATTATACCTAATAAGTTGATGAGGAGAGATTTATAAGCGCTTTGTGATAACCTTACAATTTATGTCGTAAGGTATGAATAAATCAAATAAGAACGTTGATCATGTATGGATGTTATAATTTGAAGGATGACTCTCTCATGCTTAGGAAATATTTTCCTACAAATTCAACTTGTTATATAAAGTGGTACTAACAAGGGAATTTGGAAGATGGTCAGGATCTGTTGAACTTGTTGAAGGACAAGAGCGTGATGTATTGTGCATGGTAAGCATTTATAAAAATTTGAATAAAAATCAAGTGCTCATGAAAAGATATACCGAAGCATGAGTATGAACGGATGAGTACATAGGTAAACCTATTTTGTTTTGTTGCATGTTGTAATTAACATAAATGCAAGAAATGATAAATGATTGTTTCTTAAAAAGAAATTTTTCCTGGACTCAAGTGAGGAGGCTTGAGGGGAATTGTGAAAGAGGAAATCAAGCATCCAAGAGTGGGAGACGAGACTGAATGTTAACTACAAGAGAATCAAAACAAGTGTAAGAGTGCTTTAATGGCACTGAAACACTCCCTAGAAATCAATGATTGGATAGCCACCAGGATTCTCGGGGAATCGGCTGGCTGTAAATACCTAGGCAAACTATAAAGAGAATGCATATGCGGGAGGCAGGACACTGCTTAGTATGCATGAGAAATGATTGCTGCGTGAGCATTGAGGTGTTAGGAAAGAATTTCCTGCATCAAGTGAATGATGTGTTATGATTAAGTTAACAGTCTACATTCTTGGAATGCTGGATTTATGTGTGCTTGTGATAATAAAGGCACAAACAAAGGCAAAACGATATTCCATGAATTGCCAATGTTATGTTGCAATAAAGGGGTCCTTGATTATGTTTATGAGTTTGATTAGGAATTGATGATAAGTTTTTACAGTTTCTTTGAATCCCGGTTTTGTAGTAAAAAATGCAGGTTATGAGCGATAACAACTTGTGGAAATCATGCAGGCGCGGTGATAATAAAGAAGTTCAAAACAGAAAAGATGAAGCTAGCAAGAGATGAATTCATAGGGGATGACAAAATTGAAAAAAACATGAACATCGAGGACAGTGTTATTTTTAAGGGGAGGAGGATGTAATATCCCTCTTTTATACCCCCTATCATTTTGTAAATGTAAAGGTATATTGTACTTGTTTTCTGGTGAGGAGCTAAAGGACAAGGCCCCACCAGAAAAACCTTGAAAGTTATATGGTTTAGATCCTCAGTTGTAAATTATAAACTAAAGATAAACACAACTAAGTGACGAGCAAGTGAACCCACTAAGGGAGAGGTAATGGATTTTTAATCCATGAATAGATGGCTGGTGTCATCTCAGTGCGCACTGCGTGAAGAGTAAACTAAAGATGTTCTCCAGATAAACTAAAGTTTAGGCGATATCCTAATAGTAATCTTACTAATATGATAACCATAATAAAGTGCTAGGGGGTGCCGAAGACTCACCCTAAGAACATCCAAAACGAAACTAACGGCTATGTTATAGTCACCTTTGAAATAAGGTGGAAAAAGAAGATAAAATTGATAGGTTTTCTTTCACTAATATTTGCTTGAGCAAATATTTAATATACAATTGTACTCCTATTTCATTAGGTGTAAGTATGTAACCTATCCTATAGTAAATAAGTTATTAATAGAGTACATATATGGCAAAAGTATTATGCGAATAAATTGTATACTATCGAATAGAAAACATATATGGAAAAAATTCATATAGGAGTAACAACATATCTATATAATAGAAAACGAACTACCTACCTTAAGAAAATAAAAGAATGGATCTATAGTGCTCTTTTATTATTAAAGTTTTGTTATGGCTTTGCCTTGAGATATTAGAGGATATTTGTCTCCTTAGTGGAGCGCCTTCACCAAAATGCTGCCACTTGTCTCATTGTTTTAAGAGCCTAGTGTGTGATGGGTTGTCTCCTGGGAAGAGGATGCCCAACCTTCTTAAAGGGAGGCGCACGACAGTGGAAGGGGGAAAAATTCTTAAAGATGCAGGGTAGTGCGAGGGCAGTCAAACGAATTGGGGAGCCCAATCTTTACCCAGGTATGGAATCATGGGAGAGGACAACTCGTAGGAGCTCGATCCTTGTCTAGGTATTGTTTGTGCAAATTTTTATTTAGGGATGTTGATAGCTACCTGGATCCAATCTTTTTTAAGATCGGTCTTAAACTCTTCTCTTTGCTTTTTATTGCGTAAGCTTCCATAGTAGAGATGCGATAGGAAGTATCAGTTCAGATATTTAAATCGGTGCTTAAACTTTATCTGTGCATAAGCTAATCTCTGTTCAGATATTCAGATCTATGCTTAAACTCTGCTCTATTATTTTATCTGTGCATAAGCTAATATATGTTCAGATATTCAAATCCGTGCTTAAAATCTGCTCTATTCTTTTATCGGTGCATAAGATGCCAAAGTAGATATGCAATATGAAATCTTTGTGTCATTATTTAGATGTGGTAAATTAGATACATGTAGCCGACCTCGGGTTAAGTGTTGATAGATCTGTCCTATAGAAAATTAAAATGCAGTGAATAGATTTTACAGAGTCGATTGCTAGCCAAGTATTGACAGATCTATTTTATAGTATAGTAATACACAAATCTAAACATAATAGAGCGGAATGCTAGATAAGCATGGGTATATCCGATCTTTACCAAAAACGTGTTGAATTCTACATATATGAACTCAAAAAAATAGAATAGAATAGTAATACACATATCTAAACATAATAGAGAGGAATGTTGGCTAAGCGTGGGTATATCCGACCTATGGCCAAAACATTAATTTGACAGAAGTATATCATTTGTTATATATCTCGTTTTATAATCATTCAGGCGCATCAAGGAAAGGAAAAAGGCTCGAGAGAGCTTGAACCCATTCTGGTTTTCTTTTGTTATTTTCTTGATGATGCGTTTGAGGATTGTTGTGTTAATTGCATGGATAGAAATTTGAGGAATTTCCTATGTTAAATAGTTTTAGGATCTGAAATTGAAGGATTGTATTATGATCCGCGTGGATAAGCGGTTGGGGAATTTCTTGTTTTAATAGTTTGATCTGTGTTTGAGTACGCTGTAATGGCAGCATGAAGACTCAGTGAAGGGATGGCTAAGGCAGCCGATCCCTGAATAACTTGGTTTGATTGTTTTTATACATATATAAATGGCTTGCAATGGATTTCATGTATTATTAGTTGGATCGACATTTGAATATGCTGTAATAACAACATGAAGACTCGGTGAAGGGACGTCGAAGACAACCGATCCCTGAATAACTCGGTGTGATAATTTATATATAAATATATATGGCTAGTAATACCTATATGTATTACTCCATGTGGTTAAATTTAGACATGGCTTAGAGGTTTGGAAAGCAGAAACGGTGAACCTGTTGAGTTTGGATTGCATACCTCTCACGTTTTGAATGAAGAAGAGGTCGCAGAAGTTAATAGTATGCATAATTTTTCTTTATATTATTATCTTTGTAGTTCATGGTTGGATTGAATGTCTGAAAAGGAAAAAAGGTGAACCCTATTGAGTGTTGATTACATACACCTCATGATTTGATTGAAGAGAGGTCGCAGTAGCTAATACTCTGTAGAAATTTCATTATTTTGTTATCTTTGTATTTCACGGATTGATTGCATGTTTGGAAAGGGGAAACGGTGAACAGTAGAATAATGAGAGGTTATAGATAAAATGATTTCCTTGTTGCACAGAGAAGGGAAGGGACAACGAAACACTTGATCCCACAGTTTCCAGTTCTTATGTGTAAATATATTGTCTCTGGCATCGTAGGTTTTATGTTCTGTGATATACATTTTGTATATTGTATGATATCTGAGTTATTTTATATATATATATGTTGATCTCTGTGTAGTGTGCTAATGATATCTATGCAGTATGTTAATGATCTCTGTGTAATAAGTTTATGAACCTGTTTGTTTTTATGTTGTTTCAGAAGGGAAATATCCTCCTGCGACGAATGCGTATGCATTCTGGATCATTTTTCTGTGTTGCATGTTTATATATATATATATTGTAACCCTACCTTGTGAAATTGTGGATAAATTGTGAAGGAATAGTAGATCGCTAGATCTCAAGTTTAATTCCGGAGATATGCCTTTAGAAGCTGTGAAAGTACTCTCGATGAGAGGAGCGGTGAGAAAGTGGAAAAATAAATATGGCGACAACCGTATCGTGAAATGTAAACTCTCTTTTGAATAAATAATACATGACGCAATACTCCTTTGTGGACGTAGCCCATGGATTGGGTGAACCACATATATTGGATTTTCTTGCATGGTTTTCTTATGTCTTTTCTTATGTCTTTAATTAGGAGTTTATTGTTTAAACGAATTCAGCCATCAGTAAGTTTCTTTAAAAGTGTAAGAGCAATTTGATGTCAAATGAGTAGGTTTTGTGGTATAAATAAATGTATGAGTAAATCTAGAACGCGCATGAATGGTAATATGGGTTACTAGGATGTTGAATTTCTAACATCTTTATGTTGTCGCAAGGAATGACTGTCTTATGCTCAATAATACAAACAAATTGTTTTATGAGTTAGGGAGACCTTTAATGACATGGAAATTTCATGGTGGAATTTGAAATAATCTTTAAACAGGTATGGCTAATACTATTTGATGTATAAGTTTTTATGAAATGAGTAACGGTGATGATTGGATAGTGGTTATATGCATTGTTGTTTTTATGACTTAAGTACGTTTATGTTCATGTAAGTAATACGACTAATACTTTGATTATTGTAATCGAGAAGTTTACTTTTAGATCCTACACATCACATCCTTACAATCGTTAACAGGTATTATGGGTATGTCATAGTTCTAGATTGTGCATAGACCAAGTATAAGTATTGGGAATGTGCAATAGCTTGTTCTTCTTTGATGGCCCCACCCATAGAGACGTCTTTGGCTATGACGGGTAGTAGTGACTTAGTAAATCAATCTGCAAGGAGTTGGTCTAGAATGGGAGCTTTAATCAGACGTTGTCTCCGCCTCCACTTGTGAATATGATTGAAAATGTGAGTGGTGGTGGTTTTCCGGAGAAAGGTCAGAATATCTGTACAGGTATCGTAACGGATTGGTAACTGAAAAATGTGTCAAAAATGACATGGCCAAGGATCGAAAATCGGGAAAAGAGTGTGGTGGTAATTCAATGTACCACTTGGCAGTAGTGTCAGTGAGGGTTCGCTGGAATAACCTCAAACGGATGGAATCATCCATTAAGGAGTTGGACGAACACCACAATTGATAAGTCATTACATGGTTTTTGGGGTCCTCGCCGAGTTTTCCGTCAAAATTCGGGATGTCAGAGGGTAATTTAACAAGAATTGTTGGCCAATTGGTGCCATGATATATGGGATCGTTAGTCAACCGGGATAAATATGGCAGATCGAGTGTAGAAAAAAGTGGTAATTGTTGGTTAGACTGTGGATACTGGTAGTACTGATAGGGCATTAGTGTAACAGTAGGACCATGGATCGATTGGTCGCAAGGTCCTCCTGTTGTAAATTGGCCATATGGAGGTGGGTTGCTTGGGTTGGGAGGTGGACCTGAAGGGGTTCCGCCTTCGCCAGAATAAGGTGGTCCTCCAATGAAAGGTGGGGGTCCACTACCTCCAGGGTAAGGTGGTCCTTCACCAGAAGGTGGGGGTCCTCCACTAGAAGGTGGGGGTCCTCCACCTCCGGAAGAGGGAGGTCCTCCACCTTAAGGTGGGGCTTATCTGCCTCCGGAATGGGGTGGTACTCAACCATAAGGTGGGGGTCCTCCTCCTCCGGAAGGGGGTGGTGGTGGTGGTGGTGGAGGTGGTGGTTGTGGTCCATTGGCCAGAGGTCCAGTCGGTGGGACATTATGGTGCCCCCATGGGGTATTTGTGTTACCAGGATATGGTAATCTAGGAAAAAGGTTTCCTGGATATTTTTGTTCGACATTAAGTTTATGATGTCCTGGAAAAATATGCCCTCACGGGGGTTGGGTCCAAATAGATACCCCCCCCGTATGATGTGTCCACATAGGTTGTCCAATGGTTGGAAGAGGGATGCCAACCATACTATAGCTTGGATGTGAAGTATATCCTTCGCTCACGTTATGAATACTAACTGGGTGATGCCCCCCAGTTAGATTAGGTCCACTAACCAAGGGTTTCCCCCCAGTCGAAAATTTCCCACATACTGGAGTGTGCACAGTGATTGAATGTTGACCACTAATACTGGGTTGACCTGTAACGAATGGTTGACTGCTAAAAAAGGGATTACTTCCGATGGGCCATAAAATAACTGGTAAATTATAGCTTCCCCTCAAATTTTGAGGTGGGGGAGGTGGAGGTAATGTCCCATAGTTAACAGAGGTTGAAGGTTTCCCTTCATAGGTTGGGATGACAGGAGGTGTAGAACCGGTCGCCTGACTTTAAGGTGTACTCATGGGAAATGAGTGTTGAATTGGTTCATAAGTGGTCATGTTAGATATGGTTGTTTCTGGTGAAGTGAAAGATAAAGAACGTACAGGGGAATATCGAAAGATGGGTATTTTCGAGATACTCACTCTACGTGAAAGACTTTGGTGTCTAGTTGTTCGCCAGCCATATGTAAATAGTTCATCTGCTCATAGATTGGTGCAAGGAACTCGTCGTTGGGGATCCATCAACGAGGTATAATTTCTTCAATGGGAAGTGACCCAAAATCGGAAACATGTCGACCTAAAGTGGTGTCCCAAAAATATGCAGTTGGACCAAAAGCTGTTGATACAGGGTCATCCTAGGGCTGACTGAAAACCCAATATGTAGCTCCACGGTGTCCTTCCATCGAATGATGGAAAGACGTCTCATGTGAAGTAGGTTTTTCCATTATCAGAGGTCTTGTAGGATCATAGATAGGTGGATTTGTGGGGGATGAAAATTTCATTCCCGACTCTAAGGTAGAGGTATCTTCCTCGTATGACATAGATTTAGTAGGTTGATCCATGTTTTCTCCCGAGTTCTCCTCCTGTTTAAGGGGATATTCAGGTGGCAAGTTCAAAATCCTTCGGGATATTCTCAAAGGTTCATCATACAGAATGATTGAACAAAAATTTCTCTAAAGTGTTTTCTATACAAAAAGAAAAATGCAAGACAAAATCTACACAAGCTAAAGTCACAAGCAAAATTATGTGATAGGTGTGGATTCAATGGTATGGAACCTCGCGGGATTGTGAAGGCGGTGCAACTTGGGATATACCACAGGGTCCAACAGTTATATTCGGTCCAATCTTTCAGAGCACTAACTAGGGAGGATTAGGACTGTACCCTTGATCGTATAACCCGACTACCTAAAGCATGTGCATAGTAGCTCCCCGAGTGCTTCTCTCGGTGTTTTTCCAGGCCAAGATGGTCAATAGGTTATCTCAGATGGTTACATGAATCCTACAAGGGTATCCTAATATACTCAAGGTACATGGGAGCTCAGATCCGTAGTGGTGTTTTCTAATGCACAACCGTACGACAAGAGCCTTCTGATATACCACCGAGTACGTGAAGTACCTTTCGATACACCCAAGGGTACGTGAAAGGTCGTTCGATATACGGGTTGGTATGTGGAAGAACTGCAATCCCCTGGGACGCAGTGCAGGAAAATAACGACATCTGACATGCTTAAAGACGTCAGAACACGTCTCTAACCTAACACACAATTTCCTATACAGTTTTAACCTAACACTACCGGTAAATTTTATCTTTTATGGTTAGGTGAATGCATGAGGCGTAGACATGAATTTAAAAAGAATGCAACCCTAAGCTACATGCGAATGCAAATATTTTATTTTATTTTAGATGAAATCTATCTATGGCAAGGAGAAATTTTCTTTGTTTCCAATGGTAAAAGTAGGAAAGTACCCCTATACTTCAAAATCGACCAAAAGGCAAATGAAGCACTCTTTTCACTAAGCCAAAAAAAACAATAAAATAACACACACCAAATCTTAAATGTTTTTATTTTTTTCTTTTCAAATCTAAATGAGTTGAAGCTAAGATGAAAAGGAGAATTCTCTTTAGATGCAGCAACTTCAATTTTCTAACACAAAGATAAACGAATGGAAGAAAGCCAAAATATGCAAGAATTATTCAATATTTGGAAATGCTTCGTAAAAGTTCTAATGTACTTGGAATTTTCAGAGAAATGAGAAACTAGTTTTCATAACTAAGAAAATGCAAGATGATAATGATGTTGTACAACTTTTCATAGATCCTTTGATGATAGATTCCAAAGCATGACAAATATCTACAACAATTTCAGGAATGAAACTCGAAATGAGGATAATGGGAAATGTTTAATCTTCTTCACAGATGCGCTCAACAGATCTAAGAATGATGCCACTTTCTGGATCCAAGTTCAGAAAATGAAAGAAAACACTACTGCAAACTTAAAATAATGAAGAATTCTCAAAGAAGCAAGATCATTCAAAATCTCAATAACACTCAAAGAACACACAATCAAGCAAAAAATCGCAATAACAAGAATGAGAAGGATCGGAAGTCAGATCGAACAGATCTAGTGAAACGATCGGGAGCTACAAGACTGAGCAGATCGATGTGGGATTGAAATTTCCCATAGCAACCAAAGCACTCGCTTGACTGGAAAAAGCCCTAATCGACACTTAAACTTCGAAATCAAGCCAAGAGATGTACTATGCTGCACCTAGGGTGCCTGTGACAGCAAGGAACAATCTACAGAAGTTAGAAAACCAAATCATAAGTCAAATTGAAGGATTTCTTAAACCAAGTCCAAAGTAATACAAGGCAAAGCACGCTGTAGGTGTGCACCAGGGCGTTGGATAGTCCATAGATGCACTCTGCAAACAAGTAGTACGCGTCAGAGACGTGATTTGCAGTCACACAGATGGCATCGGTGATGCAGGTTGATAACCACTAAAATACGTCAGAGACACAGGGACACAGGAAATATATAGCCCAGGTGCATCGAGCGAGGTCCAAATCACAAAAAATGAAAACACTTCAAGAATAAAAGATAATTGATTTGGAAATTACCCTAAGTAGATTATGGATAGCCCAAAAGACTCACTAGTGGGTGGATCCAATGGAAGGGGAGGAAATGAGAGGCTCGATCAAAATAAATTGAAAATTAAGAAACAATCAAAGATATAGGCTGTAAATCCCTAATATGGTTGCCATTTTTATGTGCAGACAATCTCCTAACACGGACGGAAACAGATCTCTCTAGACCTAAATGGTATAGATCTAGCACAAATCAGTACACAACATAAAATCCTTCCTAGTTATATTAGATTGCAGGATAGATGAATTACCTTGTGATCGCAATCCCTTTCTCTTTGCTTGATTTACTTTCGATCCTTCGATCTCCGGCTGCAAAACAAGATAGAAGAGATGGAAACAAGCAAAGGACGTGAAAGTATACATCTACAAATCTAAGTAGATAAGCAATCAAAGAAGCAAATCGTAAATGATATTACAAGACATAACACATTTATGGAAAGATGTTTATATTGATGTAAATTGCAGCAGATACAAAGTGATGGGAGTTACAACCAAAGCTTTGACGTCATGACTCCAACATGAGCGATTTTGCCTCAAAGATCCAAAGCCTCCTAGCTTCTTATGGATGAAGAAGATGATCTTGAGTGAATTCCACCAACATGAGGGTGCATAATACTTCCTCCATTAACAATGGAGAGGGGGGTTGTATATATAGGTCTAAAGGGATAGAATAGGTTGAGGATTTAGGGGAGAGGTCTAAGGGATTATCCCACTAGGTTAGGGGATCAAAAGCCACCTATCCAAGCATCTCGAGATATGCCTCCACATCACCAAGCTTCGAGAAATCGCTCGAAGCTTCCTTTTATCCACTTTAACCAACTCCGATGCACCTTGCATGAAGGAAACCAGCGTCAGAAGTAGATCATCATGCCCTATACAAAAGCACACTATGTCAGCAACGTGCTCTGCTAAGGTGCAGAGTGCATCACCTTGAGTTCGATGCTCCTTGCATGAAGGCAGGATGCATCGAGGTGACTACAAAAGGTAAAGCGAAAGGAAAACAACCTTCCTTCTGATGTTTTAGCCTAGGGAACTTCAAGCATTAAGGCACGGATATGACACATGACTCATGATGACGATATTTTGGTGTAACAATCACTTAAATTGCTTATTTATAAGTGGACAAAAATGACAATATATCAATTACTTCAAGACCAATGTAAGCTACCAAAAATGACAATATATCAATTAGGTCAAGTGTTAGAAAATTATTACACCTTAGGACCTAAGTCATACATCACATTGTTGATTAATTGGTCCAAAACATGTTAACAATTACAATCCAAGGTTGTTAGAAGTTAGTTAGGTAAGATGATGGCTTATCCACCAAAGTATGGGCCAAAATAAGTCAAATATAGCTGTTGGCGCCCTAATTATGACCACCACCAGATTTATTACCACTATTTGGCCTAAGGCGCCATGTTTCCCTATTTTAAGGAAATTGTCTTTGACTTGAGGCACCCATGCATTGTACCTAGTCATTTTGACCCTTTCTTCATTGTTTGGGCCTATCCTTGGATACCTAAGTCCACCCAATATTATCCACCACATGTGTGACCTTCATTTATGACTTACCATGATCAACCAATGTTCACATGACCAATTTGTAACTGTTTGGGATAAATTTGCGAGCCTTTTGGTCAACCTAGGGGGGATTGAGTTCCAATCTAAGCTAGACACTTGTAAAGCCTCCAAAGGAAAAAATATTCTTCCTATTGTTATATAAGGAGGATCCAAACTCATTGTTGGGTTGGACAGTTAATAAACTCTGATATTTGATCATTTGTGTTTCTGGTTTTTGATCATTTATTTACTGGTTTTTTATCATTTGTGACTGGTTTTTTGTCATTTATATTCCAGAATTATTTTTTCACATATATCTTGCATAGTAAGCTATTTATTTCAACTGTGAGGTAATCTATAGTATCTATATCCTACTGTGATAGAGATTTTACATGGTATCATAGCTCTTGGAGCTTCTATTCGAACCAAAGATTGTTTTAGAAGTGCACTAGAAGCAGTGGAGAAACCACATAAATACCAGGGGCCATTGCCTTGAATCCATTGGATGAATCCTTTGGAGTCTACCCAGGGTGTGATTCTCTCCTGAATGTGCCTTCTATCAAGCAGGGTTCGGATCTATTAGTGTAGATCCCCTCCTGAGTGTTGAGAGTTTTATTGTAGGTACACAAGTGCACCATTGTCACCAAGTACGCAAGCAGCAGAAGATGGAGCAAACTCATGTAAATTTGCTCACTCCATTCAACTATTTTGAGTGGAAGGCCGAAATGGTTATCCAACTAAGATCCAAGGGTCTATTCAGAATCACCATGGGTACTGAGGTTGAGCCAAACTCTACAGTTGATAAGTCGAAGTTCTTCAATAGAATGGATGAAGCATTTGGAATGCTTTGTCTCAATATTTCAAGAGATCTCCTATTTCATGTTGAAATTATAGCTACACCAAATGAATTATGGCTCAAGCTTGAGTCTTTGTTTGGGAAGATTGATGAGATGAGGGGCCATCATCTTGAAAATGAGCTAATATCACTGAGCCCAAGCAACTTCGATTCCATCCAAGACTTCTTCACCAAGTTCAAGAGCTTGGTCTTGCAAATCAAACAATGTGGCACTGACAAGAAAGAAGAATAGTTGGTCTTGTCCATCATTTCGAAATTGGGTCCTGAGTATTCAGTTTTTGTCTCTACATTTCACTCCACAAAACTTACAGTTCGCAATTGGAAGATGCCATATTTTGATGATTTCATGGAGATGCTAACTCAAGAGCAAGATAAGTTGGTATTGATGGGTTCCATTAAGCAAAAATATCAAGTTCTTGCTGCTGGAGATTCGAAAAAAGCTAGAGGCAAGCAAAATCCCAAGGGTTCGAAACCACAAGAGAAGAAGAAAGACAAGGAGAAGCCCAAATATTCTGATGGGGGTTCAATCCTGTCAAATACAAGGGAAGGGAGAAGGAGAAGAGAAAATGCACCTACTATCAAAAGGGTTGGAAACCTTAGATTTCATGCATGAAGAAAACTATTGATATGATGACCCATCTCCTCCAAAAGAACAACATTCCTCTTCCAGAAATATCAAAGAAGAAAGAGGGTGTTTCTGAATACAAGGAGAGGTGCCATGAGTTGATGGATAGTACCTCAGAGTGCTCTTCTTTAATCATTGATTCAGTTTCCTCAAGTCACATGGCTTCTTCAAGAGATTCATTCTCTACTCTTGCTCCATACAGTGGTTCTTCCATTCTCATGGGAGATGACTCAGAAATCCCTGCTAAAGGCATTGGGAAAAGCTCACTAGAAAATGGGTACTTCAGTAATGTACTATATGTGCTTGATATTGCAGCAAACTTACTCTCTGTGTACCAAATAACCCACACTAGTTTGGCCAAGAGAGTGATCTTCACTCAGGATGATGTGGATATCTCAGAAGTTTTGACTAGTAAAGTTGTAGCAGTGGGTGTTGCAGACCATGATTCGAGAATGTACAGGTTTTCTCATTTTATTAAGTAATCTTCTCCAAATGCACTTCTGTCACATGGTAATGAAGTCAGAAAGCTATGCATGATAAGTTTGGACACCTCAACTACATATATCTTCAAGCATTGAGCAAAGAAGAGATGGTTGAAGGGTTTCCAACAATCCAATTTTCCAATGGCACTTGCAAAGGGTGCATTGTTGGGAAGCATGCTGAGAGAAAGTATGAGAAAGGGAAGGCAAGGAGAGCTGTTGAACCTCTTGGTTTAGTGTATTCATATCTGATTCGTCCTCTTCCCACTCCCTCCTATGGAAGCTCAAAGTATGTTCTTACCTTCATTGATGATTTCTAAAGGTATTGTTGGTTGTATTTTCTCAAGCAAAAATCTGAAGTTTTCCAATGTTCCAAAGTTTTCAAAAAATCTATGGAGAAATTTAGTGGGAGGAATATGAAGGTCTTGAGGACTGATAATTGAAGGGAGTATGTCAATAAGGACATGCAGAAACTATGTGAATATCATGGCATCCAAATGCAACATTCTGTTCCTTACACACCTCATCAAAATGGTGTTGCGGAGCACAAGAATAGAGCACTGAAGGAGATGGCGACATGCATGATGGAGGCTAAGTATTTGTCTCCTAATATATGGGCTGAAGCTATGAATTGTGATGCATATGTTCAAAACAGAGAACCACATGAAGCCTTGGAATACATGACTCCATTTGAGGCTTGGATGGGCCCCAAGCCCAATGTTTCTCACTTTAAGGTGTTTGGCTCAAGGGCATGGGCTAGAATTCCTACATAGAAGAGAAAGGCATTGCAGCCCCAAAGAAAGGAGTCTATCATGGTTGGATATGCATAGTATGAAAATGGATACAAGCTCTTTGATCCCTCATCTCATAAAAAAATTATTGAAAGAAGTGTCCAGTTTGAAGAAGAAGAAGAGCCCATGCATGCTACAGAACAAGGTGTTGGGGAATGCTCAAACCCCCTGCTTGGAGATGATGTAAGTGATGGTTATTTCTATGATTTTTCTGATTCTGATATGGAATATGTACATGATGATATTTATACAGATCAATACCCTACCTCAAGGCCCAAGTGGGCTGATAAAACCATACAAGCTACTGGTGAGCTTGTAGGAGATCCTCAAGATCCTAGGAAAACTAGATCTCAGTTTCACAATGCTTTTGCATATTGTGATCCAGATCTGCATGGTAGATGTTTTCTTATGTTTGGATCTGATCGTCAATCATATTCAGAATCTTCAAAATACCCAATATGGAAAACAACCATGCAAGAAGAGATGAACTCCCTCCATGACAATGAAACATGGGATTTGGTCCCTCTTCCTCCCAAGAGGAAACTAGTGCAATGTAAATGGGTTTATAGAACCAAGATGGCATATGATGGCTCTGATATGAAGTATAAGTCCAGATTGGTGGATAAGGGCTTCTCTAAAGTCCATGGAGTGGACTATATAGAGACATTTGCACTAGTGGCAAAGATGGATTCAATCAGGCTAGTTTTGGCCATTGTTGCTTCCAAGCGATGGGAGGTTCATCACATGGATGTGAAGAGTGCATTTATTCATGGGGATATTGATGATGAGATCTATATGCAGCATCCTGAAGGCTTCATTTCATATCATACACTTGTTTCCAGGTTGAAGAAGTCCCTCTATGGTCTCAAGCAAGCACCTAGAGCTTGGTATGCCAAGATGGACAATTTTCTGCTATCATTGAGCTTTGAGAGATGTAAGTATGATCCTAATGTCTATATGCAGCATGTTTGTGACCTGATATTGATTATTGTACTGTATGTTGATGATATTTTGATCACTGGTAGATGCACCAAAGAATTGGGCTTAGTTAAGGTTGCATTGCACAGTGAATTTGCCATGTCTGATCTAGGATTGTTGAAACAATTTATGGGTTTGGAAATTGATCAAACTTTGGATGGGATATTTGTTTCTCAATCAAGATATGCTTCAAATCTGTTGCAGAAGTTTAAAATGGATGAATGTAAGTCTGAAAAATTCCCATTCCTTCATGGAGTTTAAGCTCACTGATTGGGGTTCTACACCACTAGTTGATAGCTCACTGTATAGACAACTAGTTGGGAGCTTGTTGTATCTCACTCACTCTCGACCATATTTGTCTTATGTTGTTGGGGTTGTTGAAAGGCACATGAAAGAGAATCATGAGGTCCATTGGAAGGTCTCCAAGAGGATCCTACATTACGTACAAGGTATCAAACATTTTGGCATCCACTATGTTGTTGGTTCATCTCTTGAACTACTTGGTTTTACTGATTCTGATTGGGCTAGTGATAGTTTTGATCGGAAGTCTACTCCTGGTTATGTGTTTATGCTTGCACATGGTCCCATTTTATGATCAAGCAAGAAGAAAAACACCATCTCCTTATCTTCTGCTGAGGCCGAATACAGGGGTGCAGTGAATGCAACTACACAATGTGTGTGGTTGCAAGGAATTCTTGGAGAGTTTGGATTTGTGTTTGATTCACCCACAATCATTTGGTGTGAAAATAAAAGCACAATAAAGATCTCCATTGATCCAGTATAGAGGCAAAGGACCAAGCACATAGAGATTCACATGCACTACATTCAAGGCTTGGTGCATGAACTGATTATTGCATTGCAGTATTGCCCTTCTACTAAGCAAACTGTTGATATCTTCACCAAGAGTTTCACTGAGAAGACCTTCACTTACCTTAGATCACTCCTTGGGGTGAGTGATGCATGGTGAATATTGGTGTATTTTCGAGATATGCCACATGTCTAATTTTGAGGGGAGGTTTTATTTCCCATGTGGTTTTCCTCCTTACCTGGGTTACATGGACAAATAAAAATTGTTGTTGTAAAAGGTGACTTGAGCCTTAGTTGCCAAGGCTTTATTTTTTATTATCTACACAAGTCTAGCTTATGGGGGAGTGTTAGAACATTATTACACCTTAGGACCTTAGTCATACATCACATTGTTGATTAATTGGTCCAAAATAGGTTAATAATTACAATCCAAGGTTGTTAGAAGGTTGTTAGAATTTAGTTAGGGAAAATGATCGCTTATCCACCAAAGTATGGGCCAAAATAAGTTAAATATAGTTGTTGGCGCCCTAATAATGACCACCACCAGCATTTATTACTACTATTTGGCCTAAGGCACCCTGTTTCCTTGTTTTAAGGAAACTATCTTTGACTTGAAGTGCCCATGCATTGTACTTAGTCATTTGACCCTTTCTTCGTTGTTTGGTCCTATCCTTGGATACCTAACTCCACCCAATATTATCCACCACATGTGTGGTCTTCATTTATGACTTACCATGCTCACCCAACGTTCACATGACCAATTCGTAACTGTTTGGATAATTTGGGATCCTTTTGGTCAACCTATGGGGGATTGAGGTCCAATCTAAGTTAGGCACTTGTACAACCTCCAAAGGCAAACAAATTCTTCCTATCTTTATATAAGGAGTATCCAAACTCATTGTTGGGTTGGATAGTTAATAAACTCTAATATTTGATCATTTGTGTTTCTGGTTTTTGATCATTTATTTACTGGTTTTGAGCATTTGTGGCTGGTTTTTTATCATTTATATTCCAGAATTATTTTTGCACATATATATTGCATATTAAGCTATTTATTTCAACTGTGAGGTAATCTATAGTATCTAGATCCTACTGTGATAGAGATTTTACATCAAGCACACACATCATATCAAATGGATTACTTTTGATTCTCTCAAAATTGTTTCCTCCCACTATATGGAGAAATTATTGAAGAGAGACCACATTGGTAGCATTGCTCAATTCAATTCCATCCAATTCATGGAAACACCCACACATGACAGTCACCCTAACTTGCAATGGGTTCTCTCCCAATATCAACAGGTTTTTGACGCACCAAAGGTTTTACCGCCAACCCATGGGGAACATGAACATGGTATTCCATTCATTATGGGAAGTCAACCTCCTAATGTATCCCCTTATCGCCACCATTTTGCAAAAATAATGAAATAAAAAAAAAATCATGAATTATTGGAGGCCGACATCATTCGTCATAACACATGTCGTTATTGATCGTTAGTGGTTATGGTACTAAAAAAGGAAGGTGCTTGGCACATGAGTCCATATTTTTTATCTCTCGGTATGTTAACTATCAAAGATAGATTGTGTATTCCTACCATTGGTGATCTCTTAGATGATCTGCATGGTTCCAAATTATTCACTAAATTTGACCTTCGATAGGGAAACCATCAAATTAGATGAAAGAATACAACATATCCAAGATATTTTCCGCACTCATGAGGATCATTATGAGTTCTTATTCATGCCCTTCGGCCTATGAAATTCCCCATCAACTTTTTAGAGCCTCATGGATAATATATTCCACTCATTCCTCTGCCATTTTTTCTTGGTTATATTTGATGATATCTTGGTCTACAATCCCAACTAGGAAAGCCACCTTAATCATGTTGTTCATACCTTGAAATTATTAATGGATCACCGATTATTTGTGACATGATCAAAATGTGATTTTGGGGTCATTGGGGTAGAATATTTGGGCCATAGTGTGAGTAAGGATGGTGTATGTGTGGACCCCCAAGAAAGTGAAAGCTATGTGGAACTAACCCTGACCCAAAACTCTCAAGAGCTTGATGGGGTTCCTTGTACTTATCGGCTACTACCATAAGTTTTTTAAAAAGTATGGTAAGATTGCAACTCCTCTCACAACATTGCTAAAAAATAATGCCTTCTAATAGAATGATGAAGTGGAGAAGTCCTTCTCCACCCTAAAGGATGTTATGTGCACTATGCTTGTTTTATCCATGCCATCTTTTACTAAGACTTTCGTCTTAGAGTGTGAATCCTCTAGTCATGGCCTAGGAGAATTATTGTTGCAAGATGGATTCCCATTAGCCTTCACCAATATGAAACTATGTGAGATGGACTTGGTCAAGTACACTTAAGAAAAATAAATGAAGGCTATCCTTCACTCTGTTGATACATTGTGCCCATATTTAATCGAGTGGTGTCTGCAAATCAAGGTCAACCTTCATAGTCTCAAATATTTCTTGGAACAAAGGTTGTCCTCACCAAAGTATCCTAAATGGGTCACTAAAATGCTAGGGCATGATTATGAGAACATGTATAATAAATGGCATGACAACGTGGTGGTAGATGATTTGTCTAGGAAAATTGAGGAGGAGGTTCCCTCTTTGCATTTCCCTTACCAATTCTAGGGTATCTCGATGAAGTATGTTAGGAATGGATGTCCTAGGACACCATCCAATAACTCATTGAATGACTTTAAGAAGACCCGAACCCTCCTCCTAGGTTTACATGGAACCAAAATACCTTGTTGTATAAGGAGTGCATTTTTCTCACCTCGGATTTGACCTTAAAACAATGAATAATAGAGGAGTTACATTCATAACCCACGGAAAGGTACTCAAGATTTCATAAAACCTATGAACGAATTATACGCTCAAGTATATCCATAACTTTTTTGGAGCATGTGGCACTCCTTAATGACATAAGGGTGAAACAGTGACATCACATGGTTCTTTGTAGCCACTTCCAATTCCCAACCATATCTAGACAAACATCTCTATGGATTTTATTGTGTGGCTTCCTAAAGCAAGAAATAAATCAAATGTTATAGTGGTTGTAGATCACTTGACCAAATATGCTCACTTTTGTGCCTTAATACACCCTTTCACACCATCGCGTGTGGCACAAGTCTTCATGGATCATATTTTTAAGCTACACGGCATGTCAGCTTCTATTGTATTTGATCAGGACACTACCTTCACAAGCAATTTTTGGAAGAAGTTGTTTAAACTTCAATGTACCCAATTGAATTTCAACACAACCTATCAGCCCCAAATGGATGTTCAAATGGAAGCAATCAATAAGTTCTTGGAAACCTATTTGAGTTGCTTAACGTTGGACATGCCACACCACAAGGAACAATGTATTCCTCTAGCCGATCGGTGGTATAATACCACTTATCATGTCTCCACAAATGTGATACCATATGAAGCAGTCTATGTCCAAAATCCTTATCAGTGATTTCCTATTTGCTAGTCACCTCCAAGATTTAGGTCGTGGACAACACACTCCACACCAAAGGAACTATTCTCTACATTCTTAAGGAAATTTTGGTTATGGCTCAAAACATAATGAAACAATAAGCAGATCAACATCACTCCAAGCGTTCCTTTAAAGTATGGGATTAGTTGTTTCTTTGACCCCAACCTTATAAACAAGCATCCCTCAAGAATCATATCCACCAGAAGCTCACTCCGAAATTCTATGGACCCTACATGATCCTCCAACACATTGGATAGGTGTCCTACAAGCTCACTCTTCCATATCACTCCAAGATTCACCCAGTATTTCACGTCTCTTGCCTCGAAAAGTGGTGGGATGTAATTGTAAAGTGTATACTAGATTACCAGAATAGGATGAGGAAGGCTCCATTTGTCTCCAGTCGGCAGAAGTCTTGGATTCCAAGGAACGTCAATTGCGCAAGTGTACAGTCAAAGAAGTTTTGATCCAATGGAAAGATATGACACTAAAAGATGTCGCATGGGAACCAACAAGGATTTTGCAGCAATTTATGCAGCTTCATCCTTGAGGACAACACTGCTTTTGAAGGGGGAGGGCATGTTAGGTTCCTATCCTTACCCCCTTAATTTAGGTGTAATACCCTTATTTTCGACTTGGAATGTTTTTATACAAAATTATGTAAATGATGTAAATATGCTAGTGTGAATTCCTAGTGTAGAGCTCAAGGCCAAGGCCTGACTAGTGAATGGATAGGCATGTATGATGTATATATTTTATTTGGATTGTTGGTTGGATTTTATGTTGATTTAGAATATATGTAAATATTATGTGCATAAATAATAAAATGGTCCAACAATGGTTGTGTAAAGAGCACCAAAGGGGCTATGATTACACCAAAGGGGAAGAGGGAAGGCGGCCCATGGGTGACTAAATCCTTGTTTCCAAGTGTCAACCTTAGAACTCACCCAAATGTTTGTCATGTGCCTTCAATAAGCCAATTATCTCCTTTTTTGACCATTTTCCAATCATTAATGCATGTGTGTGGTTGGTGGGAAAATTAACCTCATGTAGTTATTGAAGCTTGGGATTGACTGCACTTTTGTGAGAGTTCTGTCATGACAGAAGTCAGTCTACAACTGCCAGGATTCCTTTCTTCTACTATCGGAAGTTATGTCAGTTGTATTTTCACCATTTTCTCATATCCTTTGGAGTCAACCCTCATTTCTCTCATTCTTTCATGCAAAGTTAGAGTATGCAAAGATCTCCCTTGTTGTCCATGAACTTACCATGTTGTTTTTAACCCAAAAATTCGAATTTGGAGACCATGTTGCACATTTGGAAGTGAAAATTGTTGTTTGTAGGTGAGCAGAGAGGTTGGGAAAGCTAGGAACCCTTACCCATTGAGTTATGTTTCTCCTAAGTGCTTGAGAATCCACGAGTTGAGGCTACAAGTGGTTCTATAACAGCCAATATCAAATTGGACTTCTCTATGCACACACTGGAAGCACCCAACAAGATGGGTCTCCCAAGAGAACTGTGGATTGGTGAAGGGGATGCCTGAGCTAGAAGGGTGTTGTGTGGGGAAGGTATTGTGGAAGCCATGGTTGTGAGGGATGGGTGAGACCCATGTAGAGCTCTATATGAGCATTTGGCTAAGCATACAGAGTAGAATGGGTTGTGGGATTAGAGAGAGAATCCTTTAGGTGTTTCCTTCGCCCTAGTGGCCTCATAGCCCATCGTGGGGGTGGCCTCCCAGCATAAAGAGTATATGTTGTACGAAGTGCCTATGGTTGGCTGGAAAATCGTTCTTACACATCCAATTGCTTGGATTTGCGTTGGATAAAGATAAGTATTCTCATGCATTTGAATATGAAATATTTTTATTTCATGCCTGTAATGTTTATGCTTATGTATTTGCATGCTAGATGTGTGTGGATAGATTTTAAATTCCGTTGTGCATGTCCATTTAAGTTTATGCACACATTTTATTTGTTGAAAAACGTATTATGGGTTTGGGGAAAAATTTGAGAGCCTGTATTTAGCTAGAGTTCCCTCCTGATGGCCGGATTGGGTGAGGGGGACGCTAAAGAGTGCTATCAGAGCTTTTGGTTGCAATATCGGAGCTATATGGGCCAAAAATCATGATTTATAGGGAAAAGAATCAGAAATGGCTATGTAGGGACAAGTTTCTATTAAATGGAAATTATCGTGCTTGGAGTAAGTTTCAAAACAATTTCGAAACTTTCCCCTTATTTCCCAATGAAAACTTTGCATAAACGCCGAAATTTTGAAAATTGGGAAAATTTTAGTTGGGCCCCCCCATTTCTAGGTGGCAGGGTGACGTGGAGAAGCCACGTGGGAGAGAGTTCTGACATGGAGGATTTGCGTGGAACGAAGGTGCGATATGGACCAGGCACATCATATTTGTGTGTGCAAGTGATCGTAAGGGATGGAGTGTGAAGGCGGAGAATATATGTCCATTGAGTATCAAGGCAAATCGACGGTCGATAGTGATTTAGGTTTGTGAAGATGCGCGAGATTTAATTCATTTTTCGTGACCCTAAAAGGAAACCATCGTGTCCACGTGTCATCCTCTGGTGCATTCAAGCTCACAAAAGCGGTCTCAAGAAACCACTTCTCGCGGAACCTGAAACAACCATTTGGGTCCAACAGTGACGTGACACGAGGAGATGTGATAGGAAGTAATGTCAGAAGGGATGGGACCCTCATCAGTTGTGTCAGTTGTGGGAGATCGTGCGGATCAAGATCAACATCTCACAGTGTTTTAGGGCCTTGAAAATGCACGGAGGATAACAAAGCTACATGACCTTGAAGCGATAAACCACTCGATGTCCTGGCGCTCTCTCGTGCATTCAGGCTCGCAAAAGTGGGTCCAGGAAACTGCTCCCCTCAGACCCTGAAAACGATTTAGGCCTAGCAAGCATTGATGTGACGTGAGGTACAGATAGCAAGTGCTGAGGTGTTAGGGGTGATGGGACCCGCGGCGATCATGTCAGTCTATAAGTATCATGTAGATTTGATCGACGGTTGATATTGATTCAGGCCCATGAAAGTGCACGAAGGTTAATTAACTTTCGCGACCCTGAAAGAAAACCTTCCCATCCATGTGTCACTCTCTTGTGCATTCAGGCACGTAAAAGCAGTTTTAGGAAACCGCACTTCAGGGACCTTGAAACCACTTATGCCTGACAGTGGTAAGGAAATATAGGTGGCATCTGAAGGGTGAGGATCAGGGGAAAAGAGACATTTTACACAGTTGTATTTTTGGTTCCCGATATCGAAAAATGCAGTCGATCTTATGCGCCAGATTGTGCAAAATCGAAGGATTTACAAGCCCCCTTGACCCCTGCCATTACCCTCATATGTCATTGAGTGTGCGAAAGTTCTGTGATTTGACATAAATTGTCAATGTGGGTTGTTCCTAGGTTGCATGAAGATTAATGTTATAATTTTCTAAGACTGTAATAAATCTAACAAATGTGTCTATAAACACTTTGTATATTCAGAATCCTATCAGTGACAGTTAAAGGTCAGCATTTAAATCTAGTGCAGTTGGGAAATTTTTTATCTTGGTTGGACAAAGAAGAAGAGTATCATCATGGAGGATTCACGTGATCCTTATGAGGTTGAGGAAGATGCAATGGGAGAGAATGTACAGGTTGAGAATGTAGAGACAAAATCTAATGGTAGAATAAACCAATCAACTCCCCCAGACATTGAAGAAACCATGAGGAGCTTAAGGGTGGAACTGCAGAGTTTTAGAGCAAACAATGAAAGGATTATTAGAGCCCAAGAGGAGAAGAATCAGTTGAATGTAGCTACTCTTCAAAGCTTGAAATACATTCAAAGGAAGATAAACGATGGGCAGAATTTAAAAAATCAAGAAAATAGTGGGGGTAGCTCAAGGAGGCACTCCCACAAGAGATCCCATAGTTCAAGAAGGATTTCTAGAGACAAGACATATACTCCAAAAATATCTTCTAGCGAGTCATCCGACTCTAAGGAATCCATTGAAGGTTCAAGCTCTTCATCTCATAAGACTAAGATGAAGAGGTCTTACAAGAACAACTCTCATGGAGAACTTAAGAATGCCAAACCTACTACCTTTGATGGTGAGGTTAAATCTGGTCAAGAAGTTGAGGCTTGGCTTCTTGGGATGAATAAGTATTTCCACCAAGACTATTCAGGAAATATGAAGGCAGGAGTGGCCATATTCAATTTCAATGGAAGGGCGTCTATATGGTGGGAACACCATAGACAAGTAAATAGGATCAATGAAAGGAAGATTGTGTGGAAGCAGTTCAAGAAGTACTTCAAGGAAAAGTACATTTCTGATAGGTACTAGGATGGAAAAATCAAAGAGTTCCATGAGTTGAAATTGGGACAAATGACTATGGACGAATATGCAAACAGATTCTTAGAGTTGCTAAGATATGTCAAATATATTAAGGATGATAAGGTGAAAATTCATCTTTTTCTAAGTGGACTGCCCCAATCATATAAATATAGAATTGAGTTTGATGAACCTCGAACTTTAGAGGAGACCATAAGATAGGCTAATTATTGTTATGATCAAAACAAAAGCAAACCGAAATTCCATAAGGCATGGAAGGATAAGAAAAATGAAAAGTTTAACCAAAGAAAGAAGGGATTGAAGTCTCCTCAATTCAGAAATCAGCCAAGGTAGCCACCACAGGGTATGACTAAACCAACTAGAATGATGGGAGACAAGCCAAGAGATCCAAGAGAGCCTCTTCAATGTTGGGGATGTGGAGGGGACCACATGCTTAGGAACTGCCCACATCAAAATGGGAGTGAAAAGCAAGTTCACAACATACAAGGAGATGAAATAGTGGTTCAAGTGGCAAGGACCGTCCCTAGAATTTATGCAGCATTAATGGACTGTCGAGCAGACCATCAGTCAACTATGGTTGAAGTTGAAGGTAATATTTCTAAGCAATCTATTTCTATTTTGATTGACCCTGGATCTACTCATAGTTATATTAGTCCGAAAATTGTTGAGATTTGTGCTTTTAAGAAATCAAAGCATAGTAAGTCATGGTTAGTCCAACTAGCCATCGTAACTAAGAGGAAAGTTTTCAAAATCGTGGGAAAATGTCCATTGGAAATGGGTGGACTATCCACTTTTGCATATCTGAATGTTTTGCCACTTGGTTCCTATGACATTCTCATTGGAATGGACTGGCTGGAAGTCCATAGAGTTAAACTTTATTGCTAAAACAAGACTTTTGAGTGTATTGATGAAGAAGGAAACCCAAGGGTTGTAAAGGGCATTCCATAGGTAGTTTCTGTTAGGCAGATTTTAGCCATGCAGTTGAGGAAATTCTGTAGGAAAGGTTTCCAATTATATGTAGCCCATATTTTGGAGAAAACATGAAATGAAATTCCTAATTTGGAAGACCATTCTGTTTTGCAAGAATTCAAGGATGTGTTTCCCGATGAAGTTCCAGGACTTCCTCCAAAGAGGAACATTGATTTTTACAATTGATCTTGTTCCAGGAGCTGCACCAATTTCCAAAACTCCTTACAGGATGAGTACACCAGAATTATTAGAGCGGGAAAATGCAACTGCAAGAGTTGTTGGAAAAGAAGTACATAAGTCCAAGTGTGTCTCCATGGGGAGCACCTGTACTTTTTGTGAAGAAGAAATATGGAATGCTCAGGTTATGTATTAATTACATATAGCTTAACAAGGTTACAGTGAAGAACAAGTACCCCTTGCCTCGAATCGAAGATATTTTTGATCAAATGAGAGGGGAAAAGGTATTCTCCAAGATCGACTTGAGTTTTGGTTATCATCAAGTGAGATTCAAAGAAGAAGACATTCATAAGACAACCTTTAGAACAAGGTATGGGAACTATGAGTTTGTGGTGGTTCCATTTGGTCTCACCAATGCACCAACTACATTCATGTGTCTCATGAATAGTGTTTTGAGCAAGTATTTGGACAAGTTTGTTCTTATATTTCTAGATTACATTCTTATTTATTCCAAGAATGAATAAGAGCATGAATAACACTTGAGAATGGATTTGTAATTGCTAAGGGAGCATAATTTGTATGAAAAGCTAAGCAAATGTGACTTTTATAAAAACAAAATTCGTTATTTGGGTCACATTATTTCTAAGGGGGGAATATCGGTGGATCCTGAGAAGATTGAAGCCATCATGACTTGTCCAACTCCAAGAAATGTGACAGATGTGATATCTTTTATGGGTCTTGCTGGTTACTACAAGATTTTTATTGAAGGATTCTCCAAGGTTGAACAACCAATCACTTCTTTGCAAAAGAAGTGGATAAAGTTTGAGTGGAAACCGAGATGTGAAGAAAGCTTCCAACTTTTGAAGAAGCTTCTCACAAGTGCTTCAATTCTAAAGATTGCAAATCCACAAAAATATTTTGTGGTATGCACAGATGCATGTAAAGATGGACTTGGATGAGTTCTTATGCAAGATAACCATGTGGTATGCTACGAGTTAAGGAAGTTGAAAGAGCATGAGAAGAAATACGCTACTCATGATTTGGATCTTGCAGCCATAGTGCACGCTTTGAAAATGTGGAGGAATTATTTAATGGGAAGAAAATTTGAGCTGAGGACAGACCATTGTGCTCTGAAATATTTGTTTGAGCAGCCGACATTAAATGCTAGGCAAGCTAGATGGATGGAATTTTTATGTGAGTTTGATTTTGAGATCAAGCACATAAAAGGTAAAGAAAATAAGGTGGTTCATGCTATTGGCACGGGACTAGTTCATATAAGTTTTGGTACAAACAGTGACACAGGTAAAGAGTGATCGCGGAGCAGAGCAAAGAGGTTAAAGTGGAGTAGGAGTTAGTTAGACTTAGTGGTTAAGATATATCCACTTTGCGAAGTGGACCAATTTAGTAACGGCCACTGAGCCTATAAATATGAGTCGCATTGTAAGCCTTTGGGAATCTTTGATCTTATTCTTTGTATTGACTTTGATCTAAGTCCTTGAGGATCGGTTCGGCAGATATGTATCTCTGTCGAGTCTACGATTTTTAACATGGATTTTATGTATGAAGTCTGCTTTTAATGAGAAGGAATATTTTGGCCATGACTTTGTCTCTCTTGTGTTATGTCGCGGTACAATTACTTTTTTTATGTCGCAGTTATGATTAGATCTAGATCTGTTATGTCTCAATTATGATATGTATCATAGATATGTTAAATATGTTTCTATGTTGCGTTACTGCGTAGATCTTATTAATATGTTTTTGTATGTGATAATGGTGTTATGATGTGATTTCTAACTATGTCGATCTCTGAGTTATGTTGTGATTAACAATTAATGATGCATGTCCTCTTATACCTGCGGAAGCTTGGTTCCTAGATCCCCCTTAGGTGCCTCGAGTGAGACCTCACTCCCTTTGCGAGTGTTTCTAGAAAGACTAAACCCTTTCTGGCCCGTTATCTATGGGTGTTTGTGTCGAGCTTTGTTGACACTATGTGAAGTGAACCCCTGTCGACAGATCTGTGTCAACAGATGCACTTAGCAGAAAATTACATGAGATGCATGTAGCGTCCATTAGTACCTGCCAATCATATTTGAGGAAGCAGATTACTAACTTTATTGTAGAAGATGAACTGTATGTGTAAATAAAGGACAAATTACACCAGGAGAATTTGGAAAAGAGGTATGAAGGTTACCATTTGGAAGGTGACGAGCTTCTCGTTTATAAAAACGGAATTTACATTCCTAATGTGGCATATTTGAGAAGGATTGTTATGGATTAAATCCATAAAATGCCATATTCTGGTCACCCGGGATACCAAAAAACAATTGCTACAGCGAGAAAACAATATTTTTGGCCAGGAATGAAAAAGGATACTGCTGAGTATATTTCTAAGTGTATGAAATGTCAGCAAGTAAAGGTTGAAAATCAACACCCCACAGGTTTGTTGCAGCCTTTTCCAATTCCGGAATGAAAATGGGATGTGATTTCCATGAATTTTATTATAGGTTTTCCAATGACTGTTAGGCAGCACGATTCCATCATGGTTTTGGTGGATAAATTATCTAAGGCATCACACTTTATACTAGTTAAATCCACGTATAAAACAGATGCAATTGCAAAAAAAATTATGAAGGAAATTTTTAGGTTGCATGGTTTTCCTAAACCAATAATTTCAAACAAGGATACTAAGTTCACCTCAAATTTATGGAAAAATATTTCTGTTGAGTTGGGTAAGCAGGTGAAATTTAGTACCGCCTACCATCCACAAATAGAATGGAAAATGGAAAGGGTAAATCAGGTGCTTGAAGACATGCTACTCGTGTATGTGATGGACAAACAATAGTGGGAGGATTATCTACACTTGGTAGAGTTTGCATATAATAATGAGTAACAAGCATCGTTGGGAATGAGTCCATTTGAAGCTTTGTATGGCAGAAGGTGTAGAACACCAGTTACTTGGGATAATCCAGTTAACATAATTGTACTTGGGCCAAAATTGCTTAAGGAAATGGAACAAGAGCTTGTAAATATTATGCAAAATTTAAAGGCAGCCCAAGATGGACAAAAAATTTATGCAGATAAGAACTGAGTGAATAGAGAGTTTCATGTTGGGGATCATGTTTACCTTAGAGTGAGGCCAAGGAAGAGTTCCTTGAAGCATGGAAGTTGTGCCAAGATATCACCAAGATATTGTGGGCCATTTGAACTGCTTGAGAGAATAGGATCAGTTGCATATAAAATTGCAGTGCCTGCTAACATTAGAGCTCATAATATTTTTCATGTTTCTTCACTTAAGAAATATGTACATGATCCTAACTATGTGATTGATCAGGATGTGATCTAGGTGGAACCCGTGGGAGAGTTCCAAACCGAGCCACTATGCATCCTAGAAAGGAAAGTGACATTGCTCCAGAACCGAGCCAGCGGACAGGTAAAGGTGCAATGGAAGCACTTTGGTCCCGGTGATGCTACGTGGGAAATGGAGGATGCCATGAGAGAGGCATATCCATTTTTGTTCTAAATTTTGAGCAAACACTGAGGACAGTGTTATTCCAAGGGGGGGGGTTGTAATACCCCTAGTTTTGACATGGAATGTTTTTATCCAAAATTATGTAAATGATGTAAATATGCTAGTGTGAATTCCTAGTGTGGAGCTCAAGTCCAAGGCCCGACTAATGAATGGATGGGCATGTATGATGTATATATTATATTTGGACTGTTTGGTTGGATTCTATGTTGATTTAGAATAAATATTATGTGCATAAATAATAAAATGGTCCAACAATGGTTGTGTAAAGAGCACCAAAGAGGCTATGATTCCACCAGAGGAGAAAAGGGAAGGGGGCCCATGGGTGACTAAATCCTTGCTTCCAAATGTCAACCTTAGAACTCACCCAAAATTCTGTCGTGTGCCTTGAATAAGCCAATTATCTCTTTTTTTGACCATTTTCCAATCATTAATGCATGTGTGTGGTTGGTGGGAAAAGTCACCTCATGTAGTTATTGAAGCATGGGACTGAATGCACTTTTGTGACAATTCTGTTGTGACAGTTCTGTCATGAGAGAAGTCAGTTTGCAGCTTCCAGGAGTCCTTTCTTCTAATGTCATAAGTTATGTTAGTTGTCTTTTCACCATTTTATCATATCCTTTGGAGTCAACCCTCATTTTTGTCATTCTTTGATGCAGATTTTGAGTATGCAGAGCTCTCCCTTATTGTCCATGAACTTACCATGTTGTTTTGAACCCAGAAATTTGAATTTGGAGACCATGATACATATTTGGAAGTGAAAATTGTTGGTTGTAGGTGAGCAGAGAGGTTGGGCAAGCTAGGAACCCTTACCCATTGAGTTCTGCTACTCCTAGGTGCTTGAGAAGCCACGAATTGAGGCTACAGGTGGTTCTATAGAAGCCAATATCATATTGGACTTCTTCTATGCACACACTAGAAGCACCCAGCAATATGGATCACCCAAGATAACGGTGGATCGGTGAAGGGGATGCCTGATCTGGAAGGGTGTTGTGTGGGGAAGGTATTGTGGAAGTCAAGGTTGTGAGGGTTGAGTGAGACCCCTGTAAAGCTCTGTATGAGCATTTGGCTAAGCACAAAGAGTAGAATGGGTTGTGGTATTAAAGAGAGAATCATGTAGGTGTTTCCTTCACCCCGATGGCCTCATATCCTAGCTTGGGTGTGGCCTCCCAGCAGAAAGAGTATATGTTGGACGAAGAGCCTATGGTTGGGTGGAAAATCACTCTTACACAGCCAATTACTTTGATCCGGATTTTATGAGCAGAACAAAATGAATACAGATTATTATCAGATGCTTAACACAAAATAACAGAGATACAGTAAAACTGATTTTCTATTCAATAAGGAAATAAGCTAGAACTGTAAAATGCAGCGGAAAACAAGCTTGCTGGAATGGTGGCGGCTTATCTCTGAGAAGAGATGTGACGGCTGCGCTCATTTCGCAAGAAGATCGTTACAATGAGGCTCTCAAGGCCTTTTACACTAAAGAGGAATGTCAAAAACCCTAGACATCCAAAAACCTAACCCTAGGAGATGAAGCGCCAAAAGTCATGTGGGCCCCGTTTGGGTAAGTTAGTACATCAACTTCCCGGGGTCGTAACTTTTGCATACGAGCTCCGTTTGGGGCGCTCGATAGCCCGTTGGAAAGTTCTATCCGAGATTTACAACTTTCGACTAGAACATCCATTTGGCCCCCCAAATTGCCAAAAAAGGTCGTTTAGGGCCTCAAAACGGCACCGAAAGTTCAGGACCCGAAAAACTGCTAAAAATAGTACAATACCAAAATTGCCATAAAACTGTTTTGAGCCAGTTGGAAAGGTGGGTGGCCACCAATATCCACCTGGATCATACTTGGATCTAGGTTGGATAAAGATAAGTATTCTCATGCATTTGAATCTGAAATGTTTTTATTTCATGCATGTCATGTTTATGCTTATGTATTTGCATGCTAGATGTGTGTGGATAGATTTTAAATTCCATTGTGCATGTCTATTTAAGTTTATGCACACATTTTATTTGTTGAAAATCATATTATGGCTTTGGGGCAAAATTTGAGAACGTGTATTTAGATAGTGTCCCTTGTTGATGGTCGGATTGGGTGAGGGGGACACTACATAGTGGTATCAGAGCTTTTGGTTGCAATACCAGAGCTATATGGGCCCGAAATCATGATTTAAAGGCAAAAGATTCAGAAATAATTGTGTAGGGATAAGTTTCTGTTAAATGGTAGTTAAATGGAATTTATCGGGCTTGGAGTAAGTTTGAAATCAATTTCGAAACTTTCCCCTTATTTCCCAATGAAAACTTTTCATTAACCCCAAAATTTTGAAAATTGGGAAAATTTTAGTTGGGCCCCACCATTGCCAGCTGGCAGGGTGATGTGGAGCAGCCACGTGGGCGAGAGGTCCGACATGCAAGAGTTGCATGGACAGAAGGTGCGATGTGGACTAGCCACATAATATCTAAGTGTGCAGGTGACCGTAAGGGATGGAGTGTGAAGGCGGAGAAGATCTGACCGTTGAGCAGCAAGGAAGATCGATGGTCGATAGTGATTCCGGCTCGCGAAGATGCGCATGATTTAATTCATTTTCGCGACCCTTAAAGGAAACCGCCACATCCACATGTCATCCTCTGGTGCATTCAGGCTCACAAAATTGGACTCGGGAAGCCACTTCTCATGGATCCTGAAGCCACCTTTTGGGTCAAACCAGGAGTGACGTGACACGGGGAGATGTGACAAGCAGTAATGTCAGAAGGGATGGGACCGTCATCAGTCATGTCAGTTGTGGGAGATCGCATAGATCAAGATCGACGACTCACAGTGTTTTAGGGCCTTGAACATGCACGGAGAATAACAGATCTACACAACCCTGAAGCGATAAACCGCTCGATGACATGTCGCTCTCTTGTGCATTCAGGCTCACAAAAGCGGGTCCAGGAAACTGCTCCCCTCAGACCCTGAAACCGCTTTCATCCTTGCGAGCAGTGATGTGACATGAGGTCCAGATAGAAAGTGTGGAGGTGTTAGGGGTGATGCGACCCGTGGTGATCATGTTAGTCTAGAAGTATCATGCATATTTGATCGACAGTTGAGATTGATTCAGGCGCATGAAAGTGCATGAAGGTTAATTAAATTCCGCGACCCTGAAAGAAAACCGCCCCATCCACATGTCACTCTCTCGTGCATTCAGGCACGTAAAAGCAGTTTCAGGAAACCGCTCTTCGGGGACCGTGCAACCACTTATGCCTAATGGTGGTAAGGAAATGTAGGTGGCATCTAAAGGGTGCAAATCAGGGGAAAAGTGACATTTTTCAAAGTTGAATTTCTGGTTCCCGAGATCGAAAAATGCATTCGATATTATGCGTTAGATTGCGCGAAATAAAAGGATTCACAAGGCCCATTGACCCCCATCATCCCCCTCATATGTCATTGAGTGTGAGAAAGTTGAACAGTGTATGAAATGTCAGCAAGTAAAGGTTGAACATCAACACCCAATAGGTTTGTTGCAGCCTTTTCCAATTCCGGAATGGAAATGGGATGTGATTTCCATGGATTTTATTTCAAGTTTTCCAATGATTATTAGGAAGCATGATTCCATCATGGTTTTGGTGGATAAATTATCTAATGCGACACAATTTATACTAGTTAAATCCACGTATAAAACAGATGCAATTACAAAAAAAATTATGAAGGAAATTTTCAGGTTGCATGGTTTTCCTAAAGCAATAATTTCGGACAGGGATACTAAGTTCACCTCATATTTTTGGAAAACTCTTTTTGTTGATTTGGGTACGCAGGTGAACTTTAGTACTGCCTACCATCTACAAATAGATGGGCAAACATAAAGGGTAAATCAGGTGCTTGAAGACATGCTACGCATGTATGTGATGGACAAACCATCCAAGTGGGAGGATTATCCACACTTGGTAGAGTTTGCATATAATAATGGGAAACAAGCATTGTTGGGCATGAATCCATTTGAATATTTGTATGGTGAGAGGTGTAGAACACCATTTACTTGGGATAATCCAGTTAACAGAATTGTACTTGGGCCAGAAATTCTTAAGGAAATGGAACAAGAGGTTGTAAATATTAGGCAAAATTTAAAGGCATCCCAAGATAGAGAGAAACGTTATGCAGATAAGAACCGAGTGCATAGATAGTTTCATGGTGGGGGTCATGTTTACCTTATCATCAGGCCAAGGAAGAGTTCCTTGAAGCTTGGAACTTGTGCCAATCTATCACCAAGATATCGTGGTCCATTTGAAGTGCTTGAGAGAATAGGACCAATTGCATATAGAATTCCATTGCCTTCTAACACTAGAGCTCAGAATGTTTTCCATGTTTCTTTGCTTAAGAAATATGTACATGATCCTAACCATGTGATTGATCGAGATGTGATCCAGGTGGAACTTGAGGGAGAGTTCCAAACCGAGCCACTATGCATCCTAGACATGAAAGTGAAATTGCTCTGGAACCAAGCCATCGGACAGGTAAAAGTACAATGGAAGCACTTTAGTCCCGATGATGCTACGTAGGAAATGGAGGATGCCATGAGAGAGGCATATCCATTTTTGTTCTAAATTTTGAGCAAACACCGAGGACAGTGTTATTCCAAGGGGGAGGGGATTGTCATACCCCTAGTTTAGACTTTGAATGTTTTTATCCAAAATTATGTAAATGATGTAAATATGCTAGTGTGAATTCCTAGTGCGGAGCTCAAGGCCAATGCTCAATTAGTGAATGGATAGGCATGTATGATGTATATATTTTATTTGGATTGTTTGGTTGGATTTTATGCTGATTTAGAATATATGTAAATATTATGTGCATAAATAATAAAATGGTCCAACAATGGTTGTGTAAAGAGAACCAAAGGGGCTATGATTCCACCAGAGGGGAAGAGGAAAGGGGTCCCATGGGTGACTAAATCCTTGCTTCCAAGTGTCAACCTTAGAACTCACCCAAAATTATGTCATGTGCCCTGAATAATCCAATTATCTCATTTTTTGACCATTTTCCAATCATAAATGCATGTGTGTGGTTGGTGGAAAAATTCACCTCATGTAGTTATTGAAGCATGGGACTGAATGCACTTTTGTGACAGTTCTGTCATGATAGAAGTCAGACTGTAGCTGAGAGAAGTCCTTTCTTCTACTGTCAGAAGTTATGTCAGTTTTATTTTCACCATTTTATCATATCCTTTGGAGTTAACCCTCATTTCTCTCATAATTTCATGCAGATTTTGAGTAGGCAATGCTCTCCCTTGTTGTCCATGAACTTACCATGTTATTTTGAACCGAGAAATTTGAATTTGGAGACCATGCTGCAGATTTGGAAGTGAAAATTGTTGCTTGTAGGTGAGCAGAGAGGTTTGGCAAGCTAGGAACCCTTACCCATTGAGTTATGTTGCTCCTAGGTGCTTGAGAAGCCACGAATTGAGGCTATAGGTGGTTCTATAGCAGACAATATCATATTGGACTTCTTCTATGCACACAGTGGAAGCACCCAGCAAGATGGATCGCCCAAGAGAACCATGGATCGATGAAGGGGATGCCTGAGATAGAAGGGTGTTGTGTGGGGCAGGTATTGTGGAAGCCAAGGCTGTGAGGGCTGAGTGAGACCCCTGTAGAAATATGTATGAGCATTTGTCTAAGCATAGAGATTAGAATGGGTAGTGGGATTAGAGAGAGAATCCTATAGGTGTTTCTTTTTCCCTGATGGCCTCATCTCCCAACTTGGGGGTGGCCTCCCAGCAGAAAGAGTATATGTTGGACGGAGTGCCTATGGTTGGGTGGAAAATCGCTCTTACACATCCAGTTGCTTGGATCTGCATTGGATAAAGATAAGTATTCTTATGCATTTGAATCTGAAATGTTTTTATTTCATGCTTGTAATGTTTATGCTTATGTATTTGCATGCTAGATGTGTGTGGATAGATTTTAAATTCCGTTGTGCATGTATATTTATGTTTCTACACACATTTTATTTCTTGAAAATCGTATTATGGGTTTGGGGTGAAATTTGAGAGCATGTATTTAGCTAGCATCCCCTCCCGATGTTTGAATTGGGTGAGGGGGACTCTACAAAGTGGTATCAGAGCTTCCAGTTACAATACCGGAGCTATATGGGCCAGAAATCAAGATTTATGGGCAAAAGAATCAGAAATGGTTGTGTAGGGATAAGTTCATGTTAAATGGCAGTTAAATGGTAGTTATCAGGCTTAGATTAAGTTTGAAATCAAGTTCTAAACTTTCACCTTTTTGCCAATGAAAACTTTGCATAAGCCCTAAAATTTTGAAAATTGGGAAAATTTTAGTTGGCCCCACCATTGCTAGGTGGCAGGGTGATGTGGAACAGCCACGTGGGCGAGAGGTCCGACATGGAGGAGTTGCATGGACAGAAGTTGTGATGTGGACCAGCCACATCATATCTAAGTGTGCAAGTGATCGTGATGGATGGAGTGTGAAGGCGGAGAAGATATGATCGTTCAACAACAAGGAAGATCGACGGTCGATAGTGATTCAAGCTTGCGAAGATGCATGAGATTTAATTCATTTTCGCGACCCTAAAATGAAACCACCACGTCCACATGTAGTCCTCTAGTGTATTCAGGCTCGCAAAAGTGGTCTTGGGAAACCACTTCTCACAGATCCTGAAACCACCTTTTGGGTCCAACAGGGAGTGACGTGACCCACGGAAACGTGACAGGAAATAACGTCAGAAGGATCGGGACCCTCGTCAATCATGTCAGTTGTGGGAGATCGCGTAGATTAATATCAACGTCTCACATTGTTTCAGGGCCTTGAACATGCACGGAGGATAACAGAGCTACATGACCCTGAAGCAGTAAATTACTCGATGACGTGTCGCTCTCTCGTGCATTCAAGCTCGCAAAAGAGGGTCCAGGAAACCGCTCCCCTCATACCCTGAAACCAATTTTGGCCTAGCAAGAAGTGATGTGATTTTAGGTCCAGATAGAAAGTGCGGATGTGTTAGGGGTGATGGGACTCATGGCGATCATGTCAGTCTAGAATTATCTTGCATATTTGATCGACGGTTGGGATTGATTCAGGCCCATGAAAGTGCATGAAGGTTAATTAAATTTTGCGGCATTGAAAGAAAACCACCTCATCCACATGTCTCTCTCTCGTGCATTTAGGCACGTAAAAGCAGTTTTAGGAAACCGCTCTTCGGGGACCCTGAAACCGCTTATGCCTAAAAGTGGTAACGCAATGTAGGTGGCATCTAAAGAGTACGGATCAGGGGAAAAGTGACATTTTTCATAGTTGAATTTCTGGTGCCTGAGATAGAAAAATGCAGTCAATATTATGTTCCAGATTGCGCGAAATCAAATGATTTACAAGCCCCCTTGACCCCCATCATCCCTCTCATATGTCGTTGAGTGTGAGAAAGTTATGTGATTTGACAGAAATTGTCAATATGGGTTGTTCCCAGGTTGCATGAATATTAATGTTATAATTTTCTAAGACTGTAATAAATCAAACAAATGTGTTTATAAACACTTTTGCAGATTCATAATCCTATCAGTGACAGTAAAGGGTCAGCATTTCAGTCTAGTGCAATTGGGAAATTTTTTATCTTGGTCGGACCAAGAAGAAGAGTATCATCATGGAGGATGCACGGGATCCTTATGAGGTTGAGGTAGATGCAATAGGAGAGAATGTACAGGTTGAGAATGAAGAGACAAAATCTAATGGTAGAAGAAACCAAGCAACTCCCCCAGACATTGCAGAAACCATGAGGAGCTTAAGGGTAGAACTGCAGATTTGTAGAGAAGACAATGAAAGGTTGATTAGAGCCCAAGACGAGCAAAATCAGTTGAATGTAGCTATGATTCAAAGATTGACAAACATTCAAAGGAAGATAAACCATGGGAAGAATTCATAAAATTAGGAAAAGAGTGCGGGTAGCTCAAGGAGGCATTCCCACAAGAGATCCCATAGTTCAAGAAGGATTTCTAGAGACAGGACATGTGCTACAGAAATATCTTCTAGTGAGTCATCTGACTCTAAGGAATCCATTGAAGGTTCAAGATATTCATCTCATAAGACTAAGAGGAAGATGTCTTCCAAGAACAACTCTCATGGAGAATTTAAGAAGGCCAAACATACTACCTTTGATGGTGAGGTTAAATCTGGTCAAGAAGTTGAGGCTTGGATTCTTGGGATGAGGAAGTATTTCCAAGTCCAAGACTATTCAAGAGATATGAAGGCAAGAGTGGCCATATTCAATTTGAATGGAAGAGCATATATATGGTGGAAACACCTTAGACAAGTAAATAGGATCAATGAAAGGAATATTGTGTGAAAGTAGTTCAAGAAGCACTTCAAGGAATAGTACATTTCTGACAACTATTATGATTGAAAAATCAAAGAGTTCCATGAGCTGAAATTGGGACAAATGACTATGGAGGAATATGAAAACAGATTCTTAGAGTTGCTAAGATATGTCAAATATATCATGGATGATAAGGTGAAAATTCAGCGTTTTCTAAGTGGATTGCCCCAATCATATAAAGATAGAATTGAGTTTGATGAACCTCGAACTCTAGAGGAGGCCATAAGATAGGCCAAGTATTGTTATGATCAAAACAAAAGAAAACTAGAATTCCATAAGGCATGGAAGGATAAGAAAAGTGAAAAGTTTGACCAAAGGAAGAAGGGATTCAAGTCTCCTCGATTTAGAAATCAGCCAAAGCAGCAACCACGGGGTGTGACTAAACCAACTAGAATGATGGGAGACAAGCCAAGGGATCCAAGAGAACCTCTTCAATGTTGGGGATGTGGAGGGGACCACATGCTTAGGAACTTTCTACATCTCAATGGGAGTGAAAATCAATTTCACAACATCAAATGAGTTGTAACAGTGGGTCAAGTGGCAAGGACCGTCCCTAGAATTTATGCAACACTAAAGTACCGCCAAGCAGACCATCAGTCAATTTTGGTTGAAGTTGAAAGTAAAATTGCTAAGCAATCTATTTATATTTTTATTGACCCTATATATACTCACAATTATATCAATCCTAAAATTGTTGAGATTTGTACTTTTAAGAAATCAAAGCATAGTAAGTCATTGCGCCGAGAGGTCTACAGCCCAGTATGGGAGAGATCCTGTAATTTGATATAATGGTAGTAATGTTATAACGCGTAAAAAAATAATAGTGATAGTGATAGTGAATATTATGAGAGATCTTGTAACGTGATATAACATTAGTAATGTTATAAAGTTGGTAACATGTCTGCAAAAAATAATAGTGATAGTGAATATTATGGGAGAGATCTTGTAACGTGATATAACGTTAGTAACGTTATAACGTTGGTAACATGTCGGCAAAAAATAATAGTGATAGTGAATATTATGGGAGAGATCTTGTAACGTGATGTAACGTTAGTAACATTAGTAACATGTCAGAAAAATTAATAGTGATAGTGAATATTATGGGAGAGATCTTGTAACGTGATGTAACGTTAGTAACGTTATAACGTTAGTAAGATGTTTGTAACGTTTGTAATATTCAAGTAACAATTAAAGCAAAAAGTAGTAAATATTATGTTGGCCTAATAATGTAAGGTTGTAACGTTTCGTTTGAAATATACTGGCTATATAATACACCAAAACAACAAAAATATTATAGAAAAAAAATGTATTCCAATTCAAGACTAATTTTTTTAAATGTAGGAGCTCCGCAGACCTCCTCGGATCCAAATCCAAATTCGCCTCCCCTCCTCCGCAGCTCCAGATCCACTCGCATCTCTCCTCCCACTGCTCCAGCTCTCCTCCTCCACCGCATCCTCCTCCCCTCCTCCTCCCACTGCGTATCCCTCCGCAGCCCTCCCCTCTTCACCTCCACCGTGTCCTCCTCCTCCCACGCTGCACCCCTCCTCCACCGCATCCTCCCCCCTACGCATCCCTCCCCTCCTCCTCCTCCACCGCGTCCTCCTCCCATACATCGTCCTCCCCTCCACCGTCTGCACCCCTCCTCCTCCATTGTCCTCCCATCCACCGTCTGCACCCCTCCTCCTCCATTGTCCTCCCCTCCTCCCCCCTTCCCAGCCACCATCCTCCCCCCTGCCCACACCACACCCCTCCTCCACCGTCCTCCCCTCCTCCCCCCTGCTCCACCATTGTCCTCCTATCTCCCGCGTCCTCCTCGCCTCCCTTGACCTCCCGCCTGCACCCTCCTCCTCCCTCCCACCGCCTACACCCTCCTCCTCCCCTCTCGCCGCCTGCACCCTACTCCATCGTCGCCTGCACCCCTCATCCCCTCCAACCTGCACCCCTCATCCCCTCCAGCCTGCACCCTCCACCGCCGCCGCATGCACCATGCAAAATTTAAACAAATTTAAATATAAATATAAATTTATATTTCAATTAACAAATTTAAATATAAATATAAATATTAAATTAAAATTTAATTTTAAATATAAATATAAATTTATATTTCAATTAAAATATATCATAAATTTATATGTATCTTTATATTTATATTATAATTTAATTTAAATATAAATTTATATTTATATTTAAAATTAAATTTTAATTTAATATTCAAACCTTAAATTAAAATAAATTTATATTTAAAACCTAATTTAAATTTATATTTAAAATTAAATTTAAAACATAAATCAAACTTATAATTAAATATAGTTTCATATTTATATTTAATTTTAAATTTAAATATATAAAAAAAAAAATTATTTAACTGTAAATATAAATTTAACTCAAGATTCAAAGATATAAATATATTATATCGTTTAACTCCCAAACAATATCCCATTGGTACCACATTGTGGTTGTCATAGGTAGGTCACGGGGTCAAATCCTGTGGATTCACCCTTCCCCTTTTTCGCCAAATGTAAAATGGTTCAGGTTGATATATAAGTTATTTACTATATATAATAAGAACTACCTGTGGTATAGTGGTAAGGGTGTTGGAATAATGGGCGTGAGGTCCAAGGTTCTATCCTCCCTACCTTATTTTTTTTCTAAATATATTGAATTTTGAAAATATATAGAATAATATACTTGCATAGATTTCAGTGTATCGATTTCAGTATAATATATTGAATATTCTACTTGCATAGATTTCAATGTATGGTTTTTAATACTTGCATAGATTTCCGTGTATGGTTGTTTATACTTGCATAGATTTTAGTGTGGATTTCATACATGCATTAATTTGAGGGTATATGTTAATGCTGGATATTTTTTATATGGATTCTAAACTAGAAATGGAAGATGTGAATGCAGAAGATGCTATGAGACAAACAACAGATCAACGAGAAGAACAAAGAAAGCGAATCACAGATCGACAAAAAGCATATCGAGAGAGAAAGAACAAGGAGAGGATTTGGATCTAGGCTCATAGGGATCAAAATGCTCAACGTGTAACGTTGAAGCAATTCGAAGAACAAAGAAATCAAAATGTAGAACTAGAAATGGAAGATGTGCATGCGGAAGATGGAAGATTTCAATGTATGGATTCCAGTATAATATATTGAATATTCTACTTGCATAGATTTCAGTGTATGGTTTTTTATACTTGCATAGATTTCAGTGTATGGATTTCAGTATAATATATTGAATATTCTACTTGCATAGATTTCAGTGTATGGTTTTTTATACCTACATAGATTGTCGTGTATGGTTGTTTATACTTGCATAAATTTCAATGTGGTTTTCAGTGTAACGTTGAAGCAATTCGAAGAACAAAGAAATCAAAATGTAGAACTAGAAATGGAAGATGTGCATGCGGAAGATGGAATATTTCAGTGTATGGATTCCAGTATAATATATTGAATATTCTACTTGCATAGATTTCAGTGTATGGTTTTTTATACTTGCAGAGATTTTAGTGTAGATTTCAACAAAAAGAATATCGAAACAGAAAGTTAGGCGGATTGACAACAAAAGAACGAGAAGAACAAAGAAAACGACACATTGAACGATAAAGAGCATATCAAGAGAGAAAGTTGAAGAAATTGGAAGAATAAAGAAATCAAAATGTAGAACGACAAGGCAAATATTCAACCCATATACCAGTACAACCAACTGTGGGAGATGCTCAACGTGTAATGTTCAGAGATCTACGTGTTGATGACATGGTCCAATTTTAAGCAGTTCCAATTACTCATACTTATTACTTACATTATGATAATCCTAAGTAGTCTATCTCAGTTTTCAACGTAACATGTTCCTTACAATGTTGATCAAACTCCAGTTTTGTGTCACCTCCGACGACTGAAACCAACCTAGATCCAAATCCTAGGCTCTATCAAGCGCCGATATGGATCAAATCTCCCGAGGTACAAACCTCGGCTCAGGTGTTGCACTCAAAGAGAGGTTTGCACCTCGGGATATTTGATCCCTCTCGACGCTTGATAGAGCCTAGGATTTGGATCTAGGCTGGTGGTTAGTCCAACTAGCCACCGGAACTAACAGGAAGGTTAGCGAAATTGTGTAGAAATGTCCATTGGAAATGAGTGGACTAACCACTTTTGAAAATATGAATGTTTTTCCACTTGGTTCCTATGATATTCTCATTGGAATGGACAGGTTGGAAGTCCATAGAGATAAACTTGATTGCTACAGCAAGAATTTTGAGTGTATTGATGAAGAAGGAAACCCGAGGGTTGTAAAGGGAATTCCAAAGGTAGTTTTTGTTAGGCATATTTCAGCCATGCAGTTGAAGAAATTATGTAGGAAAGGTTGCCAATTATATGCAGCCCATATTTTGGAGAAAACAGGAAATGAAATTCCTAAGTTGGAAGACCATTCTGTTTTGCAAGAATTCAAGGATGTATTTCCCGATGAAGTTCCAGGACTTACTCCAAAGAGGAACATTGATTTTACAATCGATCTTGTTCCAGGAGCTGCACCAGTTTCCAAAACTCCTTACAGGATGAGTACACTAGAATTATTAGAACTGAAAATGCAACTGCAAGAGTTCTTGTAAAAGAAGTACATAAGACCAAGTGTGTCTCCATGGGTAGAACCTGTACTTTTTGTGAACAAGAAAGATGCAACGCTCAGGTTATGTATTGATTTTAGGCAGCTTAAAAAGGTTACAGTGAAGAACAAGTACCTCTTGCCTCAAATCGATGATATTTTTTATCAAATGAGAGGGGCAAAGGTATTCTCCAAGATCGACTTGAGATCTGGTTATCATCAAGTGAGAATCAAGGAAGAAGACATTCACAAGACAACCTTTAGAACAATTTATGGGAACTATGAGTTTGTGGTGGTGCCATTTGGTCTCACCAATGCACGAGCTACATTCATGTGCCTCATGAATAGTGTTTTCAGCAGGTATTTGGACAAGTTTGTTCTTGTATTTCTAGATGACATTCTTATTTATTCAAAGAATGAAGAACACTTCAGAATGGCTTTGCAATTGCTAAGGGAGCATAAGTTGTATGCAAAGCTAAGCAAACGTGAATATTATAAAAATAAATTTCATTATCTGGGTCACATTATTTCTGAGGAGGGAATATCGATGGAGCCTGAGAAGATTGAATCCATCATGAATTGGACAACTCCAAGAAACGTGAGATATGTGAAAAAATTTATGGGTCTTGCTAGATACTACAGGAGGTTTATTGAAGGATTCTCCAAAGTTGCACACCCAATCACTTCTTTGCAAAAGAAGGGGATAAAGTTTGAGTGGACACCAAGATTTGAAAAAAGCTTCCAACTTTTGAAGATGCTTCTCACAAGTGCTCCAATTCTAAAGATTGCAGATCCGGAAAAATATTTTGTGGTATGCACAGATGCATGTAAAGATGGACTTGGAGGAGTTCTTATGCAAGATAACCATGTTGTATGCTACGACTCAAGGAATTTGAAAGAGCATGAGAAGAACTATGCTACTCATGATTTGGAGCTTGCATCCATAGTGCACGCTTTGAAAATGTGGAGGCACTATTTAATGGGAAGAAAATTTGAGCTTAAGACAAACCATTGTGATCTGAAATATTTGTTTGAACAGCCGACATTAAATGCTAGGCAAGCTAGATGCTAGAATTTTTATGTGAGGTTGATTTTGAGATCAAGCACGTAAAAGGTAAAGAAAATAAGGTTGCTTATTCACTTAGCAGAAAAGTACATGAGATGCATGTAGCAGCCATTAGTAACTACCAATTAGATTTGAGGTAGCAAATTACTAACTGTATTGTTAAAGATGAACTGTATGTGCAAATAAAGGACAAATTACAGCAGCAGAATTTGGAAAATAGGTATGAAGGTTACCATTTGGAAGGTGACAGGATTCTTGTTTATAAAAACATAATTTACATTCCTAATGTGGCATATTTGAGAATGATTGTTTTGGATGAAATCCATAAAATGCCATATTCCGGTCACCCGGGATACCAGAAAATAGTTGCTACATCGAGGAAGCAATATTTTTGGCCATGAATGAAAAATGACATTTTTGAGTATATTTCTAAGTGTATGAAATGTCGACAAGTAAAGGTTGGACATCAACACCCAACATGTTTGTTGCATCCTTTTCTAATTCCTGAATGGAAATGGGATGTGATTTCCATGGATTTTATTACAGGTTTTCCAATGACTATTAGGCAGCACGATTCTATCATGGTTGTGGTGGATAAATTATCTAAGGAAGCACACTTTATACTAGTTAAATTCATGTATAAAATGGATGCAATTTCAAAAACAATTATGAAGGAAATTTTCAGGTTGCATGGTTTTCCTAAAGCAATAATTTCAGACAGGGATACTAAGTTCACCTCAAATTTCTGGAAAAATCTTTTTGTTGATTTGGGTACGCAGCTGAACTTTAGTACTGCCTACCATCCACAAACAGATGGGCAAACAGAAAGGGTAAATCAGGTGCTTGAAGACATGCTATGCATGTATGTGATGGAAAAACCATCCAAGTGGGAGGAGTGTCTACACTTGGTAGAGTTTGCATATAATAATAGGCAACAAGCATCGTTGGGAATGAGTCCATTTGAATCTTTGTATGGCAGGAGGTGTAGAACACCAGTTACTTGGGATAGTCCAGTTAACAAAGTTGTACTTGGGCCAGAATTACTTAAGGAAATGGAACAAGAGGTTGTAAATATTAGGAAAAATTTAAAGGCAGCCCAAGATAGATAGAAAATTTATGCAGATAACAACCAAGTGCATAGAGAGTTTCATGTTGGGGATCATGTTTACCTTAGAGTGAGGCCAAGGAAGAGTTCCTTGAAGCTTCGAAGTTGTGCCAATCTATCACCAAGATATTGTGGTCCATTTGAAGTGCTTGAGATAATAGGACCAGCTGCATATAGAATTGCATTGCCTGCTAACACTAGAGCTCATAATTTTTTTCATGTTTCTTTGCTTAAGAAATATGTACATGATCCTAACCATGTGATTGATTGGGTTGTGATCTAGGTGGAACCCAAGGGAGAGTTCCAAACCGATCCACTATGCATCCTAGAGAGGAAAGTGACATTGCTCCGGAACTGAGCCGGCATACAGGTAAACGTGCAATGGAATCCCTTCGGTCCCAATGAGGCTACATGGGAAATGGACGATGCCATGAGAGAGGCATATCTATTTTTGTTCTATATTTTGAGCAAACACCGAGGACGATGTTATTCCAAGGGGGGGGGATTGTAATACCCCTAGTTTAGACTTGGAATTTTTTTATCCAAAATTATGTAAATGATGTAAATATGCTAGTGTGAATTCCTAGTGCGGATCTCAAGGCCAAGGCTCGACTAGTGAATGGATAGGCATGTATGATGTATACATTTTATTTGGAGTGTTTGGTTGGATTTTATGCATATTTAGAATATATGTAAATATTATGTGCATAAATAATAATATGGTCCAACAATGGTTGTGTAAATATCACCAAAGGGGCTATGATTCCACCAGAGGGGAAGAGGAAAGGGGGCCCATGGGTGACTAAATCCTTGCTTCCAAGTGTCAACCGTAGAACTCACCCAAAATTTTGTCATGTGCCTTGAATAAGCCAATTATCTCCTTTTTTGACCATTTTCCAATCATTAATGCATGTGTGTGGTTGGTGGGAAAATTCACCTCATGTAGTTATTGAAGCATGCGAATGACTGCACTTTTGTTACAGTTCTGTCGTGACAGTTCTGTCATGACAGAAGTCAGTCTGCAGCTTCCAAGAGTCCTTTCTTCTACTGTCAGAAGTTATGTTAGTTGTGTTTTCGCCATTTTCTCGTATCCTTTGGAGTCAACCCTCATTTATCTCATTCTTTCATGCATATTTAGAGTATGCAGAGCTCTCCCTTGTTTTCCATGAACTTACCATCTTGTTTTGAACCCATAAATTTGAATTTGGATACCATGCTGCATATTTGGAAGTGAAAATTGTTGGTTGTAGGTCAGCAGAGAGGTTGGGAAAGCTAGGAACCCTTACCCATTGATTTTTTATGCTCCTAGGTGCTTGAGAAGCCACGAATTGAGGCTACATGTGGTTCTATAGTAACAAATATCATATTGGACTTCTTCTATGCACACACTGGAAGCACCCAGCAAGATGGATCGCCGAAGAAAACTGTCGATCGATGAAGGGGATGCCTGAGCAAGAAGGGTATTGTTTGGGGCAGGTATTGTGGAAGCCAACACTGTGAGGGCTAAGTGAGACCCCTGTAGAGATTTGTATGAGCGTTTTTTAAGCATCGAGAGCATAATAGGTTGTGGGATTAGAGAGTGAAGCCTGTAGGTGTTTCCTTCACCCTGGTGGACTCATATTCCAACTTGGGGGTGGCCTCCGAGAAGAAAGAGTATATGTTGGACGGAGTGCCTATGTTTGGGTGGAAAATCGCTCTTACACAGCCAGTTGCTTGGACCTGTGTTGGATAAAGATAAGTATTCTCATGCATTTGAATCTGAAATTTTTGTATTCCATGCATGTAATGTTTATGCTTATGTATTTGCATGCTAGATGTGTGTGGATATATTTTAAATTCCATTGTGCATGTCTATGTAAGTTTTTGCACACATTTTATTTGTTGAAAATCGTATTATGGGTTTGGGGTGAAATTTGAGAGCCCGTATTTAGCTAGCGTCCCCTCTCGATGTTCGGATTGGGTGAGGGGGGCGCTACAAAGTGGTATTAGAGCTTCTAGTTGCAATACCAGAGCTATATGGGCCAGAAATCACGATTTATGGGCAAAAGAATCAGAAATGGTTGTGTAGGGATAAGTTTCTGTTAAATGGCAGTTATCGGGCTTAGAGTAAGTTTGAAATCAATTTCTAAACTTTCACCTTATTTCCCAATGAAAACTTTGCATAAACCTCGAAATTTTGTAAATTGGGAAAATGTTAGTTGGCCCCACCATTTCCAGGTGGCAGGGTGATGTGGAACAGCCACGTGGGCGAGAGGTCCGACATGGAGGAGTTGCATGGACAGAAGTTGTGATGTGGACCAGCCACATCATATCTGAGTGTGAAAGTGGCCGTGATGGATGGAGTGTGAAGGTGGAGAAGATATGACCGTTCAACAACAAGGCAGATCAACGGTTGATAGTGATTCAAGCTCGCGAAGAAGCGTGAGATTTAATTCATTTTCGCGACCCTAAAATGAAACCGCTACGTCCACGTGTCATCCTCTGGTGCATTCAGGATCGCAAAAGCGGTCTTGGGAAACCACTTCTCACGGATCCTGAAACCACCTTTTGGGTCCAACAGGGAGTGACGTGACCCGCAAAGACGTGACAGGAAATAATGTCAGAAGGGATGGGACCCTCGCCTGTCATGTCAGTTTTGGGAGATCTCGTAGATTAATATCAACGACCCATAGTGTTTTAGGTACTTGAACATGCATGAAGGATAACAAAGCTACATGACCCTGAAGCAGTAAACTGCTCGATGAGGTGTCGCTCTCTTGTGCATTCAAGCTCGCAAAAGAGGGTCCAGGAAATCGCTCCCCTCAGACCTTGAAACCAATTTCAACCTAGAAAGAAGTGATGTGACGTGAGGTCCAGATAACAAGTGCGTAGGTGTTAGGGGTGATGGGACCCGCGGGGATCATATCAATCTAGAAGTAACGTGCAGATTTGATCAACGGTTGGGATCGATTCAGGCCCATGAAAGTGCACGAAGGTTAATTAACTTTCATGACCCTGAAAGAAAACCACCCCATCCACATGTCACTATCTCGTGCATTCAGGCACGTAAAAGCAGTTTTAGGAAACCGCTCTTCGGGTACCCTGAAACCACTTATGCCTAAAAGTGGTAAGTCAATGTAGGTGGCATTTGAAGGGTACAGATCAGGGGAAAAGTGACATTTTTCACAATTGAATTTTCGGTGCCCAAGATAGAAAAATGTTGTCAATATTATGTTTCAAATTGCCCGAAATCGAAGGATTTACAAGCTCCCTTGACCCCCATCATCCCTCTCATATGTCGTTGAGTGTGAGAAAGTTATGTGATTTGACAGAAATTGTCAATGTGGGGTGTTCCCAGGTTGCATGAATATTAATGTTATAATTTTCTAAGATTGTAATAAATCAAACAAATGTGTTTATAAACACTTTTGCAGATTCATAATCCTATCAATGATAGCAAAGGGTCAGCATTTCAGTCTAGTGCAGTTGGGAAATTTTTTATCTTGGTTGGAACAAGAAGAAGAGTATCATCATGGAGTATGCACGGGATCCTTATGAGGTTGAGGCAGATGCAATAGGAGAAAATTTACAGGTTGAGAATGAAGAGACAAAATCTAATGGTAGAAGAAACCAAGCAACTCCCCCGGACATTGTAGAAACCATGAGGAGCTTAAGGGTAGAATTGCAGAGTTGTAGAGCAGACAATGAAAGGATGATTAGAGCCCAAGAGGAGAAAAATAAATTGAATGCAGATATGCTTCAAATATTGACAGAAATTCAAAGGAAGATAAACCATGGGAAGAATTCAGAAAATTAGGAAAATAGTGCAGGTATCTCAAGGAGGCATTCCCACAACATATCCCATAGTTCATGAAGGATTTCTAGAGACAAGACATATACTCCAGAAATATCTTCTAGCGAGTCATCTAACTCTAAGGAATCCATTGAAGGTTCAAGATATGCATCTCATAAGACTAAGAGGAAGAGGTATTCCAAGAACAACTCTCATGGAGAATTTAAGAAGGAAAAACATACTACCTTTGATGGTGAGGTTAAATCTGGTCAAGAAGTTGGGGCTTGGATTCTTGGGATGAGGAAGTATTTCCAAGTCCAAGCCTATTAAGGAAATATGAAGGCAAGAGTGGCCATATTCAATTTCAATGGAAGAGCATATATATGGTGGGAACACCTTAGACAAGTAAAGAGGATCAATGAAAGGAATATTGTGTGAAAGCAGTTCAAGAAGTACTTCAAGGAATAGTACGTTTCTGACAGGTACTAGGATGGAAAAATCAAAGAGTTCCATGAGATGAAATTGGGACAAATGACTATGGAGGAATATGAAAACAGATTCTTAGAGTTGCTAAGATATGTCAAATATATCAGGGATGATAAGGTGAAAATTCAACGTTTTCTAAGTGGATTGCCCCAATCATATAAATATAGAATTGAGTTTGATGAACCTCAAACTCTAGAGGAGGCCATAAGATAGTCCAAGTATTGTTATGATCAAAACAAAAGAAAACTAGAATTCCATAAGGAATGGAAGGATAAGAAAAATGAAAAGTTTGACCAAAGGAAGAAGGGATTCAAGTCTCCTCAATTTAGAAATCAGCCAAAGCAGCAACCATAGGGTGTGACTAAACCAACTAGAATGATGGGCGACAAGCCAATGGATCCAAGAGAGCCTCTTCAATGTTGGGGATGTGGAGGGGACCACATGATTAGGAACTTTCCACATCTCAATGGGAGTGAAAATCAATTTCACAACATCAAAGGAGTTGTAACAGTGGGTCAAGTGACAAGGACCATCCCTAGAATTTATGCAGCACTAGAGTACCGCCAAGCAGACCATCAGTCAATTGTGCTTGAAGTTAAAGGTAAAATTTCTAAGCAATATATTTATATTTTTATTGACCCTGGATATACTCACAATTACATCAGTCCTAAAATTGTTGAGATTTGTACTTTTAAGAAATCAAAGCATAGTAAGTCCTGGTTAGTCCAACTAGCCACCAGAACTAAGAGGAAGGTTAGAGAAATTGTGTAGAAATGTCCATTGGAAATGGGTGGACTATCCACTTTTGCAAATATGAATGTTTTTCCACTTGGTTCCTATGATATTCTCATTAGAATGGACTGGTTGGAAGTCCATAGAGTTGAACTTGATTGCTACAACAAGAATTTTGAGTGTATTGATGAAGAAGGAAACCCAAGGGTTGTAAAGGGCATTCCAAAGGTAGTTTCTGTTAGGCAGATTTCAGCCATGCAGTTGAAGAAATTATGTAGGAAAGGTTTCCAATTATATGCATCCCATATTTTGGAGAAAACAGGAAATGAAATTCCTAAGTTGGAAGACCATTCTGTTTTGCAAGAATTCAAGGATGTATTTCTCGATGAAGTTCTAGGACTTCCTCCAAAGAGGAACATTGATTTTACAATCGATCTTGTTCCAGGAGCTACACCAGTTTCCAAAACTCCTTACAGGATGAGTACACTAGAATTATTAGAACTGAAAATGCAACTACAAGAGTTCTTGTAAAAGAAGTACATAAGGCCAAGTGTATCTCCATGGGGAGAACCTATACTTTTTGTGAAGAGTAAAGATGCAACGCTCAGGTTATGTATTGATTATAGGCAGCTTAAAAAGGTTACAGTGAAGAACCAGTACCTCTTGCCTCGAATCGATGATATTTTTTATCAAATGAGAGGGGCAGAGGTATTCTCCAAGATTTACTTGAGGTATGGTTATCATCAAGTGAGAATCAAGGAAGAAGACATTCACAAGACAACCTTTAGAACAATATATGGGAACTATGAGTTTGTGGTGGTGCCATTTGGTCTCACCAATGCACCAGATACATTCATGTGCCTCATGGATAGTGTTTTCAGCAAGTATTTGGACAAGTTTGTTCTTGTATTTCTAGATGGCATTCTTATTTATTCAAAGAATGAAGAACACTTGAGAATGGATTTGCAATTGCTAAGGGAGCATAAGTTGTATGCAAAGCTAAGCAAACGTGAATATTATAAAAATAAAATTCATTATTTGGGTCACATTATTTCTAAGGGAATATCGATGGATCCTGAGAAGATTGAATCCATAATGAATTGGCCAACTCCAAGAAACGTGAGATATGTGAGAACTTTTATGAGTCTTGCTGGTTACTACAGGAGGTTTATTGAAGGATTTTCCAAAGTTTCACACCCAATCACTTCTTTGCAAAAGAAGGGGATAAAGTTTGAGTGGACACCGAGATGTGAAAAAAGCTTCCAACTTTTGAAGATGCTTCTCACAAGTGCTCCAATTCTAAAGATTGCAAATCTGGAAAAATATTTTGTGGTATGCACAGATGCATGTAAAGATGGACTTGGAGGAGTTCTTATGCAAGATAACCATGTTGTATGCTACGAGTCAAGGAAGTTAAAAGAGCATGAGAAAAACTATGCTACTCATGATTTGGAGCTTGCATCCACATTGCATGCTTTGAAAATGTGGAGGCACTATTTAATGGGAAGAAAATTTGAGCTTAGGACAGACCATTGTGGTCTGAAATATTTGTTTGAGCATCTGACATTAAATGATAGGCAAGCTATATGCTGAAATTTTTATGTGAGGTTGATTTTGACATCAAGCACATAAAAGGTAAAGAAAATAAGGCTGCTTATTCACTTAGCAGAAAAGTACATGAGATGCATGTAGCAGCCATTAGTACCTACCAATCATATTTGAGGCAGCAGATTATTAACTGTATTGTTGAAGATGAACTGTATGTGCAAATAAAGGACAAATTACAGCAGCATAATTTGGAAAATAGGTATGAAGGTTACCATTTGGAAGGTGATGGGATTCTTGTTTATAAAAACATAATTTACATTCCTAATGTGGCATATTTGAGAAGGATTGTTTTGGATGAAATCCATAAAATGCCATATTCCGGTCACTCGAGATACCAGAAAATAGTTGCTACATCAAGGAAGCAATATTTTTGGCCATGAATGAAAAAGGACATTGTTGAGTATATTTCTAAGTGTATGAAATGTCGGCAAGTAAAGGTTGAACATCAACACCCAACAGGTTTGTTGCATCCTTTTCTAATTACGGAATGGAAATGGGATGTGATTTCCATGGATTTTATTACAGGTTTTCCAATGACTATTAGGCAGCACGATTCTATCATGGTTGTGGTGGATAAATTATCTAAGGAAGCACACTTTATACTAGTTAAAGTCACGTATAAAATGGATGCAATTGCAAAAACAATTATGAAGGAAATTTTCAGGTTGCATGGTTTTCCTAAAACAATAATTTCAGACAGGGATACTAAGTTCACCTCAAATTTATGGAAAACTCTTTTTTGTTGATTTGGGTACGCAACTGAACTTTAGTACCGCCTACCATCCACAAGCAGATGGGAAAACAGAAAGGGTAAATCAGGTGCTTGAAGACATGCTACGCATGTATGTGATGGAAAAACCATCCATGTGGGAGGATTATCTACACTTCGTAGAGTTTGCATATAATAATGGGCAACAAGCATCGTTGGGAATTAGTCCATTTGAATCTTTGTATGGAAGGAGGTGTAGAACACCAATTACTTGCGATAGTCCACTTAACAAAATTGTACTTGGGCCAGAATTGCTTAAGGAAATGGAACAAGAGATTGTAAATATTAGGCAAATTTTAAAGGCAGCTCAAGATGGACAGAAAATTTATGCAGATAAGAACCGAGTGCATAGAGAGTTTCATGTTGGGGATCATGTTTACCTTAGAGTGAGGCCAAGGAAGAGTTCCTTGAAGCTTGGAAGTTGTGCCAATATATCACCAAGATATTGTGGGCCATTTGAAGTGCTTGAGAGAATAGGACCAATTGCATATAGAATTGCATTGCCTGCTAACACTAGAGCTCATAATTTTTTTCATGTTTCTTTGCTTAAGAAATATGTACATGATCCTAACCATGTGATTGATTGGGTTGTGATCTAGGTGGAACCCGAGGGAGCGTTCCAAACCGAGCCACTATGCATCCTAAACAGGAAATTGACATTGCTCCGGAACCGAGCCATCGTACAGGTAAACGTGCAATGGAATCCCTTTGGTCCCAATGAGGCTATGTGGGAAATGGAGGATGCCATGAGAAAGGCATATCCATTTTTGTTCCAAATTTTGAGCAAACACCGAGGACGATGTTATTCCAAGGGGGGGATTGTAATACCCCTAGTTTAGACTTGGAACTTTTTTATCCAAAATTATGTAAATGATGTAAATATGCTAGTGTGAAATCCTAGTGCGGAGCTCAAGGCCAAGGCCCGACTAGTGAATGGATAGGCATGTATGATGTATATATTTTATTTGGAGTGTTTGGTTGGATTTTATGCATATTTAGAATATATGTAAATATTATGTGCATAAATAATAATATGGTCCAACAATGGTTGTGTAAATATCACCAAAGGGGCTATGAATCCACCAGAGGGGAAGAGGAAAGGGGGCCCATGGGTGACTAAATCCTTACTGCCAAGTGTCACCCTTAGAACTCACCCAAACGTCTGTCATGTGCCTTGAATAAGCCAATTATCTCATTTTTTGACCATTTTCCAATCATTAATGCATGTGTGTGGTTGGTGGGAAAATTCACCTCATGTAATTATTGAAGCATGCGACTAACTGCACTTTTGTTACAGTTCTATCATGACAGAAGTCAGTCTACAGCTGCCAAGAGTCCTTTCTTCTACTATCAAAAGTTATGTCAGTTGTGTTTTCACCATTTTCTCGTATCCTTTGGAGTCAACCCTCATTTATCTCATTCTTTCATGCATATTTAGAGTATGCAGAGCTCTCCCTTGTTGTCCATGAACTTACCATCCTGTTTTGAACCCATAAATTTGAATTTGGAGACCATGCTGCAGATTTGGAAATGAAAATTGTTGGTTGTAGGTCAGCAGAGAGGTTGGGAAATCTAGGAACCCTTACCCATTTATTTTTTATGATCTTAGGTGCTTGAGAAGCCACGAATTGAGGCTACATGTGGTTCTATAGTAACAAATATCATATTGGACTTATTCTATGCACACACTAGAAGCACCCAACAAGATGGATCGCCCAAGAGAACTGTGGATCAATGAAGGGGATGCCTGAACTAGAAGGGTATTGTTTGGGAAAGGTATTGTGGAAGCCAAGGTTGTGAGGGCTGAGTGAGACCCCTGTAGAGATTTGTATGAGCATTTTTCTAAGCATAGAGAGAAGAATGGGTTGTGGGCTTAGAGAGTGAATCCTGTAGGTGTTTCCTTCGCCCTGGTGGCCTCATATCCCAGCTTGGGGGTGGCCTCCCAGCAGAAAGCGTATATGTTGGATGGAGTGCCTAAGGATGGGTGGAAAATCGCTCTTACACAACCAATTGCTTGGGCCTTTTTTGGATAAAGATAAGTATTCTCATGCATTTGAATCTGAAATGTTTTTATTCCATGCCTGTAATGTTTATGCTTATGTATTTGCATGCTAGATGTGTGTGGATAGATTTTAAATTCCAATTTGCGTGTATATTTAAGTTTTTGCACACATTTTATTTGTTGAAAATCGTATTATGGGTTTGGGGTGAAATTTGAGAGCCTGTATTTAGCTAGCGTCCCCTCCCGATGGTTGCATTGGGTGAGGGGGACGCTACATTAGCCTATTTAAAGAGCTAGAAGGTTGTGAATTCCTTTGTCAAGAATTATTGTATTCGATCTCTGCTCAATTGAAAGGTCGCCCAACCTTAAGAGGCATATGAACATTGCTACCATATTTGAATATATTAATAGAAGAACCTAGTTTTTCCACACTCCTTCCCCTTATTCTATTTGTTTAGTTATTCTACACTACAATATTAGTATTTTGGCATTGTTTATTTTTATTTATCTTTCTATTTCTATAATTTTCATGATTAAGTACATCATAGATTAAGACTCGAGTCTAATTAGTGAAGGGCCAAATAAACGCGTTTTAAACCTAGGATGATGAGGGCCTAGATCCAATTATTGAAGGTGTGAGAAACAATTATGGAAATACTCACTCAATAATAAACGAAGGTGCAAGTACCCTTGTGTAGACTAGTAGCCTCTAAGGGACCCGAGGTGGGTTTCATGTATCTATCTGAGGTATAGAAAACACTTTCTACTTACAATCACTTGTTTTAAAATCTAGGGGGAGCAACTGTCGCTACCACTTTATGATTGATAGTAGGGTGGAATAGTCATGAGTTAGGTGTCTATGTTTGGGTAAGAAATAGAAGACTTTGTCTTATACCCAAAACTCTAGAGAATAGGTGTCACCCCGAGGGTTTGTCAAATATACTATAATTCCATGTTAGGCATAGCGCACTAAATAAACAAGAGGGATTGATATCTACACTTGTGTATCTTGATTTTGTGCTTGACGCACTTGTGGGGAACACTTTGTAATTTTCGCTACTAATGGATTTTGTACTCTTTAATGGGGTTATTTTTAGTTTTCATGGAATTCAAGAATTAACTCTCCAAACCTACACCAAGGCCTTAAAATATTAGACTATTATTTGATTATTATTAAGAGGAAACAAGTGTAATTCATTTTAGTGATTAGCATTTTATCTTTTAATGGCTATTATTAATTAGGGGGTGAAAGGAGTGAAACTTTGATGATTTTGTGACTCAATAATGCTAAAACATATAAATAACTTGATAAATGTAATAGAACATCTATACTATTATTTCAATAGAAACACTACAATTCTTGAAAAGGCTTTGAAAACAAATACATAGAAGAGATCAAGTTCAACTACAAAATGCAATGCATTCTTTTTGTTTTCAAGTTTTAATCAATGTGATCTATAAACCAAAACCATTCTAGATCAAGTTTAACTACAAAATTCAATGCATTCTTTTTGTTTTCATGTTTATTGATGTGAGCTATAAACCAGAACATTTCTAGAAATGCAACACCAAAATCACTACTAAGCTAAAATGCATAAAATAGCAACTTGTTTTTGAAATTTTTTGGATTATTTTCAAATAAATGCTATGTAAAACATGTAATCAAGGTCAAACCCTTTTAACTGAGGACCAAAACCTTCAATTTTGTAGAAAACAAAAAACAAAAAACAAAATTGGAAGAACAATTCCCAATATTACAACAAAGTTTGAAGCGACATGATATGCTCACAGGTTGCCTAAAGGAAACTCATGTGTGCCAATGGGTATCCCAAAAGAAATTCACGGGTGCTCACATATATTATTGAAAATAGTTGCATGAAGAGCCCTGAAAGAATGAAAAATGCAAAAAACAAGCCAAAAATCTCAAATTGTTTTTGTTCTACAACAATAAACATGAAATATGATAAAGATAAGACTCAAAACCAACTAGAAATCTATGAAATAGAGGGAAGAAAACATAATAGGAATAACTCATATAGTTCTTCCCAATGGACTTGTCATTTATGTTGCTAGGAAAATTCCTTGGTGATTAGGATTATATCATCAATAGAATGATCAAAGAATAGTAACTACTTTCCAAAAAAAATTGGTTATGCAATTTAACTAACTAGCAAAAGAAGAGGAAATGTACCTATGATCATATGGTTGATGCCTCATTGTCTTTCATGGACAATTCTGATAATATTCCCACAATCTAATCTTTTCTCTAGATCTACATATCAACAAAGTAACCTTCCTAAATCTTATTGAGCATATAAATATAAACTGAAATAAATGCATAAAGTAATAGCATGAGCTTATAATAAACCTATTCTAATTCATATTAAGTAATTAGTTCGACCTCAAATTATAACATAAAAGAAAGTAATTTAACGCATTGCACAATGATTTCAAGGGGGCAGGAAGGAGGGGAAGAAGAAGAGATATCTTCATAAATTAATCATATGTGAACAATGAAACCATTTACTTTATTAATATTGCCAACACCTTCATCATTTGAGATTGGATTCCTCTTGCTTGGACCACTTATTAAATTGTACTCTACCAACAATGTTCAACTTTACCATGGTTGGGAAAACTGATATTCTAACCCAACTCAAAGTTATAAAACAAAATTAGAAATAGAAATCTTTGATGAGAGGAAATCAATAAAAATCAAGGGAAATTCCTTCAACGTATATTGGTTCTAATGGGTAGTACCCCCCCTTCTCCCAACACAAAAAACTCCAATTTATAGCATAAGAAGGTAATTAATCTAGTTGGGGATGGAGATCGATGTTATACAACTATATAGGCTCAGACTCTGTAATCACTACTTAGAAGTGAAAATTTTGCGCATTTATTATATTTTTTTAGTCATTGTGAAGGTGCTCATAGGCTTTATGAGGGAAACCCAAGAGAAACACACGAATTTCCTTAATGAAAATACTGTGCACTTAGTTAAAATATATCAAACCACTAAAATGATGATGAAATAATCATAAATAAATGGCCACTGAAACATCACTAGTCAATAATGACCAATTGAATCTATACCACTCATAATGATTGTTGTCCCTTGATATGTCCTAGACTGAATTTAGTACACGCCAAGGCGTGATGAGGGTCAAATTTCAAATATTTAGAGCTAAATCTATGGAAATGGGATTGTGAATTTTGATTTTCGTGAACATTTGTAGGTACAAAATGAAGAACTACCTTTAATGTAGAAATTTATTTCATAGGAATCTAACGGAGTGCATTCATAATTTCAGATGAAGATGACTATGAACTTAGCAGGTGGAACAAAATAAAATACATGAGGTGTCTTGAGGAAAAATCTCATATATTTAATGAAAGAAAACTTATTGAGTTTTTAAACAAAGAAATCAGCAATTATACAGAGTATAAACTATTCTTGAGTTTTAATAGATCAAATGGAAACATGATGCACACAGGACAAACAATAGGAGAAGCCTTCGACTATTGTTGAATCATATGAAACATGATAAAACTGAAACAAAGTTCAAACATAATGAAATCTCTTGTTGTAATTCCAACATTTGACACTACATTCACATCAATGATACAAATATATATGAAGTTGTTGCTCAAGATTGATTTATCTCTCAAGAAAGGCTTACACAAATAATAGAGTTAGATCTGGAAACAACTAGAAGTAAACGCAAATACAGAGGAAAACATCTCTAATGCACTTCAGAATCTTTATCTTTGAAACGGCCCTTACATACAAAAGCAATACAACTGACTTAGGAATTTTAGAGAACCTCTCTGATCCAGGTGGATATTGGTGGCCACCCACCTTTCCAACTGGCTCAAAACAGTTTTATGGCAACTTTGGTATTGTACTATTTTTAGCAGTTTTTCGGGTCCTGAACTTCCGGGGCCATTTTGAGGCCCTAAACGACCTTTTTTGGCAATTCGGGGGGCCAAATGGTTGCCTCCGGCATGCATTTGGCCCCAGTCGAAAGTTGTAAATCTCGGATAGAACTTTCCAACAGGCTACCGAGCGCCCCAAACGGAGATCGTATGCAAAAGTTACGACCCCGGGAAGTTGATGTACTAACTTACCCAAACGGGGCCCACATGACTTTTGGCGCTTCATCTCCTAGGGTTAGGTTTTTGGATGTCTAGGGTTTTTGACATTCCTATTTATTGTAAAAGGCCTTGAGAACCTCATTGAAACCATCTTCTTGCGAAATGAGCGCAACCGTCACATCTCTTCTCAGAGATAAGCCGCCACCATTCCAGCAAGCTTGTTTTCCGCTGCATTTTACAGTTCTAGTTTATTTCCTTATTGAATAGAAAACCAGTTTTACTGTATCTCTGTTATTTTGTGTTAAGCATCTGATAATAATCTGTATTCATTTCGTTCTGCTCATAAAATCTGGATCAGTGGTATCAGAGCGGTCTGCTCCTTGTCGTCTTAATGCATGTCCCCAACGAGGTCAGGGTACAAAGAATTGGGTCTCGAGCTTGTTTCTCTTGAGGACAAAAGCTCTCGCACGCCCAAGCGACCTCTCATGGCAGGAGAAAAGAAAGATGACGGGACAGGAGATCCTATCAAAATGTTGCTTGAGGAATCCCTCACGCAGCAGAGGAACGAGATGATGGATAATTTCGCGCAAATCCTTCGGCGACTACCAACAAGCGACGCATCTTCCTCGAGCGGAGGCGCCGCCCCCTTCAAGGTAAAAATCAACTTCGATATCCCTATATTTGAAGGACAGATAGACGCAGATGCTGTAGATAAGTGGTTGAATCTACTAGAAGGGTATTTTTCTGTCCATAACTTTTCGAATAAAGAAAAGATTACTTTTGCGCTCCTCAAAGCCGTTCCCCATGTCAAAGATTGGTGGGAAACATTCTGCGAGCAAAAGGACACAGAAGAAGCCTCATTATTTTCAGTCACGGCCACCTGGGAATCCTTCAGGGATGCTATTAAGGAACAATACTACCCTGTTGGAAGTTATGACGACCTGTATACCAAATGGACCACACTGCGACAAGAAAGAGACCAAGCAGTGCCAGAGTTCACAAACATCTTCCATACCTTGCGCACCAAGCTGGGTATCAAAGATTCAGAGCGACATCTGGTGCCCAAGTATCGCGGTGGTTTGCATAGATACATCCAGACCGAAATGGAATTTCTGGACATCTCTTCCTTGGGCGCGGCCTACCGATATGCCGTCAAAATCGAGCAGAAGCTCAAACAAAAAACGCGGCAATTTGGGCCTGGGAACCCTTCACAGCAAAAGACAGGAAAGGGCGGCCCCAACCCACAGAATAAAGGACAGAGCAAAGATGGACAGCATCAGGACAACCAGTCCAAGCCGCAAGCAAAGAAGGACACCGGAAAAACAAAGAAAGATACTGGGAAGTGGTGCGACTTCCATAAGAGCCCTTGGCATAACACTGCTGATTGCCGCTCAAAGCAGTCGCTGGTGGCCGAAGTGAAAGCATCTGAATCAGATGCGGGTTCTGACTCCGAGTCCGAAACAGAAAGGGGAAGACGGATCATTGACGCGGAACCCAGTGCCACCATCGCTACCACCAAGCTCCAGCCTGATGAACCAGACGAGCCAGAAGAAGGAGAACGCCTCTTCCATTCACAGATGTGGGTAAAGGGCACCCCGCTGCACTTCATCGTTGATAGCGGTAGCCAGAAGAATCTCATCTCAGCGGAGGTCGTCAAGCGCCTGGCCCCTGCCGACAACGCCGCACCCACAACCCTACACCATTGGATGGCTCCGCAAAGGAAGCGATCTCCGCGTCAGCCAACAGTGCCGACTGCCATACGGCATCAAGCCCTTCAAGGACGAGGTATTGTGTGATGTTGCTCCTCTCGAAGTTTCAGATGTTCTTTTGGGACAACCTTATTTATGGAAACGTCATGCTGTATATGAGTCTAGGCCTCGCAGTGTTATTATCTCTTTGAACAGGAAATTGTACAGGATACCCGAGGCAGTCCCTCCTAGTGCTATTTCCTTGATCTCTGCCAAGCAATGCAGGAAGGTCATCTCTCAGACCGGGAAATTTGTCTTCTTCGTGATTCGCTCTCAGAGTGAAAGAAAGATCGCAGCCACATCCCAGGCCTCCACGACCGACCTATCCACACAACAGAAGCAAGTGGACAAGGTGGTGGAAGGATACTCAGATATCGTCTCCTCTCCGACCGGGGTACCTCTGCACTGCCATGTCAAGCATCCCATCGATCTGACCCCAGGAGCACCGCTACCCAATGGGCCAGTCTATCGCCGCTCTCTGTTGGAAAACGAGGAGATCAAGAGGCAGATCCAAGAATTGCTCCGCAAGGGGCACATCCGTCCCAGTTCATCACCTTGTGGGAGCCCAATCGTGCTGGTGCAGAAGAAAGATGGGACCTGGCGAGTCTGCATTGATTACCGGGCCCTGAATAAAATCACGGTCCGTAACCGGTACCCGATTCCCCGAATCGACGACCTCCTTGATCAGCTCACGGGGGCCAAATACTTTAGTAAGATTGACCTGAAGTCTGGCTACCACCAGGTCCCAATAGAACAGACAGATGTATGGAAGACTGCCTTCAAGTCAAAAGAAGGTCTTTTTGAATGGCTGGTCATGCCTTTTGGTTTGACAAATGCTCCAGCAACTTTTATGAGGATGATGGACGATATCCTACGACCTTTCACCAACAATTTTGTAGTGGTGTATCTGGATGACATCCTCATCTACAGCAAGACTTGGGAGGAACACTTGCAGCATATTCAGCAGGTTCTGCACACCCTGCGGAAGCACAAACTATATGCAAACTTGGAAAAATGCTCCTTCGGCATGGACAGGGTCCATTACTTAGGCTACATCGTTGATCGACATGGTGTGCATGTGGATCCAGCCAAGATCCAGGTCATTCGTGACTGGCCAGCCCCAACCACACTCACTGAACTTCGGAGCTTCTTGGGCCTCGCCAATTTCTATCGACGGTTCGTGCTGGGATTCTCTCATATCGCATGGGCCCTCAGCCAAGTGACCAGGGGCGGTGGTAAGGCAAAATTTGTGTGGGGCCTGTCCCAACAACAAGCCTTCGATGACTTGAAGAAGCATTTGTGCTCATCGCCGGTACTCTCATTACCGAACCTGCAACATCCCTTTGAGATCGAGACAGATGCTTCAGATTATGCTGTGGGTGCCATTCTCACTCAACACGGCCACCCCGTGGCATATCATAGTGAGACACTATCAGATGCTGTCCGCAAGTACCCTACCTACGACAAAGAAATGTACTCCATTGTACAAGCCTGCCGCCAGTGGAGACATTACATTCTTGGGAAGGAGACAGTCATCCACACTGATCACAAGCCACTACAGTTCATGCAGACCCAAGGAAAGTTGCAGAATGACCGCCATCAGAAGTGGTCAACATATTTACAGCAGTTCCACCTCAACATCAAATAAAAAACAGGGAGTACCAACCGAGTTGCTGACTGCCTCAGTCGACCGCCAGTCGCGGCACTTACCACGGTGCTAGACTCTTGTGGCCACGAGACCTCCAGATGGCCCCGCCTCTACGAGACAGACCCTGACTTCTCCGCCACCTATCAAATGTTGGGCACCAACTCAGTGGTTGCTAATTTCCATCTTCAGGACGGGTTGTTGTGTCGTTTGGGCCATCTCTGCGTTCCATCAAGCAAGCGCGTGAAGCTGATTTGGGAAGCTCACTATAGTCGGGTGGCAGGACACTTTGGCGTCGAAAAGACAGTGGCAGTGTTGCAGAAACATTTCTACTGGCCGAAACTTCGACAGGATGTCGGCAAGTATATCAGGTCTTGCACCGCTTGTGCTATTGCCAAACCGACCACTAAGAAACAGGGCCTATACACCCCTCTGCCTACTCCTGACAGGCCATGGGAATCCATCTCAATGGACTTCATGTCGGGCCTCCCGTCCACCAAGAGGGGAAACGACTGTGTTTTCGTGGTTGTTGATCGCTTTTCCAAGATGGCGATTCTAGTCGCTTGCAAGAAGAACATCACAGCAGAAGCCACTGCCAAGCTCTTCTTTGAACGAGTATGGGTACATTTTGGGATCCCACAGACCATTATCTCAGACCGTGACAGTCGGTTCCTCAGCTCATTCTGGTCAAGCCTCTGGTCACTGCTGGATACCAAGCTCACCAAATCAACTGCCTTCCACCCCCAGACCGATGGACAAACGGAGGTCGTCAACCGGATGGTCGTACATATCCTGCGCATGTACAATTCAACACACCCCCGCACATGGGATGAGAGTCTCCCCTATGTCCAACATAGCTACAACCGACCCCTGCATAGCTCAACTGGCCACAGCCCCTTTCAGGTGGGGTTGGGATTCCAACCATTGGGCCCCATGGATGTTGCACTTCCCCTTGCGACCACCTCGGCCGACTCGTCCCCAGAAGCTGACAAAGCCGCCCGGTTCATTGAACGGATCCAGCATATCCGCCAACAGGTTCAGGATATTCTACAGAAGTCGAATGCCAAGTACAAGCAGCGCCATGATCAACATCGGGTGCCACATAAGTTTCAGGTGGGCGACAAAGTTTGGTTGCATTTGCAGAAAGAACGCCTTACAGGGCCCCATCGAAAGCTTCGCCCACTCCGTTATGGGCCGTACACCATCACCAAGGCGGTGGGTGACAACGCTTTTGAGCTCAACATTCACCCCTTCCTTGGTCTGCATCCAGTCTTCAACGTGGCTCTCCTTCGGCCATATTTCCCACCACTATTAGACACCTCAGAGATAGCAGAGAGGTTGACACCAACAGAGCTCAACCCTGACTGCCTACAACAAGCATCCAGTGATCATATTGCAGACACACAGATCAAGGGCACTCGACATCAAAGGATCCATCTTTATCGAGTTGTCAAAGCAGGGCAGCTCCTGCACCAAGGCAAGTGGCTCACTCGAGGCCAAATTCAGCAGAAATTTCCTCATCTGATGGGGGAACTCAACGCAATGGAGACCATTGCTTCCTAAGGAGGGAGGATTGATCCAGGTGGATATTGGTGGCCACCCACCTTTCCAACTGGCTCAAAACAGTTTTATGGCAACTTTGGTATTGTACTATTTTTAGCAGTTTTTCGGGTCCTGAACTTCCGGGGCCATTTTGAGGCCCTAAACGACCTTTTTTGGCAATTCGGGGGGCCAAATGGTTGCCTCTGGCATGCATTTGGCCCCAGTCGAAAGTTGTAAATCTCGGATAGACCTTTCCAACAGGCTACCGAGCGCCCCAAACGGAGATCGTATGCAAAAGTTACGACCCCGGGAAGTTGATGTACTAACTTACCCAAACGGGGCCCACATGACTTTTGGCGCTTCATCTCCTAGGGTTAGGTTTTTGGATGTCTAGGGTTTTTGACATTCCTGTTTATTGTAAAAGGCCTTGAGAGCCTCATTGTAACCATCTTCTTGCAAAATGAGCGCAGCCGTCACATCTCTTCTCAGAGATAAGCCGCCACCATTCCAGCAAGCTTGTTTTTCGCTGCATTTTACAGTTCTAGTTTATTTCCTTATTGAATAGAAAACCAGTTTTACTGTATCTCTGTTATTTTGTGTTAAGCATCTGATAATAATCTGTATTCATTTCGTTCTGCTCATAAAATCTGGATCAGTGGTATCAGAGCGGTCTGCTCCTTGTCGTCTTAATGCATGTCCCCAACGAGGTCAGGGTACAAATAATTGGGTCTCGAGCTTGTTTCTCTTGAGGACAAAAGCTCTCGCACGCCCAAGCGACCTCTCATGGCAGGAGAAAAGAAAGATGACGGGACAGGAGATCCTATCAAAATGTTGCTTGAGGAATCCCTCACGCAGCAGAGGAACGAGATGATGGATAATTTCGCGCAAATCCTTCGGCGACTACCAACAAGCGACGCATCTTCCTCGAGCGGAGGCGCCGCCCCCTTCAAGGTACAAATCAACTTCGATATCCCTATATTTGAAGGACAGATAGACGCAGATGCTGTAGATAAGTGGTTGAATCTACTAGAAGGGTATTTTTCTGTCCATAACTTTTCGAATAAAGAAAAGATTACTTTTGCGCTCCTCAAAGCCGTTCCCCATGTCAAAGATTGGTGGGAAACATTCTGCGAGCAAAAGGACACAGAAGAAGCCTCATTATTTTCAGTCACGGCCACCTGGGAATCCTTCAGGGATGCTATTAAGGAACAATACTACCCTGTTGGAAGTTATGACGACCTGTATACCAAATGGACCACACTGCGACAAGAAAGAGACCAAGCAGTGCCAGAGTTCACAAACATCTTCCATACCTTGCGCACCAAGCTGGGTATCAAAGATTCAGAGCGACATCTGGTGCCCAAGTATCGCGGTGGTTTGCATAGATACATCCAGACCGAAATGGAATTTCTGGACATCTCTTCCTTGGGCGCGGCCTACCGATATGCCATCAAAATCGAGCAGAAGCTCAAACAAAAAACGCGGCAATTTGGGCCTGGGAACCCTTCACAGCAAAAGACAGGAAAGGGCGGCCCCAACCCACAGAATAAAGGACAGAGCAAAGATGGACAGCATCAGGACAACCAGTCCAAGCCGCAAGCAAAGAAGGACACCGGAAAAACAAAGAAAGATACTGGGAAGTGGTGCGACTTCCATAAGAGCCCTTGGCATAACACTGCTGATTGCCGCTCAAAGCAGTCGCTGGTGGCCGAAGTGAAAGCATCTGAATCAGATGCGGGTTCTGACTCCGAGTCCGAAACAGAAAGGGGAAGACGGATCATTGACGCGGAACCCAGTGCCACCATCGCTACCACCAAGCTCCAGCCTGATGAACCAGACGAGCCAGAAGAAGGAGAACGCCTCTTCCATTCACAGATGTCGGTAAAGGGTACCCCGCTGCACTTCATCGTTGATAGCGGTAGCCAGAAGAATCTCATCTCAGCGGAGGTCGTCAAGCGCCTGGCCCTGCCGACAACGCCGCACCCACAACCCTACACCATTGGATGGCTCCGCAAAGGAAGCGATCTCCGCGTTAGCCAACAGTGCCGACTGCCATACGGCATCAAGCCCTTCAAGGACGAGGTATTGTGTGATGTTGCTCCTCTCGAAGTTTCAGATGTTCTTTTGGGACAACCTTATTTATGGAAACGTCATGCTGTATATGAGTCTAGGCCTCGCAGTGTTATTATCTCTTTGAACAGGAAATTGTACAGGATACCCGAGGCAGTCCCTCCTAGTGCTATTTCCTTGATCTCTGCCAAGCAATGCAGGAAGGTCATCTCTTAGACCGGGAAATTTGTCTTCTTCGTGATTCGCTCTCAGAGTGAAAGAAAGATCGCAGCCACATCCCAGGCCTCCACGACCGACCTATCCACACAACAGAATCAAGTGGACAAGGTGGTGGAAGGATACTCAGATATCTTCTCCTCTCCGACCGGGGTACCTCTGCACTGCCATGTCAAGCATCCCATCGATCTGACCCCAGGAGCACCGCTACCCAATGGGCCAGTCTATCGCCGCTCTCTGTTGGAAAACGAGGAGATCAAGAGGCAGATCCAAGAATTGCTCCGCAAGGGGCACATCCGTCCCATTCGAAAGTTGTAAATCTCGGATAGACCTTTCCAACAGGCTACCGAGCGCCCCAAACGGAGATCGTATGCAAAAGTTACGACCCCGGGAAGTTGATGTACTAACTTACCCAAACGGGGCCCACATGACTTTTGGCGCTTCATCTCCTAGGGTTAGGTTTTTGGATGTCTAGGGTTTTTGACATTCCTGTTTATTGTAAAAGGCCTTGAGAGCCTCATTGTAACCATCTTCTTACGAAATGAGCGCAGCCGTCACATCTCTTCTCAGAGATAAGCCGCCACCATTCCAGCAAGCTTGTTTTCCGCTGCATTTTACAGTTCTAGTTTATTTCCTTATTGAATAGAAAACCAGTGTTACTGTATCTCTGTTATTTTGTGTTAAGCATCTGATAATAATCTGTATTCATTTCGTTCTGCTCATAAAATCTGGATTAGTGGTATCAGAGCGGTCTGCTCCTTGTCGTCTTAATGCATGTCCCCAACGAGGTCAGGGTACAAAGAATTGGGTCTCGAGCTTTTTTCTCTTGAGGACAAAAGCTCTCGCACGCCCAAGCGACCTCTCATGGCAGGAGAAAAGAAAGATGACGGGACAGGAGATCCTATCAAAATGTTGCTTGAGGAAGCCCTCACGCAGCAGAGGAACGAGATGATGGATAATTTCGCGCAAATCCTTCGGCGACTACCAACAAGCGACGCATCTTCCTCGAGCGGAGGCGCCGCCCCCTTCAAGGTACAAATCAACTTCGATATCCCTATATTTGAAGGACAGATAGACGCAGATGCTGTAGATAAGTGGTTGAATCTACTAGAAGGGTATTTTTCTGTCCATAACTTTTCGAATAAAGAAAAGATTACTTTTGCGCTCCTCAAAGCCGTTCCCCATGTCAAAGATTGGTGGGAAACATTCTGCGAGCAAAAGGACACAGAAGAAGCCTCATTATTTTCAGTCACGGCCACCTGGGAATCCTTCAGGGATGCTATTAAGGAACAATACTACCCTGTTGGAAGTTATGACGACCTGTATACCAAATGGACCACACTGCGACAAGAAAGAGACCAAGCAGTGCCAGAGTTCACAAACATCTTCCATACCTTGCGCACCAAGCTGGGTATCAAAGATTCAGAGCGACATCTGGTGCCCAAGTATCGCGGTGGTTTGCATAGATACATCCAGACCGAAATGGAATTTCTGGACATCTCTTCCTTGGGCGCGGCCTACCGATATGCCGTCAAAATCGAGCAGAAGCTCAAACAAAAAACGCGGCAATTTGGGCCTGGGAACCCTTCACAGCAAAAGACAGGAAAGGGCGGCCCTAACCCACAGAATAAAGGACAGAGCAAAGATGGACAGCATCAGGACAACCAGTCCAAGCCGCAAGCAAAAAAGGACACCGGAAAAACAAAGAAAGATACTGGGAAGTGGTGCGACTTCCATAAGAGCCCTTGGCATAACACTGCTGATTGCCGCTCAAAGCAGTCGCTGGTGGCCGAAGTGAAAGCATCTGAATCAGATGCGGGTTCTGACTCCGAGTCCGAAACAGAAAGGGGAAGACGGATCATTGACGCGGAACCCAGTGCCACCATCGCTACCACCAAGCTCCAGCCTGATGAACCAGACGAGCCAGAAGAAGGAGAACGCCTCTTCCATTCACAGATGTGGATAAAGGGCACCCCGCTGCACTTCATCGTTGATAGCGGTAGCCAGAAGAATCTCATCTCAGCGGAGGTCGTCAAGCGCCTGGCCCTGCCGACAACGCCGCACCCACAACCCTACACCATTGGATGGCTCCGCAAAGGAAGCGATCTCCGCGTCAGCCAACAGTGCCGACTGCCATACGGCATCAAGCCCTTCAAGGACGAGGTATTGTGTGATGTTGCTCCTCTCGAAGTTTCAGATGTTCTTTTGGGACAACCTTATTTATGGAAACGTCATGCTGTATATGAGTCTAGGCCTCGCAGTGTTATTATCTCTTTGAACAGGAAATTGTACAGGATACCCGAGGCAGTCCCTCCTAGTGCTATTTCCTTGATCTCTGCCAAGCAATGCAGGAAGGTCATCTCTCAGACCGGGAAATTTGTCTTCTTCGTGATTCGCTCTCAGAGTGAAAGAAAGATCGCAGCCACATCCCAGGCCTCCACGACCGACCTATCCACACAACAGAAGCAAGTGGACAAGGTGGTGGAAGGATACTCAGATATCGTCTCCTCTCCGACCGGGGTACCTCTGCACTGCCAGGTCAAGCATCCCATCGATCTGACCCCAGGAGCACCGCTACCCAATGGGCCAGTCTATCGCCGCTCTCTGTTGGAAAACGAGGAGAACAAGAGGCAGATCCAAGAATTGCTCCGCAAGGGGCACATCCGTCCCAGTTCATCACCTTGTGGGAGCCCAATCGTGCTGGTGCAGAAGAAAGATGGGACCTGGCGACTCTGCATTGATTACCGGGCCCTGAATAAAATCACAGTCCGTAACCGGTACCCGATTCCCCGAATCGACGACCTCCTTGATCAGCTCACGGGGGCCAAATACTTTAGTAAGATTGACCTGAAGTCTGGCTACCACCAGGTCCCAATAGAACAGACAGATGTATGGAAGACTGCCTTCAAGTCAAAAGAAGGTCTTTTTGAATGGCTGGTCATGCCTTTTGGTTTGACAAATGCTCCAGCAACTTTTATGAGGATGATGGACGATATCCTACGACCTTTCACCAACAATTTTGTAGTGGTGTATCTGGATGACATCCTCATCTACAGCAAGACTTGGGAGGAACACTTGCAGCATATTCAGCAGGTTCTGCACACCCTGCGGAAGCACAAACTATATGCAAACTTGGAAAAATGCTCCTTCGGCATGGACAGGGTCCATTACTTAGGCTACATCGTTGATCGACATGGTGTGCATGTGGATCCAGCCAAGATCCAGGTCATTCGTGACTGGCCAGCCCCAACCACACTCACTGAACTTCGGAGCTTCTTGGGCCTCGCCAATTTCTATCGACGGTTCGTGCTGGGATTCTCTCATATCGCATGGGCCCTCAGCCAAGTGACCAGGGGCGGTGGTAAGGCAAAATTTGTGTGTGGCCTGTCCCAACAACAAGCCTTCGATGACTTGAAGAAGCATTTGTGCTCATCGCCGGTACTCTCATTACCGAACCTGCAACATCCCTTTGAGATCGAGACAGATGCTTGAGATTATGCTGTGGGTGCCGTTCTCACTCAACACGGCCACCCCGTGGCATATCATAGTGAGACACTATCAGATGCTGTCCGCAAGTACCCTACCTACGACAAAGAAATGTACTCCATTGTACAAGCCTGCCGCCAGTGGAGACATTACATTCTTGGGAAGGAGACAGTCATCCACACTGATCACAAGCCACTACAGTTCATGCAGACCCAAGGAAAGTTGCAGAATGACCGCCATCAGAAGTGGTCAACATATTTACAGCAGTTCCACCTCAACATCAAATACAAAACAGGGAGTACCAACCGAGTTGCTGACTGTCTCAGTCGACCGCCAGTCGCGGCACTTACCACGGTGCTAGACTCTTGTGGCCACGAGACCTCCGGATGGCCCCGCCTCTACGAGACAGACCCTGACTTCTCCGCCACCTATCAAATGTTGGGCACCAACTCAGTGGTTGCTAATTTCCATCTTCAGGACGGGTTGTTGTGTCGTTTGGGCCATCTCTGCGTTCCATCAAGCAAGCGCGTGAAGCTGATTTGGGAAGCTCACTATAGTCGGGTGGCAGGACACTTTGGCGTCGAAAAGACAGTGGCAGTGTTGCAGAAACATTTCTACTGGCCGAAACTTCGACAGGATGTCGGCAAGTATATCAGGTCTTGCACCGCTTGTGCTATTGCCAAACCGACCACTAAGAAACAGGGCCTATACACCCCTCTGCCTACTCCTGACAGGCCGTGGGAATCCATCTCAATGGACTTCATGTCGGGCCTCCCGTCCACCAAGAGGGGAAACGACTGTGTTTTCGTGGTTGTTGATCGCTTTTCCAAGATGGCGATTCTAGTCGCTTGCAAGAAGAACATCACAGCAGAAGCCACTGCCAAGCTCTTCTTTGAACGAGTATGGGTACATTTTGGGATCCCACAGACCATTATCTCAGACCGTGACAGTCGGTTCCTCAGCTCATTCTGGTCAAGCCTCTGGTCACTGCTGGATACCAAGCTCACCAAATCCACTGCCTTCCACCCCCAGACCGATGGACAAACGGAGGTCGTCAACCGGATGGTCGTACATATCCTGCGCATGTACAATTCAACACACCCCCGCACATGGGATGAGAGTCTCCCCTATGTCCAACATATCTACAACCGAGCCCTGCATAGCTCAACTGGCCACAGCCCCTTTTAGGTGGGGTTGGGATTCCAACCATTGGGCCCCATGGATGTTGCACTTCCCCTTGCGACCACCTCGGCCGACTCGTCCCCAGAAGCTTACAAAGCCGCCCGGTTCATTGAACGGATCCAGCATATCCGCCAACAGGTTCAGGATATTCTACAGAAGTCGAATGCCAAGTACAAGCAGCGCCATGATCAACATCGGGTGCCACATAAGTTTCAGGTGGGCGACAAAGTTTGGTTGCATTTGCAGAAAGAACGCCTTACAGGGCCCCATCGAAAGCTTCGCCCACTCCGTTATGGGCCGTACACCATCACCAAGGCGGTGGGTGACAACGCTTTTGAGCTCAACATTCCCCCCTTCCTTCGTCTGCATCCAGTCTTCAATGTGGCTCTCCTTCGGCCATATTTCCCACCACTATTAGACACCTCAGAGATAGCAGAGAGGTTGAAACCAACAGAGCTCAACCCTGACTGCCTACAACAATCATCCAGTGATCATATTGCAGACACACAGATCAAGGGCACTCGACATCAAAGGATCCAGCTTTATCGAGTTGTCAAAGCAGGGCAGCTCCTGCACCAAGGCAAGTGGCTCACTCGAGGCCAAATTCAGCAGAAATTTCCTCATCTGATGGGGGAACTCAACGCAATGGAGACCATTGCTTCCTAAGGAGGGAGGATTGATCCAGGTGGATATTGGTGGCCACCCACCTTTCAAACTGGCTCAAAACAGTTTTATGGCAACTTTGGTATTGTACTATTTTTAGCAGTTTTTCGGGTCCTGAACTTCCGGGGCCATTTTGAGGCCCTAAACGACCTTTTTTGGTAGTTCGGGGGGCCAAATTTTTGCCCCCGGCATGCATTTGGCCCCAGACGAAAGTTGTAAATCTCGGAAAAACCTTTCCAACAGGCTACCGAGCGCCCCAAACGGAGATCGTATGCAAAAGTTACGACCCCGGGAAGTTGATGTACTAACTTACCCAAACGGGGCCCACATGACTTTTGGCGCTTCATCTCCTAGGGTTAGGTTTTTGGATGTCTAGGGTTTTTGACATTCCTGTTTATTGTAAAAGGCCTTGAGAGCCTCATTGTAACCATCTTCTTGCGAAATGAGCGCAGCCGTCACATCTCTTCTCAGAGATAAGCCGTCACATCTCTTCTCAGAGATAAGCCGCCACCATTCCAGCAAGCTTGTTTTCCGCTGCATTTTACAGTTCTAGTTTATTTCCTTATTGAATAGAAAACCAGTTTTACTGTATCTCTGTTATTTTGTGTTAAGCATCTGATAATAATCTGTATTCATTTCGTTCTGCTCATAAAATCTGGATCAGTGGTATCAGAGCGGTCTGCTCCTTGTCGTCTTAATGCATGTCCCCAACGAGGTCAGGGTACAAAGAATTGGGTCTCGAGCTTGTTTCTCTTGAGGACAAAAGCTCTCGCACGCCCAAGCGACCTCTCATGGCAGGAGAAAAGAAAGATGACGGGACAGGAGATCCTATCAAAATGTTGCTTGAGGAAGCCCTCACGCAGCAGAGGAACGAGATGATGGATAATTTCGCGCAAATCCTTCGGCGACTACCAACAAGCGACGCATCTTCCTCGAGCGGAGGCGCCGCCCCCTTCAAGGTACAAATCAACTTCGATATCCCTATATTTGAAGGACAGATAGACGCAGATGCTGTAGATAAGTGGTTGAATCTACTAGAAGGGTATTTTTCTGTCCATAACTTTTCGAATAAAGAAAAGATTACTTTTGCGCTCCTCAAAGCCGTTCCCCATGTCAAAGATTGGTGGGAAACATTCTGCGAGCAAAAGGACACAGAAGAAGCCTCATTATTTTCAGTCACGGCCACCTGGGAATCCTTCAGGGATGCTATTAAGGAACAATACTACCCTGTTGGAAGTTATGACGACCTGTATACCAAATGGACCACACTGCGACAAGAAAGAGACCAAGCAGTGCCAGAGTTCACAAACATCTTCCATACCTTGCGCACCAAGCTGGGTATCAAAGATTCAGAGCGACATCTGGTGCCCAAGTATCGCGGTGGTTTGCATAGATACATCCAGACCGAAATGGAATTTCTGGACATCTCTTCCTTGGGCGCGGCCTACTGATATGCCGTCAAAATCGAGCAGAAGCTCAAACAAAAAACGCGGCAATTTGGGCCTGGGAACCCTTCACAGCAAAAGACAGGAAAGGGCGGCCCCAACCCACAGAATAAAGGACAGAGCAAAGATGGACAGCATCAGGACAACCAGTCCAAGCTGCAAGCAAAGAAAGACACCGGAAAAACAAAGAAAGATACTGGGAAGTGGTGCGACTTCCATAAGAGCCCTTGGCATAACACTGCTGATTGCCGCTCAAAGCAGTCGCTGGTGGCCGAAGTGAAAGCATCTGAATCAGATGCGGGTTCTGACTCCGAGTCCGAAACAGAAAGGGGAAGACGGATCATTGACGCGGAACCCAGTGCCACCATCGCTACCACCAAGCTCCAGCCTGATGAACCAGACGAGCCAGAAGAAGGAGAACGCCTCTTCCATTCACAGATGTGGGTAAAGGGCACCCCGCTGCACTTCATCGTTGATAGCGGTAGCCAGAAGAATCTCATCTCAGCGGAGGTCGTCAAGCGCCTGGCCCTGCCGACAACGCCGCACCCACAACCCTACACCATTGGATGGCTCCGCAAAGGAAGCGATCTCCGCGTCAGCCAACAGTGCCGACTGCCATACGGCATCAAGCCCTTCAAGGACGAGGTATTGTGTGATGTTGCTCCTCTCGAAGTTTCAGATGTTCTTTTGGGACAACCTTATTTATGGAAACGTCATGCTGTATATGAGTCTAGGCCTCGCAGTGTTATTATCTCTTTGAACAGGAAATTGTACAGGATACCCGAGGCAGTCCCTCCTAGTGCTATTTCCTTGATCTCTGCCAAGCAATGCAGGAAGGTCATCTCTCAGACCGGGAAATTTGTCTTCTTCGTGATTCGCTCTCAGAGTGAAAGAAAGATCGCAGCCACATCCCAGGCCTCCACGACCGACCTATCCACACAACAGAAGCAAGTGGACAAGGTGGTGGAAGGATACTCAGATATCTTCTCCTCTCCGACCGGGGTACCTCTGCACTGCCAGGTCAAGCATCCCATCGATCTGACCCCAGGAGCACCGCTACCCAATGGGCCAGTCTATCGCCGCTCTCTGTTGGAAAACGAGGAGATCAAGAGGCAGATCCAAGAATTGCTCCGCAAGGGGCACATCCGTCCCAGTTCATCACCTTGTGGGAGCCCAATCGTGCTGGTGCAGAAGAAAGATGGGACCTGGCGACTCTGCATTGATTACCGGGCCCTGAATAAAATCACAATCCGTAACCGGTACCCGATTCCCCGAATCGACGACCTCCTTGATCAGCTCACGGGGGCCAAATACTTTAGTAAGATTGACCTGAAGTCTGGCTACCACCAGGTCCCAATAGAACAGACAGATGTATGGAAGACTGCCTTCAAGTCAAAAGAAGGTCTTTTTGAATGGCTGGTCATGCCTTTTGGTTTGACAAATGCTCCAGCAACTTTTATGAGGATGATGGACGATATCCTATGACCTTTCACCAACAATTTTGTAGTGGTGTATCTGGATGACATCCTCATCTACAGCAAGACTTGGGAGGAACACTTGCAGCATATTCAGCAGGTTCTGCACACCCTGCGGAAGCACAAACTATATGCAAACTTGGAAAAATGCTCCTTCGGCATGGATAGGGTCCATTACTTAGGCTACATCGTTGATCGACATGGTGTGCATGTGGATCCAGCCAAGATCCAGGTCATTCGTGACTGGCCAGCCCCAACCACACTCACTGAACTTCGGAGCTTCTTGGGCCTCGCCAATTTCTATCGACGGTTCGTGCTGGGATTCTCTCATATCGCATGGGCCCTCATCCAAGTGACCAGGGGCGATGGTAAGGCAAAATTTGTGTGGGGACTGTCCCAACAACAAGCCTTCGATGACTTGAAGAAGCATTTGTGCTCATCGCCGGTACTCTCATTACCGAACCTGCAACATCCCTTTGAGATCGAGACAGATGCTTCAGATTATGCTGTGGGTGCCGTTCTCACTCAACACGGCCACCCCGTGGCATATCATAGTGAGACACTATCAGATGCTGTCCGCAAGTACCCTACCTACGACAAAGAAATGTACTCCATTGTACAAGCCTGCCGCCAATGGAGACATTACATTCTTGGGAAGGAGACAGTCATCCACACTGATCACAAGCCACTACAGTTCATGCAGACCCAAGGAAAGTTGCAGAATGACCGCCATCAGAAGTGGTCAACATATTTACAGCAGTTCCACCTCAAAATCAAATACAAAACAGGGGAGTACCAACCGAGTTGCTGACTGCCTCAGTCGACCGCCAGTCGCGGCACTTACCACGGTGCTAGACTCTTGTGGCCACGAGACCTCCAGATGGCCCCGCCTCTACGAGACAGACCCTGACTTCTCCGCCACCTATCAAATGTTGGGCACCAACTCAGTGGTTGCTAATTTCCATGTTCAGGACGGGTTGTTGTGTCGTTTGGGCCATCTCTGCGTTCCATCAAGCAAGCGCGCGAAGCTGATTTGGGAAGCTCACTATAGTCGGGTGCCAGGACACTTTGGCGTCGAAAAGACAGTGGCAGTGTTGCAGAAACATTTCTACTGGCCGAAACTTCAATAGGATGTCGGCAAGTATATCAGGTCTTGCACCGCTTGTGCTATTGCCAAACCGACCACTAAGAAACAGGGCCTATACACCCCTCTGCCTACTCCTGACAGGCCGTGGGAATCCATCTCAATGGACTTCATGTCGGGCCTCCCGTCCACCAAGAGGGGAAACGACTGTGTTTTCGTGGTTGTTGATCGCTTTTCCAAGATGGCGATTCTAGTCGCTTGCAAGAAGAACATCACAGCAGAAGCCACTGCCAAGCTCTTCTTTGAACGAGTATGGGTACATTTTGGGATCCCACAGACCATTATCTCAGACCGTGACAGTCGGTTCCTCAGCTCATTCTGGTCAAGCCTCTGGTCACTGCTGGATACCAAGCTCACCAAATCCACTGCCTTCCACCCCCAGACCGATGGACAAACGGAGGTCGTCAACCGGATGGTCGTACATATCCTGCGCATGTACAATTCAACACACCCCCGCACATGGGATGAGAGTCTCCCCTATGTCCAACATAGCTACAACCGAGCCCTGCATAGCTCAACTGGCCACAGCCCCTTTCAGGTGGGGTTGGGATTCCAACCATTGGGCCCCATGGATGTTGCACTTCCCCTTGCGACCACCTCGGCCGACTCGTCCCCAGAAGCTGACAAAGCCGCCCGGTTCATTGAACGGATCCAGCATATCCGCCAACAGGTTCAGGATATTCTACAGAAGTCGAATGCCAAGTACAAGCAGCGCCATGATCAACATCGGGTGCCACATAAGTTTTAGGTGGGTGACAAAGTTTGGTTGCATTTGCAGAAAGAACGCCTTACAGGGCCCCATCGAAAGCTTCGCCCACTCCGTTATGGGCCGTACACCATCACCAAGGCGGTGGGTGACAACGCTTTTGAGCTCAACATTCCCCCCTTCCTTGGTCTGCATCCAGTCTTCAACGTGGCTCTCCTTCGGCCATATTTCCCACCACTATTAGACACCTCAGAGATAGCAGAGAGGTTGACACCAACAGAGCTCAACCCTGACTGCCTACAACAAGCATCCAGTGATCATATTGCAGACACACAGATCAAGGGCACTCGACATCAAAGGATCCAGCTTTATCGAGTTGTCAAAGCAGGGCAGCTCCTGCACCAAGGCAAGTGGCTCACTCGAGGCCAAATTCAGCAGAAATTTCCTCATCTGATGGGGGAACTCAACGCAATGGAGACCATTGCTTCCTAAGGAGGGAGGATTGATCCAGGTGGATATTGGTGGCCACCCACCTTTCCAACTGGCTCAAAACAGTTTTATGGCAACTTTGGTATTGTACTATTTTTAGCAGTTTTTCGGGTCCTGAACTTCCGGGGCCATTTTGAGGCCCTAAACGACCTTTTTTGGCAATTCGGGGGGCCAAATGGTTGCCTTCGGCATGCATTTGGCCCCAATCGAAAGTTGTAAATCTCGGATAGACCTTTCCAACAGGCTACCGAGCGCCCCAAACGGAGATCGTATGCAAAAGTTACGACCCCGGGAAGTTGATGTACTAACTTACCCAAACGGGGCCCACATGACTTTTGGCGCTTCATCTCCTAGGGTTAGGTTTTTGGATGTCTAGGGTTTTTGACATTCCTGTTTATTGTAAAAGACCTTGAGAGCCTCATTGTAACCATCTTCTTGCGAAATGAGCGCAGCCGTCACATCTCTTCTCAGAGATAAGCCGCCACCATTCCAGCAAGCTTGTTTTCCGCTGCATTTTACAGTTCTAGTTTATTTCCTTATTGAATAGAAAACCAGTTTTACTGTATCTCTGTTATTTTGTGTTAAGCATCTGATAATAATCTGTATTCATTTCGTTCTGCTAATAAAATCTGGATCAGTGGTATCAGAGCGGTCTGCTCCTTGTCGTCTTAATGCATGTCCCCAACGAGGTCAGGGTACAAAGAATTGGGTCTCGAGCTTGTTTCTCTTGAGGACAAAAGCTCTCGCACGCCCAAGCGACCTCTCATGGCAGGAGAAAAGAAAGATGACGGGACAGGAGATCCTATCAAAATGTTGCTTGAGGAAGCCCTCACGCAGCAGAGGAACGAGATGATGGATAATTTCGCGCAAATCCTTCGGCGACTACCAACAAGCGACGCATCTTCCTCGAGCGGAGGCGCCGCCCCCTTCAAGGTACAAATCAACTTCGATATCCCTATATTTGAAGGACAGATAGACGCAGATGCTGTAGATAAGTGGTTGAATCTACTAGAAGGGTATTTTTCTGTCCATAACTTTTCGAATAAAGAAAAGATTACTTTTGCGCTCCTCAAAGCCGTTCCCCATGTCAAAGATTGGTGGGAAACATTCTGCGAGCAAAAGGACACAGAAGAAGCCTCATTATTTTCAGTCACGGCCACCTGGGAATCCTTCAGGGATGCTATTAAGGAACAATACTACCCTGTTGGAAGTTATGACGACCTGTATACCAAATGGACCACACTGCGACAAGAAAGAGACCAAGCAGTGCCAGAGTTCACAAACATCTTCCATACCTTGCGCACCAAGCTGGGTATCAAAGATTCAGAGCGACATCTGGTGCCCAAGTATCGCGGTGGTTTGCATAGATACATCCAGACCGAAATGGAATTCCTGGACATCTCTTCCTTGGGCGCGGCCTACCGATATGCCGTCAAAATCGAGCAGAAGCTCAAACAAAAAACGCGGCAATTTGGGCCTGGGAACCCTTCACAGCAAAAGACAGGAAAGGGCGGCCCCAACCCACAGAATAAAGGACAGAGCAAAGATGGACAGCATCAGGACAACCAGTCCAAGCCGCAAGCAAAGAAGGACACCGGAAAAACAAAGAAAGATACTGGGAAGTGGTGCGACTTCCATAAGAGCCCTTGGCATAACACTGCTGATTGCCGCTCAAAGCAGTCGCTGGTGGCCGAAGTGAAAGCATTTTAATCAGATGCGGGTTCTGACTCCGAGTCCGAAACAGAAAGGGGAAGACGGATCATTGACGCGGAACCCAGTGCCACCATCGCTACCACCAAGCTCCAGCCTGATGAACCAGACGAGCCAGAAGAAGGAGAACGCCTCTTCCATTCACAGATGTGGGTAAAGGGCACCCCGCTGCACTTCATCGTTGATAGCGGTAGCCAGAAGAATCTCATCTCAGCGGAGGTCGTCAAGCGCCTGGCCCTGCCGACAACGCCGCACCCACAACCCTACACCATTGGATGGCTCCGCAAAGGAAGCGATCTCCGCGTCAGCCAACAGTGCCGACTGCCATACGCCATCAAGCCCTTCAAGGACGAGGTATTGTGTGATGTTGCTCCTCTCGAAGTTTCAGATGTTCTTTTGGGACAACCTTATTTATGGAAACGTCATGCTGTATATGATTCTAGGCCTCGCAGTGTTATTATCTCTTTGAACAGGAAATTGTACAGGATACCCGAGGCAGTCCCTCCTAGTGCTATTTCCTTGATCTCTGCCAAGCAATGCAGGAAGGTCATCTCTCAGACCGGGAAATTTGTCTTCTTCGTGATTCGCTCTCAGAGTGAAAGAAAGATCGCAGCCACATCCCAGGCCTCCACGACCGACCTATCCACACAACAGAAGCAAGTGGACAAGGTGGTGGAAGGATACTCAGATATCTTCTCCTCTCCGACCGGGGTACCTCTGCACTGCCAGGTCAAGCATCCCATCGATCTGACCCCAGGAGCACCGCTACCCAATGGGCCAGTCTATCGCCGCTCTCTGTTGGAAAACGAGGAGATCAAGAGGCAGATCCAAGAATTGCTCCGCAAGGGGCACATCCGTCCCAGTTCATCACCTTGTGGGAGCCCAATCGTGCTGGTGCAGAAGAAAGATGGGACCTGGCGACTCTGCATTGATTACCGGGCCCTGAATAAAATCACAGTCCGTAACCGGTACCCGATTCCCCGAATCGACGACCTCCTTGATCAGCTCACGGGGGCCAAATACTTTAGTAAGATTGACCTGAAGTCTGGCTACCACCAGGTCCCAATAGAACAGACAGATGTATGGAAGACTGCCTTCAAGTCAAAAGAAGGTCTTTTTGAATGGCTGGTCATGCCTTTTGGTTTGACAAATGCTCCAGCAACTTTTATGAGGATGATGGACGATATCCTACGACCTTTCACCAACAATTTTGTAGTGGTGTATCTGGATGACATCCTCATCTACAGCAATACTTGGGAGGAACACTTGCAGCATATTCAGCAGGTTCTGCACACCCTGCGGAAGCACAAACTATATGCAAACTTGGAAAAATGCTCCTTCGGCATGGACAGGGTCCATTACTTAGGCTACATCGTTGATCGACATGGTGTGCATGTGGATCCAGCCAAGATCAAGGTCATTCGTGACTGGCCAGCCCCAACCACACTCACTGAACTTCGGAGCTTCTTGGGCCTCGCCAATTTCTATCGACGGTTCGTGCTGGGATTCTCTCATATCGCATGGGCCCTCAGCCAAGTGACCAGGGGCGGTGGTAAGGAAAAATTTGTGTGGGGCCTGTCCCAACAACAAGCCTTCGATGACTTGAAGAAGCATTTGTGCTCATCGCCGGTACTCTCATTACCGAACCTGCAACATCCCTTTGAGATCGAGACAGATGCTTCAGATTATGCTGTGGGTGCCGTTCTCACTCAACACGGCCACCCCGTGGCATATCATAGTGAGACACTATCAGATGCTGTCCGCAAGTACCCTACCTACGACAAAGAAATGTACTCCATTGTACAAGCCTGCCGCCAGTGGAGACATTACATTCTTGGGAAGGAGACAGTCATCCACACTGATCACAAGCCACTACAGTTCATGCAGACCCAAGGAAAGTTGCAGAATGACCGCCATCAGAAGTGGTCAACATATTTACAGCAGTTCCACCTCAACATCAAATACAAAACAGGGAGTACCAACCGAGTTGCTGACTGCCTCAGTCGACCGCCAGTCGCGGCACTTACCACGGTGCTAGACTCTTGTGGCCACGAGACCTCCGGATGGCCCCGCCTCTACGAGACAGACCCTGACTTCTCCGCCACCTATCAAATGTTCGGCACCAACTCAGTGGTTGCTAATTTCCATCTTCAGGACGGGTTGTTGTGTCGTTTGGGCCATATCTGCGTTCCATCAAGCAAGCGCGCGAAGCTGATTTGGGAAGCTCACTATAGTCGGGTGGCAGGACACTTTGGCGTCGAAAAGACAGTGGCAGTGTTGCAGAAACATTTCTACTGGCCGAAACTTCGACAGGATGTCGGCAAGTATATCAGGTCTTGCACCGCTTGTGCTATTGCCAAACCGACCACTAAGAAACAGGGCCTATACACCCCTCTGCCTACTCCTGACAGGCCGTGGGAATCCATCTCAATGGACTTCATGTCGGGCCTCCCGTCCACCAAGAGGGGAAACGACTGTGTTTTCGTGGTTGTTGATCGCTTTTCCAAGATGGCGATTCTAGTCGCTTGCAAGAAGAACATCACAGCAGAAGCCACTGCCAAGCTCTTCTTTGAACGAGTATGGGTACATTTTGGGATCCCACAGACCATTATCTCAGACCGTGACAGTCGGTTCCTCAGCTCATTCTGGTCAAGCCTCTGGTCACTGCTGGATACCAAGCTCACCAAATCCACTGCCTTCCACCCCCAGACCGATGGACAAACGGAGGTCGTCAACCGGATGGTCGTACATATCCTGCGCATGTACAATTCAACACACCCCCGCACATGGGATGAGAGTCTCCCCTATGTCCAACATAGCTACAACCGAGCCCTGCATAGCTCAACTGGCCACAGCCCCTTTCAGGTGGGGTTGGGATTCCAACCATTGGGCCCCATGGATGTTGCACTTCCCCTTGCGACCACCTCGGCCGACTCGTCCCCAGAAGCTGACAAAGCCGCCTGGTTCATTGAACGGATCCAGCATATCCGCCAACAGGTTCAGGATATTCTACAGAAGTCGAATGCCAAGTACAAGCAGCGCCATGATCAACATCGGGTGCCACATAAGTTTCAGGTGGGCGACAAAGTTTGGTTGCATTTGCAGAAAGAACGCCTTACAGGGCCCCATCGAAAGCTTCGCCCACTCCGTTATGGGCCGTACACCATCACCAAGGCGGTGGGTGACAACGCTTTTGAGCTCAACATTCCCCCCTTCCTTGGTCTGCATCCAGTCTTCAACGTGGCTCTCCTTCGGCCATATTTCCCACCACTATTAGACACCTCAGAGATAGCAGAGAGGTTGACACCAACAGAGCTCAACCCTGACTGCCTACAACAAGCATCCAGTGATCATATTGCAGACACACAGATCAAGGGCACTCGACATCAAAGGATCCAGCTTTATCGAGTTGTCAAAGCAGGGCAGCTCCTGCACCAAGGCAAGTGGCTCACTCGAGGCCAAATTCAGCAGAAATTTCCTCATCTGATGGGGGAACTCAACGCAATGGAGACCATTGCTTCCTAAGGAGGGAGGATTGATCCAGGTGGATATTGGTGGCCACCCACCTTTCCAACTGGCTCAAAACAGTTTTATGGCAACTTTGGTATTGTACTATTTTTAGCAGTTTTTCGGGTCTTGAACTTCCGGGGCCATTTTGAGGCCCTAAACGACCTTTTTTGGCAGTTCGGGGGGCCAAATGGTTGCCCCCGGCATGCATTTGGCCCCATTCGAAAGTTGTAAATCTCGGATAGACCTTTCCAACAGGCTACCGAGCGCCCCAAACGGAGATCGTATGCAAAAGTTACGACCCCGGGAAGTTGATGTACTAACTTACCCAAACGGGGCCCACATGACTTTTGGCGCTTCATCTCCTAGGGTTAGGTTTTTGGATGTCTAGGGTTTTTGACATTCCTGTTTATTGTAAAAGGCCTTGAGAGCCTCATTGTAACCATCTTCTTGCGAAATGAGCGCAGCCGTCACATCTCTTCTCAGAGATAAGCCGCCACCATTCCAGCAAGCTTGTTTTCCGCTGCATTTTACAGTTCTAGTTTATTTCCTTATTGAATAGAAAACCAGTTTTACTGTATCTCTGTTATTTTGTGTTAAGCATCTGATAATAATCTGTATTCATTTCGTTCTGCTCATAAAATCTGGATCAGTGGTATCAGAGCGGTCTGCTCCTTGTCGTCTTAATGCATGTCCCCAACGAGGTCAGGGTACAAAGAATTGGGTCTCGAGCTTGTTTCTCTTGAGGACAAAAGCTCTCGCACGCCCAAGCGACCTCTCATGGCAGGAGAAAAGAAAGATGACGGGACAGGAGATCCTATCAAAATGTTGCTTGAGGAAGCCCTCACGCAGCAGAGGAACGAGATGATGGATAATTTCGCGCAAATCCTTCGGCGACTACCAACAAGCGACGCATCTTCCTCGAGCGGAGGCGCCGCCCCCTTCAAGGTACAAATCAACTTCGATATCCCTATATTTGAAGGACAGATAGACGCAGATGCTGTAGATAAGTGGTTGAATCTACTAGAAGGGTATTTTTCTATCCATAACTTTTCGAATAAAGAAAAGATTACTTTTGCGCTCCTCAAAGCCGTTCCCCATGTCAAAGATTGGTGGGAAACATTCTGCGAGCAAAAGGACACAGAAGAAGCCTCATTATTTTCAGTCACGGCCACCTGGGAATCCTTCAGGGATGCTATTAAGGAACAATACTACCCTGTTGGAAGTTATGATGACCTGTATACCAAATGGACCACACTGCGACAAGAAAGAGACCAAGCAGTGCCAGAGTTCACAAACATCTTCCATACCTTGCGCACCAAGCTGGGTATCAAAGATTCAGAGCGACATCTGGTGCCCAAGTATCGCGGTGGTTTGCATAGATACATCCAGACCGAAATGGAATTTCTGGACATCTCTTCCTTGGGCGCGGCCTACCGATATGCCGTCAAAATCGAGCAGAAGCTCAAACAAAAAACGCGGCAATTTGGGCCTGGGAACCCTTCACAGCAAAAGACAGGAAAGGGCGGCCCCAACCCACAGAATAAAGGACAGAGCAAAGATGGACAGCATCAGGACAACCAGTCCAAGCCGCAAGCAAAGAAGGACACCGGAAAAACAAAGAAAGATACTGGGAAGTGGTGCGACTTCCATAAGAGCCCTTGGCATAACACTGCTGATTGCCGCTCAAAGCAGTCGCTGGTGGCCGAAGTGAAAGCATCTGAATCAGATGCGGGTTCTGACTCCGAGTCCGAAACAGAAAGGGGAAGACGGATCATTGACACGGAACCCAGTGCCACCATCGCTACCACCAAGCTCCAGCCTGATGAACCAGACGAGCCAGAAGAAGGAGAACGCCTCTTCCATTCACAGATGTGGGTAAAGGGCACCCCGCTGCACTTCATCGTTGATAGCGGTAGCCAGAAGAATCTCATCTCAGCGGAGGTCATCAAGTGCCTGGCCCTGCCGACAACGCCGCACCCACAACCCTACACCATTGGATGGCTCCGCAAAAGAAGCGATCTCCGCGTCAGCCAACAGTGCCGACTGCCATACGGCATCAAGCCCTTCAAGGACGAGGTATTGTGTGATGTTGCTCCTCTCGAAGTTTCAGATGTTCTTTTGGGACAACCTTATTTATGGAAACGTCATGCTGTATATGAGTCTAGGCCTCGCAGTGTTATTATCTCTTTGAACAGGAAATTGTACAGGATACCCGAGGCAGTCCCTCCTAGTGCTATTTCCTTGATCTCTGCCAAGCAATGCAGGAAGGTCATCTCTCAGACCGGGAAATTTGTCTTCTTCGTGATTCGCTCTCAGAGTGAAAGAAAGATCGCAGCCACATCCCAGGCCTCCACGACCGACCTATCCACACAACAGAAGCAAGTGGACAAGGTGGTGGAAGGATACTCAGATATCTTCTCCTCTCCGACCGGGGTACCTCTGCACTGCCAGGTCAAGCATCCCATCGATCTGACCCCAGGAGCACCGCTACCCAATGGGCCAGTCTATCGCCGCTCTCTGTTGGAAAACGAGGAGATCAAGAGGCAGATCCAAGAATTGCTCCGCAAGGGGCACATCCGTCCCAGTTCATCACCTTGTGGGAGCCCAATCGTGCTGGTGCAGAAGAAAGATGGGACCTGGCGACTCTGCATTGATTACCGGGCCCTGAATAAAATCACAGTCCGTAACCGGTACCCGATTCCCCGAATCGACGACCTCCTTGATCAGCTCACGGGGGCCAAATACTTTAGTAAGATTGACCTGAAGTCTGGCTACCACCAGGTCCCAATAGAACAGACAGATGTATGGAAGACTGCCTTCAAGTCAAAAGAAGGTCTTTTTGAATGGCTGGTTATGCCTTTTGGTTTGACAAATGCTCCAGCAACTTTTATGAGGATGATGGACGATATCCTACGACCTTTCAGCAACAATTTTGTAGTGGTGTATCTGGATGACATCCTCATCTACAGCAAGACTTGGGAGGAACACTTGCAGCATATTCAGCAGGTTCTGCACACCCTGCGGAAGCACAAACTATATGCAAACTTGGAAAAATGCTCCTTCGGCATGGACAGGGTCCATTACTTAGGCTACATCGTTGATCGACATGGTGTGCATGTGGATCCAGCCAAGATCCAGGTCATTCGTGACTGGCCAGCCCCAACCACACTCACTGAACTTCGGAGCTTCTTGGGCCTCGCCAATTTCTATCGACGGTTCGTGCTGGGATTCTCTCATATCGCATGGGCCCTCAGCCAAGTGACCAGGGGCGGTGGTAAGGCAAAATTTGTGTGGGGCCTGTCCCAACAACAAGCCTTCGATGACTTGAAGAACCATTTGTGCTCATCGCCGGTACTCTCATTACCGAACCTGCAACATCCCTTTGAGATCGAGACAGATGCTTCAGATTATGCTGTGGGTGCCGTTCTCACTCAACACGGCCACCCCGTGGCATATCATAGTGAGACACTATCAGATGCTGTCCGCAAGTACCCTACCTACGACAAAGAAATGTACTCCATTGTACAAGCCTGCCGCCAGTGGAGACATTACATTCTTGGGAAGGAGACAGTCATCCACACTGATCACAAGCCACTACAGTTCATGCAGACCCAAGGAAAGTTGCAGAATGACCGCCATAAGAAGTGGTCAACATATTTACAGCAGTTCCACCTCAACATCAAATACAAAACAGGGAGTACCAACAGAGTTGCTGACTGCCTCAGTCGACCGCCAGTCGCGGCACTTACCACGGTGCTAGACTCTTGTGGCCACGAGACCTCCGGATGGCCCCGCCTCTACGAGACAGACCCTGACTTCTCCGCCACCTATCAAATGTTGGGCACCAACTCAGTGGTTGCTAATTTCCATCTTCAGGACGGGTTGTTGTGTCGTTTGGGCCATCTCTGCGTTCCATCAAGCAAGCGCGCGAAGCTGATTTGGGAAGCTCACTATAGTCGGGTGGCAGGACACTTTGGCGTCGAAAAGACAGTGGCAGTGTTGCAGAAACATTTCTACTGGCCGAAACTTCGACAGGATGTCGGCAAGTATATTAGGTCTTGCACCGCTTGTGCTATTGCCAAACCGACCACTAAGAAACAGGGCCTATACACCCCTCTGCCTACTCCTGACAGGCCGTGGGAATCCATCTCAATGGACTTCATGTCGGGCCTCCCGTCCACCAAGAGGGGAAACGACTGTGTTTTCGTGGTTGTTGATCGCTTTTCCAAGATGGCGATTCTAGTCGCTTGCAAGAAGAACATCACAGCAGAAGTCACTGCCAAGCTCTTCTTTGAACGAGTATGGGTACATTTTGGGATCCCACAGACCATTATCTCAGACCATGACAGTCGGTTCCTCAGCTCATTCTGGTCAAGCCTCTGGTCACTGCTGGATACCAAGCTCACCAAATCCACTGCCTTCCACCCCCAGACCGATGGACAAACGGAGGTCGTCAACCGGATGGTCGTACATATCCTGCGCATGTACAATTCAACACACCCCCGCACATGGGATGAGAGTCTCCCCTGTGTCCAACATAGCTACAACCGAGCCCTGCATAGCTCAACTGGCCACAGCCCCTTTCAGGTGGGGTTGGGATTCCAACCATTGGGCCCCATGGATGTTGCACTTCCCCTTGCGACCACCTCGGCCGACTCGTCCCCAGAAGCTGACAAAGCCGCCTGGTTCACTGAACGGATCCAGCATATCCGCCAACAGGTTCAGGATATTCTACAGAAGTCGAATGCCAAGTACAAGCAGCGCCATGATCAACATCGGGTGCCACATAAGTTTCAGGTGGGCGACAAAGTTTGGTTGCATTTGCAGAAAGAACGCCTTACAGGGATCCATCGAAAGCTTCGCCCACTCCGTTATGGGCCGTACACCATCACCAAGGCGGTGGGTGACAACGCTTTTGAGCTCAACATTCCCCCCTTCCTTGGTCTGCATCCATTCTTCAACGTGGCTCTCCTTCGGCCATATTTCCCACCACTATTAGACACCTCAGAGATAGCAGAGAGGTTGACACCAACAGATCTCAACCCTGACTGCCTACAACAAGCATCCAGTGATCATATTGCAGACACACAGATCAAGGGCACTCGACATCAAAGGATCCAACTTTATCGAGTTGTCAAAGCAGGGCAGCTCCTGCACCCAGGCAAGTGGCTCACTCGAGGCCAAATTCAGCAGAAATTTCCTCATCTGATGGGGGAACTCAACGCAATGGAGACCATTGCTTCCTAAGGAGGGAGGATTGATCCAGGTGGATATTGGTGGCCACCCACCTTTCCCACTGGCTCAAAACAGTTTTATGGCAACTTTGGTATTGTACTATTTTTAGCAGTTTTTCGGGTCCTGAACTTCCGGGGCCATTTTGAGGCCCTAAACGACCTTTTTTGGCAATTCGGGGGGCCAAATGGTTGCTTCCGGCATGCATTTGGCCCCATTCGAAAGTTGTAAATCTCGGATAGACCTTTCCAACAGGCTACTGAGCGCCCCAAACGGAGATCGTATGCAAAAGTTACGACCCCGGGAAGTTGATGTACTAACTTACCCAAACGGGGCCCACATGACTTTTGGCGCTTCATCTCCTAGGGTTAGGTTTTTGGATGTCTAGGGTTTTTGACATTCCTGTTTATTGTAAAAGGCCTTGAGAGCCTCATTGTAACCATCTTCTTGCGAAATGAGCGCAGCCGTCACATCTCTTCTCAGAGATAAGCCGCCACCATTCCAGCAAGCTTGTTTTCCGCTGCATTTTACAGTTCTAGTTTATTTCCTTATTGAATAGAAAACCAGTTTTACTGTATCTCTGTTATTTTGTGTTAAGCATCTGATAATAATCTGTATTCATTTCGTTCTGCTCATAAAATCTGGATCAGTGGTATCAGAGCGGTCTGCTCCTTGTCGTCTTAATGCATGTCCCCAACGAGGTCAGGGTACAAAGAATTGGGTCTCGAGCTTGTTTCTCTTGAGGACAAAAGCTCTCGCACGCCCAAGCGACCTCTCATGGCAGGAGAAAAGAAAGATGACGGGACAGGAGATCCTATCAAAATGTTGCTTGAGGAAGCCCTCACGCAGCAGAGGAACGAGATGATGGATAATTTCGCGCAAATCCTTCGGCGACTACCAACAAGCGACGCATATTCCTCGAGCGGAGGCGCCGCCCCCTTCAAGGTACAAATCAACTTCGATATCCCTATATTTGAAGGACAGATAGACGCAGATGCTGTAGATAAGTGGTTGAATCTACTAGAAGGGTATTTTTCTGTCCATAACTTTTCGAATAAAGAAAAGATTACTTTTGCGCTCCTCAAAGCCGTTCCCCATGTCAAAGATTGGTGGGAAACATTCTGCGAGCAAAAGGACACAGAAGAAGCCTCATTATTTTCAGTCACGGCCACCTGGGAATCCTTCAGGGATGCTATTAAGGAACAATACTACCCTGTTGGAAGTTATGACGACCTGTATACCAAATGGACCACACTGCGACAAGAAAGAGACCAAGCAGTGCCAGAGTTCACAAACATCTTCCATACCTTGCGCACCAAGCTGGGTATCAAAGATTCAGAGCGACATCTGGTGCCCAAGTATCGCGGTGGTTTGCATAGATACATCCAGACCGAAATGGAATTTCTGGACATCTCTTCCTTGGGCGCGGCCTACCGATATGCCGTCAAAATCGAGCAGAAGCTCAAACAAAAAACGCGGCAATTTGGGCCTGGGAACCCTTCACAGCAAAAGACAGGAAAGGGCGGCCCCAACCCACAGAATAAAGGACAGAGCAAAGATGGACAGCATCAGGACAACCAGTCCAAGCCGCAAGCAAAGAAGGACACCGGAAAAACAAAGAAAGATACTGGGAAGTGGTGCGACTTCCATAAGAGCCCTTGGCATAACACTGCTGATTGCCGCTCAAAGCAGTCGCTGGTGGCCGAAGTGAAAGCATCTGAATCAGATGCGGGTTCTGACTCCGAGTCCGAAACAGAAAGGGGAAGACGGATCATTGACGCGGAACCCAGTGCCACCATCGCTACCACCAAGCTCCAGCCTGATGAACCAGACGAGCCAGAAGAAGGAGAACGCCTCTTCCATTCACAGATGTGGGTAAAGGGCACCCCGCTGCACTTCATCGTTGATAGCGGTAGCCAGAAGAATCTCATCTCAGCGGAGGTCGTCAAGCGCCTGGCCCTGCCGACAACGCCGCACCCACAACCCTACACCATTGGATGGCTCCGCAAAGGAAGCGATCTCCGCGTCAGCCAACAGTGCCGACTGCCATACGGCATCAAGCCCTTCAAGGACGAGGTATTGTGTGATGTTGCTCCTCTCGAAGTTTCAGATGTTCTTTTGGGACAACCTTATTTATGGAAACGTCATGCTGTATATGAGTCTAGGCCTCGCAGTGTTATTATCTCTTTGAACAGGAAATTGTACAGGATACCCGAGGCAGTCCCTCCTAGTGCTATTTCCTTGATCTCTGCCAAGCAATGCAGGAAGGTCATCTCTCAGACCGGGAAATTTGTCTTCTTCGTGATTCGCTCTCAGAGTGAAAGAAAGATCGCAGCCACATCCCAGGCCTCCACGACCGACCTATCCACACAACAGAAGCAAGTGGACAAGGTGGTGGAAGGATACTCAGATATCTTCTCCTCTCCGACCGGGGTACCTCTGCACTGCCAGGTCAAGCATCCCATCGATCTGACCCCAGGAGCACCGCTACCCAATGGGCCAGTCTATCGCCGCTCTCTGTTGGAAAACGAGGAGATCAAGAGGCAGATCCAAGAATTGCTCCGCAAGGGGCACATCCGTCCCAGTTCATCACCTTGTGGGAGCCCAATCGTGCTGGTGCAGAAGAAAGATGGGACCTGGCGACTCTGCATTGATTACCGGGCCCTGAATAAAATCACAGTCCGTAACCGGTACCCGATTCCCCGAATCGACGACCTCCTTGATCAGCTCACGGGGGCCAAATACTTTAGTAAGATTGACCTGAAGTCTGGCTACCACCAGGTCCCAATAGAACAGACAGATGTATGGAAGACTGCCTTCAAGTCAAAAGAAGGTCTTTTTGAATGGCTGGTCATGCCTTTTGGTTTGACAAATGCTCCAGCAACTTTTATGAGGATGATGGACGATATCCTACGACCTTTCACCAACAATTTTGTAGTGGTGTATCTGGATGACATCCTCATCTACAGCAAGACTTGGGAGGAACACTTGCAGCATATTCAGCAGGTTCTGCACACCCTGCGGAAGCACAAACTATATGCAAACTTGGAAAAATGCTCCTTCGGCATGGACAGGGTCCATTACTTAGGCTACATCGTTGATCGACATGGTGTGCATGTGGATCCAGCCAAGATCCAGGTCATTCGTGACTAGCCAGCCCCAACCACACTCACTGAACTTCGGAGCTTCTTGGGCCTCGCCAATTTCTATCGACGGTTCGTGCTGGGATTCTCTCATATCGCATGGGCCCTCAGCCAAGTGACCAGGGGCGGTGGTAAGGCAAAATTTGTGTGGGGCCTGTCCCAACAACAAGCCTTCGATGACTTGAAGAAGCATTTGTGCTCATCGCCGGTACTCTCATTACCGAACCTGCAACATCCCTTTGAGATCGAGACAGATGCTTCAGATTATGCTGTGGGTGCCGTTCTCACTCAACACGGCCACCCCGTGGCATATCATAGTGAGACACTATCAGATGCTGTCCGCAAGTACCCTACCTACGACAAAGAAATGTACTCCATTGTACAAGCCTGCCGCCAGTGGAGACATTACATTCTTGGGAAGGAGACAGTCATCCACACTGATCACAAGCCACTACAGTTCATGCAGACCCAAGGAAAGTTGCAGAATGACCGCCATCAGAAGTGGTCAACATATTTACAGCAGTTCCACCTCAACATCAAATACAAAACAGGGAGTACCAACCGAGTTGCTGACTGCCTCAGTCGACCGCCAGTCGCGGCACTTACCACGGTGCTAGACTCTTGTGGCCACGAGACCTCCGGATGGCCCCGCCTCTACGAGACAGACCCTGACTTCTCCGCCACCTATCAAATGTTGGGCACCAACTCAGTGGTTGCTAATTTCCATCTTCAGGACGGGTTGTTGTGTCGTTTGGGCCATCTCTGCGTTCCATCAAGCAAGCGTGCGAAGCTGATTTGGGAAGCTCACTATAGTCGGGTGGCAGGACACTTTGGCGTCGAAAAGACAGTGGCAGTGTTGCAGAAACATTTCTACTGGCCGAAACTTCGACAGGATGTCGGCAAGTATATCAGGTCTTGCACCGCTTGTGCTATTGCCAAACCGACCACTAAGAAACAGGGCCTATACACCCCTCTGCCTACTCCTGACAGGCCGTGGGAATCCATCTCAATGGACTTCATGTCGGGCCTCCCGTCCACCAAGAGGGGAAACGACTGTGTTTTCGTGGTTGTTGATCGCTTTTCCAAGATGGCGATTCTAGTCGCTTGCAAGAAGAACATCACAGCAGAAGCCACTGCCAAGCTCTTCTTTGAACGAGTATGGGTACATTTTGGGATCCCACAGACCATTATCTCAGACCGTGACAGTCGGTTCCTCAGCTCATTCTGGTCAAGCCTCTGGTCACTGCTGGATACCAAGCTCACCAAATCCACTGCCTTCCACCCCCAGACCGATGGACAAACGGAGGTCGTCAACCGGATGGTCGTACATATCCTGCGCATGTACAATTCAACACACCCCCGCACATGGGATGAGAGTCTCCCCTATGTCCAACATAGCTACAACCGAGCCCTGCATAGCTCAACTGGCCACAGCACCTTTCAGGTGGGGTTGGGATTCCAACCATTGGGCCCCATGGATGTTGCACTTCCCCTTGCGACCACCTCGGCCGACTCGTCCCCAGAAGCTGACAAAGCCGCCCGGTTCATTGAACGGATCCAGCATATCCGCCAATAGGTTCAGGATATTCTACAGAAGTCGAATGCCAAGTACAAGCAGCGCCATGATCAACATCGGGTGCCACATAAGTTTCAGGTGGGCGACAAAGTTTGGTTGCATTTGCAGAAAGAACGCCTTACAGGGCCCCATCGAAAGCTTCGCCCACTCCGTTATGGGCCGTACACCATCACCAAGGCGGTGGGTGACAACGCTTTTGAGCTCAACATTCCCCCCTTCCTTGGTCTGCATCCAGTCTTCAACGTGGCTCTCCTTCGGCCATATTTCCCACCACTATTAGACACCTCAGAGATAGCAGAGAGGTTGACACCAACAGAGCTCAACCCTGACTGCCTACAACAAGCATCCAGTGATCATATTGCAGACACACAGATCAAGGGCACTCGACATCAAAGGATCCAGCTTTATCGAGTTGTCAAAGCAGGGCAGCTCCTGCACCAAGGCAAGTGGCTCACTCGAGGCCAAATTCAGCAGAAATTTCCTCATCTGATGGGGGAACTCAACGCAATGGAGACCATTGCTTCCTAAGGAGGGAGGATTGATCCAGGTGGATATTGGTGGCCACCCACCTTTCCCACTGGCTCAAAACAGTTTTATGGCAACTTTGGTATTGTACTATTTTTAGCAGTTTTTCGGGTCCTGAACTTCCGGGGCCATTTTGAGGCCCTAAACGACCTTTTTTGGCAATTCGGGGGGCCAAATGGTTGCCTCCGTCATGCATTTGGCCCCATTTGAAAGTTGTAAATCTCGGATAGACCTTTCCAACAGGCTACCGAGCGCCCCAAACGGAGATCGTATGCAAAAGTTACGACCCCGGGAAGTTGATGTACTAACTTACCCAAACGGGGCCCACATGACTTTTGGCGCTTCATCTCCTAGGGTTAGGTTTTTGGATGTCTAGGGTTTTTGACATTCCTGTTTATTGTAAAAGGCCTTGAGAGCCTCATTGTAACCATCTTCTTGCGAAATGAGCGCAGCCGTCACATCTCTTCTCAGAGATAAGCCGCCACCATTCCAGCAAGCTTGTTTTCCGCTGCATTTTACAGTTCTAGTTTATTTCCTTATTGAATAGAAAACCAGTTTTACTGTATCTCTGTTATTTTGTGTTAAGCATCTGATAATAATCTGTATTCATTTCGTTCTGCTCATAAAATCTGGATCACTCTCAAAAAATTCCAGCCTTGATTACTAAGCTTGAATGGTATTTTTATAGCCTCAAAAGTTGTAACCGCCTTCTGTTACCTTCAACTAATTTTTTAACCACCTTTAGTTCTGTCACTGTCAACATTTCACTCTATTGCTACAAATTTTGGCTGTCTTATTCTTACTTTTTCTTACTTGGCTCTTTTCCTCTTTTTTTTCTGAATTAGAGGGGGGACTATATGTCCACCTTCCTATCCACTTGGCTTCCCCATTGATCTAGCAGTTTTCTTCCCTAGATGTTGATGCATCATTTGGATATTTGCTTGTCTTTCTGGTGGTATAAACGCTTGATGGCTTGTTTTCCCTGCTTACTGCCCTCGTGTTTTGTCTGATTATTGTCCTAATAGTTTCCCTTGGGTATAAAAATGAGTTTTAGATACTTAGATATTGAATGCCACTCTTTTACTATAGGATAATAATGTGCTTTTAGTTAGGGAATCTAATGCTATCTCAGCATTAGTATTTTTCTCATATGATATAGGATTCAACCTTCTTAGCATGTTCTTAAGACTAACTTAGATTTCAAACTCAGTTCTCAACCTATCAAACACTGCATATCCACTTATTACTCCCTCTAGTACATCAAAATGTACTACTTCATTCTTCTTTTGTATCGACTTTTCCTTGTACTCTTATCTCCTATACATCTCCCCATTTCCATCCCATGGATGTGGCAGGCCTAATTTGATGGCATCATTGAAAATACCTTTGAAAGAAGACACTTATGAGGTCAAGGCCTTTATGTTGCTATGAGTTCTATTCATCAATGTTTGCTTTGTAATCATTTGATTTTCCAACTTTATTAAGTGAGTTATGTTTGAAATATGCAGCTTTTCCAATTGTCTTTTTGTTCTACTATTCAAGTAGTCAATTATTTATGTTGTTTTCCCTAACATCTTCCCAAGCTCCTTCTCTAATTTCTTTACTTATTCCTGAGTTTTTTTGGCCATATCAAATTCATCTTGGATCACATCACAATGATCCTATTTGTTTAGAATATCTTTTGCTATGTTATCCCACAACACTTTGTTGGTTTTTCTCAATAGCTCTTCTCCTTGTATATCCAATTGCAACTTGGTGACTTGGCTCTTTAAATCATTCCTCTCATTTTCCAAGTCATCAATCAAGTCATATTTATCATTCACTTCATTTTCCAACTCTTTAATATTATTGTATTTCTGACTTAATTCATCCTTCAGCTCCCTAATTATGTTATCACTATTATCTGCTTGATAAGTGGGGATATCTTCTTCCATTTATTTTACTACTTGTTATGTTGAAGCTTGCTTTTCAAACTCCTTTAGAATCTGCTCTATCTCCCATGTGGAATGATTAATATCTTGCATGATGGGGGATTATGTTGGAGGGATAGGCTCAGTAGACAATGATGTCTTTTGTAGCTTTATGGTATAAATTTTCATCTCTAGGTCGTTTATTTTCTTCTCATATTCCTCTGCTTGGTTCTTGTATTGGCTCATGGTTTCATATATTTTATCTTTTTCTTCTTGCACCTTCATCAATTTTGGGGTGTGGACTAGTTCTTCCCTAGGAATTTTCAATTGATTTCTAAGATGTGCAATTTCATTATCTTTCTACTGCAAGAGAGATTTAATGGAATGAGAAACTTCTGCTAGATCCACTCCTAAAGCTACAATTTTGCTTTCTAGATCTTTAATAGTCACTTGTTTTTCTTTGAAAACTACCCTCTCTACTTTTAATAGTTGTTCAAATTTATGCATTTCCATCCTCTGCCTCATTTAAGTAGCAAAAAATTGCAATACATCTTTGCACATCATATCACTATCTTGCATGTAAAAATCTACTTTATCCAGCTTACCAAACTGTTTGAATTCCACTTTATATTCATTTGTTCTCCAGTCATTGAATGTGGAAGGCATAGGAAGTTTAGGTTCTGGAATTGACATTCTAAAAGTATAATCTCCATGATCTTCCACAGTCAATAATATCTTCTATGATGCTCCCACCTCTCCTTTTTAATATCCCAAGTTTAGACTCTTTACATTTACTATGTTTCATTTGATGTTGATATGGTAGGCTATGGAGCATCAAGATTATTTAGACTTATTATGTTTTGAGGTTGAGCGAGTAGGCTCTGGAGCATTAAGACTAGTTACATTTGTTATGTTTGATTTGATGTTGAGCTGGTAGGATCTGGAGCATTAAGACTGGTTACATTTACTATGTTTGATTTGATGTTAAGATGGCAAGCTCTGGAGCATCAAATACATAAAGGACATCATTATCAAGCTTCTTATCTTCTTTTAACATTTATAATTGTTTGGGAACAACCACCTAAAGAGATACCAAGCATACTAGAGATGGGATGACTCTTTAATTAGTTATTAAATAAAAGTTATAAAGAGATAGGACAGAATGTGAGGATAAATCTATAATAATTAATTGAAAAAATAAAATAAAAATTAAAAAAAAAAAAAAAAGATAAAGAGAGCTTGAAAAATATAATTTTTTATGTAAAGAGAATAAAAAAAAAGAAAGAAAAGCAAACAAAAGACACTTTTCCTAAATAAAGAGAAAGCATCCAACAAAAAAATAATAGCAGCTTTTCTCCCCCAAAAAAAATAAAATGGTAGAGAGTGGACATTACAGGGGGTAATGGTCCCTAGTACGTTGAAAGGTTCAATTGTAGATCCTTGAGCACTCAGTTTTCCATGGATAAGTATATGGCTAGTCCAGGAAGGAGTGTGTAAGGGGATAAAATTACAGGATTCTACACAAAGATGGTAAAAAAACGTGTGGCTACTCTATAGCTAGTAAATACGATAGAAAAATAGTACCCTATGTCTCTCTTCTCTAGTGTGCTTGGTCTGGCTCAAGGGTGACATGTGGAATGAACAAGGAATTGTTCAAGGTATAAGGTTGGGACGAACGTGAAATTTCCTCAAACAATTAGAATTTAAAGGCCGATAAGTACCCTAACTCTATTTATTTTTCATTATTTTAGTTCAAAATAGTTGGTTGTGCCCTTCAAGGCTCTACTAATTTATATTCTTATCATTATTGATTATTTCTCTTGTATTATGCCTTAATGAAACTAACACCTTAGTCTTCTAACTCCATTGGTTGTATGTATTTATGTGTTTGGCTAAATGTTTATTATGCATATTGAAGGACTTCTATTTATTATGAGAGCTAGATATAGTTGAAAAAGTTTATTTATTAGGTTTAACTAGTGTTAGAATTATATATGAATAAATTATGTATGTTCTGTCTAATTTTCTTTATATTCAAATCTAATTTAAATCAATTATTTCAGATAGTAAGTTCTGCTATGTATCTAATTGTCTATATGAATTGCATGTTCGTCAAACTAGGGTTTATCTAGTTTTGTATTCAAATACACGTGTAAACTAATTTCGTTATGTTATCCCATTCAAGCTAAAACCTATTTTGATTAAGACATTAAGATTTAATTAATAAGTAAAAGCAAAAGTATTAATTATATTAATATAATTATAAGTTATCATGAGCATTTATAGCCCAAAAGAGAAAACTCTCATCATACATATGGTTGGAGAGGATTCAAAATGAATCCAGGGACAATCCCCTTAACCAAGCCATATGTTAATATTAATACATATGATAATTATAAACATATTATAATTGTATAACGCAGGAAATATGATAAAATACAAAACATTAACATTAACAAAATATTACCATAAGAACAACATGCAAATGCTTTCATATTATAAACATTACACTTAGGTTCGATGCCACAACTAATAGCATAATCCATTAACCATAAAATACATAACCACGATTTGTGCAAGGATTGAACCTTGGGCATCTACGCCCTATCCTTTGCAACGCAACACACAGGATGTCGGGATTGATCATCGTGGCTTCTTCCTAGGGCAATTCAAATCACATAAAGAATTGATGGTTGAACCTTACGGCTTGTATGATTAAAAAGTCTCACAAACATAAATTATCACTGCATAAAAATCAAGTTCACCCAAGGGAAAATCTCATGGATCGTCACATCCATATCAATAATTAAAATCTACATCGCTTATGGTAAATTGAACCCAGACCTGAGTCTGAGGGTCATTTTCTAAAATTAATAAAACAAATACAAGCAATTTTTGGCAGAATTTGTTTAAACTTCAATGTACCCAGTTAAATTTAAACACAGCCTATCATCCCTAAATGGATGGTCAAATGGAAGCAATCAATAAGTGCTTGGAAATCTATTTGAATTGTTTTACGTTGGACAAGCCACACCACTAGGCACAATGGCTTCCTCTAGCCGAGTGGTGGTATAATACCACTTATCATGTCTCCACAAATGTGATACCATATGAAGCAATGTATGTCCAAAATCCTTATCAGTGATTTCCTATTTGATAGTCACCTCCAAGATTTAGGTCGTGGACAACAAACTCAACACCAGAGGAACTATTCTCTACATTCTTAAGTAAAATTTGGTTATGGATCAAAACATAATGAAACAACAGGCAGATCAACATCACTCCAAGCACGGTTCCTTTGAATTATGGGACTAGTTGTTTCTTTGACTCCAACCTTATAAACAAACATCCCTCAAGACTCGTCTCCACCTGAATCTCACTCTGAAGTTATATGGACCCTACATGATCCTCCAACACGTTGGATAGGTGCCCTACAAGCTCTCTCTACCATATCACTCCAATATTCACCCATTATTTCACGTCTCTTGCCTCAAAAAAGTGGTGGGATGTAATTATAAAGTGTATACTAGATTACCAGAATAGGATGAGGAAGGCTCCATTTGTCTCCAATCGGTAGCAGTCTTGGCTTCCAAGGAACGTCAATTGTGCAAGTGTACAGTCAAAGAATTTTTGATCCAGTGGAAAGATATGACACCAGAAGATGCCACATGGGAACCAACAAAGATTTTGCAGCAATTTATGCAGCTTTATCCTTGAGGACAACATTGGTTTTGAAGGGGGAGGGCATGTTAGGTTCCTATCCTTACCCCCTTACTTTAGGATTTAGTTAAATAATATATAAGGCCGTCTATTTTAAATAAGGCCAAGTAATTAGTAGTCAACAATCAATGTAAAAAGGGTCTATCTATTAATTAAGGCCCATTAGGAAGTTTATACTTATTAATTATTTGACCATGTCAAATAGTTAGGGTTTTGGATATTGGAAGCCTATTTAAAGAGCTAGAAGGTTGTGAATTGATTTGTCAAGAATTATTGTATTCGATCTATGCTCAAGTGAAAGGTCTCCCAACCTTAAGAGGCATATGAACATTGCTTCCATATTTGAATATATTAACAAAAGAACCTAGTTTTTCCACACTCCTTTCCCTTGTTCTATTTGTTTAGTTATTATGCACTACAATATTAGTATTTTGGCATTGTTTATTTTTATTTATCTTGCTATTGCTCTAATTTTCATGATTAAGTACATCATGGATTAAGACTCGAGTCTAATCAGTGAAGGGACAAATAAATTCCCTTTAAAAGTAAACCTAGGATGATGAGGGGCTAGATCCAATTATTGAAGATGTGAGAAACAATTATGGAAATCCTCATGCAACAATCAACGAAGGTGCAAGTACCCTTGTGGAGACTAGCAACATATAAGGTACCCGAGGTGGGTTTCATTCATCTATCTCAGGTATATAAAACACTTCCTACTTGCAATCACTTGTGTGAAAATATAGGGGGAGCAACTGTGGCTACCACTTTATGATTGATAGTAGGTTGGAACAGTCATGGGTTAGGTGTTTATGTTTGGGAAAGAACTAGAAGACTATGTCTTATACCCAAAACTCTAGAGAATAGGTGTCACCCCGAGGGTTTTTCAAATCTACTATAATTCCATGTTAGGCATAGTGCACTAAATAAACAAGAGGGATTAATCTCTACACTTGTGTTTCTTGACTTTGTGCTTAACGCACCTATGGGGAACACTTTGTACTTTTCACTACTAATGGGTTTTGTAGTCTTTAATGGTCTTATTTTTAGTTTTCATGGACTTCAAGAATTAACTCTCCAAACCTACACCAAGGCCTTAAAATATTAGACTATTCCTTGATTTTTATTAAGAGGAAACAATTATAATTCATTTTAGTGATTAACATTTTATCTTTTAATGACTATTATTAATTAGGGGGTGAAAGGAGTGAAACTTTGATGATTTTTATGACTCAAGAATGATAAAACATATAAATAACTTGATAAATGTAATATAACATCTATACTATTATTTCAATAGAAACACTATAATTCTTGAGAACTACAATTCTTGAAAAGGCTTTGAAAACAAATACATAGAAGAGATCAAGTCGAACTACAAAATGCAATGCATTCTTTTTGTTTTCAAGTTTTAATGATGTGATATATAAACCAAAACCATTCTAGATCAAGTTGAACAACAAAATGCAATGAATTCTTTTTGTTTTCATGTTTTATTGATGTGAATTATAAACCAAAACATTTGTAGAAATTCAACGCCAAAATCACTATTAAGCTAAAATAAATAAAATAGCAACTTGTTTTTGAATTTTTTTGGATTATTTTCAAATAAATGCGATGTAAAACATGTAATCAAGGTCAAACCCTTTTAACTGAGGACCATGACCTTCAATGTTGTAGAAAAAAAAAATTGGAAGAGCAATTCCCAATATTACAATAAGCTTTCAAGCAACATGATATGCTCACAAGTTTCTTAAAGGAAACTCATGTGTGCTAATGGGTATCCCAAAAGAAAGTCACGGGTGCTTACATATATTATTGAAAATAGTTGCACGAAGAGCCCTAAAATAATCAAAAATGCATAACACGATCCAAAAATCTCAATTTTGTTTTGTTCTACAACAATAAACATGAAATATGATAAAGATAAGACTCAAAACCAACTAGAAAGCTATGAAATAGAGGGAAGAAACCATAATAGTAATAACTCATATAGTTCTCCCCAATGGACTTGTCATTTCTGTTGCTGGGAAAATTCCTTGGTGATTAGGCTTATATCATCAATAGAATGATCGAAGAATAGGAACTACTTTCCAAAAAAAATTGGTTATGCAATTTAACTAACTAGCAAAAGAAGAGGAAATGTACCTATGATCATATGGTTGAACCCTCATTGTCTTTCATGAACAATTTTGATAATATTCCCACAATCTAATCTTTTCTCTAGGTCTACATATCAACAAAGTAACCTTCCTAAATCTCGTTGAGCATATAAATATAAATTGAAATAAATAAATAAAGTAATAGCATGAGCTTATAATGAACCAATTCTAATTAATATTAAGTAATTAGTTCAACCTCAAATTATAACATAAAAGAAAGTAATTAAACGCATTGCACAATGATTTCAGGGGGCAGGAAGGAGGGGAAGAAGGAGAGAGATCTTCATAAATTAATCATATGTGAACAAGGAAACCATTTACTTGATTAATGTTGCTAGCACCTTCATCATCTGAGTTTGGCTTCATCTTACTTGGACCACTTATTAACTTCTACTCTACCAATAATGTTCAACTTTACCATGGTTGGGAAAGCTGATATTCTAACCCAACTCAAAAGTTAGAAAACAAACTTAGAACTAGAAATCTTTGATGAGTGGAAATCAATAAAAATAAATGGCAATTCCTTCAACATATATTGGTTCTCATGGGTAGTGCCCCCCCTTCTCCCAACACAAAAAACTCCAATTTATACCATAAGAACGTAATTAAGCTAGTTGGGGATGGAGATCGAGGTTATACAACTATACAGGCTCAAAATCTGTAATCACTGCTTAGAAGTGAATATTTTGCACATTTATTATATTTTTTTAGTCATTTTGAAGGTGCTCATAGGCTTTATGAAGGAAACCCAAGAGAAACACACGAATTTCCTTAAGGAAAATACTATGCACTTAGTTAAAATATATCAAACCACTAAAATGATGATGAAATAATCATAAATAAATGGCCATTGAAACATCACTAGTTAAGAATGACCAATTGAAGCTATACCACTCATAATGACTGTTGTTCCTTGAGATGTCCTGGGCTGAATTTAGTACATGCCAGGGCATGATGATGCTCAAATTTCAAATATTTAGAGCTAAATCTATGGAAATGAGATTGTGAATTTTGATTTTCGTGAACATATGTAGGTACACAATGAAGAACTACCTTTGACGTAGAAATTTATTTCAGAGGAATCTAAAGGAGTGCATTTAGAATTTCAGATGAAGATGGCTATGAACTTAGCAGGTGGAACAAAAGAAAATATGTGAGGCGTCTTGAGGAAAACTCTCATATATTTAATGAAAGAAAACGTATTGAGCTTTTAAACAAAGAATTCGGCAATTATACAGAGTATAAACTATTCATGAGTTTTAATAGATCAAATGGAAACATGATGTACACAGGACAAATAATAGGTGAATCCTTCGACTACTGTTGAATCATATGAAACATCATAAAACTGAAACAAATTTCAAACACAATGAAATCTCCTGTTGGAATTCCAACATTTGACAATACATTCACATCAATGATACAAATATATATGAATTTGTTTCTCAAGCTTTATTTATCTCTCAAGAAAGGCTTACACAGATAATAGAGATAGATTTGGAAACAACTGGAAGTAAACACAAACACAGAGGAAAACATCTCTAATGCACTTCAGAATATTTATCTTTGAAATGGCTCTTACATATGAAATGTCTCTTACATACAAAAACAATGCAACCAACTTAGCAATTTCAGAGAACCTCTCAAAAAATGCCAGCCTCGACTACTAAGCCCGAATGGTCTTTTTATAGCCTCAAAATTTGTAACCTCTTTCTGTTACTCTCAACTGATTTTTTAACCACCTTTAGTTATGTCACTGTCAACTTTTCACTCTATTGCTACAAATTTTGACTGTCTTATTCTTACTTTTTCTTACTTGGCTCTTTTCCTTTTTTCTAAATTAGAGGGGGGACTATATGTCTACGTGCATATCCACTTAGCTTCCCCATTGATATTACAGTTGTATTCCCTAGATGCTGATGTATCATTTTGATAGTTGCTTGTCTTCCTGGTGGTATAAAGGCTTGATGGCTTGTATGCCCTGCTTGTTGTCCCGGTGTTTGGTCTGATTATTGTCTTGATGATTGTCCTAATAGTTTCCCTTGGGTGGAAAAAAGAGTTTGTGATACTTAGATATTGAATGCCACTCTTTTCCTATAGGGTAATGATGTGCTTTTAGATAATCTAATGCTATCTCATCATTAGTATTTTTCTCATATGATATAGGATTCATCCTTCTTAGCATGTTCTTAAGACTAACCTCGATTTGAAACTATGTTCTCAACCTATCAAACACTGCATCTCCACTTATTACTCCTTCTAGTACATCAAATTGTACTACTTCATTCTTCTTTTGTATCAGCTTTTCCTTATACTCTTATCTCTTGTATGTTTCCCCATTGCCATCCCATGGATGTGACGGGCCTAATTTGATGGCATCATTGAAAATACCTTTGAAAGAAGACACGTCTGAAGTCAAGGCATTTATGTTGCTCTGAGTTCTCTTCATCAATGTCTGCTTTGTAACATTTGATTTTCCAACTTTATTAAGTGAGTTATGTTTCAAATATGCAACTTTTCCAATTGTCTTTTTGTTCTACTATTCAAGTAGTCAATTATTTATGTTTCTTTCCCTAACATCTTCCCAAGCTCCTTCTCTACTTTCTTTACTTATTCTTTATTTGTTTTGGCCACGTCAAATTCATCTTGGATCACATCACAATGATCTTATTTGTTTAGAATCTCTTGTGCTATGTTATCCCATGGCACTTTGTTGGTTTTCCTCAATAGCTCTTCTCCTTGTATATCCAATTTAAACTTGGTGACTTGGCTCTTTAAATCATTCCTCTCATTTTCCAATTCATCAATCAAGTCATCTTTATCATTCACTTCATTTTCCAACTCTTTAATATTGTTGTATTTCTGACTTAATTCATCCTTCGGATCCTTAATTTTGTTATCATTATTATCTGCTTGAAGAGTGGGTATATCTTCTTCCATTTCTTCTACTGCTTGTTATGTTGAAGCTTGCTTTTCAGACTCCTTGGAATCTGCTCTATCTCCCATGTGGGATGATTAATGTCTTGCATGATGAAGGAGTATGCTGGAGGGATAGGCTTAGTAGACAATGATGTCTTTTGTAGCTTTAAGGTATAAATTTGCAGCTCTAAGTCATTTATTTTCCTCTCATATTCCTCTGTGTGGTTCTTGTATTGCCTCGTGGTTTCATATATTTTATCTTTTTCTTCTTGCACCTTCAGCAATTTTGGGGTGTGGACTAGTTCTTCCCTAGGAATTTTAAATTGATTTCTAAAATGTGCAATTTCATTATCTTTATACTACAAGAGAGATTTAATGGAATGAGAAACTTCTGCTAGATCCACTCCTAAAGCTACAATTTTGATTTATAGCTCTTTAATAGTCACTTGTTTTTCTTTGACAACTACCGTCTCTTCTTTTAATAGTTGTTCAAATTTATGCATTTACATCATATGCCTCCTTTAAGTAGCGGCAAATTGCAATACATCTTTGCACATCATATCACTAGCTTGCCTGTAAAAATCTACTTTATCCAGTTTATCGAACTGTTTGAAGTCCACTTTATATTCATTTTCTCTTCCAGTCATTGAATGTGGAAGGCATAGGAAGTTTAGGTTCTAGGATTGGCATTCTGAAAGTATCATCTCCATGATCTTCCGCAATCAATAATCTTGTCTATGATGCTCCCACCTCTCTTTTGTAATATCCCAAGTTTAAAGTGTTTGCATTTACCATGTTTCATTTGATGTTGAGATGGTAGGCTATGGAGCATCAAGATTATTTAGACTTATTATGTTTTGATGTTGATCTAGTAGGCTATGGAGCATCAAGACTAGTTACATTTGTTATGTTTGATTTGATGTTGAGCTGGTAGGATCTGGAGCATCAAGACTAGTTACATTTACTATGTTTGATTTGGTGTTGAGGTGACAAGCTCTGGAGCATAAAATACATAAAGGACATGATTATTATGCTACTTATCTTCTTTTAACATTTATAATTGTTTGGGAACAACCACCTAAAGAGATACCAAGCATACTAGAGATGGGATGACTCTTTAATTAGTTATTAAATAAAAGTTATAAAGAGATAGGACAGAATGTGAGGATAAATCTATAATAATTAATTGAAAAAATAAAATAAAATAAATAAAATAAAAAGATAAAGAGAACTTGAAAAATATATATTTTTATGGAAAGAAAATAAAAAGAAAGAAAGAAAAGCAAACAAAAGACATTTTTCCTAAATAAATTGAAAGCATCCAACAAAAAAATAATAGGAGCTTTTCTCCCCAAAAAAAAATTAAATGGCAAAGAGTGGACATTACAGGGGGTAATGGTCCTAGTACGCTGAAAGGTTCAGTTGTAGATCCTTGAGCACTCAGTTTTCCATGGATAAGTATATGGCTAGTCCAGGAAGGAGTGTGTAAGGGGATAAAATTACAGGATTCTACACAAAGATGGTAAAAAACCGTGTGGCTACTCTACAGCTAGTAAATAAGATAGATAATAGTACCATATGTCTATCTTCTCTAGTGTGCTTGGTCTGGCTCAGGGGTGACATGTGGAATGAACAAGGAATTGTTCAAGGTATAAGGCCTGGGAGGAACGTAGAATTTCCCCAAATAGTTGGAAGTTTAAAGGCCGATAAGTACCCTAACTCTGTTTATTTTTTCATTATTTCAGTTCAAAATAGTTGGTTGTGCCCTGCAAGACTCTACTAATTTATATTCTGATCATTATTGATTATTTCTCTTGTATTATGCCTTAATGAAACTAACACCTTAGTCTTCTAACTCCATTGGTTGTATGTATTTATGTGTTTGGCTAAATTTTTATTATGCATATTGAAGGACTTCTAAAAGTTTATTTATTAGGTTTAACTAGTGTTAGAATTATATATGAATAAATTAGGTATGTTCTGTCTAATTTTCTTTATATTCAGATCTAATTTAGATCAATTATTTCAGATAGTAAGTTCTACTATGTATCTAACTGTCTATATGAATTGTTTGTTCGTTAAACTAGGGTTTATTTAGTTTTGTATTCAAATACACGTGTAAACTAATTTAGTTCTGTTATCCACTTCAAGCTAAAACCTATTTTGATTAAGACATTAAGATTTAATTAATAAGTAAAAACAAAAGTATTAATTATATTAATATAATTATAAGTTATCATGCGCATTTATAACCCTAGAGAGAAAACTCTCATCATACATATGGTTGGAGAGGATTCCCTTAACCAAGCCATATGTTAATATTAATACATATGATAATTATAAACATATTATAATTATATAATGCAAGAATTATGATAAAATACAATACAATAGCATTAACAAACAAACAAAAATTCATGCAAAAGAGTACAAAGGAATTGAACCCCACCCTACACTATCAAAAAACCCTAACCTCATCACTCACCAAGTAAACCAAGTAAACTACATTGCTGGCCTAACAAAATATTACCATAAGAACAACATAAAAATGTTTTCATATTATAAACATTACACTTAGGGTCGATGTCCCAACTAATAGCATAATCCATTAACCATAAAATACATAACCACGATTTGTGCAAGGATCGAACCTTGGGCATCTACGCCCTATCCTTTGCAACGCAACAGAAGAATGCACAGGATTCCAGGATTGAGCCTCATGGCTTCTTCCTAGGGCAATTCAAATCACATAAAGAATTGATGGTTGAGCCTTACGGCTTGTATGATTAAAAAGTCTCACAATCATAAATTATCACTGCATAAAAATCAAGTTCGCCCAAGGGAAAATCTCATGGATAGTCGCTTATGGTAAATTGAACCCAGACCTGAGTCTCTGAAGGTCATTTTCTAAAATTAATCAAACAAATAACACATAATAATATGCATACAAAGTCAAATTTGAGGCTGAGCTATGCAGTATAACCTTCAAATAAAACATGTGTTTATTTGCAACATAGAGTTTGGGTTAAGTCTTATCGCTAGGACCACACCCCAAAATCCACCACATCAACGTTGAAGGTATTACGTGACCCTGCATGTAAACAAAAATCTTATTAGGCCAGGCTAAGTAAGCTACGAGCCATCAATGGGCCACAACATCCAAAGCTCTTGTTAGGCCAGGCTAAGTACGCTACGAGCCATCAATGGGCCACAACATCCAAAGCTCTTGTTAGGCCAGGCTAAGTAAGCTACGAGCCATCAATGGGCCACAACATCCAAAGCTAGGCCAACATTAATAACAAATCAACAATGGAAAACATATTCTAAGTCCAAGGTGGTAAACATAAACTCAAAGGTAATCAAATTGCCCAACCTTATATTAAATCGACTCATGTCTTATGGAGAGCCAAGATTAAAGGTTATCCTCATGATGAGAAATGAAAACAAAGGTTTATATCTGACATCTCTTCCACGTTATGATAATGGTATTAAAACCTATAAGGTTTGTGCTAGCTTATGAATATGGCATCAAACTATATGTTTATGCTAAGTTTATGATTATGGCATCAAACTTAACATATATTTATTATTGTTTATATGCCTAAACAATTAGTAATTAGTAATGTCTAGTGTGTGCTCACATGGTGTAGTAATTATCATTATAGTTTTACTATTAGAGTTTAATATCACTTATTTTTCAGCTTATGAATATGGCATCAAACTATATGTTTATGCTAAGTTTATGATTATGGCATTAAACTATATGTTTATGTTTATTATTGTTTATATGCCTAAACAATTAGTAATGTCTAGTGTGTGCTCACATGGTGTAGTAATTATCATTATAGTTTTACTATTAGAGTTTAATATCACCTATTTTTCAGCTTATGAATATGGCATCAAACTATATGTTTATGCTAAGTTTATGATTATGGCATCAAACTATATGTTTATGTTTATTATTGTTTATATGCCTAAACAATTAGTAATGTCCAGTGTGTGCTCACATGGTGTAGTAATGATCATTATAGTTTTACTATTAGAGTTTAATATCACCTATTTTTCAAGTCTCAATAATAAGATGAATGGATTTTACATGTATTGTATACATACAATAAGATAAATAACGATACATATTTATGTGTATTAAATACAAACGGATAAGGAAGACATGTGTGTTCATAAAGTTGGCCAAGCTATAAATAAAGCTCGATAAAGACATACAACTAATGGAGCTAGCAAACAAAGATTCTGTCATAAGCCATTATGACTGTAATTAAATATATCAGTCCTTATGAATGTAATTTTGAGCATAGTAATTAGTCTAGCAATATCATCTATTGACGATACCAAAAAAAAATGTGTGTTTTTGGTGTTATTACATCCTCTGACATCTTTGACCATTCTTACACTTATTTCTCTTATATTTAAATATTTGGTCTGAAGATTTGATTTCACCGGTACTAGGCCTATAGAGGGTGAGGCCTATTGCATCTGAGGAACTGTAAATTCCATGGAGGGATAATGGGTGAAAGTAATTGGTGGAACATCCCTTCTAACTAGTGGCTACTCCAACAACTCAGCCAATTCTTTTGGGAGATCATCCCACCCCTCTTTCAAGTGTTGAGATAAGATATGGTTTCTTTTAAGGGCTTCAAATCCTGATAATATGTGGCTAGGTTTTCTTCATTGAGAACTTGCAAATTTGGGAGATCAGGGAAAAAAAAAATTCGATAGCATCTTCGGTTATAATGCAGAGTGTTTTGGAAAATTCTAAGGATAGGATGGACCATCTACCAGGTGACTAGTGAATTGAGCACCAGGTGATGAATTCTGGAAAATAAATAGTGTAAGGACAAATGACTCTGGAAAAATTGGTTTCCCAGAGGTGACAAGGGTCTCTTCCAACAGCAGCTTGGGATTGGGCCTCTCAAATGATTCCATTTAGGTCAAAAGCAGTGACCACGGTGTCGAAGATGTCGGCATCGTGGTCATAGATGTGCTCATCTTCACATAATTGAGGCTTCAAGAGCTTGATTTTGGTCAAGTATACCATGTGCATACAAATTGTTGAGGACCAATAGGTAAAACTGAAGTGATAGAATTACCGGAAGCTAAAAAAACCCTTTTACAATTTGCACCAAGGTAAAAGTAAAGGAAGATGCACAATGTAGGAGTTACCCGAATATTAAAAGCTCATCGTCGTGTTTGTGTTTTGTGCACAGCTATTGAATGGACTGGTCCAATCAGCGCAAGTGGATCTTGTCTTCTTCTCGGTGGGAAACAAAACAAATATTTGAATTTTCTTCCGTTTAACGATTGAACAAAATTTGAATTTGGACAGCTGGAAAATCATTTATTCGTCATGCCTAAATGACGTCATATGGTGTCATCCGACCACACTGGACATGTGTCAGCTTATGTTTGGTCAACATGGGTTCCAAATGTCTTTTCTTCTCTTGCATGGAGGCCTATTTGCCACTTTGGGTTCTCAAGCGTAAACTGATATGGTTTACCATTGGGGTAACAGCTCAGGTGCAAGGCAGTTTGGTTAAGGGATCCCATTACCAATCATATGTGCCCACGTTTGCATGGAGGTTTTGAGCCAAGGGCACTTCGGGGTGCCTTTAAAATGATTGCATTTTCATGATGCGCCTTTACTATCGACCATTGATCTCTGGGGGGTGCGCTTGATTTGCTATGTCATCTTTGCTAACCTCCTTGCATCTTGACGATGCATTTGGCCTATTCATCGTTGATTTGATGGATCCCACACATGATCTACTCAATCACTCTATAGCTCCCGACCACTCTAGCCCCAGGTCACTGCCCTGAGTTTCAATGTCTCTTTTGCTTTGGGCGCTTGGTCACCTTTTCATCTTGGCTCATGGTTTCCAACACCTAAGCATCGCACCACATTTTCTTAAGCTCTTCTGAGTATCTTTCATGGCTTATAAAGCTCTAAGCTAAGCCTTGAAGGGATAAAGTCAAGTATTTCCAATTCTTTTGAAAACTCCTCGAAACTTATGAGTTGTCGACCATTTTAAGCAATAACAATAACAAACAAACTAATACATCAACCATAATTCCATTTGTTATGTATTTTTATGCTATATAAATTCCATTTGTTATGTATTTTTATGCTATATAAATTCCATGTATATAATGAAAATGTCTTCCCATTTTAACACTTTTATTATCGTCCACATTCCTATTCCATTCTTGGATGATAAAATTAGTTATATATATTTTTTATTGTCAAAAAAATATAATAATAGTAATTTATTCTTTTACATATATATTTTCAAAAAACTATTATATTTTCACAAAACTTTATTATTCAAAGTAATTTTTTTTGACAAAACTTTATTCATAACAAATTCAATTTTTAATCAAATCAAATCAAAACCCAAAACGTCAAAAATTAACTTAACGCAATGAAATTCTAACAACCTTGGACAATTTTCAATTGTGTGGTCTTCCTTTGACCATTTTCAATTGTGTGGTCTTCTTTTTCAAGGGTCCAAATGTTGTGGAAGGGTCCAAACTAAGACTCATATTTATGTTAGCATTGACATTGTGATGCAATCTATGAATCCAAGGGGCTTCAAAGTCAAAAACTACTACTTAGCTTGTGGGACCCATTGGGTTGCTTTTCTCTACCTTTCCTTGGCTTGTCCCTTTGCTTGTTTGTGTGTTAGATAGACTTTGGGCCAGCCATGCGCCAATCTATGTTTGTGTTTTTGTTTTTTCTTTATATTTTATTTTGTTTAGAAGGTTTTAATTTCATGAGGGGTTTGTAGGTCATTGAAGTTTTACCATATACTATGTACACCTTTTAGCCATATATCACAATGGTAGAAGAAACAATTCGTATGAATAAGTATATGTACAACATTGAAGAGTGGGTGGTGAGTAAAATATTTTTAAATAAACACATTTAAAAGCTATTTTGTTATAATTATAGGTTTCAACTTATTTAAAAAATATTATTTTTTAAATTTTGGTCTTAACAAATATAGATTTTAATATAAGGAGTAGTCTTTTCAACTTAACGATGGGTTTTGATCGGAATTTGGTAATTTCTTTTTGTAAAATCCAAATTTTTACATGTTAAAATTATATTTTCGAATCCATAAATAAATTCAGCACCTTCAAATACTCCATAGCATCCAAATTATGTAATTTCTATAGCTAATATATTTGATTCTAAGATTTTTTTTAAATTTCCAATCGAAATATGAACAAAATTAAGCTCCAAAAGAATTTAAAATATAAAATATTTAAACTTCATCTTAATATAATATAAAACTTTTTATTATCTTAATATAATATAAAAAAAATTATTAAATTTGATTAATTAAATACCGTTTTCAATATATATAGAGAGAGAGAAAATAATTTGTCTTAATTTGCTTCTTCACTTGTTGAACTTTATTTTCACTATATATTAACCAACGATTATATAGTTTTTTATGGTTGGTGTGTTAATGTTTTTATGCGTTTGAAAACGACGATATTAGATTTTTTTTCTTTAATTTCTCTTCACTATAGAGTAAATAGTGTTTATATAATTCTTTCTTAGTGGGTTTATTATGATCATATGTTTTTATGCATTTGTTGAAGGTAATGACGGCTAATTTTTTTTTATTTAAAGAATTTAATTTATATATTCTTTTTCCCATTCCAAAGAGCTTAATTATAACAATGTTGGAATACCATTCAATATATAATTGACAATAAAAACCTAAGCGCAAAACCCTATTATTATAGAAATTCAATTATAGAAATGACTAAATATAACTAAGTATATATGGTCCTAAGAGCCTATGCACAATAATAACTAGCTTAGATATTTACTAATAATTATAGATGTTATAACTAGCTTAGATATTTATTAATAAGTACTAAGGACATGATATGCATAAATGTTAGATAATGGTTAACTTGATATTCATTCACAACAATTGAGTACAACTCATACTAAGAGTATTTGTAACAAATACAAACAATACTTATTTGTATATTTACCAACAACAAATGAGTGTACACTGATTATAGTAAGGACTAAGACACCAAATCTAGATGATAACTAGTGTAGATATTCATCAACAACAACCAAGTACAATTGGCTGCATAGCTAATAGTAGGAGCCCATGCACAAAATTCAATTGAAAGCCTAGTTCGGAATTCTAGTAAAAAAATAAGTACAACCAAATACATAAATAATAGTGAGAGCCTTTTTGTTGGGATGTCATCTAGCAATAACTTGGGCTTGTTTTCACCAAAATGACCTAGGTTAAAATCATGGTGGGCAAGCTCATATCTTGCATGGTGTCCATAGGTGATAATTAATGGCAACAACTATTATTATTGTAATGAGTAGACGTGATACCCACACCCTCTTTCTCACATTAAATTGTCGAAGGAAGATAATGAGTTATTTCCATATTTAAAAGGTTAGAGTAAGCCTTAAGGCATGCAATCCAAAAATAGATATCTTAGGTATTCACTAGCTACAACCAATTGATAGCTTACACACATGAGGAGTTAGCCAAGTATTTCAAAGAGATTAACATTGTAGCAAGTTATTTCATCTCTCTTGCACATGTGTTAACACTATTAAATTTTAATGTTTGTGTTGTTTAATGGAAACATACAGCATATATTGGGTTGTTTAAATATATATTTTCATAATTTTATGAAATATGTACGATGCATCATCATGTTAGGTGCATCCTTGCCTTGCAATAAAGTTTCCTAGTTGGATGTCGCAAGCTTGAATCCAGAGAGGGTAGAGTATTTACACCTCCATTAACTAAGCAATGAAATCATTGTGTGAAAATGGTACATTGTCCCATAAACAAGAAGTTGTCATACATCAATTTAGAGTTTAATTAGACTATAATATTAAATTAGATTATTATTATTATTATTATTTTAAAATTGTATATATACAACTAATTGTGTTCTACGCCTTTAATGTATCAAGCTAGAGAATATAGAATTGACAACAAAATTTTCAATAAACAATTCAATTAATAAATAATAGATATTCAGTAACAATTACTCAATATGTTTGAATATATAACATAAAGAAAAATACAAATTTAAAATAAACCCAAACAATAATTAGTATACATAATCCCTAACAAAAATTAATTAAAGACCCAGAGATGAAATCCAAATAACAATTAAGTTGAATTAATCCACTAATTACTAACTACAAATAGGTGATAAGCATGAAATCCAAAGAATGATTCACCTATATACTCACTTATAACAAGTGAGTACAGCTAAATATGGAACTAATATTAAGAAAATACACACAAAATCAAAGAAATAACTGGCTTAAATATTTAACAATACATGATGTGTAGAACTAAGTACATCGTCTAGGGTAGCAGGTGTGAGGGGTTATTTTTCACCTCAGAGGAACTATTGTTTCAAAGTTCACATGTGGTCTAGGAATAAGCACCAATAATCAAGCATAGCGATGTGCTTTTTATCTAGGATTGAAGGAATCTATCAATTTAGGAATTCAATCGCTAGTGGTGGTAGGAGATTCTTTCCTTATCATTTTCCAATCTGGACGTCACCGGGAAATTATGGATTATTCAACGAAATTTGAAATTTAATATATCTTATTTGTTCATAAGTATGGAAAGTCGATTTATTTTATTTTGGTTTAATTTAAATATTCTATGTAAAACATTTTTTCTAGTATATTTTTTTGTCTTATTTTGTTCGAAGTCTATTGGAAATCTTTAAAAAAAATAGAATCACATATATTATCTATGAAAATTGTATAATTTGAGTATCATGTGGGAGTATTCAAGGGTGTTGAATCTATTTATGGATTCAAAAAAACAATTTAAACACTTCCAAATTTGAATTTTACCCAAAAAAAAATTACCAAATTCAGATCAAAACCCATTTTAAAGTCCAAAACTTAGAATAAATAGACTCCTTTTATTTTATTTTTTATTTGAATATCTATCTAAAAATTAATATATCTTATTTTGGTCATAAAATAGGGAAAGTCAATGTGTTTTTATTTTATTATCTATAACTCAATGTAGGATACTTATGTTTTAAAATAAAATTTGAAGTTGAAAGACGAGGATAACAATTTTAGAAGTTAGAATCAATTAGAGAGAGAGAGAGAGAGAGAGAGAGAGAGAGATTAATTGTGAACATTGGTTAATTATTTTATTAAACATGTTCAAGATTTGTACTTGGTCATAATTACATTAGGTCAGTGCGTGTAAGGGTGTTGAGGCATAAGACGAAACATATACATTGATAGATTTGAATGCATTAAGAGAAGAGATATGCAATATACGACCCATTATGAGGGAGATGTGTAACTTGTGAATGCCTAACATTGGTGTCACATGTAGCATAAGTTAGTCCAATCTATTATTTAAAAGGGATTCAAAGAATAACATATGTGCTTAGTGCACACATACAGAGTAACATAAATCCATCTTAACATCAAATCTTTAAGCAGTGTGAGATTTGTATCTCCTTTTCATTTTAATCTCTCTTGAAGCTTAATAGATTCGCAATTAAAATAAATCTATGGTGATTTGGTTTTTGATTGATTTGTGGCAATCATGGAAAAGAGATCAAGGTATTGGTAGAATGTCACAGAAAAAAAGGGCTAAATGCCAAGTCATATTTAGGAGCTATCATTCAACTATGGACCACCTTGTTATGCTTAGGACCATTGCAGAGAATTGTCGTAATAATAAAACCAATATTTTGTTTTGCTTCGTTGACATTAAAAAAACATTTAACAGAGTGCCTAGAACTAACCTTTGGAATATATTAGAAGAGCTAAAAGTTCCTTTTGAGTTGAGAGTTGTTGCAATAAGGTTGTACAAGAATTTTAGTGTTAAGTTTAGGAACATTGAGAGTTGATTAGAATAAATTAATTGTAATAGAGGAGACAATCAAGGTTGTCCTTTGTCCCCTACACTTTTTGGTATATATATTGAAAAGTTAGAGGGTTGTTTGGAAGATGCATGTTGTGTCAGCATGACTCTAGTTGGTATAGTCATCGTCTTTCTTATTTTGCTAAAGATATTGTTCTTATGATAAAGAGTCCCTATGATCTCGACTACTCTAGCACAAGTATGATTGTAAACACTAAAAAAAAAATGTTATGATAATCAAATCCAAAAATATCACTTATGTTAATTTCATGTATGACAGCAACAACTTGGAAAAAGTGACTTCATACACATATCTTGGAATCAATCTTCATCACAAGCTTAACTAGAACTATAACATTGAGTATAAGATAAATGGAAGGTGAAAATCATATTATAGATTTTAAACAATTATAAATCAGTGAACACTTGGCTTTGGGATAAGAAGAAACCCCTCTTTGAGATTGTCATGGAGAACAATAAAGAAAATCCAAAATCATTTTGTAACTTATAATCTCAAAATTAACTACAATAAACCCTATCCTATCCTCATAAAAGCGAGTCTCTCCCCCATTGAGAGCATGGTTATGACTAGGTACCTAACTTAGAAGGAAAAGATAAACAACATGGGAGACAATAGGCTTCTTAAGATTGCTTCAAACTCCAATTCAAAACCATCTGTGACTTAAGCCAGGTTGGCATAAAGATGCCAAGTCTTCACTAAATCACTGGGGAGTCAAGAAAGAGGCCACTCGAAATAATAATGGTAATATTAAAAATTATATCTAAATTTAAGGAGAAGTTGTGGTAAAATAAAATAAAACTAGAGGATAAGAGAAAATTTAGATATTATAAAGAGGTGATTAACCCTAATCAAGAAGATCAAAAGTAACTCATTGTTTTAACTAGAATAAAGAAGAAAATCAGCATTTCTAAATTAACAACAAACTCTCATGATATGCATAGTGAAACGGGGCATTGGACAATTCCTAAAATGCCATGGGATGAAATAATTTGTCATTTTTGTGAAACTAAGAGGGTTGAAGATGAAAATCACTTTCTCTTATAATGTCCTATGTATGCCCACATTAAATCACAATTTTAGAATATTCATTATAATATTGTTTTTCCTGACCTTTTAAATCATCACAACTATGGTGATCTAAAGATGTTTTTCTTAAAGATTTTTTAGTACATATTTTTTAGTACATAATTGAAATTCTAAAACAAACCAAATGATTCCTTACATTTTGTAAGGTTCGATAAACCAAAGTTGATATAAATAAACATTAATAACCATCAACACTGTCATTATTAATGTGACACAAACTCATTTTAAATTTACTGAGAATTTTGAACCTTCCACCTCTTTTAAATAAAAACAATACTATTTCCAAAGTAATCTTTAAAATAACAACCATAAACATTAGTATTAAATCAAATCAAATTAAAATGTACACAACTACGTAGGTTGGATAATGTCACACAAATTCTATGTTATGTAGATTCTAATTAAGTGTTCAATTAAGAAGGTTTCATAATGATTTTGAAAAGTGTTTTTTGGGTGCATTCTTTGTTTTTTAGTTGTGAGAAGTTTAATTAAAAAGTTTAAGTATTGAAATTATTTTAATTAATTTTTTTAAATGTGATATATTTAATTAAAAAAGTCATGTGGGTGTAGCTTGCATGGTTGTGGGATGGAATGTTAATCTCTCCACCCAAGTTCTATTCCTATTGGTGACATGCTGAGTTTATAATGAGAAATTATAGTAATGCCTTTGTGCCCTTGTTGTCTTGGCCTTGTGCCTTAAAGAATCTAGAGTTTACTCCAAGTACTATCCTCAAAATGAGAGGAAATACTTCAAGATTCGCCCAAAAACCTTATCTTGGAAAAAAATTAATTAAAAAATAATAATACTTGATATTAAATATAATTAAAATTAAATGAGAATTTGGTATTCTATGTCAAAGATAATTGTGGAAAGTGGGAATCCATTGTCATCATAGCTTATTAATTTATTCACTTAATATGTATTTTCTAAGAATTAACAAATGGATAGTGTTTTTTTTATTTTATAAAAGAGTTAATTTAAAAATAGATAAATTCAATAATTTTATTCAATATTTTTTTAATAAAATTAAAAAAAAAAATTACGATATATTTATTTTTTGAAATTCTAATTATATAGATCTTCTTAAAATGGTCTTTAAATATTCGAGGACAAAATCCTTTCTAATAAAAATTATCCACGTTTTAACTATTTCTAAAACCATCTTATATATATGAAAAAAATTGAATATATAACTCAACATGAAAAAAGACTTTTAGTTCTAGTGGAACTCCGCTTCTTGTTGGTCACCTTGAAGAATTTGACAGATTTGTATCTATGCCTTTGTCCTCACCATAGGCATGCACTCATTTAAACATCATTATGATTTGACAGCATAAGCCTTATATCCATGAGTCTGTGTTTCATTGAAATAATATGGAAGTTCCAACTATTGACCTATAACGTTGAGTTAACATAACCATAGTTCACGAGGTCGGTATGACAGCATTGATACAAGAGCATCTTTAGAACAACTAAGTTTGGCCATGCATCACGCCACTAAATTATAAGCAAGCACGAAACAAGTGAGTTGATTTAGACAAACATGATAATAGTTACATTGTGGGCAAAGGAGGAGAAAAGAGTAGAACGCAATCGAGCTTATATAAAGAAGCATAGGATAAAGGCAGTTGGAAAGTATGTGTGATGTTGATGTTCTTGATATAAAGGAGGATTAAGACAATTAAAATAAGGTGACAAGAAGACTATAAAGTGAGTGTGTGAGAGTGGAATCACATCCGACGATATTATGTTATTAATGTCAAAGTGCACTAACTGTGGTTTAGGTGTATGTGAAGAGAAGTATGTATGGCATTAGTGTTTAAAGTGAGTGTGTGAGAGTGGAATCACGTCCAAGGATATTATGTCTTTAATGTTAAGGTACATTAATTGTGGTTTAGGTGTATGTGAAGAGAAGTATGTATGGCATTAGTGTGTATCATGAGCATGGACTATATTATTAAAGTTAGGTGCATTAATTGTGGTTTAGATGTATATGAAGAGAAGTATGTATGGCAATGTGGCATTAGTGTGTATCATAAGTAAGATGGGTATACTCTATATAAGAAGCATATTAAATGAAAATGAAAGGATATTGTGGAAGTTAAAATCACTAAATGAATGTGAAGGGTTTTAGAAGGAATTAAAGAGTTACATAAAAATGAAGGAAAGTTAGAGAGTCCTTAAAAATATATGACAAATTAAGTAAGAAGAACAATTGATGAAGAAAGAGTAAATATAATATTTTCATTTGAGTCAAGTAAGAAAAGCCATTCTTAGAGATGATCATCCAAAAAGTCAGACATTGACTTTGAGTAGAGTGTGAAGGCATGAGCAATAAATTTTTCATGGCTTCAAACTTCTTTTCTAGCAATAACTAACATTATGGAGATAGATGTTAGAAACTACAATTCATCATCATCAACAAATTCTTATAGTGTGAATCTCGTAAGTTCCATGTAATTATATATAATGTTGATTTTAATATAAATATAAGAGCAATTGTAAATCAGAGAAGTAGATATCAAATTAAATTTGTCACCAATGTGATTTTATTGGTGCTTTTAGAATTGTTAGGCCGCACCAATGTGCTTCAGACATATATGCATTGATGTTCTAAATAATACAACGCATAGAATTCAAAATATCCTTTCCCTTGTTTAAAAAATATGTATATCTTTATTTTGCATAAAAAGTAATCGATGCTCCACAGGCATATATACGACTTGGTGTTACACATGTGCACTAGCTCTCCGATGAGTCAGATAATATAACACATCGCAGTGTGATAAAATATTTATTAATAAAAAGTCAGCTTTTATTTTTAAAATATTAAAAATGATTCTAGTGCATTGTTTCAAAAATGTCGCAAGGCCTATATCTATACACAGCACCGGATAAATTTATTTTAAAAAAAATAGGATCTAGTGTGTTTTAGATTCTGCATATAGGTATATGGAGAATCGGATTTGTTAATCAAGTTAGAACACATTAAAATAAAAATAAAAATAAAAGAAATTAAATAGCTTTAACCATTTATTGGTGCACCCTTGTCATATAAGCACCCCCAATGCACCTAAATAAACAAGAAAACATCAATCGTCAATTAAATTTTTAATATTATAAAGTAGGTTTTTATTTTAAAAATTGAAATAAAATCTGACGTGTTTGTATATACCAACAACACCAATGCATACTTAGGTCAACGGAGCACCAAATATGCAAACCGATTGTCACACTTCTATTAAATAGCCAGTGCGCCCTAGAAAAAACATGCCCCAATGTGCACCTCTAAGAAGCGCATCGACGCAGAGTAAAATAAATAAAAAAGATACCAAATGCAATTTCATTTTCACAAGCTACACAGTTCTCCAGAGCACCTAAGCACCGATGTGCACCCTCTTGGACTGACCATGCCATTATCAGTGTTGTTCAACTGTTAAATTCCTCTTGTGGATTGATTGTACAACCTTTTATTTCAAATTCTAGAAAAAGGTTAAAAATATTCATTTGTTTCATACGTGGAAACCATGTATCCTTGACATGGAAGCGACTAAGTAAATTCTTTATTACCTCCCCATTTACATTTTCAATGGAATAAAATTTAAAATTCACATTTAATTTCCATCTTTTTTTAATTTGCATGATGCAACATTCATTTCGCTCACACTGGAAAATCGTCCAGTGGGCCAATAAATATACAGTGCATGCCATATGCAGTGCTTAAAATTGTGAATTGAATTGCACCAATCATGATGCGATCGTATCCAAACATACCGACATTATATTTAAAATATCCAACTATTAGCGATGCAATATAATGAATTGTTTCCCATTTCTTATGGTGCATTAGAGTCATTTTGATATCTAAAATGAGCCTCATAAGAAAAAGAGTCATTGATGAGTTACAATTCAAGAACCAATAGAATTTCAAGAAAATGAGCTAACGATAATCATTGGCTTGACATATTTTTCATAAAAAAAAACTTTTTTAATTCATATATTCAACTTATCTCCCTGTGTTTTTATTCAAATTTCGAGCAGGAGAACTTGTTGGATGCAGAATTCAATTCCGCATCTAATGAGTACCCACACTGCATACTTTTGATGGGCCCCACCACACCAAAAATGAGAAATACATAATAAAAAAACAAAAACAAAAACATACACCTCCTCAGCGTCGACAAGCTGATCAACCGCCCTCTCCTACATAGGTCGATCGACCACCATTTCCTCCTCCACGGGTCAACCCACCTCCACAATCCAACTAACCACCATCCCCTCCTCCACTAGCTAACCAACTACCTTCTCCTCTTCTAGTAGTCAACCCATTAGATGTGACACCCAATTCATTCATTTGTGTTATAGACGAGATGGTCGCATCAAGTCATATGACTCTTGATGGAGAGATATACCAGATGTTGGTTACTACATTGCTATCTAGCGAAGGTACTGATATTGCCTCAAGTTTTGGTGGCACGGGTATTGATCATGCCTCTGGCTTTGATGGTGGATGGTGGAGGTATTAATGCCTATGGCTTTGTTGGTGGACCAGTTTTCCTAAATCTTATTAGTAAATTGTGATGTGTATAGCTAACTACATTGTTAATAATTAAAATTTTAATTTTAATAGTTTAATTTGAATATTTATTAAACTTTAAATGGGAGTATCAAAATCTCTCCAAATCACGAATGAATCACAACATATGATTTAAATTGAATATTTATTAACAACTAAACATAGAACAAATGGTAAAAGCCTAATTACATAAATACTAATTAACTTTGATATTCACCTAAAGCTTGAGGAGTCATCGGATCTTATAACAAAAGATGATCCATTTGTTATAAAATTAGCTTACTTTGAATCCATATGATCTATCTTGAATATTTACTATCAACAAGTAAACATATAGTAAATAGTAATATAACTAGTCACACTAAACAATAATTAATAATTAAGATTGATATTGGTTAATAATAGCATAGTACATGTAAATAATCAAATCATTAATTCCAATGATTCAATATGTGAATTAGAAAAATAGGATATTTAGATTAAGTTCTTTAGTTGCCTATTTGTATGATGTTTTTGATATTATGAATTTGATTCAATGTTCTTACAAGATCAACTATATTAAGTCTACAACATCTATTTTACAGTGGATACCATTTTCAAAATTAATAAAATAATTTTAAATAATTTTAAAAATATATATTACAAAAAAAAAAATTAAAACATTCACTTAATTTCTAATTAACATAAATATACAATACCACTTTTATCTAGATTATTATTCATTAATTTATTTATTTAAATAATATTTTATATTATTAATACTTTTGAAAAATATTAATTTTATAAAAATAAAAAAAAATTAATATATTTATATAATTATATTTATGTAATTATGATAGATTCGAGATAGATTTAAACTTTAGTATAGAGATATCTACCTTCCCATTTACCTAACAAACCAACAAATTAACAACTTAAAAGTATGTATTATTTGCAAGCACACCCATTAACAACCAACTAAATTATTTATTATAATCAGCGTCACATAAATAGTAAGGGCCAACAAAATCTCCATCTTCCTTTAGGGCTACTACCCACTTACCAATAACAACTTATTTGTTTATTTGTAATGAGTATTGGCCATATCAACTTCCCCTCTCATTTTAGAAACTTGCTTTTGCTGGGATCTGGTCCAACAGCTTCTCCCAATCATGAGTTGGAAAACCTAACGTTTAATAATAGGCCAACGGAATGTAACTAACTCGTAAACATGCAAAAACTAATAACGGAATGTAACTAACTCGTAAACATGAAAAACTATGTAAATGAATTATTCAACGAAGTTTGAAATTTAATATATCTTACTTGGGTTATTCAACAAATCTTATTTTGGTTATTCAACGAAGTTTGAAATTTAATATATCTCTTATTTTGTTCAAAAATATGGAAAGTTTTTATTTTGGTGTAGTTTAAATATTATGTTTTTTTATTTTTTCCAAGTATATTTTCTGTTTTATTTTGTTCGAAGTTTATTGGAAATCTTATAAAAAATTAGAATCACATATATGAGTTATGAAAATTGTATAATTTGAGTATCATGTGGGAGTACTTGAGGGTGTTAAATCTATTTATGGATTCAAAAAAACAATTTAAACACTTCCAAATTTGAACTTTACCCAAAAAAAAATTACGAGATTCAAATCAAAACCCATTTTAAAATCCATAACTTACAATAAATAGACTCCTCCTTTTATTTTATTTTTTATTTGATTATTGAATCTTCTTATTTTGGTAAATAATAAAATAGGGAGAGTCAATGTGTTTTTATTTTATTATCTATAACTCATGTACGATACTCGTGTTTTAAAATAAAATTTGGGAGGATAACAATTTCAGAAGTTAAAATAAATTATATATATATATATATATATATATATATATATATATATATCAATTAATCAATTGTGGACATTGGTTAATTATTTTAGTAAACATGTTCAAGATTTGTACTTGGTTATAATTTCGTTAGGTCATTGCGTGTACATGGTGTTGGGCCATAAGACGAAAACATATACATTGATAGATTTGAATGCATTAAGAGAAGAGATATGTAATATACAACCCATTATGAGGGATATGTGTAATGTGAATGCCTAACATTGGCGTCACATGTAGCATAGGTTAGTCCAATATATAATTTAAAAGGGATTCAAAGAATAACATATGTGCTTAGTACACATACAGAGTAACATAAATCCATCTTAACATCAAATCTTTAAGCAGTGCAAGATTTGTATCTTCTTTTCATTTCAATCTCTCTCGAAGCTTAATAGATTCGTAGTGAAAACAAATCTATGGTGATTTGGTTTTTGATTGATTTGTGGCAATCCTAGAAAAGAGATCAAGGTATGCTAGAAAGTCACAGAAAAAGAGCTAAATGCCAAGTCAGATGTAGGATCTATCATTCAACTATGGACCACCTTGTTATGCTTAGGACCATTGCAAAGAATTGTCGTAATAATTAAACCAATATTTTGTTTTGCTTCGTTGACATTAAAAAAACATTTAGCATAGTGCCCAGAACTAACCTTTGGAAAATATTAGAAAAGCTAAAAGTTCCTTTTGAGTTGAGAGTTGTTGCAATAAAGTCGTACAATAATGTTAATGCTAAGTTTAGGAACATTGAGAGTTTATTAGAATAAATTAGTTGTAATAGAGAAGACAATCAAGGTTGTCCTTTGTCCCCTACTTTTTGTGGTATATATATTGCCAACTTAGAGGGTTGTTTGGAAGAAGCATGTTGTGTCAGCATGACTCTATTTGGTATAATCATCATCTTTATTCTTTTGCTAAATATATTGTTCTGATGATAAAGAGGCCCTATGATCTCGACTACTCTAGCGCAAGTATGATTGTTAACCATAAAAAATGTTATGACAATCAAATCCAAAAAGATCACTTATGTTAATTTCATGTATGTCAACAACAACTTGGAAGAAGTGACTTCATACACATATCTTGGAATCAATCTTCATCACAAGCTTAACTAGAACTATAGCATTGAGTATAAGATAAATGGAAGGTGAAAATCGTATTATAGATTTTGAACCATTATAAATCAGTGAACACTTGGCTTTGGGATAAGAAGAAACCCCTCTTTGAGATTGTCATCACTCATTTTATCTTATATAGTTGTGAAGTTCGTAGTTGAAACATCTCTAGAAAATCATGGAGAACAATAGAGCAAATCCAAAAGCATTTTATAACTTATAATCTCAAAATTAACTACAATACACCCTATCCTATGCTCATAAAAGTGCGTCTCTCCCCCGTTCAGAGCATGGTTATGACTAGGCACCTAATTTAGAAGGAAAAGATAAACAACATGGGAGACAAAAGACTTCCTAAGATTGCTTCAAACTCCAATTCAAAACCATATGTGACTTAAGCGAGGCTAGCATAAAGATGCCAAGTCTTCACTAAATCATTGGGGAGTCAAGAAAGAGGTCACTCTACATGATAATGATAATATTAAAAATTACATCTAAATTTAAGGAGAAATTGTGGTAAAATAAAATAAAAATAGAGGATAAGAGAAAATTAAGATATTATGAGGAGGTGATTAACCCTAATCAAGAAGATCAAAAGTATCTCATTGTTTTCACTATGGATATTCTCACAATATCCATAGTGAAACAAGGCATTGGACAATTCCTAAAACGTCATGGGATGAAAGAATTTGTCATTTTTGTGAAACTAAGAGGGTTGAAGATGAAAATCACTTCCTCTTATAATGTCCTACCTATACCCACATTAAATCATAATTTTAGAATATTCATTATAATATTTTATTACCTAACCTTTTAAATCATCACAACTATGGTGATCTAAAAATGTTTTTCTTAAGTATTTTTTAGGTTATAATTGAAATTCTATTTAAACAAACCAAGTGATTCCTTACATTTTTAAGGTTTGGTTTGGTTGATATAAATAAACATTAATAACCATCATCACTATCATTATTAATGTGACACAAACTTATTTTAAATTTACAGAGAATTTTGAACCTTCCACCTCTTTTAAATAAAAACAATACTTTTACAAATTTACAAAGTAATATTTAAAAGAACAACCATAAACATTAGTATTAAATCAAATCAAATTAAAATACACACAACTACAATCCGATAATGTAACACAAATTCAAATTCTATGTTAGGTAGATTCTAATTAATTCTTCAATTAAGAAGGTTTCATAATGATTTTGAAAAGTATTTTTGGGTGTATTTTTTGTTTTTTAGTTGTGAGAAGTTTAATTAAAAAGTCTATGTGATGTAGATTCTAATTAATTATTCAATTTAGAAGGTTTCATAATGATTTTAAAAAGTGTTTTTTGGGTGTATTTTTTGTTTTTTTAGTTGTGAGAAGTTTAATTAAAAAGTCTAAGTATTGAAATTATTTTTATTATTTTTTTTAAATGTGATATATTTAATTAAAAAAGTCACGTGGGTGTAGCTCGCTTGGTTGTGGGATGGAATGTTATCCTCCCCACTCAGGTTCTATTCATGTTAGTGTAATGTTGAGCTTATAATGAGAAATTATTGTGATGGCTCCGTGCCCTTGTTGTCTTGGCCTTGTGCCTTAAAGAATCTAAAGTTTACTCTGAGTACTATCCTCAAAATGAGAGAAGTACTTCAGGAAAAAAAATTTAAAAATAATAATACTTGATATTAAATATAATTAAAATTAAATGAGAATTTGGTATTCTATGTCAAAGATAATTGTGAAAAATATTGAATATAATTAAAATTAAATGATAATTCGGTATTCTATGTCAAAAGATAATTGTGGAAAGTGGGAATCCATTCTAATCATAGCTTATTAATTTATTTACTTAATATGTATTTTCTTAGAATTAACAAATGGATAGTATTATTTTATCTTATTAATTTATTTACTTAATATGTATTTTCTTAGAATTAACAAATGGATAGTATTATTTTATTTTATAAAGGAGTTAATTGAAAAATGGATAAATTCAATAATTTTATTCAGTTTTTAATGAAATAAAAAAAAATTACGATTTATTTATTTTTGAAATTCCAATTATATAGATTTTTTAAAATGATCTTTAAATAGTCTCTAAATATTCGAGGACAAAGTTCTTTCAAAATAAAATTTATCCACGTTTTAATTATTTCTAAAAACATCTCATATATATGAAAAATATGCATGTGTCCTCATCATAGGCATGCACTCATATAAACATCATTATGATTTGACAGCATAAGCCTTATATCCATGATTGTGTGTTTCATTGTAATAATATGGAAGTTCCAACTATTGAACTATAACGTTGAGTTAACATAACCATAGTTCACGAGGTCGGTATGACAGCATTGATACAAGAGCATCCTTAGGACAACTAAGTTTGGCCATGCATCACGCCACTAAATTATAAGCAAGCACGACACAAGTGGGTTGATTTAGACGAAGTTAGAGAGTATGTAAGTTAGAAAGTATGTGTGATGTTGAAAAGTTGGAAAGTATAAAGAAGCATAGGATAAAGGCAGTTGGAAAGTATGTGTGATGTTGATGTTGTTGATATAAAGGAGGATTAAGACAATTAAAATAAGGTGACAAGAAGACTATAAATTAAATTGAGTATGTGAGAGTGGAATCACATCCAAGGATATTATGTCATTAATGTTAGGTGCACTAATTGTGGTTTAGATGTATGTGAAGAGAAGTATGTATGGCATTAGTGTGTATCTACCTTAGTAGACCCAAACATACCTTGGACTTTCACTTCTGCCACAAATGTTGAGTATTCATCTATGGTTATTTCAGCTATTGAGTATTCATCTATGGTTATTTCAGCTAGATCAGCTTGGGAACTTTTTGGAGTCTCTGGATTTTCATTTTTGTCTTACAGATTGTTTGGGTTTTTCATAGACCACTGTTGATGACTATTTCAACTAGATTAGCAAGTCTTGGAAACTTTTTGGAGTCTCTGGATCTTCATTTTTGTCTTATAGGTTTGTTTAGGGTACAACTATTTATGTCCTCGTGTCAGCTCTAGGATATTTTCATATTTTAATCAACACAAAACATTCCATCGTTTACCCGGTTGATGGCTAGTTATGCAAACAAGAACTTCTCGAGCAAAATCTCGGAATATTCAAGGTTCTTGTACCATTCTATTCAAATTCAAATTAGAATATGTTCGAAGATTGAAATCGAGCACACATATTGCAGCAAACACAACTTTTGAACAATATTTCCAAATGTAGTGGGATTTGTTTTGTTGGAAAAAATATATAGAGCTTTGAAACTATACGAAGTTCATATTCAGCGATTATTATATGAAGCAATCATTATTACCAGGAGAAATCATATAGGACTTATTTTAGAAAATGTACATTTGACAAGGGACTTCTTGTTTTATACTGTTTCACAGTTTAATTGAAGGTCGCGCTACAAGGGATTTCTTGTTTTTGTGCTTTTTCTCTATTTAATTTAAGGTCCCCTGGAGGCATGTTCTTCATTTTTATTTTGGAGGCTTGAATCCACATAAGAGAATGTCTAACCCAAGAGAATTGACTTACTTTTCTGGGTTGGCAGGTGTGGGGGGAGTCATAATGGACTCCGATGGAAACAAAGTGATAGATTTTGCTTGGGGAATAGGCAGGAAAACCAACAACGAAGCGGAATGGCTTACAGTTATCAAAGGTATGGATGTTGCGAGAAAAGAAGATGTAAAGGAACTCGTGGCCTTTGGCGACGCTATGCTGGTGATCAGGGAAGCCAAGGCGTTAGTCAAACATCGCCGAAATCCAATCTCTACACTGCATCACCACTTCATCCACTTGGCTAAGGATTTTCACTCAATCTCCTTCCTTCACATCCTTGGGCATAACAATCATAAAGCCGATTCCATGGCTAACATAGGTGCAGGCATAAATTATGGTCTAGCTATCATCAACGATATCCTCCTTATGGATAATTGGGTCCCTTAATTTTTTCCTTGACCCTTATGATCCATCCCTTCTTGCACCCTTGTAACCTCAGTCTCATCCTTTTGTTGAATTCATTTAATTGCCAAAACTCCTCGGGATCCCCTCGTTCTTTTCAAACGTCTCCTCCTCTGAACCAACGACCTCCCATGGCAGACTCCATCTATCTCACATGCAGGAGATCAATGCGAACAAGCCCCAAGGAATCCAAAGGCTATCTCATGCACGAAGGTGACGCTCGTTGTATCTTGCAAGTTTCTCTATGTGAAGTTTCTCTCTGCGAAGTTCTTCGAAGCCTGTCGTTTTGTTTTAACATGGAGGATAGCAATTTGTGTCTCTCTGCTCTGCAATGTCGAAAATGTAGGAAACCTATCCAGGGACACTCCGGGGGGGTTGGCTCGAAACGTTACCTCTCTAATATTTTTCAAGGGCATAGCAATGGCGGCAATGAGCTTTCTCGTGGTGGTGTGACAAAGCATGCTTGCCACAATCATTCCAAAGCTGAGGATCTTGGTAGCGACAGAAGATGGGTCCCACTCGACTCTGGACAGGGTCAGGGCAACAGGGGCCCCGTGCAACATTTTGGCAAAATGAAGGACTACTTCGATAAGTTGGTTGGCAAGTTTGACGCATTGCGTAGCTGCCTCAAGATAGTGGAATCCAAAGTTGATTGTATAAGAACCAACAGCAGAAATAGCCCCTCCGTCATCCTGAACATCGACGATGAAAATGCAGGTGCAGCAACAAGGAGCATGGATAAAAATGCTCGTCCCCATCACATCAACCGACTCTCTTTCTGTCTTCTCGTCTCTGTGTTTTG